>CM076578.1:1913568796-1914229902 GCA_034641835.2 Pinus albicaulis
CTCCAATATTCCAAAAGTATTTTATTTTATTATTTTATTACTATTCTACAAGCTCCTGCTTGACTTCATCTAAGTGACTTTTTAATTTTATTTTACTTAACTCACTTTTCCCTTCAAATAATCATTTTCCCCTTCTTTTATTTAGTTAAGTGACTAATTAAAGTTACTTTTCATATGGGAAAAATGGTAAATCGTCCACCATACTTTCCCTGGCTGCTAGAAGTCACTTCCCATCATCCCATCTTGTAGATCTTCTTGTTTTGGTTCCAACGAGCTATTACACTAAGCTGTTCCATCAAATATTCCTCCTGGAATGCCACCTTAAGCGTAATTAATTAAATTAGGCTCAATAACCTGTTTCACAGGAATTATCAGAATGTAATGTAACCAAAAGCAAGTTGTGTGGAATTGACCCTGATTATGGAATATGCCAAGTGAATGTCATCGAACCCTATAAAAGCCCTTCAAGACCTCTGATGACATAATCTTGCTCCTATGATCTCACCACCATGTACCTTGGAAATCCATCATGGTTGTACTATAGTGGAAACTGAAAATGGGGACATTACATCCTCAAAGCATTAAAGGGATCAACTCCAAATAAACCTAGAGTAGAATACACCCTGCTCATCAAACTACCTCCTAGAGCTAGAGGAGCAATGAGAGATCCAATTGATGTTTCGTGCTTCCAACCTCCAATGTTAGGAGTATCCCTCACCCATACACTCCACCTGGATTTTTCAGCTAGGCTTCACAATCGTTCCAAAAGACTTCGATAGCGAGCTAGTGCCCACCTTGCCTCTGTCACCCCATCCATCAAACTTAGGAGACATTGACATAATTCGCCCCATTCTCCATGCTTGGGTTCTCCACCTTTCTAGTCATGGCCAAACTCACTTAGTGTTTTGTAATATCATGCATTCGTCACAATTTTATACATATGTATTGATACTACAAATGCAAGTTTCTTTCTTTGTATCATTTTCGGCATTTTCTAGGAATTGTGTTGGCATTTCCACAATGTATTCATACTAGTTGCACTCTTTAGTCCCATTGGCCTACTTTTGTGGTCATTTGTCAAACATTCATATCTCATCTTATCTCATCTCAAAGGAATTTACTTTTTGTCATAACAAGGCTCTCAACTATTTGTTTCTAGTCCTTCACACCAAACTCTGAAACCATAAATAAATAGATGTCCATAGATATGTATACACTATTAAAAAGACTGAACATTGCGATTCAACATGTACCATTCTAGCATAAAAAAATTTCACATGAGTTGTTTCCAATAACATGAACAATGAAATAATGTAAAAACATAAATGCAGAAATAATGTGAAAACATAATATGCAGAAACAAAAAATCAAACCATTTTTCCTTGCATAATATATACTTCCTTAGCTTCATACCTCCTTATGAGATAGAAAGGCAGCAGATGTTCTTCCTCCACGAAGATCCCAAGCATAAACATTACCATATTTACTTCCAACAATTGCAACCTACATAATAAAGAAAAGAATTCATAAACTCATTCATATATATGATAGAAACATGCTTTCTGTAACACCTTATGATCCAAATATATATATATATACACACACGTTAAGTGTTCTTTCCCTATAAAGATTTAGCATAATTGTATTTAACATGAAGTATTCCAACGTTAAGTTATATTAGGTGCTCCTCATGTGAGAAAAATTATTGAAGTAGGAAGTTCTACGCTAATTTTATAAAAAAAATCGAGATCTGAGGCCTATTTATTATTAGAGCCATTGCAACTTTATCAAGAAGTCTTATGTCGAATGAAAACTAGACTATAAACATATTTACATATACCATATGTATATGCAATGAGACCAAAGAACATAAATAGACTATAGTGTTAATATTGATAGTTAATCATTTAATATAAAAGAAATAATAAACAAGTAACCCTTTTTTAATAGGAAGCTATTCCTATCTAAGCTAGAGTTCAATAGAATCAAGGATTAAAGTTCTAGCTATTAAAAGAAAAGGTTTTCTTTTTGCACCTAGCTTTTAGAGAATTAAATCATTACCATTAATTGGTTAGAAAGTATTTCATCTTGGAAAACGTACATGTTTATACAAGGAGATAATATATATATTTATCAACAATGAAAAATATGATAATATTACCCCAATCTAATTTAAGATTGTAATATTAAAAAAAGAGAGAGCATTACATAACCTTTATCTGAAATTGGTAATTTTGTTTATTAGCTCTCATACATATAATTGTAATTATAATTTCAGGGTGTAAATGGGGTCTTTACACAAATGTGGCTATTGTGGAAAAAATTATAAAAGGATGTATTAATTGTGACATAGAGATCAATTCATTTGGTAGTTTCTTGAGTTTTGTGTAATGTGTGTCTTTCCAATCTAGTTTCAAACTTATTAGTCTTTGGTGTATGTACGACTAGGACAATAGTTATAATTTCAGGGTGTAAATGGGTCTTTACCCTAAAATGTGGTTATTGTGGAAAAAAACATAAAAGGATGTATTAAGAGTGGCATAGAGATCAATTTATTTTGTAGTTTCTTGAGTTTTGTGTGATGTATGTCCTTTCAATCTAGTTTCAAATTTATTAGTTTTTGGAGCATTATACAACTAGGACAATAGTAATTAAAATGGTGGGTTTTAAAATTATTTTCAGCACTTTATTGTTCTGAATAACTAAAATTTTTAGTCGTGTAGTGTTTTTTTGATAGTGCAATTTTTTTCGCTATTTTATTTGGCCTCTTCCCAACGCAGAGAGACAATAACCATATGTTATATTCATCATACATCATATAACCATATGTTATATGGTATGTTATATAACCATATGTTATATTCATTTGTTTCTTTAACATTTTGAAAGTGCTATACAAATCCTAGAACACATTAAATGTTATGCGTGAATGACTTCCATTTTGATTTCATGGAACAAACATGGTATTTCGGAAGGGTGTGTCAAATAATTTTATCAACTTCAAACATAGCTTTTAAT
This sequence comes from Pinus albicaulis, assembly GCA_034641835.2. Taxonomy (NCBI): domain Eukaryota; kingdom Viridiplantae; phylum Streptophyta; class Pinopsida; order Pinales; family Pinaceae; genus Pinus; species Pinus albicaulis. Next base: position 1,913,571,815 of record CM076578.1, read on the forward strand.
GGCATTTTAATTCACAATAAGCGCATCGCATAAAGTATTTCAACTGACTATATACTATTTCTGGCGACGTTTTTTTCAACACGACTTCCATGCCATCATGCCAATACTGCAGCCACGTACCCCATATCTGCATGTACTCTGACGTCGCTTCACCAAATCTGCCAACCCGTCACTGCTTATATCTGCATGTACTCTGACATCGCTTCACCACATCTACCAACTAGTCAATGCTTATGCATCATTCTTCCCACCCTATACTACCTCTGCATCATGCTTTAAATCTATATAACAATAATAATTTATTAGACTTGTAGACCTGTGGGTAGAATATCTTGGTGTTAAGCCAAGCCCCGTTGCAATATCTTCTTTACTATTAAAGCCCCCTCGCAAGCTCTTCTCCTCAGGGCTTGCTACTGCCCAAATTAACCCCAACAATAGAGGTGATAGCTCTTCTATATTGTTCAACCACCCCCAGCAAGCTCTAATTTAACCCAACAATAGAGTCGATAGAGACTGTAGCCGCGTATTCATGTTATTCAAAATTTCCAACACTAGAGCACTTCTCTTGATACCTATATGGCTAGATAACAACGTTAAAAATACTTACGGGATAGAATCGTGCACATTTATAGGTTAAAGCAATTTCAAGAAAGCAGTAATCGTGCAGATTTGAGAAAGCAACAAAGAGTACAGTATTTCCAGATTTGCAAAGAATGCATACCTAAATCATGAGGGGTGGGACTTGTGGCTGCAGGGGACAACTTATGCTCCCATTATTGTTGCTCGAGATAATGTCTTTCCCACTCTCTATCATCCTTGCGGTGTTCGATTTCCACAATCAAGGGATCAAATGCAACGAGCTCATGCTTGCTACTGCTATTGTTGTGGGAAACGGAAAACGAGGATCAAAGCTGTTGGAAATACTCCCAACCACCGCCATGAATAAAACTAGCAGTAGCCCGCACTTGAATCTAATTTTGTTGCAGGAAGGACAAGGCACAGGATCCAAATCTGCAGGCATTTTCACGCAACTTCAAGAAACAGAGTACCCGAGCCACACTGCGTTTAATTCCTTACCTGCCGCATTCACTTACCTTTTGCCCGCACTTCGCAGCCCACAAGATTTAAGGTTTACCTCTTAACGCTTAGCCGAAACTTATATTTCTGCTGATGCAATTTGTTGGGACCCATCATACCTTGCCACATTACCAAATCGCATGATTTACCGTTTACCATTTTGGCGCCCGCAATTCGCACTTCACACCTTTTATCATTTACTTTTTAAGCCCCGCACCAAAACTTGCGATGTTGCGATGCGACATTGTCATCGCCCATCACAAATCTTAAATACCGCACTTCGCATGATTTACCATTTATCTTTTTGGCGCCCGCACTTCGCACTTCGCACTTCACACTTTTTATCATTTACCTTTTAGCGCACCCACATTTCGCACTTCGCATATTTTATGACTTACCTTTAAGCACCCGCAAGTTGTTTTGTTTAAGTTATGATGTGATCGCAAATTGCACGTCCCAAGCTCAAGAGTTTAGTGCACCAAGTACTTCGCAACTTATTTAAGTTGCGATGTGATGTGATCGCATATCGCATATCGCAAGCTCAAATGGATAGCGCCCGCAAGTTAAATGTTTTGTGTTGCGATGGAATCTTGAGCACTATAGTATCATAATTAATATTGTATGGCATGGAAAAGATGCTACATAATGCAATTATATTATTTTCTCGATGTGACTTCTCTTATTCAATTTTTATTTAGTGCATCTGTAAAAGGAAATTCCATGCCTTTGGCAATTTTCGAAGAGATATCATGCATCTCATGAAGTCCATCATGTATGTACTGAAATTACATCGATATATAGTGTTGAGAAGTTTTGAGACATATGTTTCCCTCCCCATGTGCAAATGACTAAATTAGTCCATAATACTTCATATGCACATAATGGCTAGATCATAGACTTATTCTTACTACATGTGTTTGGTTAAAAGGTTAAACTATCCAGAACTTCATAATATTCTGCTACTCATGAGAATGATGTGACCATAATAAGTAAATGGATATTCATTTCCACTAATAGTGGATCAGCCACATATAACTTGGAACATTTTTCTTTAGTTTGATGCACTTTAACTACACCTACAAGTATTCTGTTTTAATTTTCTATTTTAAAGTTTGGCTGTGCTGTATGAGAAAGTGAGAAGTTGTACACGTTAACTGTTGCAGTTACTCCAAAAGTGTTTGCACCATCCTTTGGGTGCTTGATCATATTTGTGGTACATGGTGTACATTCAGCCCCTTGATTGCCTAAAATGTATTGGCACATGAGACATAGAACTTAATGGATTTTCACAATTCAGAAAGCTTGGTAAGTGGATGCTTGTATCATCTCCCTTTTTGACCAATGACTACAGGAGTTGACTTAGTAACCTATTTGATTCCCATAGGCTATAGTCAAAAGAAGGGGATCAATTAATTTAATTTTTTTATGCCATTTTGGTGAAAAAAAACAACATTTCTAATGTCAGGTTGACTAATTAAATTAAAAAGGGGTGTTATATTATTTAGCAAATGACCTATGGTATAGACCCACGGTATTCTACTTATAAAATTATAAAAAGGGAATTGGAGTTTATTTTTTATGATGCAATGATTATTTTTATAAATGATTTTGGTGAGTTCTTGGTGCTTTTGAGTAAAGGGAAAAAACCCTGGTGAGGATTAGTTTTTGTGGTGACACACATCCACCGTAGCTAGTCAAGGAGGAGGAATCATTCAGATTCTTCACATATGCTCAACATCTAAAGGAAAGACAAATTTTGCCAAAGGAGATCAAATCTAGTAGTGGCTCAATTTAGTTTTTGGGAAGGACGAATTTCCTTAAGGAGGCCGAATTTATCTTGGGGAAATCCAAATTAAATTGTGGAGGCCAAATACATCTTTTAAAGCTGAATTTTAGAGGGAGGCCAAATTTATTGTGCCGAGGCCATTCAATTAATAGAAGCAAATTTTTATTAAAGGAGCAGATTTTAATTTTCTGAGGCTGAGTTCAGTGGGGAACACTACTTTAATTTCTAAAGGCCAAGTTCAGTGGGGAACCGAGTTTTAATAGGAGGTTGTTGTCACGCAGATTGTATAGGCACGGTGTGACAACGACTCAGGTCGGGGGTTGTCACTTTGATCTTCAACCTCTTTGATCTAGTTGTCTTCCAACAGCAGGCTATGGCGGGTAGTCCCTATGAAAGAAGGAAATGAGAGATAAGTTGGCAACCAACGAATTTGGGAGACACGATTGAATGGCATAGCCACTTGGTTGATTTAGCAAGTTTAGAGATTAGATTAGATTTAGATGTGAGACCAGTGTCGTATGGAGTCAACTTACTTCTTTTTAGATCAATTAAGGACCAAATGACCGAATGAACAATCGTTGTTTAAATGCTTATCTACCTTATATGCTATGCAACTTGAGATTTTGCGGTGTCATCAGGTGTGCTCTAGCTCTGAAACTTTGTGGAGGGACTAAGACACATGAGATCTCCAAAACCCAAAAAGTGTTTGCAGAAATTTCATCTGGTGTTGAAGTTATTCTAATAGTTAATTTTTTTAATGACGACCCTAAGTCTAACTTAGGGAATTAGAAAAATTAAAGTGAATTAATTAAACACGTGTGATGAAATGTTCTAAGTGACGTGGATCAAGTAGTCTTTTAATATGGGTCATCAATTAGAGATTAGATGACGACCATTGGTTAACCAACGAGAAAAGTATAAAGGAAAGTCTTTGGGTTAGTTGGAGAACACACACACACAGGCAGAGCACTGATGCTAAGTCGAATTTTTGTGGCAGGGTTTGCTAAGAAATTCGAAGCAAGTTTGCAATGCAGTGAGGGGCAAATATCGGCAAGGGATGATCTGATCCAAGGCCGAGTATACAGCAGCAGAGAGGCAATGAGTACCAGTCAACACAAAGGCAACCAGGAGGACGCAGTTCAGCCAGCACCACACAGAGTACTACGCAGAGGTTGCGTAAGCCCAACCAAGGTGATTCAGACCTAGCCAGTACAGCGCAGGGGCAGCACAGCACCAGTCGAGGTGACGCAGGCCCAACCAAGGCAGCGCAGCACTAGTCAAGGTGACGCAGTTGGGATGCTAGCTAGTGAGGGCTAATGCAAAGGCTGCAAAGGCAGCGCTGAGGGTTCCAGTGGGCCAGAAAGGGCTCGTGATCTGTAAATCCTGTTTGAGGGTGTGATACAGCCATAGGAGGGACGCAGCCCAGCCAGGCTGACGCAGAGGCCACGCAGAAGCTGACGCAGAGGCAACGCAAAGACTTTCAGAGTGACACAGGAGCAGCCTGCGTTGTGCAGTGGCTGCGCTGAGCCAGTCTGCTCACGCAGAGGCCAGCTAGAGGGACGCAGTCCGTGTGGAGGTTGTTGTGCATATTTGCCGAAGTCTAGAAGCGGAGCTTTTGATCTTCAGAGATTGTTGGTGTGCAATATTCAGAGTATAAATAAACAGCGATATAAAGCAATCATAAACAAGAAACTACAACAAATAGAGAGACCTCACATACATAATGCAAAATATGGAGAACGTTGAGCCATTTTATTATATAACTGAAAGATACAGTAGATACAAAGGTGATTAGAATGATGGTGCCCTGGCTTGCGCAAGGCAAGCTGGAGATTCTCTCAGAAATACTCAAGGAATGGTTGATCTATTAGTGATTGCGTTGTCTCCAAAATGTTGTTGCTACTAATACCGGACTGCTACTACTGCTGGAAAGGGATAGCTCTTGGGGTTGTTCCCCTGCTAAATCTCCAACCCCGGCACTACCTCCTCCAAGAACTACGTGATCTCTCCTCAAGACTGCGCTGTCCAAACAGGTGTGTAATCCATGGTTGTGATGTTATGGCTCCCACCTAAAAATCAATGGATGGAACTCCTCACCTAAGAAGGCACTCGAAGTCCCCCGGGGCTGAGGTTGGGATCTCCGTTCGGTGACACCGTGTGCTGAACAGCACCTACAGACTTCACTAAACAGTGTAAGCGTGCTCAATGTCAGAAGACACAAATCAAAAGATGCATAATTGAATGAATGAATGAGGAGCCTCTTCCTCTCTTTATGCTTGGAGAGCTTTGCTCGCACCTAGGCCCCACCAAAACTGCGTTGTCCCTCTTGGTCACACTGTCCCTCTCTCTCTGCATTGTCATGGGCCCACGCTGCCCACGCTGCCACTTCCCTCATGCTGCCACTTCGACTCGTGTGCCCCAGGCTGTCAAATACTAATGTGCTCAAGTGACTTTAGGGAATGTTCATTTCCCAAGTGTAGGCTAAGTGTCTTCTTACCCACTTTATTAATTGACTTAACTTTATAAAAGGAAACTAGCCAAAAATTAATATTGCTACAGTCCTCCCCGCCAAAACGTTGCTTGTCCTCAAGCAACCGCAATGATGGCTGCTGCAAAATATTCTCACTCTCCCAAGTGGCGTCCTCATCCGGCAAGTTCCTCCACCTCACCAAATACTCCCTAACCGTTCTGCCCCGCAGCTGCCTCTCCCTTGTATCTATGATGGCTTCGGGTTGTAACACTAAATGCCCCTCATCATCTATTGGTGGAAGCTCCTCGATTGCAGTCACCTGCTGCCCTAATGCCTTTTTCCGGCAAGAGACATGGAATATGTTATGGATCCTGCTACCTGTGGGTAACTCCAGCTCATATGCAACCTCCCCAATCCTACATATCACCCTGTATGGTCCATAGAAGCGAGGCTTGAGATTCTCGGCCCCCTTCTGCTTCAGCGTGGACTGCCAGTATGGTTGAAGCCATAGGTAGACCAGGTCCCCTACCTCAAACTGCCTCTCAACCCGTCCTCTGTCAGCATACAGTTTTTGTTGGTTCTGTGTTGTAGCTAAGTTGTCCTTAAGAGCCCAAAGTATATCCTGACTCTCTTGGATCCAGTCCTTGGCCCTGGGGGCCTTACTAGCACCAAACATTACGTCAGCAAAAGACAAAGCATGATATCCATATAAAGCGTAAAATGGAGACATACCAATGGACATATGGAAAGTAGTGTTGTAGCAGTACTCTCCCAAGTGCAACCAACATAACCATGCCTTCTATTGCCCTGTAACATAGTTCCGCAAGTAACCTTCCAGCCACTTGTTCACTATCTCTGTCTGCCCATCCGTCTGAGGGTGATAACTAGTGCTCGGAGTCAACTCTGTACCCACCAAAAAAAAAGCTCCTACCAAAAGCTGCCCATGAAACGGTTGTCCTGATCACTAACAATGGTCTTTGGGAAACCATGCAACCTGAAAACATCCCTGAAAAACAACTATGCCACCTGTGCTGCTATGTACCGTGCTGATATAGCGAAGAAGTGTGCGTACTTTATTAGCCAATCAACGAATACAAAGATACAATCCTTGCCCTGCACCGAGGGCAACCCTATGATGAAATTCATCGAAATGCTCTCTGATTTCCCCTCTAGAATGGGAAGGTGTTGTAGTAATCTCGCTGGATGGCTCATCTCCCCCTTATTCCGCTGACATACTTCGCACTCCCTCACATGCCGAAGTACGTCCTCCTTGTGGCCCTTCCAAGAGAACCTCTCCTTGATGGCCCTATAGGTTTTGGTGAACCCCTAGTGGCCTGATAGTGATGAGTCATGTGAGGCATGTAGCACCTTCTCCTTGAGCTGAGAACTCCCAATCAAGAAGATCTGATCCTTAAAATATATCACCTCATCCATCACCCTCTATCTGTCATCCGTGACCTGTCCGTCCAAGATCTCGCAAGCAAAAGGGTCTTTGGAGTACTCCAACAACTGAGCCCTCCAATCCGTGTCTAAACTCATCAGAGACAATGCTGTTGATCTGCATGAAAGAGCATCGGCCACCACGTTGTTCTTCCCCCTGACATACTCAATGTCAAAATTGTATGTTTGGATCTTGCTGACCCACCTCTGTTGCCTCTCCTGCAATTTCTTCTGCTTTAAAAAGAACCGAAGGCTATTGTGGTCAGTCGTCACCCTGAATCTGTTCCCCACCAAGTACTGCGGAAAATTGGCCAGTGAATGCATGATAGCCAGCATTTCCTTGTTGTATATGGGATACCACCTCTCATGCGACAACAGCTTCCTGCTCTCGAAAGCTATGGGGTGCCCCCCCTACATCAAGACTGCGCCTACCCCCTCTCCAGATGCATCACACTCAAGGACAAAAGGTTTCGTTAAATCCAGCAACACCAAAACTAGACAGCTGCTCATCACCTCCTTGAGCCTGTCAAAAGCCCTTTGCAATGTGTCCGTCCAACTGAATGCCCCCTTCTTGGTAAGATCTATGAGGGGTGCAGCAAGTTGGGAAAATCCTTTGACGAACTTACGATAGTAGGTGTAGATGTCTACAAACACCCAAAGTTCAGTCACGTTCTTCGGCTCTAGCCAATCCCGGATGACCTGGATCTTCTCCTCGTGGACTCTCACTCCCTCCACACCAATGATATGCCCCAAATAGAGCATCTTTGTCAATCCAAATTCGCACTTGGAGAGCTTAGCATAGAAATGTTGTTCCTCTAGTATGCACAATACAGCCTCAATGTGCTGTAGGAGCTCCTCCCACGTCTAGTTGTATATCAAGATGTCATCGAAAAATACCAGCACAAACTTCCTCAGTTGACCACGAAAGATGTGGTTCATGCAGGACAGGAAGGTGGCTGGTGCATTGGTTAGCCCAAAGGGCATCACCGGAAACTCGAAGTGGTCGTAGTGACATCTAAAAGAGGTCTTGGGAACATCCTGGTCCCTCGCGTAGATCTGATCGTAACCCGATCTCAGATCAATCTTCAAGAAGAACTTCGATCCCCTCAACTCATCCATCAACTCATCAATCCGTGGGATGGTGTATCGGTTCTTCATGGTCTTCTTGTTGAGAACCCTATAGTTGATGCACATCCTCAGTGTGCCATCCTTCTTCTTCACTAGCACAACAAAAGAAGCAAATGACCTAGTGTTGGGTCGAATTGTGTAATGACCCATACCTAAGTGATGAATAGTATAATCGTTAAAATTATATGTGGATGATCCAATAAAATAATAATATAAATTAGTTAAAGAAAATTAATTAATTTATAAACCAACATAAAGTCATTACACCCATTTCTAACTTATAAATAAAAACATTTAAATTAAACCAAATTAATTAAGTATTAAACAAACATAATACCAATTAAGCTCCCATAAAGTCATCTCCTCTACGTAAGTGGATAAAGACTCAACCCAGATATTTAATACACTCAATCCCAAAAACTTATCTCAAACATTAAATAGACCCTTAAGTGAAGATAAGGTCGCCTTAAATGATGGCAGACCCTCATAAATATGATAAAAGATCTTCGGGAGAAAAAGGCGGTGGGGAGATGGTTATAAGGGGGAGGATGTGAAGGAGTAAGGGGAGGGTTGGGAGAAGAAAATTTCTACATTCGGGCTAACAAGGGATTGAAGGATACGCAGAGTTCTAAAAGGAGAGTTTCACCGTTCTGGGATTCTGGGCACGGGGGCAGAAGATCACTCTTCTGGGTCTAGGATTGCTCCTAGATCGGCTGGGAGGATTGTTGTTTTGGGTAATCTGTTCTGTTCATCAAACATCATTGGGAGAAGAACTATCATCACAGTCCTAAATATCAGCATCAGTGTTCCAGGTATTTTCTTTTGAGTACAGATTTGTTTCTCCATTCAATTTTACTGCAAATGTTTATTGTAACACAGCACTGCCGAATATCTTTTCTCTGCAATTAAATTAAATCTGTGTAAGGAACCTTAAATCTGTGTATGTATGTCTTTTATGGGTATTTTAGATATCACCAAGAAGGTAGATTACAATAGACATCAAATCACCGTCGAAGGTGCACTGTTATGCAAGCTCACTGTAGATCATATATATATAATCAAGTCACTGTTATATCAATAGTGCAACTATAACAAACAATATCACTGTTATATGTCAAAGTCATTGTGGTTACTGTTAGGTCTTCAGGGTCAACAAGGTTACTAACATATAGATCATACCTCCGCTTAGAAACTTCAAACCTTGGCAACTTCATTACTTGACATCTGCATCACCAACAACTTGTGCTACAAATCCTGCTACGAATCTTCAATGCTCAAATTCTGGTATCCAAATCTCTGACCTTAATCTACAAATTCTTGAGTAATCACAATCCAGATATTTATTACCAGAAATACTTCACGTAAAGATATCAGATATACTATGGTATGTTTCGGTGTTAATAAGATTGCTGTAGATGTAGTTAGAGATAAGATTTGAGAAATTACAGAGCTTCGATTTGTGCCAAAACAGAATCAAGCCTTAGAGCCCTTGCAAAGGATCTTACATTTGGTATCAGAGGGTGATTCAAACCCTCTTACGACCTTATAGGCTCATTGAAAACTTATTTATAGGCTGCTGCTGGTACAAACCAGTCTCTGGTTGTCCCAAATTTAAAGGTTACACTGCATTGCCTGGTCACAAATATCATCCAACAATATCTGCCTCTAGTTCCCTGCCATCCTTCAGCTTTACCATCTTAACCTGCAGAAAGATTAATTACAATTTTCATTGCCAACTACCGATTAGCCCTTTTTAAAGCTAGAGCATTAACACTTGGTATCATTGGTTACACACATATAGACGGAGATGGGAACTATAAATGAAGAGAAACAATTTAATGAAACACTTACATTTCCATGCTCATCCGTGCTGAATCTTGCGGCCCTTCCTTTGATAATATCCACATCCTTTCCTTTATAATAGCCCTCATAGAAAGAAGCTATATCTGCAGTGAAAGGACGAGGCACTACTCAAGACAAGCTTACTGGAGGCCTTAGCAGTAGAAGAATTACCCAATGGCTGTAGGATAAGAGGTCTCTCAAGTCAAGAACCATGAACATTATAGAGTTTATCAATGCACCAAGCCAAGTGAACATCTAAGTTCTAACAATGAAAAGATTCAGCGAAACCACGATTTTATCATTTCTTCTAGAGTTTATACCTAAGCATAAAATGCTCATAGGATATTCATTTCGCTGCTCCTGAAAAGTAGACTGGTAAATTACTACTGTGAATGATCATCAAAAGTTTTGCTGATCCTTCAGTACATGCCAGAACCTAAAACTTCCCAGTTTGCAGCCCATAACCATGCTGTCTAAAACAAGAATTATGCATGATAAATAAAACTTACTAAGTCAATCTAAGAAAATCAGAGAGTTAGTAACCGCAATTGATCTCGTTGATACTGGATTGCTCGTGGAAACCAGCTCCATATCTGCTCGTGGTCGCTTCAGAAGACCTTCTGAATTGATGCTTCTAACTTCACCATCTTGGCGTTCAAAATTTGTAGATAATTGGTCATCTTTTTGCAGCAGTTTCTGGTAGCCTAAACTTAAACATTTCATAGTGCCTCCAACAATGTGTTTCTGCACTGCGTAGGAACCTAGTCTGCTTTCTCACTGTCAATTCCCAGCAGCTCCTCATGATTTCATCCAAGCTCCCTGGATTATATTGTTCACTTGCAGAGTATATTATAGGCTGTGTTTCAAAAACAGCTCGCTGTCAAAAGAAAAATTTTGGTAGCCGAGGCAAAGCCAGCAGGGCATACCATGCTGTTGCGCTGTCTAAAACGACGCCACAGGGCGGTCTGTTTTGGTTAGTCGAGTCGCGGGAACGAATGGAAAATATGCCACCGTCTGCAAATTAATTTAACACATAGTTTTTTTTTTTGATATCATGAAATACTCTAGGTTAGCACATTTGCAATCGTCATAGTTTATATAAATCGTATTGAAAATCAACTCCAATGATCTGAAATGTCACCACCAGAACCGTTAAGATGTGGCCCAGAAATGAAAACGCGTGGCAGCATCGCCCGAAACCTGTCCAGTTTATCTATCACGCGGGTAAGGGTATATGAATTACGAACAGCATATGTTATATACTATACGCCAAAATCTGCGGATATAATATATCCTAGCCGCATAACAGACGGGTAATATATTTTAAACCGGACGGTGATATTTCTTGGCGGCATTAGCCATTTCCAACCAAAGGCAATGCGTGGCTTCAGAATCCCTTGAATGGCTCTTTTCGTTGAAACGTCAATTAAACCCCATTGAAAGACGCTAACCTATTTCAGATTTTTATGTCTTCATAATAAAACCCCATTTTGTGGGCCAGAGATTCGAAATCGGGACGTGTCGTTCCAAGTGAATCGGACAATGAAAGTGAGGAGCGGTTGTAGTCCACCCGGGCCAATTTTGAAAATTCTGATATCAAATATTGCAAACAAAGCATAGTATATGTGATTTACGCCGAAGTTTAAAAAAATTTCGCAGCCTGTATTTGAAACCCACGCCGTCCAAATTGGCTCCGTCCACTTATAGGTATATATATATAATATGTTCAAATAGAAATTGAAATACAATTTGCGTTCAATGGAAATTTTAAAATCGAGTGGTCATTGACCGGGTATATATATGACGCGTCCAATTGAAATTCAAAATGGAATTTGTCGTTTACAGGGTATATATATACATATAACATGTCCAATTGAAATTCAAAATAGAATTTGTCGTTTACAGGGTATATATATACATATAACATGTCCAATTGAAATTCAAAATAGAATTTGCCGTTTACAGGGTATATATATACATATAACATATTCCAATTGAAATTCAAAATAGAATTTGTCGTTTACAGGGTATATATATACATATAACATGTTCCAATTGAAAGTTAAACAAAGTTCGTAATTTATATGGTATATGTGTATATCTATTAATGCATTTTAATTGAAATTTAAAAAAAAAGTTTGTAAGTTATATGGTGTATGTATATATCGATTAAACGCATTTTAATTGAAATTTAAAAAAAAAAAAAAAAAAAAAAGTTTGTAAGTTATATGGTGTATGTATATATCGATTAAACGCATTTTAATTGAAATTAAAAAAAAAGTTTGTAAGTTATATGGTGTATGTATATATCGATTAACGCATTTTAATTGAAATTTAAAAAAAAAGGGTTTGAAGTTATATGGTGTATGTATTATATGGTATATGTATATATTTATTAAATGCATTTTAAATGAAATTTAAAAAGGTTTGTAAGTTATATGGTATATGTATATATCTATTAACGTCTTTAATTTGAAATTTAAAATAAGGTTCGTCATTTATATGGTATGTGTATATACATATATATCTAGTCAATAATCATGGTTTAAAAAAAAAAAAAAAAAAAAAAAAAAAAGGGGTGTAAATCAAATTTAATATGTTAAAAATCGGGATTTATACAATAGGGTTATACATGGTAAATGGTGGATACGTTCAATTATATAACATATCATCAAGACAAAGAGCGATTGATAGCATCGTGCGCTCTGATCACATGTGCATTGTGATGCCTTAATCCTATAGTTAAATTACGAAAATAGTTTAAAAATACCTAACTAGATGATTCATGTTGAGTCGGGATTAAATAGGTCTTAAACCTTGCATTTCACGCTAGATTTAGTAAGCATACATTACCCTGCATAGGACAAGGAGGTCGCGTTGCCACCCTCCTTGACCTCGGTACCAGTAAGACCTGCTTGCAGGTAAAATAGCAAAAGAACTATACCCGTATGCCAGCTCTAATCTTGCGAGAATTATATTTTGTCAGTCTAAAAAAAATTATCCTCTCCTCATGAATTTATTATGCATTTCAGGAAAATTACCATGTTGAACACGTACCAAAGGCGGCAGCGCCAGCGGAATGCAGCGCCGCCACCTCCACCTTCACCATCGCCTTCACCACCATCAAGATCGCCGTCAGCACCTGTTGCTCCGCCTGATCTCACTACTGTGCTGAGCTCATTGGAGGCCATTATGGAAACCTTGAAAGGGTCGCAGTCGACCAGGAACAAGGAGGAGCGACGTCAGTCAGAGGAAAGGCACTCAGAAAGGCCGAGGGATTTTGATGACAAACCCCACAGAGAAGATATCTCACGGGAACTGCAAAAGATTAAACTCCCGGAATTCTCTGGAGGACGCGGTGGAGAGCATGCCGAAGCATGGTTGGAAGGGATGATCTGATGCTTTGCATTAAGATAATATTCTTCAACTTCTAAAACGAAGATCGCTGTATTCCAACTCAGAGGGAATGCTCTGATTTGGTGGGGGAATCTGGAAAAACAGCTGCATCTGACATCGGATACCGTTCCTTGGGAATTGTTTATGGACCGATTCCGTGCGAAATACTTGCCGCCTTTCTTTCAAGAGCAGCAAGCTGGAGCCTTCCATACTCTAACCCAAGGGAGTAAAACCGTGGAAGAATACGAGACAAAATTCATGGAACTTGTGAAGTATGTCCCTTATCTAGACACGGATGAACGCCAAGCCGAGCGTTTCATTTTTGGGTTAAATCCTCGGATCAGAGCCATGGTAAGAATGTGGAAGCCACCGACCGTGGCAGAAGCAGTGGAATGTGCTCGTTATGCAGAAGAACATCTGGGGATAAAAAGGGATTTCAGGCCAGCTGAATCAATACCGCAGGCATTTACAGGAAAGACTCCCCAAAATTTCTTCCGAGGAAATAACTCGAGACCACCTCCTTATGGTAACAGGTTTACCCCAAGAGGAGCGGGGGCAGGAGCTCCCAGGACCATAAACGCAATAACTTCCGAGTCTTCAAACAACAGTGCGTGGAGGTCTCGAAGAACTGGTAATCGAGGAAGGAATGGGAGAGGAAGCAGCACCAGGGGACAGAGTTCTTGGTCAGGGATTTCTCAGTCAAACGAAAAAGGACCAACCTGAGTGGACTGTTGGGGATGTGGAGGACCCCATCTTCGACGGGATTGTCCGGAGAACTCGAGGCAAACAGGAAAAGAACCGGAAAACTCGCGGCGAACAGGAAAAGAACCATCGTCAGATGCTCAGAGCAATCACAGAATCCATGCTGTCGTCAACAACAACCAAGCAGCGCATCAGTCCACAGTAGTGGAATCTTCAGGTACAATCAATGGAATAAAACTCAAAATCTTGTTTGACACTGGAGCTACTGATAGTTTTATTTCATCATATGCATTGAATAAATGTGGGTTGGCAGCCTGCAAACAAGACGATTTTAAACAGGTAGAAATGGCTTCAGGAGACCTTCAATCGGTAGAATTAAGTGTGGAGGATTGCAAAGTTGATCTAGGAGTCTGTGTGACCAAACTAAAAGTATATGTCACAGCCCTAGGTACTTACGACCTGGTGATAGGAATGGATTGGTTAGAATCTCATCGAGCATGGGTAGATTGTTCTGGGAAAACAATACTTTGCGTAAATGATATGGGTGAGACAATCCAAATTCAAGGTATTAAGAGAAAGGTATCCTTGCGTTTCATCTCAGCCATGCAGATGAAGCGGTGCTTGAGGAAGGGTTGTCAAGTATATGTCGTTCAAATGGTGAGCAAAGAAAAAGGGCCTTCCTTAGATCAATATCCGATTCTAGCAGAATTTCCGGATGTTTTTCCAAAGGAACTACCTGGACTACCTCCTAGGAGAGAGCTAGACCTCGCCATTGAATTAAAACCTGGTACGGAACCTATTTCTAAAGCTCCTTACCGAATGACTGCCTCGGAACTTCAAGAGCTGCAGATACAGCTAAAAGAACTGCTAGATGTAGGGCACATTCGACCCAGTGTTTCACCATGGGGTGCTCCGGTAATCTTCGTCAAAAAGAAAGATGGTTCATTACGACTGTGTGTGGACTATCGAGATTTGAACCGGGCCACGGTAAAGAATAGGTATCCGATGCCTCGCATTGACGACCTTTTTGATCAAATGAAAGGTACTACAGTATTTTCAAAGATCGATCTGCGATCAGGTTATCATCAACTCAGGATAAGCGAGAGTGATGTTTCTAAGACTGCATTCCGAACTCGTTTCGGGCATTATGAATTCATTGTGGTACCATTTGGGTTGACCAATGCACCTGCAGTTTTCATGAACCTTATGAATAGCGTTCTCCGCAAATATCTTGACAAATTTGTACAAGTTTTCCTGGACGATATTCTCATTTACTCTAAGAATGAGAAAGAGCATGAAGAGCATCTTCGGATAGTGTTATCTTGTCTCAGAGAGCACAAGTTATATGGAAAATTATCCAAATGCGCTTTCTTTCAGAAGGAAATTCATTACTTAGGTCATATCATATCTGGCGAAGGAATCTCCGTAGATCCTGAAAAAGTAAATACAATCAGGGAGTGGCCGATACCTAAAAATACACATGAAGTGCGTAGTTTTATGGGTTTAGCAGGTTACTACCGAAGGTTTGTGGAGGGATTCTCCAAAATTGCAAAGCCAATCACAAACCTTCAGCACAAGGGTGTTAAGTATGAATGGGCTGAGGAATGTGATAAAGCTTTTTCTGAGCTTAAGCGATTATTGACTAGTGCACCAATTTTGCGAGTGCCGGATATGGATAAAGATTTTACTGTATGTACCGACGCATCTAAGCAAGGGTTAGGTGCAGTTTTAATGCAGGAAGGAGGCGTAATAGCATATGCTTCGAGGAAATTAAAAACTCATGAAGAACTTTATGCTACGCATGATTTGGAGTTAGCCGCAGTGGTCTTAGCTTTAAAGATGTGGAGACATTACTTGGTGGGGAGAAACTTTGTGCTTAAAAGTGACCACCAAAGTTTGCAGTATTTATTCACCCAGAGAGATTTGAATGCAAGACAAAGACGATGGAGTGAACTTCTAAGCGAATATGATTTTGCCATTTCATATATCAAAGGAAAAGAGAATGTGGTAGCTGATGCCTTAAGTAGAAGACCCCGAATATTCTCCCTCGTACCTATCAAGGTGAACTTGAGAAATCAAGTGCTTGAACATCTTGTAAGAGATAGTTGGTACTTAAAAGTGAGGTCGGGACTTGAAAGTAACCGTTCGACGGAACCTAAGTTCGACGGGTATGATTTAGAAGAGGACGGAATTCTACGATTTCACGGAAGGATGTATATACCAGACAGTGGAGATCTCCGAAACACCATCTTGAAGGAAGCACACCGAGCAGTATATTGTGCACATCCTGGGGTAAAGAAGATGTACGCTGACACCAAGAGACTTTTCTTCTGGTCAGGCATGAAAAATGACATTGTCCAATTTGTTTCTAAATGCCTTGAGTGTCAACAGGTAAAAGCTGATCATCGCCACCCAGCAGGTCTCTTACAATCTCATGACATCCCTATGACCAAATGGGAGATAATTTCTATGGATTTTATCGTTGGGCTGCCTCTTACGCAACAAAAGCATAATGCCATTCTGGTCGTGGTGGATCGATTAACAAAGAGCGCCCATTTCATCCCAGTAAGAGATACTTATGAAGTAGTTGATGTAGCTCGAGTATTCATAAATGAAATCATCAGATTTCATGGAGTACCTAAGAAAATTATATCCTACAGAGACCCTCGGTTCACATCAAGGTTCTGGAACTGTATGCAGTCGACCTTGGGGACCCAGTTAAATTTGAGTACTGCCTATCATCCTGAGACCGATGGACAGACAGAAAGGGTAAATCAAGTGCTCGAGGATATGCTAAGGATGTATGTTATGGACCAACAGTCACGTTGGGAAAAGTACTTACCCTTGGTGGAATTTGCTTACAACAATAGCTACCATAGTTCGATCGGGATGCCGCCATTTGAAGCATTATACGGAAGACCTTGCAGAATGCCGTTAAGTTGGGACAGGTTAGAAGATCGAATAATCGTCGGACCAGACTTGATTCAAGAGATGGAGGATCAGGTAAAACTGATTCGACAACGGTTAAAAGAGGCTCAGGATAAACAGAAGAGTTATGCGGACACTCACAGGACAGATAGAAGTTATGTGGTAGGAGATCAGGTTTTCATTCGCATCAGACCAAATAAGAGTACCATTCGGTTTGGGAAGGGGACAAAATTATCCCCCCGGTTTATTGGACCGTTTGAAGTCCTGGAAAAAGTTGGACCAATCGCTTATCGTCTTGCACTGCCACCCCACCTGCACAAAATTCATAATGTATTTCATGTATCTGCCTTACGACATTATATTGTTGATAAATCTCATGACCTTCAATGGAAGGAACTGCAGGTATCGGACGAGGGAACCCTAACGGTCGAACCGTTACGTATTCTGGAACGTAGGGTTCGACAGCTCAGGAACCGCCGGATAGACCAAGTGAAAGTCCAGTGGGACAAATATAGCCCTGGATCAGCAACTTGGGAGGATGCTGAGACTTTTTGCCAGAATTACCCCAACTTATGCTAAATTTTGAGAACTGAAAACTTTTATGTATATAACTACTCTATTTTGATACTTGACATTTTGAAACACTATGTAAAGATGCGTTTTTACCTTGCTGGTACATGGATACCCATAAGTCTAGAATGCTACTTCACTCTACTGATACAGGATATATGCTGTTTGTTTAAGATTCACTGGTGCATGGACACCGATATACAATATGTCATTTAAATTAACATTTGCAAGAATATGGAAAAATGAAATATATTGATATATAAATTGACAGGGGTAAAGCAATGCATCATAAATAGAACATGTGTAAACTAAACAGAAGCAGTGTCTGAAATGAGAAATTTTATGGGACATATTGATACCTATGTAAACAAATTTTCTTTTTATAAGATTTTGGATTAATATCATAGATATCAAAATATTTTGAGTATGTAAAGGTTGTTATATGGGTGACAATTGGTTATGAACAATATAGATGCATATGCTGTAATATGTGTACAAGTGTTTACATTGCAGATTGTGTACCAGTGATTGCTTCGCAGAACACAGGTTACCGAAACAATAGACGTGATGACAGAATCCCAGAACGTTGAGACTCCATGTGATTCCATGATAGGGTGTTGACCCTGGTTCTACTGGGAGGGGTGGAAGTGTTGCCACTGTTTATCCTCCAATACCTGGAGTCATGGGAGGACTGTGCGAGTCACGCTCCCCTAGACGTGTGATGATGATTGTCAGATGCCTACAAGCATATCAGGTCGATATAATTAACGCTGATATCCTTAAGGTCTATGAATGGATCAGTAAAACTGGTGCCAGGTCATATTCCTGTAGAGGACGGATAGGAAGGAAATGGAAGAGATTAGGAAGGACAGGGTGGTTATAGAATAGTCTGCAGAGGCGGTTGAGATGTGAAGTAACAAATAAATATCAAAGAAAAAGAAACATGCTTATACAAACCTTCTCACTTGTGCCCTAATCTCTAAAAACATAATTACCAATAAGTATATGAAGCCCTAACTTCGGGACGAAGTTTTCTTAAGGAAGGAAGTATGTAATGACCCATACCTAAGTGATGAATAGTATAATCGTTAAAATTATATGTGGATGATCCAATAAAATAATAATATAAATTAGTTAAAGAAAATTAATTAATTTATAAACCAACATAAAGTCATTACACCCATTTCTAACTTATAAATAAAAACATTTAAATTAAACCAAATTAATTAAGTATTAAACAAACATAATACCAATTAAGCTCCCATAAAGTCATCTCCTCGACGTAAGTGGATAAAGACTCAACCCAGATATTTAATACACTCAACCCCAAAAACTTATCTCAAACATTAAATAGACCCTTAAATGAAGATAAGGTTGCCTTAAATGATGGCAGACCCTCATAAATATGATAAAAGATCTTCGGGAGCAGAGGGCGGTGGGGAGATGGTTATAAGGGGGAGGATGTGAAGGAGTAAGGGGGGGGTTGGAAGAAAATTTCTACATTCGGGCTAACAAGGGATTGAAGGATACGCAGAGTTCAAAAAGGAGAGTTTCACCGTTCTGGGATTCTGGGCACGGGGGCAGAAGATCACTCTTCTGGGTCTAGGATTGCTCCTAGATCGGCTGGGAGGATTATTGTTTTGGGTAATCTGTTCTGTTCATCAAACATCAAACATCATTGGGAGAAGAACTATCATCACAGTCCTAAATATCAACATCAGCGTTCCAGGTATTTTCTTTTGAGTACAGATTTGTTTCTCCATTCAATTTTACTGCAAATGTTTATTGTAACACAGCACTGCCGAATATCTTTTCTCTGCAATTAAATTAAATCTGTGTAAGGAACCTTAAATCTGTGTATGTATGTCTTTTATGGGTATTTTAGAGGATGGGATCAATAAGAAAGGTAGATTAGTCAGACACACGCATCAAATCACCGTCGAAGGTGCACTCACAACTATGCAAGCTCACCGTAGTCGTAGGAAGGGATCAAGTCACTCAAGAGAATAATAGTAACTATAACAAACAACCTCACCGTTATATATGTCAAAGTCATCATGGGTTTTCTTAATGTTAGGTCTTCTTGTGGTCAACAAGTTACTTTCAAAATATAGATCATTCCTCCGCTTAGAAACTTCAAACCTTGGCAACTTCATTACTTGACATCTGCATCACCAACAACTTGTGCTACAAATCCTGCTACGAATCTTCAATGCTCAAATTCTGGTATCCAAATCTCTGACCTTAATCTACAAATTCTTGAGTAATCACAATCCAGATATTTATTACTAGAAATACTTCACGTAAAGATATCAGATATACTATGGTATGTTTCGGTGTTAATAAGATTGCTGTAGATGTAGTTAGAGATAAGATTTGAGAAATTACAGAGCTTCGATTTGTGCCAAAACAGAATCAAGCCTTAGAGCCCTTGCAAAGCACCTACAAATGTGTCCCAATGCTAAGAGCTCATGGATAGCTTTCTCAATCTCATCCCTATAGGCTTTAGGATGCCTATAGGATGTAGTAATCACAACCTGGATGCCCTGCTCCAGCTCGATGGTGTGCTCAAACCCCCAATCCGGTGGCTGTCCTGGGGGTATATCTTTGAAAATTGTGGCATACCTTTCCAAAATCGACCGCACATCTAGGTGCATGGCTTTCCCTATAGACCCTGCCTCCGAAAAACACAACTTTACTACCCACTCTATATCTCCCTTCTGAAAGTCAGCCTCCATCCAGTGTGCTGAAACTGTCTATGGCGGATAAGTGTGCATGCCCCGAATCATCTCATGCTTCCCGGTCTTCTTGTCTGTCCACTCCATCTCCAAGGTCTCCCAATCTGTAGTGACCCTCCCCAACGTGATCAACTACTGCACTCTGAGTATCACGTTGGTGTCTAGAGTGTCCACCACAAAGAAATGATCCGTCAGAGTGTAATTCCCCATAGTCACTGCCAAGGCTGGCACATACCTAGCACACTACATGGTTCTGGCACCTAGTACCAGTACTGAAAACCCATCAAATCTCTCTATCAGTATGCTCCTCCGCTCTACCAACTCTGCATCAATAAAATTGTGGGTAGCTCCACTATCCACTAATACTGAACACGTTGTCCCTACACAGTACCCTGGACACGCAGTGTCAAGTATTTGGGAACCCCTCGCAAAGACGCAAGGACTCCCCCAGTAGGTGCAAATGTTACCCCTCCTACTCCTGGTGGCAGGGGTGGTGGATGATCCCCTCTCTATACTACATCATTGCCTCTTGCCTCCATCTCCTCATATGCATCCTCTTCCCCGTCACAGTTAGAGAACACCTCTACGTAGTGTGCCTTCCCAGTGGCACAACGATGTCCTGGCATGTGAAGCATAGCTTCTTCTGTCTCAGGTCTCTCCGGGTCTCATCATCCAAAGGCCCCCGGCCTTGGTTCCCCTTTAGAGGTGGAACTCTCGTGTCCTTCCCCTTCCGCTGAAATGCCGGTCTCTAGGGGAAAGGACCTCTGGTCCTGGGCAGGGCATCCTGCAAATCCCTGGTCCTCGCAACTGCAACGTGAAGTGTAGCCAGCCTCGTAGATCTAACTAACCCCTGCAGAGGTTCTGCCAACCCATCAATGAACATGTATATCATCCTTGCCGAAGACAAGTCGAATACCATCACGGAGAGTCTCAAAAACTCGGAAATGTAGGTGTCCGAGCTCTCGGTCTGTTTGAGCTTGGTCAGCTCAACAAAGTGCTCCTCTGGATCCCTCTGATCAAACCGCTCTACCAATCTTCGTGTAAACTCTGCATAAGTCGTCACCGCTGAGTGACCCAGCATGGCCACCCCGTGGAACCACCAATCATGGGCCTCTCCCTCTGGGTGCAGCGCTACCACCTTGATGGCCTCTCCCTCTGCCATCTGATTAAGCTGGAAATAGATAACTTCTCCACCCAAGCCTTTGCTGAACATTTGGACGATCCGTCAAATGTTGGTAGGAAAAATCTTCCCACTGTACGATGTACATGCCTGTCCTGTGTGTATCTGCCCCCTCTATTCTGTTTACGGGGCCTGCTATCCTTCTTGAGCTAAACAAAATCATGGAAAGAGAGGGCCTCGCCAAACTCTTGCCCATAGGACTAATACTCGGCAAAATAATCCCCCATATGAACCGACTTCAGTTCCTAAGATGCTCTTGCCCTCGTGCCTGTAGCTAGAAATGTGAGCATCGTGGAACGTGGGGGAGTAGCTATGAGCTGCTCCTACAACTGGTGGGAAGTGTCGAAAATTTCTCTGATGTGAAAAACCCTTGGGGTTTCACTCTGTCTCTGGTCTGCGGTAAACTTCTGCCCCATCTCTTCTATTCTCTTCGACAGCTCCTGCACAAATTTTAGGAGTTCCCCGAACTCCCTCCCTTCATCTTTCTCACCTGCCATCGGTCCTCCCTCCTCTGCGTCCACAACCGGAATGCAGTCTCCCTCTCCAAAAGTGGGTCTCAAGCCTACGCTCTTGGTCCTTGTACTTCCTTCCCTGGAAAGTCATATATGGTTTTCATGCTGATGTCATAGACAATCTGCTCCACAAGTTGAGCCAAGTCTATGAGCTCTGATACCACTGTAATATTCCGAGTAGAAATAAACAGCAATATAAAGCAATCATAAACAAGAAACTATAGCAAATAGAGAGACCTCACATACATAATGCAAAATATGGAGAACGCTGAGCCATTTTATTATATAACTGAAAGATGCAATAGATACAAAGGTGATCAGAATGATGACACCCTGGCTTGAACAAGGCAAGCTGGAGATTCTCTTAGAAATACTCAAAGAATGGTTGCTTTATTAGTGACTGTGTTTCTCCAAAATGTTGTTGCTACTGCTATCGGACTGCTGCTACTGCTCAAATGGGATAGCTCTTGGGGTTGTTCCCCTGCTAAATCTCCAACCCTGGCACTACCTCCTCCAAGAACTGCGTGATCTCTCCTCAAGACTGCGCTGTCCAAACAGGCGTAATCCATGGCTGTGATGTTATGGCTCCCACCTGAAAATCAATGGATGGAACTCCTCACCGAGCAGGCACTCGAAGTCCCCCGGGGCTGAGGTTGCGATCTCCGTTCGGAGACACCCGCGTGCTGAACAGCACTTGCAGACTTCACTAAACAGTCTAAGTGTGCTCAATGTCAGAAGACACAAATCAGAAGATGCTTAATCGAATGAATGAATGAGGAGCCTCTTCCTCTCTTTATGCTTGGAGAGCTTTGCTCGCACCTAGGCCCCACCAAAACTGCGTTGTCATGGGTCCACGCTGCCACTTCGACCCCTGTGCCCCACACTGTCAAATACTAATGTGCTTAAGTGACTTTAGGGAATGTTCATTTCCCAAGTGTAGCCTAAGTGTCTTCTTACCCACTTTATTAATTGACTTAACTTTATAAAAGCAAACTGGCCAAAAATTAATATTTCCAATTAGTTGCTGCTAATTGGGAATATTACATGATGTGGCACAGGTTTTGTCGATGCAAAAGAGTGCCTAGCAAAGGTGAGAAGAGCGGGAGGAGAACAGTCACTTAGCAGATCTGCGCCAAACAGATCTGAGATTCGATCAGGAGGGTGATCGTAGAGGATTTATTCAGTTGTTTTGGTGGAGGATTTCCACGAGGGAAATCAGTTGTCAGAGGGAGAAGCTACTATAGAGCGTTTCTATCGCTAAGAAACCCAGATCCAATTTTCTGTTGAGTGTTGCAGCAAGAAGAGGGAGAAGAGTACTTGTTCCGACAGATCTGAGCAAAGATGGTTTCTCATGGAATGAGAGATCAGGATAGGTTGGACAGTGTTTCCAACTTTGTTATCTGGAGGGCCAAGATCCTGACAGTTCTGAATGAGTATGGCATCAAGGACCATGTTGAAAATGTCCTAGTTGTGCCTACCGATGCAGATCCCCTGAAAAAATTCAACAAGAATCAAGCGCGAGCTAAGCGCTTGATCATGGATGGAGTCAAGGATCACGTGGTTCCACATATTTTCGGGAAGAACACGGCAAATGAAATGTGGACAGCTTTGAACACGATGTATCAGGGAAGCTCTATCCAGAGTAAGATGCTTCTGGAGAATCAAATGTGGTTGTTCTAAATGTAGAAGGGTGAGGAAATCGATCCCTTCCTCTTTATACTTCAGACTATCCGGGACCAACTGATTGCCATGGGTACGACTCCGAATGAAGGGCTCTTAGTGAGGATTTCCCTGAATGAAGTCACAAATGAATGGGAAACTATTGTCCAAAGCATCTTGGGCAGGGAAGCGTTACCATCCTGGGCGAACATGTGGGCAATCCTCTGTCAGGAGGGAGATTTACGAAGAGGCAAAGCAGAAGCAGTGGTACAGTCAAAGTAAAGAAAGAGGAGGAGGAGGATGCAGCCCTTGCATCAAAGGGACAGAGGCGCCAATGGAAGAAGAAGAGGGACCTATCTAAGGTTTGGTGCTTTAATTGTGGTGAACTTGGGCATTTCGCCAGAAATTGTCCTAAGAAGAAGGACAAGGGATCTTCTGATTCCAAGGCTGCAACAGCGAAAGGCGACGATGGTAGTGACGATGACGTAGCCATGAGTGCTCATGAACCATGAAAGTGGGGCGATATTGATCTGTAGAGAATCTACAGATGGAGGAGGCAGGATCCTTGAGGTGCCCAAACTCTTGGATCACATACAAGCTACGGGAGCCTTAAGACAGTAGTGGGACAAGTGGAGCAGTGGGTGTAGAAGATCACAGTGAAGTAGAGGGAAAAGCTGGGACGTTGTAGATGGGAGCAGCACAGTGTAGAGGCAGCAGCAGCGTAGGAGCAATAGCGCAGAGGCTGATGGGACATTAACAGCGCAAAGGGGCATTGCTTACGCAGTGCAAAGCAGCAGCAACGTAGTGGCTTCAAGGAGACAACGCAGAGGGGCAATGCTTACGTAGTGCAGAGCAGCAGCAACGCAGTGGCTTCAGAAAGACAGCACAGCAGCCAAGGGAGCTTCAGTGATGAGTTACAGCCCAACTAACTTGTTCGTCAAATTTTGGGTGATGTTCCTTCAGTTGCTTAGTTCTTAGCAACATGCAGTGCAGTAGTTAGCAATGGCAATGCTATGGGCAGCATGATGCAGTAAATTGAGAGGGAGTTGCAGTACGGATGTAGCAGTGTCATTGGCAGTGACATGGGCAACAATACAAAAAGCAGCAGCGCACTGGATGGAGGGCAGTAAGCCAAGCATCAGCAGCGCAAAGACCGATGTCGAGATCAGGCAATACTTCGGTGTGGATGTATTGCTAGAGCACACTCCTCGCTAAGAGGGAGTGTTGAGATTTTGGGGTAGCATCAAGTGAGTTCTAGCTCTGAAACTTTGTGGAGGGACTAAGACCAATGAGATCTCCAAAACCCAGAAAGCGTTTGGAGAAATGTCATCTGGTGTTGAAGTTATTCTAATAATTAATTTTTTTTAATGAGGACCCTAAGTCTAACTTAGGGAATTAGAAAAATTAAAGTGAATTAATTAAACACATGTGATGAAATGTTTTAAGTGACGTGGATCAAATAGTCTTTTAATCTGAGTCGTCGATTAGAGATTAGATCACGGTCGTTGGTTTTCCAACGAGAAAAGTATAAAGGAAAGGCTTGTGGTCAGTTGGAGAACACACACACAGAACTGTAGCTTAGTAAAAAAATTGGGGGGGGGGGGGTTCCTGAGAAATTCGAAGCGGGTTTGCAAAGCAGGAAGGGGGGCGGGAGACCAAGAAGGGAAGCCAAGAAGGGATGATCTTATCCAAGGTCGAGAATACAGCAGCAGAGAGGCAGTAAGTACGAGTAAGCACAGAGCCAGCAAAAACTTGTCGAGGGACTAGAGTACATGAGATCTCCAAGACCCAAAAAGGGATTTGGGAAATTTCATCCAGTTTGGGAGATAATTAATTAATTAATAATTTTAATTATGGACCCTAAGTCTAACTTAGGAAAATTAAATTATTAAAGGTAATTAATTAAAACATGTCATGAAATTGTCTTAAGTCACACGGATCAAGCTTTCTTTTAATCTTAGCCATTGATTCAAGATCTGATCATGGTCTTTGGTTTCCCAACGAGAAAAGTATAAAGGAAAGACTTCGGGTCATTTGGAGGAGACACACAGAAGCAGAGCACTGAGACTAAGCTGAAGTTCTAGGGCAAGGTTTGCTAAGAACTTTCAGAAGTGTTTCAGCTACAGAGAGGGGTAGTTTAGGCAAAGGGGATGGTCTGATTCCACTGCCTAGAATCAGCAAGAGGCAGAGAGCAGCTTCCAGAGGCAGCGCAGAGAAGAAGAGGCAAAAGCAGCAGAGAGGGCAATAGCTGCACAGCGCAGAGGCAGCTTCAGCGACGCAGTCCCTCCTAGGGCAACAGAAGACCATCTGGGTTACGCAGAGACCCCCAGGGCCAGGGTAGTGTCTGCGTCACCCATTCTGGGGTTACGCAGGGGCTTCATGGGCAACGTTGGGGTTTCTACAGCCAGAATCTGGCTGAGTCTTGTAAATCCCATTTGAGGGTGTGGATCAGTCAACGTTTTGGCTTCAGAACAGCAAGTTAGCTGCAAAACTATATTTTTCTTTGTTGGGTTAACCAGTGTGGTGCCCAAATTTGTTGTATTCAGAAACTTAATAATAAACACCCTCCAGCAGCCAGAAGATCAGTTTTCCCGCATTGGGTTTTTCCGGGGACTATTGTCCAGAAAATCTTGTGTCACTTTGTCTATTGTGCATGTACGTTTCTATTTTAGATCTGAATCGGTGAAAGTTTGTTATGTGTTTACTTCGATGTTAATCTGAATATTTCAGCATTAATAACTTGCTTAAGTAGGAAAAGTATAACCAGATCTAACAGTAGATTTCTGCATAAGTAACATTCAGAAATTTTCACATTAAGAATAAATAAATAATGAAAAGAAGAAAGAGGGAAAGTGTATCATTAAGGAGCTTGTCTTCTTCATCTCTCTTTCTCCCATTCTCGCCATGTGAATAAATTCTCGCTGGTTGAGTCCGAGTAGTCTGGTATGCTGTTTGGGTATAAGATTTTTGTGGATGCTGTTGCATTCCTGGTTTGACTGAGAGAAGAAAAATACGTCTGTATGTTGTTACATGGCCCTCATAGTGACTGTCAGGCCAAGAGAAAGCCAGTGCAGAGTTGATTGTGACTTAGACAAAACAATTTGGAAGAAAAGGGAGCTAGTATAATTTTGATGATTGTGGGCTCGGGGCTCCTTGGCCTTTCTGGTTGAGGGTTTGTTTTTGAAGGAGTTTTTTGTCCCCCACCAGTTGCTGCAAACCATAGAAGACCACCTGTAGCTGAATTCAACCATAGATACTACATGAACAAGTAAGTTTATTTTGTTTCTTTTTATAAATTATTAGTTGATGAAAAATAGTGATTGTATTGTATCATATAAATTCTATTGTAAAAAATTCACAGCAAGATAGAATGGATATAATCTTAATTTCTGTAGATAATAAAGTAATGTGTGACTCTCTTGTCTCCTAAAATCGAACTTGAATGGATGAATAGTGAATTCAAAACAATTATGATCTGTTTGTTCTACAATAAATATCAGATTTTATGGAAATGCCACTGGAGATTTAATTAATAATCTCTATCTAATAAACTAATTACGAATTTCCTACTATGTTAAGAGCATTGTACAAGACTGACTAAAGGTATATTCCAAGGAATGGTCTCTACACACACACAACAATTTGTTTCAAGCGAATTAACAAAATCAATTTAAATTAGTCATCATGTTTTAAATCAACTGAGAGCGTGTAAAAGCAAGAGCTTAATCCCTTAATGATATTCTCAATTTATCAAAATTCTAGGTGTGAAGAGTTTCAACTTCAGACCTGTTCATCAGAAGTCAGCTCAAGACTGCTAAGGGGACTTAAAGGAGATGGAACGGACATAACTGAACATGATGATTTGCTAGCTCGCCTGTCCCATTGATGTAGATTGCCATCCAGACCACATGCAAGTATTCTGTTGCCAAAAAATCATTCATGTTCTAAAATCAGCATTCAAGATGTACAAAAATCCAAAACCTACATCACTAGAGCTTCAGTGAATTACTGTTAACTAATGAGTCGTGCCCCACCAAGGCCAAAACAAATTCTGAAAGGAATTAACAATATTTGCAATAAAGAAATGTGAGAATCCAGATTCAATAATTTCTTCTTGGTGCCTCCCACGATTCCTGAAGGAAGAAACAAATATCTTTAGGATTGTTCAGAGAATCCACAGTTTCATTCATTGTTTGTCTACATTTCTTATCCATGTCAGGATCCATATTCAGGACGGTCAGGGAGAGAATAGAAGAGAAACTAATTAATTGTATTGTATCTATTTTATTATATTATCTTTTATTATTATTTATTGTTTTATATCTATTATCTTTTCTGGTTGTCTTTTCCTTTAGTTCTCTTTTGTCCTGATGTCATCTCTATTGTATGGAGCCGACGTCTTTGTTTCCTGTGTGTATTTATTTGTTTCTCTTCTCCTATTCATTCTTTGACCTTTTGCATCCTGAAGATGGATCTGAAACATCAACAAACAATGAGTGAAACAGTGGATTCTTCAAACAATCCTAAAGATAACCCTCACCCCAGAAATATTAACTCCCTAAGAAAAAGATAAAAAGGATTACTCTCAAGAAGAGATGCCAGTACCTAGACGCTAGTATAACAGAAACATAAAGCCAATCAACCCAATAAAACATTAGAAAATTATTCATCTCCTAATGGAAACCCATTGTATTCAAAGCCAGTACTCACCAGTATGCAGCACACCACAATAATAAAAACAACGCTAAAGTCCAAAAACTGGACTAAAAAAATGCTGTTCATAGAGCTGCTTGCAAATTAAGATTGCTTGCCATCAATAGGGTTCCCTTTTCCTGAGTCACCCATGATTTTGAGAATCTCTAATATATATTTGAACTTCGAAGTCATTACCGATTTCTATAGAGCATTTCAGAACAACCAATAGAAAGATCAATACAAACAAAATGAGATCATAACCTGAGCTTGTTATAGCACATTCAATAATGTTGCCAGCAAATCATGCGCTTTTGCCTGGTTATCTACTAGTTTGCACATCTCCAGCAGAGACATACTAACCAACTATTAAAACTCATATGACATATAACTCCATGATCTAAACCAATCTAAATGCCCCATTTTAGTATTTCTTGCTAGCTTGACTGTCTTGTACGAAAATATGCATTAGTATTCAGGGTATACAATACTCGAGCAAAAAGCAAAGGCTTGGGAGGAAACCTGTAAACCGGCATGATCACAACACAGGAGAAACTGGCATTGCAACCTATCAAAACCTCTCACAGGTGCAAATGCTCATCTGAAACACAATAGGGTTTCACAACCCAATAATCTCAAACAAGGTCAAGGACCAATACCATCCATTCTGAGCTCAAATACCAACACTCTCTTACACCTAAAATGATCTCAGCCAAAACAACTCTAAAACCATGTAGAAATTTATGCTCTGCCTCTTCCTAACTTTTATTGCAATTCAAAAATTGCACCACAGTAGAAATTTTTCCAGATTTAGCCATAGTGTTGATCTAAGATATTAATTTATAGCAAACAATGGACAATATTTCATTTCACTCCAACCCAACACCTAGGCAGCCCAGGAGAAAATATACCAAACAACCAACAAGTTTCAACCCTTAGGGCACACATTTTTCCAAACACAAGCCAGATCTGAAATCACTTATAATTGCTGCAGATTTACAGCACTAAATATGCTCTATTATCTTCAAGATATTTTAAATATCTCAAATCAACATGTACAATCAACAAGAAGACAATGAATGTTGAAAATCAATTCTCCAATTATACAAGTATAGAAAGCTAGAAACTTCTTATATATATATAAGAGATAAATACATGTACATACAACAGCATTATCACAAAGCTGGCATTCAAGCTCTCCAAAACCCAAGCAAGCGAAACAATGAAAAACCTAGATACCATTAAAAATTGTTAAATATTGTAGCTCAGACTGGTGTTCTAGTCTTGGAGGTGTCATTGACGCTACAAACACGGAGGAATTAATTATCTCCAAGCCCATGTAATTTCCCTAAGCCTCACCTAAGGAAAATATCTTAATTATGTTAATTAGTAATTTATTAAATATTTCCTACGTCTAAACTTACGAAAAGTGGATAATTAATTGACATTAGTTGGGAGAAGAGATTTTCCTCTAGGAGCTTGTAGAAAGTTTCAGATTTCTAAGTTGATCTTAGCCATCAATTGGATCAAATGAACTTATAATCTTGGACGTTCATTTGTGAATGAGATATTATAAAGGCAGATCAATGGGCAGCTTTGGAGACACATCGAGTTGGTGATTTTTCAGAGACACTAAGAGAGTTTCAGCAGTGACGATTGGGAACAAATTTTCCAAGGTTTATTCTTCCCAAAGGTTTCCAGTTTCTGAGCGATAGAAATAGGCCAAATTTGCCAATTAGAGTTTTCCAGTTTACCAATGCGAATTGCCAGAAAGCCAGTGCGAGTTGCCAGGAAGGTCATATTGAGTTTCCAATGGCAATGTGAATTGCCAAGAAGGGTAGTGTGAATTTCCAGAGGCTGCCAAAATGCCAGTGCGAATTGTTGGAGGTTGCTGGTGCAAGTTCCAGAGGGTGGTGTGAATTGCTACAAAGGGACGAGTTGATCTATAGAGGGAGACAGTGAAGTTTCCCAGTTCAATTTGTTCAGAACTGAAGATAAAAATATTGTCAGAGCTTTGCCTGTTTCAAACAACCAGTTGTAATTTCTCATTACTAGTTTCTGCTGAAGATATTAATGTAAACACTCAGATATGAAAATCAATTTTCCCCACATTAGGGTATTTCCTGGGACGTTTGTCCAAAAATACTTGTGTTCATTGTGGGATTTGTTTTTCGCATTTTCCACTGTAATTTTAATATTGTGAAGAATGATGTTGTTCATGTTTTTATTTATTCCTTTCAGCTGAAGATTGAAATGTGTTGTGTATAAGTAATAGAAATAATAAAATGGGTTAATAGCACCTTCTGGGTAGCCAGAAAATTTCACAAAGATCTCCAACAGGCAAGCATCAACTTTGGCAAGCCCTCCTTTGCTTCAACAACATGGTTGGATCACACAAACTCTTCACACTAGCACGATTGTCTTCCTTAAGATTTGCAAACCCTAGCCATGTTGCATCACACAAGTAAATGGAAAACAACTCTAGTACCAGCCTTCATATCTACATGCCCATCCAATGGTTTGAATACTCAAATCCTAGGTCTTCCACTCTTGCATCATCACAAACACAAACACCTTCATGGATCATCAAGAATACAAGAATGCTCTAACCTTGCCCCACTATTACATCCCGAAGCAACAAGGCTCCAAATTCAAGCAAGGTGTCTATGTCTTCTACTAAGGTAGAAAACCTATTGTTACAAAAAGAGGCATAACAGCAATCACCATCTTCAACGTCATGTTCTTCTTTAGAGTTTACATGTATAGCACAAACCCAAGTCTTCACAAGCAATAAACCTAGCATCAAACAAGAACAATCTCTCCAAAAGCATCAAAAGCATCTCTCTTTCCCCTTATTTTGTTGAGAATTTGGAGGGCTAGTGATTAATTCAAATTATCTTCTTGATAATTACTTGTGTGCTTACTTGAGTTACTTATGTCTTCTCTTCTTTAGCTTATTTAGTCTTTCATCAAGTCAATTACCAAAATACAAAAGACACAAAGTTAGGCTCCCCGAGCTGGGGAAAAACCTCTCCCTCTTGGAGAGGAAAACCTGTAAGGAATTCTTCTTATAGATCTCCAAATGACAAGTACCATGACCATCAGACCCTTGACCTAAGAATGCCTCCAAGACCTTGTCAATGTATGTTGGCAACGATGATCCTTCTCTTCTGCACCAACTTGCACTGACCTGCACCACCACTAGAGAACTCGGTCTCTGAATTTCATCTTAAAACACTTCTTGTATACGCAGTTATTGGAGATAAGATCATTCGAGTTCTTATCTTTCACTTCACGTAATCTTGAATCTGGAGATATACTAATTTCTCTTATAAACCGTGATTAGGAAGGTAAATCATAGATTTACCTTCCTCCTTTTCTCGTAATGCAATTCAGAGGATAATACTTAGACTACTTTGACTTGCCACAATCCTTACAACGCATAGGTGACAAACTCTATTCCACTTTGAGTGCATGTATATACATCACAGACTTGAGTGCACTTTAGACCGAAATCTCTTCTCATTAATCCGCATCAACAGCTTTGAAAACAGAACCCAAAAACATATCCGCACTTTGTACTTTAACACTGTCTTGACCTCGCAACTATGACAGACTTCTTTACGCTATTGTTTACCTCAGATGTGTTCGCAATACTTTTCAGAACTGTCCTTTAATCCGCACTTAATTACTCTCTGAAATCCGCAACTTGTTTCAGAACAATCCACAATTTTCTGGTTACAAATGAGTCGTAGGTCAAGATATATATAGTGCATATTTCCTTCCTTTTAGGCCGACCATACAACAAGATTGTAGGCTGACATCCTGACTGTATATAGGCCGACTTCATTATTTATCTTTAGCGTTGAGTGAAAGTTGTTTGAAACCATTCTTCCACAAGGTTCATGACAAGGTCTTGGATCATTTAATGATGACTAGGCTCTTCATATACATGACACTAATTACACTTATAAACAGAAGACAAACCCTAAATAGACATCAAGAAGAAGTCTATTAACCTATAATAAAATTCTTGCTCATGAAACCCATGAAGCAAGTACAACAAATACATTTTAGTATCTTTGTCTTCTTCTTTACTGTTGGACACCTAATCCTCTATGGGTAGGTGTGGAAGCCAAATGGACAAAAGGAGTCCAAGTGACTTTGGAATGTGGAATCCAAGAGTCACACCATTGTATTATAAATGTATATCTATGGTGAATAATAATATAACTCAAGCTTATCTTTCTCCCTGTGTGTTTACATTCTTGTTTACCATGCGTGTGTTTAACATGGTATTAGAGCCATGATGAGTGCCCTTGTGCATTTAGGTGTTAATGTGTTAGTTTTTCTGCCCTACATTGAAATTTTGAATAGCGCTGATCTTTGTGCTAGACAGCCTGTTGGTCTCTAATGCTCCTCCTTCTCTTGACCATCTGTCAGATTCCTTTCCTCCCTTGGCGCAGGTTCTGTAGGATGCGAAAACTCATTAATTCCATGGTCCAACGACAGTTACCTTCCACACATTTCCACTCACCTTCATACAGTCGAACGCTGCCCTTCTGCTCTATTGATTATCTATCTCAAGAATTTATTCTTGTTGCATTGTAACCGATACGCTGGTTAGGTACATCTCTGTGGTGTTTCCAATCGAGCACTGAATTTTGGGAGACTGGCGAGCATAAGTTACTGGTTGTTGTGCTCTTTTATTTATTTGCAGAGGCAGATAGATCGTCAGTGAAATGAATGATCCGAATCACTTGAAAATGTTTGGAAAAGATCTCAATTGAGTTCGTAGAAAATGATGGTTGCGCCCAACAAATTTCGTGTTTTTGTCGCTCTGCAATAGCATTTTGTTTCCAAAATTACTTTATGTTTTCCTTACAAGTGAGATTTCACCATTGCTATGCTAAGTTCCTAAAAGCGTCACAGTTCCCGACAGTTCCTAGAAGCATTCTCTCCTCTAGTGCCGGTACACTCCTCACCTCCGTCCTTCCTCTGTCGGCTCCCAAGCTTCCCTTCGCACCTGTTGCTCGCCCA
The DNA here is from genome assembly GCA_034641835.2 of Pinus albicaulis. Lineage (NCBI taxonomy): Eukaryota > Viridiplantae > Streptophyta > Pinopsida > Pinales > Pinaceae > Pinus > Pinus albicaulis. Next base: position 1,913,604,975 of record CM076578.1, read on the forward strand.
CGCAACCTCCCTTCATTGCTGCCTCTCGCTTCCTCTTAGCACGCACCCGCGAAATATACAGCCTCAACTCGCCGCCTCGACCTTTCCACCGTGGCATCCTGCCCTCCATCACACCTACGCTCTCCTCAACACCGCAAGTCTCCACTCAACACTGCTCCTTCCATAATGTATTTATTCGAACTTAGAATTAGAATCAATATATGCTTTTGTTGGTGAAATGAATTACAAGAAAGCGATTGTATCCATTCTTCACATCGTATACTGCAAGTGAAAACCGCTTTTTCTTCCAATGTGGCTTACTAAATTGGTCGTGACGCTTCAGGGGCTCCTTTGGAGATCCTCCACCATAAATTAAATGTCTGCAGAATGTCCCTTTTGTAACTCTTTAAGCGAATATTCGAACACCCATTATATGTTCGTTGGGCTGCCACTTGTAAGTCTTCCTCAGATTTGAGATTCAAAGTAGCCATCTACGAATCCTGATTTGCCTTGCAGCATTGCCTCAGCGGGGATCTTCTCAAGTGAATGTTAGCCTTTGTTTCAGATGGTTCATCTCACAACATACCAGGAGGGTTTGGATTCAGTTGGCTCTCAATTTTCAGGGTAGCTTAGGGCTGCAACAAAACTCTTAGGTTTGCAGTGGTCTCTTATGAATTTCTAATGATCACGATTCTCGTGGTTTGAACATTTTTTCTCACAACGATTTTGGGAGAGTCTGGGAGTAAGCCCATCACAAGTCGCTTCTTAATTGTAAAGTTGAGATCTGAATGCTTCAAAGTGTTGGAATGTTCTTACTAGTTCAAATTGGTGCATAGTATCATGCATTAATGGTATGTTGCCTGAATCCTGCATTAATGGTATGCTAGAGGATGCTATATGTTGAGAGATCTTAGTATGTCTTGAAGGTCGTAACTCCCATTTGAAATATGTGGTTCTCCATGCCGGTTTTTGCATGAATGTCGTGCGACTGTTCTTGGCGATGGCACATTTTTTTAAAGAATGTTACTTATGGTATATAGTTTGTTGAATGTCAAGGTTTATAATTTGGAGCGTTCATTATATAATTGTTATGTGTTGAGCTCTCTTACTTTATGAAGGCCGTGAGTGGCATGTTAGAGTATATATGGTTTTGATGATCATATGATGCATGAAGGCATATTTGAAGGGCCTACATCCTTAAGTGATGATGATCTTTCCTAGCCACTGAGTATTTATTTTGTTCATTATTTTGTGACTCGTTGATTGTTGAAGCGTGGGGTTAGCAAGAAATTTTTGAAGTTTAAATGGCTCAAATTGACCCTTTGTTAGATTTATTAAGAACTCTAATCATGTCTACTGTTGAAAGCACAGTTAAAGTCAACAAAGACACTCTCACAAATATTCAAATCTCTCTACAAGACGCACAAGACAAGATTGAATTTTTGCAGCTTGAATCTCAAATCCACCAAGAAGAATTACAGCAGTGGAGTCATCATTCTGAACCTGTCTTTGTTCAAAACATTGAAAGAGACTCCCATAAGCAACAGCACTGCGGTTGATTCACATTCAATGCCCAACATAAGAGCAGATTTGCATGTAGAAGCAAACATCCAGCCTGCACCTCCCAAGCCCATCATCAGACCTTGGGAAGAGCTTGTCCACAACAAGTACAGAACTAATCTTGGATATGACAAGGCTGTGTCTTTTCATATTCCGGACCACTACAAGCCTATCAAATTTCAGAGTGTCAGATTTCTTTATGACAGTTCACCTTTAGCTATTCCAGATCCTGCTCCTCTTCCACAACAGCAACAACAGATTGTAAAATGCCAACACTGTGATCGAGTTGGCCATATGAAAGATCACTGTTTCGATCTTCAGCCATACAAGCACTATGGTCAGCACACCCATTCTTCAGATAGATGCTTCAGAAACAAGCCTCCTGCAAGAACAAAGATTCATCTTGGATGGATCGCTTCTTGGAAATGGGCATCAACAGCCAAGAAGATGTTTAAGTCGCATGTCAGAACTTGTTCTTGAATATTGAACAATCTTGCAGTTGATTTTTCTCCATCATCTCACCTTGTACCTGACAAGGGGGAAAATAGTGGTCCTCTACAAGCTTCGAAGCCACATCAAGCGAGCCTGAGCCACAACCTATCATTCCAGATTCAGAGTTGTAGCCAGAGACACAGCAGTTCAAGCGAGCCTGAGCCACAACTTGTCATTCCAGATTCAGAGTTGTAGCCAAAGACACAGATGCCCATGAGCATTCCTTTGGTTGGTCGACAGCCTTAAACCATCTATGCGAGGTTGATATTCTTCCTCTTCAAAGAATTCGGAGCACTTCCTCTAGCAGAAGACTTCAGCTTCCTGTCGGCTTTGGTAGAGTTCTAGGAAATGCATTAAGCATTCTAGTGTTGGTGGTCATCCTTAAATCATCACTGGTTGTAGACCTCCCTTCTTCTAGGTTGAAGGTCTCCCTCTTCAAAAATGAGAGACACTTCCTCTAGCAAAAGACCTTAGCTTCTTGCCATATTTGGAAGAGTTCTGGGAATTGCACTAAGCGTTCCAGTGTTGGTGGTCATCCTTAAACCAGCTCCTTATGCCAACATTCCAGAGAGCTGATTCAACCTAAGTGCTGCCATGCATACTTTGCAGATTTGTATTACAACTCTCTTCTTGGACTCACACACACCCCTTCGGATTAAGGGGGGGAATGTTGGACACCTGATCCTCTATGGGTAGGTGTGGAAGCCGAATGGACAAAAGGAGTCCAAGTAACCTTGGAATGTGGAATCCAAGAGTCACACCATTGTATTATAAATGTATATCTATGGTGAATAATAATATAACTCATGCTTATCTTTCTCCTTGTGTGTTTACTTTCATGTTTACCATGCATGTGTTTAACATTTACATAAATTCATAATTACATAGTCAATATGAAGACCGATCCTAGTTACACTTTTCAACAATATTCTCCTAGAGTTTCCTCATATGCCTTAGCATCTAGCTCCTAGCTTTTCCTCACAATGAATATAAGGACTCTCTCTCTCTATCTCTCTCTCTCTATATATATCTATATATATATGAGAAAGTTAAAGGAGAACAACAATAGATATGTGGGCCTATTGCCACAAAATCTCGCAAGCCTACTGCAAAGCCCCCTAAGGCAAATCTAGACCTTATGACAACAAGAGATCGGCCACCACTATCACCGCAGCAGTCTTTCTCTAGTTGTTTAGTGGTGAATTAAATCCCACAAGGGATATTCAACAATAAAGGTTTAAGGCGATGCAAGAACTAAAGATTGGAATAAGCCATTGGCAAAGCCTAGAAGGCTAAGATGATCTTTACCAGGGTTCAAGTACTCTATCCTTGGATCTCTTCGATAGATTGGTAAGCTGTTATAAGTTAGGGTTTGATGGATATTCAATGATACGGCTTGCAATCTCATATAACAACTAGAAATAATAGCCCTCCAGGGATAGATTAATAAAGGTATAAGCCTATCAATTAGGCATGCAAGGTTTAGGGTATGCAAGCGAGGTTTTATGGCTAAAACATGCATAACACAATAATAGAAAAGATGGCCTTGATTAGAAGATTTTAATTATGCAATTAATGTTAGATCTCGCCTTTTTCAATGCAATCCCTATTAAAAGGAAAATAACACATTAGGTTAAATTACTATTTAGCATAATTTCAAAAAAAAATAACTAACCCTAACCCTAGATACCTAGAATTTAGAGAGGAAAGAGAGAAAATATGTAAAGAGGTTGATCCACAACTACCAAACTAGTTCCTTGATCCAATAGGGGAATGGAGTTTTTAGGGAAAATTCAATGGAGATGACCTTGATGAAGAGGGTGAGAGAGCAATAGTCTCCTCTTACAAACCCTAGGGACTTCCTTAAATGGGACATCATTAACCTTAATTACATGTGAAAACCCCCAAGACAAGATGCATCTCCAAACACTCTAAGTTAGGTGTAGGTGACATGAGAAAAGTGGTATCATGGAAAGAGTTTCTTCGTGACATGACCATCATCATCATATAGCATAAGTGAATAGGAGGTCTTCCTTATGAGGTTATCATTATTAGTGTGCCTTTAGAGGGGGCACTTGGCATCGAGTTACAATTTATTAGCTTTTTTATATTATTTTTTCTTCTTTTCCTTTTATACTTGCTTGGTGCTTTCTTCCGAGTTCTTTTTTTTTTTTTTAATTTAAGAATGGAACTTAGGGATTAAGGCTTTTTCGCAAGGTGGCATGGATCCTGTGTATAGTAATATGACTTTAGTTGCTTCTCCCTTGAGCATTTTAGCTCTTTGATTTGATTCAAGCATCTTCATACATGGGGCCTTTCTTAGAATTTTAGACCTTGCCGCATGACATATGATAAGTCAATCATGAAAACGGGAAATGATGCTAATGCATGAAAATGGTGATGAAATGATGGGTTGTTAAAAATGGCTAGGGAAAATGAAGGAAATGATATCAAACACCTAACTAAGACACTGGTGGTAGAGCTCAACTCATACGACACACTTATCTAAAAGTAAATTATGAACACGCCATGGAACAACCTAGTAAGGGTAGAATTCAACAGTTATGAAGCCACTATAGAATACACCAATGATCACTAGTGGTCATGACCCTCATCCAAGAAGCAACATTATCATATTTGACAGGAAGAAAATAAGGTAAAACACTATCTGGTACAATCTCCATCAAACACCTGACATATGAAGGTTAGCTTAGAAAATTCTACAAAGGTCTTTGGCAAACATCCATGGATAATCCAAACATCTCATCTGTGGAACTACTCACTGTGATCAGAATCACAGGTGCATGGATCCTTCAGTCACCCCTACAACTCAGTAGGTAATATCTGGCTCCAACTTGGGCGCATGCACACAGAACCTCATGGATTTTCCCTCCACAAATCAGATAAAAGAAAAAATTGCCACACCTGAACTTGTCATTGTGAGAAAATGCCATATCAGATAAACCAATATGCTCCATATTTTGCTGCAGTGATGATTTAGGCTTCCTCTTCAATACCTGGAATAAAACAAGACAGCATTTTTTTTGTCATCATACAAATCATGCAAACCTGCATATATAAACCAATATGTCCTCTTGCAGCAAAAACCAGATCAATTATATCTGTCCCAAGGTTTTATACACTAAAACAAATTAGGAGCATAGAATTGAAATTCAATATGAATGCATCAATAAAAAAAACTGAACAATGTTTCACATGCATTTTATTTCATTTTTGTCCTTCTTCAAATTCCCATCTCAAAGTGACTAGATGAATCTATGACTGTTTAGAGGACATAATCAAGCTCAGCATTGACATGTTCATGGTGTTCACAGGGACAATGGTTCTTCTTCTGATTTTGATGCTAACTGATGTTTCTCTTCATTATTCTACTCATGAGTCATGACTGAGTCAGTTTCTGTTCATATGGGAGCATTTTTCAGATATATTATCTACTACACTGTCTAGGGTTTACATTCTTTGGTTCAACCCCTTTCCACCGTATTGTCTACCCATCCTATAGTCTAGATGTTACATTCTAGTTTCTTGCTTTTGGGCGATGCTCTAGTAACTCCATATTGTTGTCAATTATGGTTCTTCTAAGTCCCATTGAACTATTTTGGTCATTCCTAGACATCAATATGATTTCATTTCATCTTACTGTTAGTATCCTCTTAACCTGACCTCCACTAGCAGATTTGCATCATGGCTTCCTTGAATAATTTCAGCTCAAAAGGCCCTAACAAAGTGTACAGTACAGCAAATGTTCAAAAATATGGACTTGCGATCTTATAATTTATATAGCATTCAAAAGGGAATGCATTGCAATTATAATTTTTGCTAAATTTTGCTCATTGCAGATGCACGCAATTACAATCTCTGCCACATTTTGCTAATTGCAGATGCTTGGAAGTCAACCTTGCCAATATTAAGATAATGCCACCTAGCCAAAAGTGGGTTGCCAGAATATCTATTCCCCTTTTGTCATCCTTCTGAGAATTGAAGCGTCTTCTATGTGACTATACTTTGCCAGATCATGCTCAAGGTTTGTTGCCCCATACAAGTAGAGGGAAGTCGATTTAGGAAGTTTCATTGTCACAAACACTCATTTACTCATCTAGAGAGACTCTGCACTAGTATTCTTTTGTCTTGGATGCAACAGAGCACTAATGTAGTGAATTGTCTTGGGGAGGATATTCTCGCTTGGAGGGATTTTCTCTTCGAATGATGAAGTCATGCTATGGTGAATTGTCCAATTTTATTGTGAATATCTATTCCACTTTGCAACCATTGTAGAATTAGGGTGTCTACGAAGTTTTCTTAATACATTGAATATTTTATGGCTCTAAAATATCCTTTGCAAAATTTGTCACCAAGTATCCATCAATGAAACTTAGTATAGCTTTGCTTCACCTTATATCTCCAACTGACTGAAAGCTGTTAGGGTTAGATTGAGATAAGATAAGATAAATTTATTAAAGTCCAACAAATGGCCACAAAAATAGGTCAATGGGACTGAAGAAGAGTAAAAACCATATAAATACAATGTCGTAGTGCATGTGCAACTCCTAGAAAATGTTGGAAATAACATAAAGAATGAAACAAAGAGTTATTGTTGTCGCAACATGCATATAAAAGATTGTGGCATGATGCAAAATGATCAATGGTCTGCCAAGAGAGAATGAGTGAGATAGGAGATCTAGTAATGGAGCTAAAGATGTCAAGGGCTCCTATGTTTGATGATGATGGCAAGGGAGGCAAACTAGACACTCGCTCACTATTGAAATCCCCTGAAACTGGCAGTGGCTCCGACCTTATGATCCTGGGGGCTGTAGGAGTGAGAGATACTCATAGCATATGAGGTCAAACCAAAGAAGCTCTTAATTGATATCTAGTCACTCGTATGGAACTAGGAGGTAATCGGATGGGTCAAGGGTGCCCTACTATAAAACTGTATGGACGTCGTCGTTTTGGTGCTCTAAGGGCATGTCAGCTAATGTACAGTTTAGCATCGTTGAGTTGGTCTTGAAGATATTCGTTGATCTCTCGAAGGGGGAGACTGAGAAAAGGCTCGCGATCACCCTTCTATTGTCTAGTGCACCATGAACTTATGCCCATTTCCTGTGGTTCTGATGTGATAAATCCACATGAAAGGAAGAGGTGATCATGTTGGTCATCCAAAGTTGAGGCCTGGTTTGTAAGAACTGAGATTTGTGGCCGAAAATTTCCTTGATGAAGAGGGCTAAGCATTGATGATCCCAGTACTAGAAAAAGGTAGGGAGGGAGCCTCTTGAATCTCGATACAGGCAATGATAGCATCCTTTGATCTCATAGTATATGGGGAACCTAAAAATGAGGTGTGTCTCTGTCTCCAGCTCTTTTACGTGGCACATTTGGCAAATCCATTCCAACAGTGGTATATTGTGGTCAAACTCTATCTAGATTTTGTGAGAACCAACTTGGAATTCTCCGAACAAGATCCTAAGCAAATTCATCCAATATCTACTTGTGTAATGGGGGCGGACTGTGATGTCATCCTATAACTCCAAAAAGCGCTCTAGGTAGAACATCTCCAAGCCCAGGCTTGTCAAAGGTGAGGTCCAATTACCTAAATGTTCAATCTATAGATATCCTCTCTGATGGTCTGATTCAATGCCTACTAAGTTAGCAAGAGGTGGCTCAACGCATCAAGGGAGAATCTAAGTGGGGGAAAGTGTTATGGGGAGATAGTCAACAACTGGCGAAAATGAGATGCCCCTATGAACCAATCTCAAGCACATCTTAGCTGGGAATTCAAGGCAAGATCCTGCAATGAGCAACTAGCAAGGTCTCTAGAAGAATAGACTCTATGAAGGAAAGAGACCAAACTGAAAATGGCCACGATGCAAAATGGGTGGACACCAAACTCTACCTGAACAATGGGCTAGGGGACTATGCACTCACAGTATATGATGCATCTAAAAAGCAGGTTTTGGATTCTCTCCAAGCTGGCCCAAACTATCTAAAACAACTGAAACCCCTAAACTACAAAGCAATTGAAAATTGTGGATCTAACAATCACTTCCTTGAGGTTAAGCTTAGATGAGATGCCCTAAAACTGACTCTGGAAACACTATCCCTTAATAAAGGCTAGTGAACCATATCCTTTGCTAAGTTAACATTGAAGGGCTAGTCACATACCAAAACGAGGCACCGTGAATTGTACTCATTTTTAGGTGTAAGTTGTGGTGATCTCAATCTCTTAATCTCTCTTAACTTGCTCTAATCAAGGTCTTCCACCATTGACCTCACCATTTTTTACTCCATTTACCCAGGATTGATAAAGGCACTAGTTTTTGTGTGCAATCTTTAAAATAAAATCTTTCTTCTCCTTTTTAAATTTTGAAGGGAAAACTATGCTTAGGCTACAACATAATCTGCATTAAATAACATAAATACCATGATACACATAGTCCTAACATTAGGCTTTGAATATTCTAAATTAAGAATGGAGCGTAATACTCAGAAATAAACAGAAATATATATATATATATATATAATTGATAAAATGATTTAAAAAATGGGAGAGACCAAGGCTTAAATACCAGAGTGATGGTAGCCTCAAAGATCATTATATTTTGCCTAATACAACCTAATATAGTTACATTTAATAATGATTAATAATTTTTATATAACATTTCCTTCTCCTCAAAGATGCTTTTGTCCTCAAAGCATATGTAACAATGGATGTTGTTGACGAAATGCTTTGGTCTCCCAAGAAGCTTCTTCTTCCGGTAAATCCTTCCACTTGATTAAGTATTCTCATGGTTTACACGAGACCAGAGCTTTTTCTCGGTGGATATGAATTAGACTGCCTCTAAATGACCCTTCCTTCATCATCTAAAAATGGAAGTGTGTTTGTGGCTAATCGATGGTCACCAAGGCTTTAGGCAAAGATACATGGAAGATGTTGTGAACATGACTTTTATCTCGGGAAGGCTTAAGCTATATGCGACTTAACCATATGCAACTTGGCCGATCTTTTTGTTGATTTGATATGGTCCATAGAACTCGTGGTGCTAGTTTATGTTTCCCTTTTGTTTCAAAGGACAATCGCTTGTATGGTTGGAGCTTGAAAATACCCATTCTCCAACTTCAAATTCTCTCGCTGCTATTTCAACAAATTTCTATTGCTTCATACGGCCGGAGTGTAATAAATTTGGTAAACTTGATAAGTATATATTATTATTGATAAAATATGAGATGATTACAAGTGGGGATCACCAAGGCTTTAAATACATCCTTATGGCATCCCTTGGCGAAGAAGCATGATCGTTGATCATGCCCTTCCACATTAATAAACCTAAGATAACTATATTTAACTAATAATTAATAAAATATACATAGCATTGCCCCTCTCTTAAAGATGCTTTGTCCTCAAGGCATACGTAATGATGGACATCGTTGACAAACGCCTGGGTTTCTCGAGCAGCGGGCTCTTGCTTCCCACATTTTAAAAAGATCGTGGAGCATCTTCTCGAGTTCAATATTTTGGTGATGTGGATAGCGACAAGATTTGATATTGACAGGGTCGGATCCTGTCTTGACTTCTATTGGATGTTTGATTTCCCTATTAGGAGACATTTTCATTGGCAGGTCTTGAAATACTTTTGCGTGTGTCTGAACTATTCCTGGTACTGCGGGTGATTCTTCGTGGTTCCTTTTTAGATTTATAGGTAAGTTACCAACAATTATCGTCCAATGCAACTTCTCTCAATCATCAAACGCTTCCTTCTTAACAACCATATCTGATTCATCATCGAAGGCCTCAACATCTTCTTGTGTTGTATTAGTGGCTTCAGATGTGTTTGTCTCTTCACATTTTTCTTTCAAATATGGGGATGAAACATTTTTCTGTTTATAAACATCTGTATTTTCATGGTTTCTTTCATTTTCAATGACTATGTCTATTGTTGCATCTGTGATAGAAATCACGTTGAATTCTTTATGTGGCTCCTTTACCAACATTGTTTCTTTTTCTACCATTGGATTTTCATTTATATAAAAGTTCTTAATAACTTCTACTGCTGCATCACTGGCTTTATTAGTGGATTGAGTTGCATTTTCTTCTCTTAGTTTCTCAGCTCTATAACTTTCATGGTTGATTTCAGAGTCTCTGCTTCTAGGTATTTCAACACTATAGCTTTCATGTGAGCTGATTTCCAATTCAACTTCATTTAATTGCTCTTTTTCAAACATGTTATATTCATGATTATCATCTGAATTAGCTGAATTGTTCAGTTGATTATGTTCAACATTCGGGAATATTGGTTTTTGTGTCTAACTTATCTTATCTGTATTATCATTTATCTTATCGAAGAGCTATGTCATCTTTTTCATTGCTTCGCTATGATTTTCTGTGGTCTCGTTTTGATTTAGCCACATTTATCTTTCTATTCGATCCGTCATATCTTGAACCTTTTTTATATTGTTGGATTTTCCTGCAACTGTACCTTCGAGACCGACTAATCTTTTGCCAAAGTCTTCGGAATTATTATTGACCTGTTTCTCAAGATCTAGCAATTTTTTTTGGAAATCGACCATCGACATTGATGACGTCATACTCCTTGTAATTAGGGCTTATCCCCTTTTCCTTAAAAGCTTTGTCCTCAAAGCTGTATTTTTTTGACAATTTTCTTCACTTAAGATTTATCTTCTTTGGCATATGTCATTCACCACTCATACCTTCTCTTGTAATGTTGTCTTTGAAAATAGGGTTTTTTTTTTAATTAATTAATTAATTAAATTAATAAATAATTTTTTTTAAAATAATAATAATAATTATTATTATTATTATTATTATTATTTGAATTATATATATATATATAATTATGGGAAAAAAAATTTGTTAATTTTTGAAAAGTTGCGTTGTTTTGAAAAGGGGGAATGGGGAGCAACTGGGGAGGAAGGGCATCAGGGAAGAGAGCGGTGAGGAGAGGTGGGCCGAGGGCTACGTGAGTCGGGGAGGGGTGGGCGGCATGAACAGCAGGGCGGAAGGGCGAGGGAAGGGGCTGAGCGGAGGGGATGGGAGTGAGCACTGAGTGTGGTGAGGGATGAGGAGAGTGAACAGGGAAGCGTATAGGGCAGGTTGCAGGGTGAGGTAGGAAGCGTGGAGTGTGGTGAGCGGGGATGGGAGTCGGGTAGCGTAGGCGAGGGGGAGAGCAGAGGAGTAGCGTAGGCGAGTAGGGAGGTGCAGGGTTGGGGAGGGTTCGGCTATAGTAACGCGGGTTATGAGAGTCTAAATAGGAGAGGAGTGGAGGCGGGGAAGGCGAGTGACGGGGGATGGGGATGGGGTGTGGTAGGAGTGTTGGGAGGGCCGAGGGGCCGAGAGGTGAGGGAAGACAGACATCGAGGGAGGCGGGAAGGTGGGGAGGTAGGGAGGAAGGGTGGGCGGGGACAGAGGGAGGAAGGGTGGGTGGGAGAGCCAGCTACGGGAGGCGGGGAAGGGTAGGGACGGGATGTGCAGAGCAGTGGGGAGGGGGGGCAGAGAGTGGGAAGGGTGTTGGGAGGGCCAGAGCTATGGGAGGCGGAGCTGGAGAAATGGGAATGGAATGGGAATGGAATGGGAATGGCTGTGGGTGGAATGGCTGAGGGGGAATGGGAGATGGGCAGCGAGGGGGATGGGTGAGCAGAGAAGAGGGGGCAAAGTCAAGAGGTGAGGTTGGCAGTGTGTGTGGGGTGCACGCGGGGGCCGAGAGGTGAGGGAAGACGACATTGGGGGAGGCGAGAGGGCGAGGAGGTGGTGAGGAAGGGTGGGCGTACGGGGGGGAGGGAAGGGGGTGGGCGAGAGAGTTGACTACGGGAGGCGGGGAAGGGTGGAGACACAAGAAATGTGCGGTGAGCGACGGGGAAATGAAGTGGCGAGGGTGGGGGAGGGGCGCAGAGAGTGGGAAGGTGTTGGGAGGGTGGGAGATACGAGAGAGGCGTAGCTGGAGAAATGGGAATGGAATGGGGAATGGCCGTGGGTGGAATGGCTGAGGGGGAATGGGAGCTGGGCAGCGAGGGGGATGGGTGAGCAGAGAAGAGGGGGCGGAGTCGAGAGGTGAGGTTGGCGGTGTGCGAGATGCAACCATTGAACCCATTTATTTTGTTTTTATGTAGCGTAACAACGTAGGTAAGCTTCCAAACATTTATTGACAACTTTTGTTTATCTATCTATTTGTGGGTGATAAGCGGAACTCATGTTTAGGTAGGTTCCTATATGGCTAAACAATTCTTTCCAAAAATTACCCTTAAATTTGGCATCTCTGTCACTCACAATGACCTTCGGGAACCTGTATAGTTTATAAATATGTTTGCAAAATATCTCAGTGATTTGCTTTGCTGAGTCTGTTTTATTTATAGCAATAAAGTGAGCATATTTAGTGAGTATGTCGACTACTACGAAGATCTTATCCTTGACATTAGATACAGGTAACCCTTCAATAAAATCCATTGATATTTCTTCCCATTTCTGATTCGAAATGTTTAAGGGGTGAAGTAGTCCAGGTGTCATAACATTTTCACTTTTATTTCTTTGACATTTGTCACATTTTGCTACATATTTCTGAATATCATGACTCATACCCTTCCAAAAGAATGATTGACGTGCATTGAAGTAAGTTTTAAAAAATCCTACATGTCCGGCTGACAGGGAATCATGTGACTCCTTGAGTATCTTTGATATAAACTTGGATTTTGAATTCAGATAGATTCTTCCCGTGTACCATAAAATATCGTTCTTCCATTCAAATTTTGAGTTTCCTGGGAGATTATTGATTATAGCAATTATTTATGGATCCTTAGCGTACTCACTTCGGATCTCATTATGCCATTCAGGAACAACAACCGAGACTGCAAGTAGTGTTGGTTCTTTGTCCTTCCTAGACAGGGCATCTGCTACTACATTGTCTTTTCCCCTTTTATGTAATATCTCCATGTCGAAGGCGGCAATTTTTTCAATCCATTTTTTTTGTTCTTCAGAGTGTTTTTTGTTGGAGGAGGTGCTGAAGACTGTTATGATCCGTTCAGATAAAGAACTTACTCCCCAACAGATATTGTCTCCACTTGGCCAGTGCGTGCATAATAGCGAGCATTTCCTTGTTGTATGTGGATTCTAGATGCTCTCGTTTATTGAGCTTCCTGCTTTCAAAAGCTATTGGATGCCCTTCTTGCATTAACACTGCACCTATACCATATCCAGAGGCATCACACTCGATGATAAATGGTTTAGAGAAATTGGGAGTTGCCAATACCGGGGCATTGGACATAACTTCCTCCAATTCTTCGAAAGACCTTCCTGCTTCCTCATTCCATTGAAATGAATTCTTCAATAAAAGATTTGTTAGAGGTGCAGTTATGTGTGCATAGTTTTTAATAAATCTTTGATAGTATCCTATTAATCCTAAAAAACCTGTTAGCTTGGATATACTAACAAGTTTGGTCCATTCCTTTATAGCCTTGATTTTAGTAGGGTCCACTTTCACTCCTTCATGGAATATTATGTGTCTGAGATATTCTACTTCTTCCTTCCCAAAGGTGCATTTGGATTTCTTAGCATAAAACTGATTCTCTTCCAATAGCGTAAGAACTTTATCCAAATGTTGTAGGTGCTCCTTCCAAGCTTTACTGTAAATTAAAATATCATCAAAAAATACTAGTACAAATTTCCTAAGATATGGACGAAATAATTCGTTCATAGTAGCTTGGAACGTAGCTAGTGCATTTGTTAACCCAAAGGGCATTACTTTAAACTCGTAGTGACCTTCGTGTGTTCGGAACGCAGTTTTAGGTATGTCTTCCAACCTGATTCTGATCTGGTAATAGCCTGACCTTAAGTCTAATTTTGAGAAGTATTTTGCGCCATGTAGTTCATCCAGCATTTCATCGATAAAGGGAAATGGAAGCTTATTTTTAATTGTTATCTTATTTAATCCTCTGTAATCAATGCATAGCCGAAACGATCCATCCTTCTTCCTTACCAATACAACTGGAGTAGCATACGGACTCTTGCTTTTTGAGATGACCCCATATTTTAAAAGATCTTGGATTATCTTCTCAATTTCAGTCTTTTGGTGATGCGGATAGTGATACGGCTTGATGTTGACAAGGTCTGATCCTGCTTTGACTTCTATTGTATGTTCAATTTCCCTATTAGGAGGCATTTTCATGGGCAGGTCTTGGAATACTTTTTCGTGCTTCTGAATTAGCCCTTGTACTTCTGGTGACCCTTCACTAATCATTTTTGTAGATAACATTTATAACTGGTGACATTGTACTATATAGGTTGGCACTCCTTTTCGAATCATTTTCATCATCTGGGATGACAACACAATTTGATTTTCTGGTGCTTGGAATCCATATAACTTGTGCTTCCGCCCTTCCCATTTAAAGCTTATAAATTGCTTTTGATGGTTGGCAGAATAAGTACCTAAGGTTTGTAGCCATTGTATTCCTAAGACCACATCTACTCCTCCTAATGGTATGGTGTAGAATGGAGATTCTAAATTAAAGTCTTGAATCTACAATTTGACCTTATGGCATTTCCCTACCTTCTCAAACTTCTTACCATCGGCCACCATTACCTTCATATTGGGCATGGGAAATGTAAAGATGTTGAGTCTTTTGGCCATGGTTGAATCTAAAAAATTGTGGGTGTTGTCGGTGTTGATGAGAACCATTACGTTGTTCTTCTTGATATGTCCTTTTAGTGTTTGGAGTTGTGATATACCTGTCATAGCTGATAATGACACTTGTGGAATGCTTTCGTCATCTAGCTCTGGAGAGAACTCTGGGGTATCTTCAATTCCTTCTACATCTGATTCATCACTATTAGAATCATGAGTTGCTTCACAGTTATATAAATTCTTTGTCTCTTTTCCTTTAGCACACCTATGCTTATGGTCCCACTTTTCGCCGCAACATTTGCACTTGCCCTCTTTCATCCATTGTCTTCCACGTTAGATTTTTCTCCGTCACGAAGTTGTGGTGGGACATATTTTATATTATCTTTAGTTGCAGACTGAGGAAATCTTCGTCTCGAATATACTCTTTCCGGCTTTGACCAAAATATCTTTTCAAATTTCTTTTCAGCAGCTTTTGCTTTTTGTCTTGCTACTTCTATCGATGTAATGTCATGAAGCTCAAGCTCTACTTGTAGATGGGTTTTAAGTCCCGAAATGAAAGATTGGACTAGACAAGATTCTGATAATTCCGGTACTCGTGTCGCTAAGGTCTCCCATTCTCAAGTGTATTCATCCACATTCCCTTTTTGACGCAATTTGATGAGTGTTGAAAAAAACTCATCTCACCATATGCCGGAGCGCGAGATTACCCCCCTTGTGGCATCGCATGCACCCACGCAATCCACTATGCCCACCTTCCTAGGAGAGGACACAGGGGCAGGAGCACAGCAGGAGACAGAGCCTAAGCCTGGCCAGATGGGCGCCTATTTTGCAGAGTACCGGGCATACGGGCAGGAGTTCAGAGATTCTATCTCGTTTAGAGACTTTGTTCAGCTCCAGCGTGACGGTAGACCTCGCGATCATCACAGAGGGCACCGGCATCATCATGATGGAGACAACCACTGTGCAGCTAGCAGATTTCAGTTACCCATGTTTGATGGTTCATCAAACAATTCGGCAAAGTCTTGGGTGGAAAAGTTGGACATCTATTTCCAGCTTAATCAGATGTCGGACACAGAGGCCATTAAGGTGGCAACATTACATTTGGATGGTGAGGCCCAGGACTGGTGGTTTCATGGGATGATGACACTCGGGCATTCTACAGTGACGACATATGCCGAGTTTACCAGGAGGGTGATAGAGCGTTTTGACCGGAGGGATCCGGAGCAGCACTTTGTTGAGCTGACGAAGCTCAAGCAGACTGGGAGTCCAGAGACTTACATTTCGGATTTCTTGAGGGTTTCAGTGATGGTGCCAGATCTATCCGCAGCTCGGATGATCTACATGTTTGTGGAGGGATTAGCAGAGCCACTTCGTGGCCTAGTCAGGTCAACTAGACCCGCTACACTTCAGGATGCTATCAGCAGGACCCGAGATTTACAGGATGTCTTACCCAGGACTCGGACACCTTATCCCCAGAGACAGGCTTTCCAGCCTAAGGGGAAGGACGTGAGGATTCCGCCTCCCAAGGGGAATCCCGGACGGGTGCAGGTTGATGATGAGGCCAGGAGGGAGATGAAGAAGAAGCGGTTGTGCTTCACCTGCCAGGAGCCATGGGCACCAGGACATAGATGTGCTGCTGGGAAAGCACATTTCATTGAGGTTTTCTCCGAGAGCAGCGGGGAAGAGGATGAGGAGGATGATGTGGAGGCAGGAGATTGTCATGCAGTGCAGGATACTTTACCACCTCCACCACCACCAGCAGGTGGTGCGTCGTTTGCACCTACTGGAGGAGCTCTAGCAGCATTGCGAGGAGTTCCCAAGTACTTGACGCTGCGCGTACGGGGGACAGTGCATGGCCAGCGAGTCTCAGTTTTGGTTGATAGTGGGGCAACCCACAACTTCATCGATGCACAGATGGTTAAGCGGAGAGGTATACAGACTGAGGACTTTGATGGATTTTCAGTTTTGGTCCCAGGAGATCAGACCATGGTATGTGCTCGATATGTTCCCGAGTTATCAGTGACGATGGGCACCTATACATTGACAGATCACTTTTTTGTGGTCGATATTTCGGACACCAACATGATACTGGGTGTTCAGTGGCTTATCACTCTAGGGAAGGTCACGACGGATTGGAAGGCCCTAGAGATGGAGTGGGATGATCCCAAGATGGGGAGGCATGAGAAGATTTGAGGACAGCACACATATCCGCCTCAGACTGTTTCGGCTCATCGGATGGAGGCAACCTTCCGTAAGGGAGATATAGAGTGGGTAGTAGAGCTGCGAGCATCAGAGGCAGCGACTACGGGACAGGCAGTGCACCCAGAGGTACAGACCATCCTTGACAGGTACGCCATAGTATTCGGGGATATTCCACCAGGGCAGCCACTGGATCGGGGGTTTGAGCATACCATTGAGCTTGAGCAGGGTATACAGGCAGTGATCACCACACCCTATAGGTACCCCAAGGCTTATCGGGATGAGATTGAGCGAGCTATTCAGGAGTTGCTGGCCCTTGGGCACATTCGGCCGAGCACGAGTCCTTTTGCTTCTTCCGTGGTGTTGGTGAAGAAGAAGGACGGCACATTGCGGATGTGCATTGATTACAGGGCTCTGAACAAGAAGACCCTGAAGAACAGGTACCCCATTCCCAGGATCGATGAGTTGATGGATGAGTTGAGAGGAGCACGGTTCTTCTCAAAGATTGATTTGAGATCTGGGTACCATCAGATTCGCGTGAGGGAACAGGACATTCCCAAGACCGCCTTTAGGTGTCACTATGGGCACTTCGAGTTTCTGGTTATGCCTTTCGGGCTAACCAATGCACCCGCCACCTTTCAGTCGTGCATGAACCATATCTTCCGCAGTCATCTGAGAAAGTTTGTATTGGTTTTCTTCGATGACATACTCATATACAGCAGGACATGGGAGGAGCATCTCCAACATATTGAGGCAGTATTACGCATCTTGGAGGAGCAACAGTTTTATGCCAAGCTCTCCAAATGTGAGTTTGGGTTGACGGAGATGTTGTACTTGGGACATATCATAGGAGTGGATGGGGTGAGAGTCCACGAGGAGAAGATCCAGGCCATCAGAGATTGGCCAGAGCTGAGGAACGTGACCGAGCTTCGAGGATTCATTGGCATTTGCACATACTACAGGAAGTTCGTCAAGGGTTTCTCACAGCTCGCTGCACCCCTCACAGATTTGACAAAGAAGGGGGCATTCAGTTGGTCAGATACCGCACAACGGGCCTTTGAAAGGCTCAAGGAGGTGATGAGTAGCTGCCCCGTGCTTGCATTGCCGGATTTCACGCAGCCATTTGTCTTGGAGTGCGATGCGTCAGGAGAGGGGATTGGTGCAGTATTGATGCAGGGTGGTCACCCTATAGCTTTTGAGAGCCGGAAGCTCCTTCCGCATGAGAGGTTGTATTCCATATACGACAAGGAGATGTTGGCCATTATGCATGCATTGGCCAAATAACGGCAGTATTTAGTGGGCAGCAGATTCAGGGTGAGATCCGATCACAACAGCCTCAGGTTCTTTCTGGAGCAGAAGCAGTTGCAGGAGAGGCAGCAGAAGTGGATCAGTAAGATCCAAGCGTATGACTTTGACATTGAGTACGTCAAAGGCAAGAATAACGTGGTAACAGATGCCCTTTCACGTAGACCGGCCACGTTATCACTTATGAGCTTGGATACAGATTGGAGGGCTCGACTGTTAGTGGAGTACTCCAAGGACAGGTTTGCATGTGAGGTGTTGGATGGATAGGTAGCAGATGACAGGTACAGGGTGGTTGATGAGATTATCTACTACAGGGACAGGATCTTCTTGACTGAGGGATCTCAGCTTAAGAAGAAGATACTCCATGCATCTCATGATTCTCCATTGACTGGCCATCAGGGGTTTACCAAAACCTACAGGGCCATTAGAGAGATGTTCTCACGGAAGGGCCTCAAGGCGGACGTACTCCAGCATGTCAGGGAGTGCGATGTTTGTCAGAGGAACAAGGGAGAGATGAGCCATCCCGCAGGGTTGTTGCAGCCTCTTCCCATTTCAGAGGGGAAATGGGAGAGCATATCGATGGACTTCATCACAGGGTTGCCCATGGTGTAGGGCAAGGATTGCATCTTTGTCGTCGTTGATCGACTGACGAAGTATGCGCATTTTTTCGCCATATTCGTGCACTACACAACAGCACAGGTGACCGAGCTGTTCTTCAGGGAGATTTTCAGGCTGCATGGTCTACCTAAGACCATTATCAGTGACAGGGACAGCCGCTTCATGGGTGGATTCTGGCAGGAGCTTTTCCGGCTAGTGGGGACAGAGTTGACACCGAGCACTAGTTATCACCCACAGACGGATGGGCAGACGGAGATAGTTAACAAGTGGCTAGAGGGCTACTTGCGTAACTATGTCAGTGGACAGCAGCGAGCATGGCTGAAGTGGCTGCATCTGGGAGAGTATTGCTACAACACGATGCATCACATGACCATTGGTATGTCACCGTTCTATGCTTTGTATGGGTATCATCCTTTATCTTTTGCGGACGTGATGTTTGGTGTTAGCAGGGCTCCGAGAGCCAAGATTTGGATCCAAGAGAGTCAGGACATCCTCCGAGCTCTCAATGATAACATGGCCACAACGTAGAATCAACAGAAGCTGTATGCTGATAGACATCGGATAGAGAGACAGTTTGAGGTAGGAGACTTAGTCTACCTACGATTACAGCCATATCGGCAATCGTCACTTAAGCAGAAAGGGGCTGAGAAGCTGAAGCCCCGCTTTTATGGGCCGTACAGGGTGATACGCAGGATTGGTCAGGTTGCATATGAGTTAGAGCTGCCCCCAGGCAGCAAGATTCATAACATTTTTCACGTATCATGCCTGAAAAAGGCATTGGGACAACAGGTGACAGTCACGGATGAGCTACCACCCACGGATGATGAGGGGCATCTGGTGCTGCAGCCAGAGGCTATTATTGATACTAGGGAGAGGCAGCTGCGGAGCAGGACGGTCCGGGAATTCTTGGTGAGGTGGAAGAATTTGCCGGATGAGGATGCCACTTGGGAGAATGAGAAGATACTGCAGCATCCATCACTTCAGTTGCTTGAGGCCAAGCAACGTTTTGTCGGGGGAGACTGTAATATTCCTAATTAGCCACAGCTAATTGGAATATTCGATTTTGTATAGTTTTGCCGACTATAGTTTATTAATAAATAAAAAGTGAGAGGAGGGGGTCTAACTCACTTAAATAAAATAAAATAAAGTGTTTCCCTAGTAGCACAACGTTATAACTTATGGGGAGCCATGGGGGTCTAACACCACGCAGAGGAGGGGGCCCACGTAGCCTCTAGGAGCTTCTGCGCAGTTTGATGAGGAGCACGTGGAGGAGAGGGAGACCACGTTAGGGTTTTGGAGAAGGGCCAGCGTTATAAAAGGTGGGAGAGCCATCTCATTTGGCATTCTTGTTGTTGATGATATTGGAGCTAGACATTTTGTCTTCTTGAGCACGCTGGCTGTTTAGCCTGTCTGCAGCATTGTTTAGTGCGTTGAGTGTCTCCGGTCGGAGATCTCGCCCTTAGCCCCGGGGGACTTCGAGTGCCTGCTCGGGCAAGGTTTTTCCTTCAGTCTTTAGCAGGAGATTTGGTTGGTTGTTTGGCTGAGGAGCTGGGCTTCTCTTGTGACTGCGCAGTCTTTGGGAGAGAGGACGCAGTTCTAGTTGGAGGTGTTCCGTTGCGGGATTTTCTGCAGGAGTTTCAGTTGATATCCGGTGTGGAGGATCAGTATTTTCCAGGAGGAGGTTTCCTAAGGAGTTTGAGGCACTATCACAACTATTATCATTTGGCATCTGCGCTGAGCCTTGCAGAGGCAGCGTACTTCCTTGAGGAGGGTTCTTTGGTGATTTTTGGAGGCTGACCGTTCTTGATATGGTTTCTGGGTTTTGTCCGGGGTAGTGATTACAGGTGATCTGCAGATTTTCAGCTCATTCCGGCAAGGGGATCAACCCCTAGCTTCAGTCCATTCCAGCAGCAGCAGTTTTAAGGCAGTTTTCTAGCAGCTGGGACGCAGTTTCTTGTAGCAGCCATTTCCTGTCTTTCTGAGAGAGTTCTTCACTTGCCTTGAGCAAGAATAGGTGCTATCATTCTGATTATCCATTGTATTTCATTATATTCTCAGATTAATAAAATGGCTTAGCATTCTCGGCATTTTTATGAGTATGTGCTTTATGTTCTATTTCTGGCATTTTCTATATTGTCGTATGCTTGTATTGCTGTCTATTTCCCTTCCGGGATATTACGGAAGACTTAATTGGGGCCCAAGTCCACCAAAGGATTATATTGACACTGCAAGAGAAGTGTTGAGAGCCATGGGACTCCCATCATGTGCAGAGCATCATTCCACACCATGGACACCCTCAGCACCTTCAACAGTTTGTTTATTACCCCACATTATTCGCGACATGATGCACTTGGACTAGTGTGCCTAGTTGGCATACCATTATGGAGTGGGAGTTGACATGAGGCCCAAAGGAGGTTTGTCTCACCCTTGAGACATGGGAGGGCAGGTACCATCATCAGAGCCCTCATTTGGAGCATTATACAGGCTTATCTATCATCAAGAGACCCATGAGACCAGCAATTGTGCCCCAAATCCACTTTTGGGGCCCACATGATGATTTGCATGGACAAATAGGGGGCTTCCCCTGACTTGTGATTTATGGAGCCCTCTCTCACACCTTAGCACTTAGAGGACTCAACGTGGCCCTCCAACGGCCCTACATCAACAAGACGTTATCAATTTGAATAGCATATGGATGGCTAATTCATAATTTGTGAAAGCTACTTGGTCGGCTTGTGACCAAGGCTTGTTTCTTTCTCATTATTTGAATGTTTGGGGGCTAATTAGGCTAATTCGACTTAGTGAGTCCCATATAAATAGAACACAAGTTCATTCGTGAGAGATAATCATCACACTTGGGAATTTTGGCTTTCTTGGCAAATTCACACATTTTTTTTGGTTGGCTATTGGAACTCTTAGATGCATTTTGACATTTGGAGCTGAAATATTCGATCTTCTTTTGAGCTATCTCATGATCTGTGGATGGATATATCATATTATCATCTTGTGTGTGCTCTTTGTTGAATATTTTCTTGGAATAATGTCTAATGTATGGAATTGTTACAACTAGGCTAATGCTATTGTGCCCTAATTTGTTGAAAATCATTTTGGAAAGCTATTTGGTTGGCAATTGCATAAGTTAATCATTATATGACAAATGATGAATTTTCCTAGTGGTTGAAATTTTGTCTTTCTTACATAAAACTCCATAAACCTTGAGTGGGTAAATGTTGAAGGTTGGTAGCTCTAAGCTAGGGCATCAATCTTTAAACTCCTTAAGGATGATTTTGGCTAATTTGAAGCATCTTGAACTCCATATCCCAAGGGAGAAGGCACTGATCCAAGTCATTTGGTGATAAACTCTTCTCTTCTCCATATTTCTCTTCCTTAAAATTATGGCCCCTTTCTCTTGGACAGCTAGGCTAGGGCATCAAGGGAAATCATTTAGAGAGTGAATTTGTAGATTTCGAGGTCATAGAATACAATCCTAGGGTCTTGTATAGAGAACCTCAAGGTTTGATTATAATCCCTTGTGTTTTCATCCGTAAAATCTTGTGCCCTGAGTACGACCTAGAAGGGAAACCTTAGATCGCATTACCTTGACTAAGGGACTTTTTTGAGGGTTGTATGAGCATAGTACTCAGTGAAATAAATCTTACGAAGCACTTTCTTCTCCTTGCCTTGACCTTGACAGTGCCTTTGTCCATGCAAATTCACAAAACCATAGGTCTCTTCAAGGAAGTAAAGAGCCTTTAGACGCATCGAAACATCAGATAGATGCTTCCCTAAGAGGTCCTACCTCATCACCTAGCACCTTAAAATTTTGTAATAGTACCAAAGTGATTATCGGTTTGCCGATTTCCTTCTACTGGGATGAAAGTTTGAACATTAGGGACACAAAAAAGTAGTACGAAAAATGCGAAATGTTTACGATGCAAATGCAATGGCACGCCACGCTTTGTACTGGAATGGTGATGTTATGGTGGTGGTAGCTGTGTTGTGTTGTGTTGTGTTGTGTTGTGTTGTGTTGTGTTGTGTTGTGTTGTGTTGTGTTGTGTTGTGTTGAGGGCTCAGGGCTCATGCCTTGAGGGCCTTGCGAAACTTGTAGCTGGGAGGGCTCATTTTTCCTCA
Organism: Pinus albicaulis; assembly: GCA_034641835.2. Taxonomy (NCBI): domain Eukaryota; kingdom Viridiplantae; phylum Streptophyta; class Pinopsida; order Pinales; family Pinaceae; genus Pinus; species Pinus albicaulis. The sequence continues at coordinate 1,913,627,903 of CM076578.1, forward strand.
GGTGACCTCAGGTGATCCTGGGATGACCTCAGGTGATCCTGGGATGACCTCCTGAGATGACCTCATGACCTCATGACCTCATGACCTCATGACCTCCTGACCTCCTGGGATTTTGACATCCCCGCATTGGATGAACTTGAGGTAATGGCACACTTTCATTTTTATGTTTTTGAGTTTGTCCTTGAGCGCCAACTTCCTCTGGTCGCTCTTGGGTTGAAATAAATTTGTCAAAGCTTTCCACATCAAGTATGGAGAAGCTTTACCATGAAGGCTGGACACTATGTGATCCTTCACACCTTCCAACAGAATCCTTCGACACTTTGATTCTTCCTTTGCCATGCGTCAAGTGCGGCAGCATCGCCAGAAGCGAGTTTTGGAATTTCTGCATCTATGGACTCCTTCAACCCATTGTCATCTAACACCGCCTCCATCCTGTCCTTCCATGCAATATAATTCGATTTGCCCTCAAGGGCATACTCCAATCACAATCCGTTGAAAGACATCTCAATTTCGACACCAAGAAAACACTGCTGCAAATTCGAATTCCACCAGCTCAAAACTCAACCGCTTCAATGTTTTGCAATTGCTCCAATGATCAACTTCACTCTGATACCATGTAGAAATTTGAATAATTGATATGTTATCCACCGAGATTCTCCTGATCACACACTATTTTAACTTCATGCACAATACCATGCAGATTTTGTATTCTGCATGAAGTTAAAATAGTGTGTGATCAGGAGAATCTCGGTGGATAACATATCAGTTATTCAAATTTCTACATGGTATCAGAGCTTGTTGCAATCTCAACATTCCCTCTCAACAAGAGATTATGATACCAAGATGATGAGCTTATTGAAAAGAGTCGCCTTCACTAAGTGGGCCCGCAGGCTATTTTTGGCGCAAAGTCTATTTTTAGACATGTCGATCATATTCTATGAGTTGCAAGATGTTATTTGTGGATGGTTGGTCAAGTTGGAAAAATAGATGGACTTCTATTTTTAGACATATTGGGCAGAATCTATTTTTAGATTGCCAGTCTAAAAATAGATATGTCGAATATTATTAACTCTTAATAATATTTGGACTATACACATTATCTTATTCTCTTGGAGCACTTCAGTTAAGTGCATAGATGTGGCACAGAAGCTGACAGAAGGAATTACGCTATTCTTGAGGGTTAAGTGGAGCTATTGCATGGAGACTTCAGTTAGAACTCATGTGAGAGAGTTTGGTGGAGTTGATTGAGGAAGTTAATGGAGTTGTGTTCAGTTTAACTAAGCTAAACATACTTGAGCTAGTTGTATCTAGTCTAACTGATTGATACACTAGTGAGAGTGGTGTGAATTAATTATTAATTAATTCACTAATTATAAACTCATTAATCAACTAAAGAATACATCAGTTAACTTCAGTGCATGGACAGTTTCAGTGGAGACCAGTGAAGAGATAGGTGAAAGAGCAATGTGACTATCAATTGTGACTATATTGTTGCATGATTTGCAACAACCAGTGATTGGAGATGCCAATGAGGATTGCGCAGTACAAGCCAGGTGGTTCAAAGTTATTTATAAGCCATTCTCGAGCATTGATTGCGCAGTAGAGGCAAGCTATCAGGTGGCAGAGATTGGAGCATGTGTTTTGCTAGATCTAGCTTGATTAGTGTGTAGCAATTCGAGATTGTACTGAGAGCTTGTGTGGAGCTTTGTATGATGATTGTTACATGATCTCTATGACATATAATATACAGATAGTTGGGGGTTTTCAGCTTTAAGCTTTCCCATGAAATACTGTGTTCATATGTGTGATTGTTTATGGTTTTAATGTGCGCATGCGATTGTTTTTATTTCCGCAATTAATGATCAATGGTAGAAGAGATTCTGTATTGTGCATGAAATTAAAATAATGTGTGATAAGGAGAATCTCGGTCAATAATATATCAATTATTCAAATTTCTACATGGTATCGGAGTGTTATTGATCATTGGAGCAATTGCAAAACATTGAAGCGGTTGAGTTTTGAGCTGGTGGAATTCGAATTTGCAGTAGTGTTTTCCTAGTGTCGAAGTTGAGATGTCTTTCAACAGATTGCGATTGGAGTATGCCCTTGAGAGCAGCTCAAATTATATTGCATGGAAGGACAGGATGGAGGCGGTGTTAGATGACAATGGGTTGAAGGAGTTCATAGATGCAAAAATTCCAAAACCTGCTTTTGGCGATGCTGTCGCACTTGACGCATGGCAAAAGAAGACAGCAAAGTGTCGAAGAATTTTGTTGGAAGGTGTGAAGGATCACATAGTGTCCAGCCTTCATGGTAAAGCTTCTCCATACTTGATGTGGAAAGCTTTGACAAATTTATTTCAAAGCAAGAGCGACCAGAGGAAGTTGGCGCTCAAGGATAAACTCAGGAACATAAAAATGGAGAAAGGCGACAGTATGCCCAAGTACCTCACGAAGTTCATCCAATGTAGGGATGAGCTGGGAAGTTTGGGGGTGACTGTAGATGATGAGGACTTAGTGAGCTTGGCTCTCCTTGGGCTTCCGAAGAGATGGATTCCTATCAGGACTCTGTCAATGGTCGGGAGAAATTTCCAGGATGGGAGCAACTTTGGTCGGATCTTGCGCAAGAGGAGATAAGGCGAAGTACCAGGGATAGATCTTCATCAAAGAACTCAGATGAAGAAAATTGTGCTTTGGTTGCCAAAGCAAGGAAGGGAAAGAGCAAGAATAATTCTTCTCAATCCGGTGCGAAAGGAAAGAAGTAGGACATGTCCAAGGTGAAGTGCTTTCACTGTCACCAACACGGACATTACGCCACTCATTGTCCACAGAAGAATAAAAATAAGCAGGCTGCTGGATCTGCAGCTGGAGAGGCCTTAGCCCCGCAGTTTGAGCTGAATTTTTCGCAAATCGCATGCTTGGTCTCAAGTATGATGGGTTTAGTGTGGTTTCTTGACAGTGGTGCATCTTTTCATATGGCCAGAGACAAAGATTTGTTTACTGATCTGGATGAGAAAGATCTTGGAGTGCACATTGAGATGGGCGATGATGGTAGATACAGAGCGACTAATATCGGTACCATTACCTTTGAAAGGGAGTCTGGTAAACCCTTCGTATTGAAGGAAGTGATGCATGTTCTAGGATTGAAGAAGAATTTGATCTCGATGGCCATGTTAGAAGACAAGAGATATGATGTTGTCTTTAGCGAGGGAAAGGCTTTCTTGCGCAGTAAGGCAACTGGTGAGACTCGGAGGATAGGGGTTCGAGTTAAGAACCTTTATCAATTGCAGGTAAATGGCTGCACAGCAATGGCAGGCAAGGCAGAAGGAGTGGTGAGCCGGGATGATGGCGAGCTGTGGCACCAAAGATTGGGCCACCTTCACCATGGAGCTTTGAAGATACTGCAGTAGATTTCTACTAGGCTTCCTAAGGGTACTCTTGCGCAGTCAGATCAGTGCAAGGGATGTACCTTGGGAAAATTTGTGAAAGCCACCTTTCACGAGAAGGATAGTCGCGCCACAACGATCCTTGAGAGAATTCACACATACATGTGTGGACCTTTCTCAGTAACTTCGACAGCAAAGCACACATACTATGTGATATTTGTTGATGATTTTTCTCGTAAGTGCTAGATCTTCTTCATGCAGAAGAAGAGCGAGACATACTCAAAGTTTTGTGAGTTCAAGGCACTGGTTGAGAAAGAATCGGGGAAGCAGGTGAAGGCTCTTAGGAGCGACAATGGTGGTGAATTCATCTCTGGAGAGTTCAAGGACTTTTGTAGCGCAGAAGGAATTCGAAGAGAGCTCATAGCACCTCATAACCCACAGCAGAATGGGGTTGCGGAGCGGAAAAACAGAACGATCGTGGATGCTGATCAGGGCCTTCCCATACACTTGTGGGCTGAGGCATGCAATACTGCAGTATATGTGCAGAACCGTTGTACTCACAGGATATTTGGCATGAGTACACCCGAGGAGGCGTTTTCTGGTAAGAACCCTGATATTTCCCATTTGAGGATTTTTGGTTCACCTGTTTACATTCATGTGACGAAGGATGCCAAGAAGAAGCTGGAGCCGACCGCAGAGGATGGGATATTTGTGTGGTACATTGACACGCCCCACAACTATCGTGTGTATTTGCCAAACAGTCGCAAGACTGTTGTGCGACGGGATATCAAATTTCATGAGGAGAAAGCCATGAAGTGTTCGCTTGAGAGGGAGCCACACTTGCATGCAGATGAGAAGCTATTTGTTCCTAAGGATGAGTCTCAGGATGTGGATCAGCGACAAGATGAGGTTCATGGAGTGGCTCTTATGAGCAAGTGTATCGTGACAGAGCCATCCTCTTTCGAGGAAGCTGTGGAGGATCCCGCAAGGGTAGATGCCATGGTGGAAGAGTATGATTCGATTGTCGGAAACAGTGCATGGGAAATTGTCCCAAGGCCGGAAGGGAAATCAATGGTGGGTTCGAGATGGATCTACAAAGTGAAGCAAGCATAGGACGGGAGTGTGGAGAAGTACAAGGCAAGATTTGTTGCCCGAGGCTTCTCACAGATCGAGGGGATCGACTATGAGGAAACCTTTGCACCTGTCGCAAGGTATTCTTCAATACGAAGCATCCTAGCTCTCTAAGCGCAGATGGGGTGGCACATTCATCAAATGGATGTGAAGACTGCGTTCCTCAACGGAGTGATTGAGGAGGAGGTGTACATAGAGCAACCCGAAGGTTTCAAGATCTTCAGCAGCGAGTCGCATGTGTGCAGGCTCAAAAGAGCGTTGTATGGGTTGAAACAAGCACCTCATGCTTGGTACACACCCGTATCGTACCGTTACTTCACCCCACCTAGATTCTCCAAGAGTGAGGCGGGATCCGAACCTATACCGTATTGTGGTGGGAGGGGTAAGTTGTTGATTGTACTTTATGTAGATGATTTGACACCCACCCCATGATGGTCAGCAGATACTTCTCATGCAACGTCGATCTTGCAAAAGAGTTTGAGATGAAAGACTTGGGCTCTTTCACCGGGATTGGAAATTTGGCATGCAAAGGATGGACTCGTTTTGCGAAGGCAAGTATGCCCGGGAGATACCAGAGAAGTTCAACATGCATGGCTGCAAGCCTATTAATACTCCTCTTCCTGGTGGTTGGAGGAAGGAGGATGCTACTTCGGCAGAGGTAGTGGATGCCACTGTTTATCGACAGTTGGTGGGGTCGCTTATGTATCTGGTCAATACACGACCCAACATATGCTATGTTGTTAACCAGCTTTCACAAGCTGGTTAAGCCTACCAAGCTCTTTTAGAAGGCGGGGAAGCATGTATTGAGATATCTCAAAGGCACATCGAGATATGGACTTTGGTACAGACAGTCGGATGAAGTGAAGCTGTGTGGCTTCACGGATGCAGATTGGGCAGGGAGCCCAACGGATAGAAAGAGCACATCTTGAGGGATTTTCAGTATTGGGTCGACAGCAGTTTCTTGGTACAGCAGGAAGCAAAGATCTGTGGCACTCAATTCAACAAAGGCCAAGTATATGGCAGCGAGTTTGGCTGCATGCGAGGCTATATGGATGAGGAAGATCTTGGTCGGGTTGTTTGGTTCACACTTAGATCCTACTGTGATTTATTGTGATAATCAGAGTTGCATTAAACTCTCGGTTAATCCAGTATTTCATGATAGATCTAAACACATTGACATCCGGTATCATCATATCAGAGATTGTGTGCAGCGGAAGATCATGTTACTTGCCATTCTCACGAGGATCGTGATGCTGATATCTTGATAACGAAGGCGCTCACCGTGAGCAAATTGTCACCAGAGGCAAGGATCGTGCGTATAATCCCTAGACTGCAACAAGATGATGAGCTTAGTGAAAAGAGTTGCCTTCACTAAGTGGGCCCGCGTCATTTTTGCCAGTGCTCATTTTTAGACCATGTCTATTTTTAGACATATGGATCATGTTCTATAAGTTGTGGGATGCTATTTGTGGATGGTTGGTCAAGTTGGAAAAATAGATGGACTTCTATTTTTAGACATATTGGGCGGAATCTATTTTTAGATTGCCAGTCTAAAAATAGATATGTCGAATATTATTAGTTCTTAATAATATTTGGACTCTAAACATTATCTTATTCTCTTGGAGCACTTCAGTTAAGTGCACAGATGTGGCACAGGAGCTGACAGAAGGAATTACGCTATTCCTGAGGGTTAAGTGGAGCTATTGCATGGAGACTTCAATTAGAACTCATGTGAGAGAGTTTGGTGGAGTTGATTGAGGAAGTTAATGGAGTTGTGTTTAGTTTAACTGAGTTAAACATAGTTGAGCTAGTTGTATCTAGTCTAACTGATTGATACACTAGTGTGAGTGGTGTGAATTAATTATTAATTAATTCACTAATTATAAACTCATTAATCAACTAAAGAATACATCAGTTAACTTCAGTGCATGGACAGTTTCAGTGGAGACCAGTGAAGAGATAGGTGAAAGAGCAATGTGACTATCAGTTGTGACTATACTGTTGCATGATTTGCAAAACCAGTGATTGGAGATGCCAATGAGGATTGCGCAGTACAAGCCAAGTGGTTCGAAGTTATTTATGAGCCATTCTCAAGCATTGATTGCGCAATAGAGGCAGGCTATCAGGTGGCAGAGATTGGAGCATGTGTTTTGCTAGATCTAGCTTGATTAGTGTGTAGCAATTGGAGATTGTACTGAGAGCTTGTGAGGAGCTTTGTATGATGATTGTTACATGATCTCTATGACATATAATATACAGTTAGTTGGGGGTTTTTTCAGCTTTAAGCTTGCCCATGAAATACTGTGTTCATATGTGTGATTGTTTATGGTTTTAATGTGCGCATGCGATTGTTTTTATTTCCGCAATTAATGATCAATGGTAGAAGAGATTTTGTATTGTGCATGAAGTTAAAATAGTGTGTGATCAGGAGAATTTCGGTGGATAACATATCAGTTATTCAAATTTCTACATGGTATCAGAGCTTGCAACAAGATATTGCAATAAGATGATGAGCTTAGTGAAAAGAGTCGCCTTCACTAAGTGGGCCCGCAGGCTATTTTTGGCACCCAAGAAGCCGTAAAGCACCAAGTCTGGAAGGATGCAATGAATAAGGAATATGAATCTATCATGAAGAATGATGTCTGGGAAGTGGTGCCTAGACCCAAGGACAAGTCCGTAGTCACCTCAATATGGCTATACAAAATTAAACATGGAGTTGATGGGAGTGTTGAAAAATATAAGGCCAGGTTTGTTGCTCGAGGCTTCTCTCAAAAGGAAGTGGTGGACTATGATGAGATAATTGCATCGGTCGCCTAATATACCACCACTATCTGATCGATTATTGCTCTCGTTGCCTCTCAAGGATGGAGCCTACATCAAGTGGAGTATAAGACTGTTTTCTTGCACGACTCGCTTAAGGAGGAAGACTACTTGGAACAACCTCAGGGGTTCCAAGTACAAGATGAAAGAACACACGTATGCAGGTTGAAGAAAGCCCTCTATGGGTTGAAGCAAACCCATAAGGCTTGGTATGAGAGGATTGATAGCTATCTTATGACACTGGGATTTACAAGGAGCGATGTTGATCCTAACCTATACTTCAAGATTGAAAAGGACATGCCTCTCATTTTGGCCCTCTATGTAGATGATCTCTTTCTAACAAGTGCAGACCCTCTCATTTATCAATGCAAGAGGGAGTTGGCTTCCAAATTCAAAATGAAGGACCTAAGTCCCATGCATTACTTCCAAGGCCTAGAGGTCTGGTAAAAACCAAGTGAGATTTTCCTTTCTCAAGGAAAATACATTGTGAAGTTGCTCGAGAGATGTGGGATGGTGGATTGCAAGTTTGTGTCTACTCCGATGGAACTCAACTTCAAGAAACTATGTGGAAGTGTTGCTGGGCCCAAATTGGCAAACCCTTCCGAGTATCGACAACAACTTGTGGGGGCCCCGATGTTCTTGGTAAACTCTCAACCGGATATATGCTTCGTTGTGAATACGTTGAGTCAATTTATGGTCGAGCCTCATCACATACATTGGATTGTTGCTAAGAATCTCTTGAGATATCTTTGTGGAACAATCTACTATGGGCTAAGATAAACTGTCGAGAATTTGAGGCTCCATGGATATATTGATGGTGATTGGGTTGGCAGTGTGGTGGATTGTAAGAGCACATCTAGATGTTGCTTCTCATTGGGGTTTGCGTCAATTTCTTGGATGTGCAGAAAGCAGAAATTGGTTGCTCTAAGCACCACCGAGGTCGAATACATTGCTTCTAGTATGGCCTGTTGTGAAGTTGTTTGGTTGGGGAAGCTCTTTAGTGAGCTATTTGAGCATGTGTTGGATACCACTGTGATCTTCTGCGACAACCAGAGTGGGATTCACCTTTCAGAGAATCTCGCGTTCCATGACCGCTCCAAGCACATTGATATCAAGTACCACATTATCTGGGATATAGTACATCACAGAGCAATAAGGCTCCAACACATCAAGATTTATGAGCAGGTCGCAGACATCCTCACAAAGCCCTTAGGGAAGGTCAAATTCTTAGCGTTTCGAGAGAGACTTGGAGTTGTGGAAAAACCCTCCCATGAGGGTCCCACTTGAGCTGGACATTGAGCTTTGGGGGCTCCTAGGGGCTTGGGGTACTTCTTGGAGCTATGAGTGACCATAGAGTGAGTGGTTTACCTTCCCCTATTGGTGCGCTATGTACAGGGTGAATGGTTCACCTTCCCCTGTGATACCCCATGATGGTTGGCATGTGTGTAGGGTGAGTTGTTCACCTTCCCCTACGATTGTCATATGCATAGGATAAGTAGTTCACCTTCTCCTATGGCATATGAACAGAATGAGTGGTTCACCTTCTTCTGCTGATGTCCCAGCATACATCCTACCCATGTAGACCAGGACTCATGGGAAGTACCTCTCATCTAGCCAATGAGTTGGGAAAAGTGGATAGGGACCATAGCACTATCGATGGACGCATCGTGTAGTGCTGCACTCCATATGCCTAGGATGCATGGTGTTCCACAACTTGATCTGGAATCAAGTCTGATTGAGGTTCTACCTCTAAACTGACTTTTGTCAGTGGAGAGCAGTAAGGCCTTGTGACTCAATCTCGATCGATTCTTCTTCATTATTCATATTAGTATTCAGCAGAGCAGAGATGAGATGAGATATGGTACCTGATGACAAGATGGCATGATGATCGATGAAGATGGATGGATTGGCAAGTGGAATTCTCCCTAGTTGAGAGGGAGTGTTAAAATTGGCAACTAGGGCCAAATTCCACCTTGGGATAGCTCATTTGAAGGAGATGATGATTGCATTAAATTCCTCTTTTCGAGAGGACCAAAATTGATCAAAAGATCATCCAATTTGGACAAGTGTACATGTATTTTGGAATTTATGCCCACACATGCAAATTGTTCAAGTCGGCCATAACATCATGTAGGCTCATGAAGCCCAATGGACGTGACTTTTCACCCTCAACGACTTGTATAAATACAACTGCCCTCTCACCTCATTTGGAATCATCATCACACACATTTCTTCTCTCTCCTTCTCTCATTGGTTCATGCAACTATTGGGCAAATCTTCTCTCTCTCACATGTATGGTAGAAGGACAAATTTCCTGGACAAATGTAGGGCCGAATTTCAAGACTATTGTAGGAGTTTGACCAGCGTTGACCAAGCACTTTGACTCATCCTTTGACTGTGATTTTTGTGGGAAAATTTTATTTTTGGCACAAGTCGTACATTTTGGCACAAGACGCAAGAATTTCTGGGCACTTTGACCGCAGACCTTACCACAAAGTTGACCACGTTTGACTGCAACTTTTAGGACTGTTTTGGGCTAATGTTGACCACCTTATCAGGTCAAGTTTAACTAGGTATGACCGAGCTCCAAAAAGAAAGATTTGTTGTTACATTGACCATCTTTGACTTACTAGTTAGGGCTAAATTTGACTGCAGATATGACAAGGTTGTTTTGAGTTTGATTTGGCAAGTCAACTTTGACTTTTTGTACTCTCTCTCTATTGAGCATTTGATCAAAGGGTTTTTCCCTGGCATCCACCAAATCTGGTGTCCTGTTGTCTTGGCTTGTCTTCTGCATTTTATTTATGTTCTATCTACAATTATTGTCAATGTGATTGATGGTTAATGTTTGTCATTGGGCTAAAGAAACATTGAAGTAATTGTGCTAAGCACAGAACATACCATTGTTAACTAAAATTAATAGGATTAAATTAGAAATGTCGATTTTGAACCATTATAAATTTTGGCATCGATTAAATTAAAATTATGGTTTTTGAGCTATTGTAAATTTTGACACATGTATTGATTAGATGTTGAGAAACCGGATTCACTCTAAGAGGGCATCGTGTCCCGAATCCAGCGAATCGGACACTATTCAGCTAGATTCATGTCCGTCGATCGTGTCTGATTATGTCCATTTAGGACACAATCGTGTCCTAATTTGTCGGACACGACCGACAGAAAAAAGCCCTCCACGGCTTTTAAAAAGGTCGTTTGGCCCCTCATTTGTCACATTGTGTTTAGTATGAGTTTGCAAAGGAGCAAGGGAGCATTTTCAAGGAGATTCAAACAACAGGTAAGTGTATTGTCTCTCCCTTTTTACATTTGGTTTGCACGTGCATTTCTTTTACAAATTTGGGCATTTTTTGTTTATTTTTTAACAGCATTCATAGCTCAATCAAGAGCAGCAAGGAAGGGGCAAAGGAAGAGGAAGAATGTCCCCATTGGACATACCCCTCCTGTTCCTATTTCATCAGGGTCTGCAAGTGTTCCATCTATTGAAGTGGGGTTGCAACAACAGCTTCAAACGTTGAGGGAAGACAACAACCTCAAGATAACAAATATCCATTGTGGAAATATGTCACAAGAGAGGCAGGGCCAGGCAGCAAGATCAAAGGAGGAAGCAATGTTGCTTGGAAATGCATTTATTGCCACAATCATTTCATGAGCACATATTACCGTGTGAAAGCTCATTTGTTGGCTTTACCAAGTTGTGGAATTGCAGCTTGTACACAGGTGTCTTTAGCAAAGAGGAAAGAAATGCAAAGAGAGGCATTTGTTGGTGTGACAAATGTGGCCGCAAAAACTAAAAAAACAAGAATGATGACCCCCTTCCATTCTTAAGGAAAAGCAACAACAAGTTCCCATTTGAAAGTTCTAGTGGGGGACAAGCAGCAAAAAGAAAGGCAATTGCACTTGGTCCAATGGACAAGATTCAGAAAGAGAAGCAGAAAGAGCTTGATCTCACCATTACCTTTTGTTTATCTATCAGAACTTCATATCCTTCAATGTCGCACGCTCACCTCTATTTATTGAGATGTGTCGAACTCTAATTCAAGGGGCTCCATCAAGGTATGTGCCTCTTGGGTCAAAGAAGCTTAGAACCACATTGTTGACGAAGGCAAAGAAAGAGTTGGACAAAATGCTTGAGCCTATTAAATCAGCATGGCCAACTTCTAGGGTTAGCATTGTTTCTGATGGATGGACAAATCCAGCACGACACCCACTCATCAACTTCATGGTGTCTTTCTTGAATGGTCCAGTTTCCTTGAAATCATTGGATGCACTTGGACAATACAAGGATGCACAATATATGAGTGAGTTGTTTATTGAAGTTATTGAAGATGTAGGTGTCGATTATTGTGTGCAAATCATTACAGATAATGCACCTATTTGCAAGGTTGTTGGCATAATTTTGTCAGCTAAATATCCACAAGTATTTTGGACACCTTGCATTGTCCATTCATTGAACTTAGCATTGAAATCTATTGCTTCTGATGTACTTTGGATTGGAAGCATTATTGAGGATGCACAACATATCCGCAACTTGTATAAAACCATACAAATGCCCTCACTATTTACGAGTACACCAATCTATCATTGTTGAAGATTGTGGATACACAGTTTGCCTCTTCATTCATCATGTTGAAGAGGTTAAGGGAGGTCAAGACCGCTCTGGAGCCATGGTTATTTCAAAGTTTTGTCTTTTTGAAGAAAGATAGGTCAAGAAGCCTCAAAAAGAGTGAAGGACACAATCTTAGATGACGCATGGTGGGAGAGGGTAGATCTACTTATTCGGATCATTGACCCTATCATTTCCTGGCTTCGATTTGCAAATACAGACCAACCCATCCTAGGAGAGGTTTGTGAGGGATGGGATTCCATAATTGGCACTGTGGTCTGTGAGGAACATTATTTTACAGAGTGAGTGCCCCGAGTATGAGACATCACTAGAGGCATTCTTCACCACCATACAGGATATTCTTGTCAGCTGATGGAACAAGAATTGCACACCTTTACATTGTTTAGCTCACTCCTTGAACCCAAAATACTACAGTCACAAGTGGTTGAATGGTGGACCTTCTCGCAGATTCCCTCCTCACATGGATGGTGAAATCTCACAGGGGAGGAAAGATGCATTCAAGCAGATTTTTCAAGACAGAGCATCCCTTGATGAAATGGAGGATGCCTTTGCAGGGTTTTCCACTGGCACTGGTCGATTTGCAAGATATGATGTGATTAGAGACAGGGGGGCTAAGAAGGCCTATTCTTGGTGGGCAACTCATGGGGCAACAATCCCTCCTCTACAACAGTTAGCCATGAGGCTCCTCTCTCAGGTGTCTTCATCCTCTTGTTGCAAGAGGAATTCGAGCACATATGGGAATTTGTAGTGTCAAGAAGAGCGGCCTTGAGCAGTCCAAGGCAGAGACAATGGTGTATGTGCACACCAACCTTCATCTTATTTCCAAGTAGAGGGATGAGTGGTTGAAGGGATAGACAAAGATGTGGGATGTCTTTCCTGATGATATGGGTCTAGACAACAGTGTTGAGTTGGCATTGGCCAACTTGGATCTCAATGAGCTAGTGCAAGAGCCTCTCACATTTGATGATGGTGATACTGTAGAGGGGTCATCCTACACACCAGCAGACGCAGAGATGACATTGGATACAGAGGAGGAGGATGCAGCAGGGGAGAGTAGTGGTGACCATGATGATGAGTATAGTGATGTTGATTTTGATGATGAGGATTGATGACTCGTGAGTTACCTACTACCTAGAGGCTTGTAGTTGTTTTGTAATTGTTATTTCTATTTGCCATTGGCATTGTACTACCTATGTAACACATTTTGATTTTGATGACTTAATGAGAAAACTACAATATATTGTCTTTCTCCTATTGGATCATCGATGAATATGTCACAATTGTATTTGTATGCATAATGTTACTTTGTATCTTTGTAAAACTTACATCTAGAAGAGCGGCCTTGAGCAGTCCAGGGCAGAAACATTGGTGTATGTGCACACCAACCTTCATCTTATTTACAAGTAGAGGGATGAGTGGTTGAAGGGATAGACAAATATGTGGGATGTCTTTCCTGATGATATGGGTCTAGACAGCAATGTTGAGTTGGCATTGGCCAACTTGGATCTCAATGAGCTCGTGCAAGAGCCTCTCACATTTGATGATGGTGATACTGTAGAGGGGTCATCCTACACACCAGTAGATGCAGAGATGACATTGGATACAGAGGAGGAGGATGCAGCAGGGGAGAGTAGTGGTGACCATGATGATGAGTACAGTGATGTTGATTTTGATGATGAGGATTGATGACTCATGAGTTACCTGCTACCTAGAGGCTTGTAGTTGTTTTGTATTTGTTATTTCTATTTGCCATTGGCATTGTACTACCTATGTAACACATTTTGATTTTGATGACTTAATGAGAAAACTACAGTATATTGTCTTTCTCCTAGGATCATCGATGAATATGTCACAATTGTATTTGTATGCATAATGTTACTTTGTATCTTTGTAAAACTTACATCTAGATGAAGATCTATGTTTGAATCAATGAATTTATTTAAGAAATATATATATATATATATATATAATGTGTCTGGGGTCACCGTGTCTATGTCCGACACTCAAATCCTCGTGTCCCGTGTCCCCATGTCAGGTGACTTAGATTAGATGTGAAGCAACAAACTAGAACCAATAAAAAGGTTTGTGTTGTGAACTAATTCAACTTATGTCATTTACATAAAAAACAAAATCATTTTGCTTAACGTGGATTTTACTTGGAGATCAAATCTCAATGATTAGTCCATGTTATGGAGTGGTAAGGGCATAGTGCTTACCATAATGAATCCTAGGTTCAAAACCACATACAAAATGCTCACAAATAAGCAAGGTGAGACATGCAAGATCAAAGTGATTTTAATATAATACCTACCCCTCAAACTAGGCTTTTAATTACAAAAAAGTAAATGAGACCAAGCACAAGTCTCCAGTGATTTCCAAGGGATCGATGCCCCTCAAATGGGGCTTCCAAGTGAGAAAATCATTCACTTCATGTTAGAAGTTTCCTCACATTGAAGTCGGCCCAAAGGAGCAAATGAGGCCAAGTACAAGTCCCAAGTGATTTTCACATGATAGATATCCCTCAAACGAGGCGTTTAAGCAAAATAAATCCTTCACCTCATGTTAGAAGTTTCCTTGTCTTGAAATCAACTAGGAGGAGTGGTGTTTCCCCACAAAAGGTTTCCCAAGTACATTATTAAAAAATAAATTGAATAATGAATGAGTGACTATATCTTTACAATGCACAATTGTGATTAGCATCATCATGAAAGACGTTACATGAATACACATAGGGAGTCATTAATCTAAGTCTAGCACTAGCTGTATTATAATAGACTTAGCTAAAATGAAATATATTGCAAACACCAGCATCAATGTTAGCAAAAACATGTCAACAGTGATGGGTTTGAGGCATAAAAAGTCAAAGCAAATTGGGGCAAAAATGGACAATATTAAAAGATACAGAATATATTAATTTTTTAAATTGCCAAAAGTTTGATACAAAAATACCACAAGTTTTTAGGGGCAAATTGGCATTTTGGATAATAATAGTGAAAAAATCAAGATATCACCAGAAAATCAGAAATTTTTGCCGCAGATATTAGTAAATTGTGTAACTCTGCAATGGTTGGTTGAGCCGCTTAATAATATACTCATGAATTGGTATTTTTGGGAGAAATAAATAGTGGTCTAAGGTGTCGAGCTAACTTGACCTAATATAATACTAGGTTCATTCAGTCATCAATCAAAGAAAAGACGATAATGGTTGTTTGCATTGCTCAATATGTATTGTTGGGCCAGTATCTAGAGACAGAGCACCGCTAGTATGAGATATCCCTATCTAGCCACCGTGCAACCAGGTTCCTTCAGTTATCAAACACAAGAAAATTCACTATTGTCGAATGAGTTGTTCAATGTATAAAAATATACTCACGGGGCAGTAATTCAGTAATTTTTTAAAAGAAAGAGGCCACAATAGCTGGACTCGGGAAAAAAACAGAAAAGGTTTAATACTCATATCTCTAAAATTTGGGTTTCCATTTTGAAAACAATTAACGCGGTATCCAAACTTGATAATGACACATTATTTTGAACGCTATGTTTTATGCTTTAGCTAACCCTTATGACCCCTGGCAATCTGAAGATAAAACGTTCATCCTCATTTTCGATGTTTTCATGTCGATAACTGTAACTTATAGCACTCGTAAAACAAAATGTCAGTAAGGGAAAAATAGCTAGACAGCTCAAAGATCTTTTCTATCAGGAAAATACGATCAAGGAATCCGATGACGTTGATTTTGAGATCGCAAAACTCAGGGGATCAAACTCAATTTTTGGCAGACTCGGGTTACTCAATGTGCATTCCTCTCGGAGGTATTTTCCCATTTATTGGTCGTGGTATATTTCTGTTGCAAGTATTTCACGGAAGATCTAACCGATTTCGATTTCTTTCATCCATGGCCCTAATCTAAAGCTCTGAATTATCAAAACAAAAGATATAGAACGACGACTTGCAGATTATCAACATAGAAAATACTGAACTAATTTTCACTTTAACGGGCTCGAAACAGATGGTTGAACAGAAACCCCTGAATAAAGAGGGGAAAAAAGGGCGGGGGAAATTAAAGAACCTTTATTATCTGCGAAATTTGAGTGATAATGCAAGCGATTGGCTTCCAGCATCTTTGAGACCTCATAACCGCTCTCGGAAGCCGAAAGGAAGTGATCATCAAGTTCCGCTAAGACCTTCAAGAGTTCCTTTTGACCGCCTTTAGCACCCCCTCTGTCGGGAGGGACTGACAGCTGCATCTGGTTGGCCTTTCTGTCGGCAATTTTGTTTTCCATGGCCGCGGCAGACTTTTCCGGCGTCTTGGCGGGGGAATCTTCCACGATCCCGGTTTGAGCGGTGTCGGTGTCGGTATCGGTGGCGGTCTCATCGTCTCTGTGGTGGTTTTGCTGGTTTTTCTTGATGTCGGCGTAAATGTGAGCACGGTCACGGTCGCGGTCGTGGTCGTGGTCGCGGTCGTGAGCGCGGTCGCGGTTGTGATCGCGATCGTGATCGTGATCATGGTTGTGATCGTGGTCGTGGTGCTCCGGTTCTTCAACGGAGGGTTGGGGTTCGGGGTTGTTGTACGAGAGCATGTTGTCGAAGAAATCCCAGGAACTATTCTGCGGCGCAGGCGGAGGCGGCGGGGGGTTGTTGGTAAGCGGAGGTGGTGGCGGCGGACGAACCGCCTCCGACACCTCGACCACATGCTCATCCTCCTCTTCCTCTTCCTCTTCGTCTTCTTCTTCTTCTACAATGGAGGAGGCGGGGGCTTCGGGGGGTTTTTTTACCTCCGGCTGCTGCTGGATGGGCGGCGCACTGTGGGTGCGCTTCAGCGGGGAAGGCAGCGGGGGGTGCTGGAAATCGGTGAGCGGAGGCAGCGGAGGCGGCGGAGGGGCTGGGGGCAGCGGATCGCTGAATATCGGGGCGGCCACGGGCAGACCCTGGCGCGGGGCTTCAATCGCCTCGCCCTGGCCGTAGTCGTTGAGCGCGGCACCTGTGTTCTTCAGCGACACTATGTAACCCGAATGAGCGGCGGCGTAGGCATTACGCGTTGCCACCGCCTCTTTCATTAATACTTTCCGCTCCTTGCACCTAGCCACCGACTCCTCGTTCTCGATTTTCGACTGACCGCACCCCATTGATTCAGCTTGCCTGCATTAAACGACGATCTTCTTTGCGCCTGGACCCTGTGGGAATCGAACTCTGAAACTTCTTCACCTCTGTGCCCTGTGGGAATCGAACTCCAAACCGTCTTCGCCTCTCTGCCCTGTGGGAATCGAACTCCAAACCTTCTTCGCCTCTCTGCGCTGTGGGAATCGAACTCCAACACTTCTTCGCCTCTGTGCCCGCAGGTTTCAAACTGACCCCTAAACCTTCTTTGCCTCCGTGCCCTGTGGGAATCGATCACTAAACCCTCTTCGCCTCTGTGCCCTGAGGATCGAACCTGGCACCTTCGCCTCTGTGCCCTGAGGATCGAACCTGGCACCTTCGCCTCTGTATCCTGGGGAATCGAACAGTAAACCTTATACCTGTAAAGATCCAAAGATTTGAGGAGGGAAAAAACATGTA
This sequence comes from Pinus albicaulis, assembly GCA_034641835.2. Classification (NCBI taxonomy): domain Eukaryota; kingdom Viridiplantae; phylum Streptophyta; class Pinopsida; order Pinales; family Pinaceae; genus Pinus; species Pinus albicaulis. The sequence goes on from CM076578.1 coordinate 1,913,645,438, forward strand.
AAAATTGAGAAGAGTATGGCCTTCTGAACGGACGCCCAAAATAAAAATTAAAAGAACGATATGAAGAGCAGGAATATTTTCTGATGTCATCATATGCCATTAATTTTTCTCCCCGTGTCGCACGCGGCAGGATTCGAACGTTGGACAGTGTTTTAAACGCTATCCAATCAAATAATTTATGTTAAAATTTATATTCCGTCCTTCCTTATGTATCGGGTGGATACAATTATTTCGTAATAATTAAATTAAACGCATTGTGCCTTCGTTCAAATTAAGGAGCGGACTCGTTCCATGTACTTTTACCAACCATTCGTTTTCAAAAGTTTTGAATTGCTGAGCTCAAAGAAAATAAAATATTTAAGTTTGTAAATATTATACTATAGCGGCTCATCAACTTAATAAATAATTTAAGTGTGTTAATTATAAATCTTAAAGAATAATTTTAATATTTTTATTGAATTAGTGAACTTTTAAAATCATTAGAAATATGGATATTGAATGCTTTTTCTTGTCCATTATCGAATGGAGAGAATTATGTTTTTTTTTAGGTTCTATGTCCTCTAATATCTAGTATATAATATCTTTTTCCTTTATCTCGACCTATAGTGGTAGAGATTCTATGATTTGATGTTATTCATTAAGCCTTTGTTCAACTTGAGTACCATGTTCATCAATTCTTTACACTTAGCTTGCAATTTATCCGCTTATTATTTCTAATAAACCAGAAAGGTCATGATTGTTGCAATTTATGATGTACATATGTGTTCATTCTCATGTACTTTGGAGGTCGCTATAAATGTCTAGGTTTGGTGCAAGACACCAGTGTTCCAAGAATCAGAAGAGATGAAGGAAGTGCAAGATAAAGTGATGCAGGAGCATCGGAATTAGCCAGCAATGTGGAGGATTGTCCACATGTTGTGGCTAACCGCAGTGAAACTCATTGACTGTTTGGTCAAATTTGGTTTTACCGAGAAGGATAGACTTCATAAATAGTTTGTTAATGAAATAAATGTGACTGTTTTATTTAAGATATTAGTGATAAGATTTGTTAAAAACAGGTGTAACCAAGAGTGAGAAAATAAGAGATTTTGTTAAGATCTTTAGGGAAATTAGGAGAGTTTGTTAGATATTATTAAGTAATGTGAAAATCGCTACGAGCGAGAGTTAGTGTGTGGTGAATCAATTTCATGGAGGCCGCATTGCTTTAAAAAGAATCTAATTGAACTGGTAAAGGGCGCAGGATCAGATTTATAACTGTTTGTGTGAGATTCACATCGTGGTATTATCATAGATTCATGGGCGCAAAATCCACGGCTCTGTAGTCACGCAGAAACAGAACCGGACGTGAAATGTTGTAAATTGGTTTGGAGGGAATCGGGTCCGGTGGTCATCGCAAAAGACTACGGAAGGCAATTTTGAATCAAGCGATTTCTGATTTCCGATTGGATCGGATCGGAACTGTCGATTGATATCTGAAGGTGAAGTTGAATTACAAGCGATTTCCGATTCCGATTGAATCGGATCGGAGAGGTAGAAGATTGTATCAGATCGGAGTTTGGGTGGAATGCAGCAATTGCCGATTTGCGATTAAATCGGATCGGAGGTATCTCAAAATAGCATCGGATCGGATATTGGTATGTGGATCACCGATGTCATAGAGTCGGTTGTATAATATTTAAAATACATATATTTCCATGTGTTCTATTGTGGTTTGATGTGGGTCCGAGCATGTATTTTGTAGTATTGCGGTGGTTATTAAAGAGCATTCAAATGTTGTAAAGGGATGGTTCGATATTTATAAAGATCCAAGGTATTTTAAAAGTGTAGAAAGGCAGAGTTGAATCAATCTAATTGCAGCGTTAAAATGCAAGGGGAACAAAATTGAGTTCGTGTAATATAAATGCCAAGATGCGTGTGGTGAGGTGCTGACCTAGTTTGATATTTGAAATTGGAGATTGTATATGTGTTGGCCAATGCACTGCTAATTTGGCCTGAAGACTGAAAGCGCCAGTCATTAATTGGGTGTGTAATGTTTCAGAATTTGGGGAATTGGGTTATAGTTGATAGACTTGAACCTGTATGTAAAGGCTTATGGTGTTGATATATATGAACATTCATGTTTGAGTCATTGGGTTTATGATTAGGAAACATATGACTGAAATGTTTTCGCATTCAAATGATAACTTGTGAAATTGCCAGAAATTGAAAGATAAGATTCCGCATGATAGTTGAGATTGCCAGTGGGTGAAATTTCTTAAAATGGAGGTTTTGATTGGGAATTTACTGAGATGTATTTTGTCATGTACAAATACATGAAGATCCTGGTATTGCAGGCTAGCCCTGCTATCATTTTTGGTATCAGAGCTAGCTTAACGCTCTGAAAGATTGTTAATGGGTTTCTTTTAATTTTATTAAAGGAATTGGGTTCGATAGAAAATTAAAAGAGATATTTTGGGTTTAATTATTCCTTTGTGGGTTTCATGAAAAAGTGAAAAGTCCAGCGCTACTGCTGCGTGCGTCAATTTTTGGTATCAGAGCTTACAATGACACGCCAAACCGAAGCACTGGAATGAGTCCATTTCAGATTGTCTTTGGAATGCATCCGAGAGGAGTATATGAGTTAAGAGACTTGGGGAAACAAGAAGCCAGAAGCGCAAGTGCTGAAGATTTTGTTGAGCAAATGCAGAAGCTACAGGAAGAAGTTAAAGGTAAATTGCAAGAGAGCAGCAGAAAATACAAGTAAAGAGCAGATCTGAAAAGAAGAGAAAAAGAATTTCAAGTAGGAGATTTGGTCATGGCATATTTGAGGAAAGAGAGATTTCCTACAAAGACTTATAATAAGCTGAAAATGAAGAAAATAGGACCTTGTAAAATTAAAAGGAAATTTTCAGCCAATGCATATGAAATTGAGTTGCCGGAAGGAATTGGAATACCCCCCATTTTTAATATTGCGGACTTGTATCCATTCAGAGAGGCAGAAACAGAGTTGCAAACTGAAGCTACAGGTGATGAAGTTCAAACTGTGGACTGGGAGGAACAGGTACCAAAAGCATCTAAGAAGGAAGTGGAAGATATCTTGGATCAAAGGATATCCAAAAAGACTCGAGGACAAACATATTTCCAGTATCTTGTCAAGTGGAAGGAGCAACCACTGGAAGATTCCAGTTGGTTGACAGCAGCTGAATTGCAGAGATACGGAATAAATCCTGAAATTTTAAAGAACAAATCTTTTCTTCCCCGGGAGTCTGATGCAGGAGCATCGGAATTAGCCAGCAATGTGGAGGATTGTCCACATGTTGTGGCTAACCGCAGTGAAACTCATTGACTGTTTGGTCAAATTCGGTTTTACCGAGAAGGATAGACTTCATAAATAGTTTGTTAATGAAATAAATGTGACTGTTTTATTTAAGATATTAGTGATAAGATTTGTTAAAAACGGGTGTAACCAAGAGTGAGAAAATAGGAGATTTTGTTAAGATCTTTAGGAAAATTAGGAGAGTTTGTTAGATATTATTAAGTAATGTGAAAATCGCTACGAGCGAGAGTTAGTGTGTGGTGAATCAATTTCATGGAGGCCGCATTGCTTTAAGGAGAATCTAATTGAATTGGTAAAGGGCGCAGGATCAGATTTATAACTGTTTGTGTGAGATTCACATCGTGGTATTATCATAGATTCATGGGCGCAAAATCCACGGCTCTGTAGTCACGCAGAAACAGAACCGGACGTGAAATGTTGTAAATTGGTTTGGAGGGAATCGGGTCCGGTGGTCATCGCAAAAGACTACGGAAGGCAATTTTGAATCAAGCGATTTCCGATTTCCGATTGGATCGGATCGAAACTGCCGATTGATATCTGAAGGTGAAGTTGAATTACAAGCGATTTCCGATTCCGATTGAATCGGATCGGAGAGGTAGAAGATTGTATCGGATCGGAGTTTGGGTGGAATGCAGCAATCGCCGATTTGCGATTAAATCGGATCGGAGGTATCTCAAAATAGCATCGGATCGGATATTGGTATGTGGATCACCGATGTCATAGAGTCGGTTGTATAATATTTAAAATACATATATTTCCATGTGTTCTATTGCGGTTTGATGTGGGTCCGAGCACGTATTTTGTAGTATTGCGGTGGTTATTAAAGAGCATTCAAATGTTGTAAAGGGATGGTTCGATATTTATAAAGATCCAAGGTATTTTAAAAGTGTAGAAAGGCAGAGTTGAATCAATCTAATTGCAGCGTTAAAATGCAAGGGGAACAAAATTGAGTTCGTGTAATATAAATGCCAAGATGCGTGTGGTGAGGTGCTGACCTAGTTTGATATTTGAAATTGGAGATTGCATATGTGTTGGCCAATGCACTGCTAATTTGGCCGGAAGACTGAAAGCGCCAGTCATTAATTGGGTGTGTAATGTTTCAGAATTTGGGGAATTGGGTTATAGTTGATAGACTTGAACCTATATGTAAAGGCTTATGGGGTTGATATATATGAACATTCATGTTTGAGTCATTGGGTTTATGATTAGGAAACATATGACTGAAATGTTTTCGCATTCAAATGATAACTTGTGAAATTGCCAGAAATTGAAAGATAAGATTCCGCATGATAGTTGAGATTGCCAGTGGGTGAAATTTCTTAAAATGGAGGTTTTGATTGGGAATTTACTGAGATGTATTTTGTCATGTACAAATACATGAAGATCCTGGTATTGCAGGCTAGCCCTGCTATCATAAAGGAAGTTGGAAGATCGTAGAGAAGAAAAAGAAAGCTACAACACCAATCTCGCCAAGAAAGACAAGAAGCCAGACAATTAAGAACTAAGAAAATTATAAGTTCGATAGACCAAAGTTTGGTCTCAGTGGACGTTAACCATCATCATCATCATCATTGAGTCATCAATATTTGATAATATCCTTCTAAATTCCTACACTTTTATATGGCCCATGTTGGAAACATACATAAGAAAGACCCAAAACCTATGAGAAACTAACCAAGTGTCAACCCCATATGTAGGGGAGAGAAGTTTGGGAGATTCAAATAAAGGTTGTCTTATTTTCCATAGAAACCAATGCAAGGGTCCATAGCAAGGTTTGAAAATACCAAAAGGTAGGAGTCCAAGGCGTAGAATAAACCGCAAATGACCAAAACATAGAACAAACCACACAGATCTTACCCTAAAAAGGGAATCCACCACATAACAAACCTATGCCAACCAAATATATTAATAGACAGGAAGCCTAAGGCAAATAAATTAGAGCCAAATACCTAATTGGAACCCAGACTTGGCCGCATTTAGAAACTAGAAGCCAAAACCACCAAAGTGAATTATCATTCTCACTATTAACAAAAATTTCAAACAGAGACGAGCTAAGATACCAAGCAAACAATTAATAGCTTGAAGAGAATCTTACTAGGTTTAGCCAAGCTAACTTTTGATCTTCATCCCTGTAAGCTTGATGTTAAACCGATTCATAGTCCTAAAACAATAGGGCATTTCTTCCACAGAGGGTTCAAAAGACTACATACACGTAACTTCTAACATGCAAGAGGGGGAAATGCTCATCCCTTTGAGTTCAAGCTCCATAAATAAAATCCATCATTAATTATTGATTGAGAAGTGGTTATTAATAAATTCAATTGTTGTCCACCCCATGGATACTTAGGATTATCAAGGAATTAGGTGCATGTTCTATCCATATTTTTCCCAAATGACTCCAGCCTTTTATATTATTACTTTTTTAGGCAACGTATTAGCCTAATTGTTAAATTCTCAAAAAACTTGATGAAATGATATTTAATGAAATCCTTCAAATTCCTTTTGGACTTGGATGATAATTGATGTTAATCTACTATCATAAGGAATTGTCTTTCGTGCCATTAGGGCGACGATTATATTTATCTACAATGAAGATAAGAAAATCCAAAGATGGTTTTACCTAGAAAAATACATTGAAAGAGAATGTGAGTCTCTACTTGATTATTGAATGCCCTCCCACACCTAAGACAATTTAATTTTTCAAACCTCCCTTAAAATCTATAATGATCTCCTCACACTTTCGCTCCCTCATTTAATATAATATTTAAAAACAAAAATCACAATAATTTTTCAAAAAATTATAACATTAATATATATGACATAAATTAACTTAAAGAATTCCGTATTTTTAGTTTGAAATTATATATTCTATATTCTCAAATTTTGATTTATTTTCTATTATTTCACTTCCACTTTATCAGTCCTTGCCAAGTGTTGACGTTGTGATCAACACCCTCCAAATTTTTGCTCACACTTGAATTTTGGAGCCTACTGAGGATCTTATGATTTGTCGCTCTGTGGTTACTTTATGGTTGATTGATGTTTTGTAAATTGTTTAAGTCTTCTTCCTAGTTTATAACTATCAAGTCACACATGCTCAGTCCTCGATGAGTTCATGAGCACACTTCCTTTATGCAAGCCTAAACAGGCATAGCACAATCCATCAAGATGGTGTAGATGCAATGCTCATCTCATGTCGACAGTCAGTGTGCACTTTTAATTGACAGTCTCCCTCACTGTGATTGCAATTATACTTTTAGTTCGGTGAGTTTTCTTAATTGTCGATTTTGTGCATTGTCACTTTCACGAGTGTTGCTTTTACATTCATGGGTATCATTTTTGCTCACTTTCACTTTAATAAGTGTCGCTTTCAATGTCGTTCACATTTTTCAAGCGTCGTCTTCGTGTTTTCCTCCTGTCGGAAGTGCCACTTTTGTTGTTTTCACTCCTACATGTGTCGCACCTTTGCGCATCACTAGAGTTAGTTTTGGTGCACTCTTCTGCAATACATGATCCTACATATCATTAGAATATGTGCTAGACACATTCCTACAAATTAGCACACCTTTTGATCTCATTCAACACTTTTGTCACAACTTGTGTTCTAAGTGTCATAATGTGTCGCTTCAACTGCCACACTCAGAAATTGGTGTCGCTTTGTTGTCGTTTTAAGGTGTGACTGTTGTTCGTGAGTTATGTGCATCCTTGTGGCTTGTATGAATGAAGTTCATCTGTGTCATCCATGTTTGAGTCTTGTTCACATGCATTTCCCTTTATCACTCTATTGGTGCCACACTTAGTCATTTTGGAGCTCTTATTGGTCCTCCTGCCCAGTGCAAGTTGTGAAGGCATTAACCCTCTTACTAGGTGATGAGCATAGCTTATTCATGAGCCTTATTGATGTATATTTTCCTCTCAAGCTTGTGCATTGAGTCTTGTATAAGGCCTCCTCCAGCTCATAGTGCATTAAAGTGACCAACCCTTCTATTGTTTGTATCCCTAAATGAAAAGCATATTTTGGATGAACAATCAATCATTATTGGAGAGAATTTCACCCTCCCAATCCTGAGCACACTCCAAACTCACAACGAGCGCACTCCAAACCCATAGTGGGCGCACTTCAACGCACACAGTGAAAAAGCACACTTTGGAAGAACAAGGACCTTTTCTCCCTTCAAAAGCGCACTTTGGAATAACAAGGCGCACTTCGAAAAAACAAAGTGTGCTTCAAAATAACAAGGGGCACTTCAGAATAACTAGGCACACCTTGGAACAACAAGGTGCACTTTCGAAAAATAAGGATCCCTTTTCGCTTTAAAAGTGCATGGCGCATCATCAATCAACAATCAAGCCTTCCTTCCCTCTTCATCATTTTCCTTGCACCCTTAGCTAAGTAAATAATGCATCAATAGTGAAAATTGAACCTCCTCCAGCCTTCACACTGTGCCCTGTGCCCTCCTTGTGACTTAGGCTTCCCAGTTGAGTGCATGACACACATTTAAGCATCATTAAGTCCCCTTCCCACTTCCCAATGTGCTCTCTGCTCAAGCCTTATCTTGTCAAGCCTTCCTTCAGCACATCATGCAATCTTAATAGATAGTGAACCCTTGTTGAGAAAAATTGTGCTTTCCTTAAGGCCTCCTCTTCCTTCCAACGCATAGTGTAGTCTCAAGCCTCAAGGCTTCAATCTTATTCCTTCCTCTTCCCCTATGCATTGAACACTTATCAAGCATCCATTTCTCTACACATGGCACAATAAAAAGGCTCAAGGAGGCCTCTTCTCTATCCTTGATCATTAAAACAATGCTTTCCTAGTATTCCTCTCTTTCCTCCTAGGTGATGGCGCATTCTTAAGCAACAAGCTCATCGTCTTGTCTCTTCAACTTCCCCACTGCGCTAGATCAAGGAGAGCCCCTCTTTACAACACATGGCGCAGTAACAATGAACATTGAAGGTTTCCTAGGCCACTGATGATTTCAAATGTCCTTTCCTTATAAAGCCTCCTTCCTCCAACCCTTCCACAAGCCCATCATAAGCAGTTCATTCCATGATCTAAATAGTGATAGATTAGATGATTTTAAGACTAATTTTTCCTTGCCATGAATGATCTTCATTGGCAGGAGTACTTTCTCAGCATGACAAGGTGATGCTCAAGGAAAGAGAATGAATAAAGAACACTTGCAAGGAAGAACAATCATGAAGGCATGAAGCAGATCAAGGACCATGACATAAATAAGGCATTTCATGATCACTTAGAAGATTCCAACATTGATCAAGGTCCCTTTGGAGGGTGAAAATAAGCAACAAAGAGGACCTTTCATAAAGATGAAGTGTCGATCAAATCTTTCATGAAGATTGAAGACAAAGAAACAAGGAGAACAACTTGGTGTTTCCACTTCATCATGAGATCCATGTCATCATTGTCAAGTTGTAACTTGTATAAGTGTCATCTCTATATAAAATGTGTCCATGTTTCTTGCCACATAATCATGTGGAATGTAATGATGTATTCTCAAGAAAATGATAAATGTAATGTGTGGGAGTCCAAGAGTCATGTGTGGAATATGAAGAGTCATATAATCATATGTGGATAAAAGAGTTGTATAGAAGTCTAAAAGCCATACAGAGAAGTCCAAAAGTCATTTAGAAGTTCATGAGTTGTTTAGAGTCTAAAGGAAATATTAGAAGTCCAAGAGTCATGAGGATATGAAAGGTCATTCCTCTTGTTATAAAAGCAACCCCATAACTCAAGAAAGAGGCTTTTGGAGGCTTAGGCTTTTGAGAGCTAGTCTTGGCTTCTCTACTTGACATAGGAGAGAAAATTATTCTTTGGAGAAGCAAGAAGTGACTTAATGTTCCACTACTGGAACTAGTGACTCATCGTTATAACTCTTGTGTACTTGGATCTTTCACATAATTGAAACTTAATGAGCCAACACATTTTCATGCATGTATCGTGAATGTTTTAGGACTATTCTTGGGATGTTTGCGGTATATGTTGTGTTCATATGTACTATAGAAATTGTACTATTTTGGCGGCTTTGGTACTCATCTTGTTGTATGTTTGTTGTATTTGCTTCAACGATCGTTATGTCTATGTGAACAATTTCACTAGATTACTAACAAATATTTTCATGTTCTCGTGTGTGTCTCTTAGGTTAGTACTATTACTTCCTTCCAAAGACTCACTCTCATCTCCCGCTCGTGATGTTCTCCTTTTACACATTGCAATCGATGTTTCACAATGTCAATTTACTTGCTTGTTCAAGGGTTATGTATATAATCTCTTATGTTATTCATTGAAACCGAGGCGAACCTTACAGTTATGGTGGTTGGCCTGATAATTTGGATGGGGCTCCTTCTCCAAATAGTGTGAGATCTAATTAGGACTTCACATTGGGGAGACCCCCTGTATGTTGGCAATATCTAGCACTGTCAACACCAAGACATGACTTTACTAATCAATTTGCTTGCTTACCACTATTAGTTTAAAATTGACCAATGGAAGTTATAATGTTTAACTTTGAACAACAAATATTTATTTTTCAATATTATTAAAAAAACAAATTTTTAAGTATTTGATTAGACCACAACTTGAGGTCCTATTGCAGCCTTTGCTGAATACAATGTCATGTGGATAACTACCTCAATTTTTTTACAATATTTTTCGGATATAGTTGCAATATTTATACCATGATTTTTAAATATTTGTGCAATGATTTTTCATTGTTAAGCTTCATTGGAAAACCACCAAAAAATAAAATCCTTGAAATAACTCCCTTTTTTTTTTCTTTTTTCTTTTTTTCTTGTGTTAGGTCCATCAGAAGGGATCACTTTCTACCGACTCAACCACAAAGCCTGACCCAAACTCCACCAATTAAGCTAACCCTTAGGACTAAAATTAGCTCATAATCACGTATTTACCATTAATTGTTTCCCACCATAATTTAAGCAAGTATTTGTATTAAAAATGAATAGTAACAATATGAAAATAAATGTACTTACTAGGAATTATTATCCACTACTATTACTTTGTTTGTCAACACTTTAATAAGTAGGAGTAAAAATATAAATATGCAAACTTATTAGTGGTTACTAAATAAATATAGTTGCCACTAGTTACTCTGCACCATTATTTATCCGTTCTTCAACACTTTCATAAGTACGAGTAAAAATGTAAATGTGCAAACTTACTAGTGGTTAATACCCATGAAAATTTATGCTAGTCCTTAATCACAATTAATTTTTCTACTTCAAATAGCAATTTACAAATTTTCTAAAATATAATTTGTAACTTGTGAGGACTCTTGAATTACACATGTATGCTCTTGGATCTTAAACTATTTTCTAATAATCAATATTGGTTGGATCATTTAATATAGTAACACGTTAGAAATTTTTTTTACTTGCAACTAGTATTTAAGTTATTCAAAAAAAGCTCATTTATATATTTAATTGGGATATTCTTTTATGTCGAGTAATATTTCAAATCTATCCATTTAACACAAGTATTTTTATTTAAACAAAATTTAATTGCTAGATTTTAAGTGTTTTATATATGAAAAATAAATAAATTAACATGATTGTGATTATGTTTTAATAATTATTTTTAAAATATTAGAAAATTTATAACTACTACTTTCTTTCTTTTTTTAGTCAAATGGGGTTTTCCTAGGTGGATGGGAGGAATGATTGTGATCCTCCCCAGTCAAGTTCAATTACCATAATCATGTCCATTAATTACTAATTGCCTCATTTTTTAAATATGTGTTGAGATTGGCATGTGTCTATTTGTTCATTGTTGGCATGTACACCAATACAAACCTATCTTTAAGGGTTATAATTGGAAAGAGATCCTAATCCAACTTATTGTCCTTTCGAGTTGTGCCCTAAATCATACGTCTCATGATAATTGTGGAATTCCAAAATACCAATAACTTTCATATAACCCATTTATGTTCCAATGACAAACTTTAGAGCAGGGCATATGCTTATGCTTGGTTGTTTGTCATATGACCAAGGCTCCATGCAAAACTATGGTCTAGGATTCCTCCCAACAAGAAATAAGCCCCCACCCTGGAAACCTATCACCACCAAGTCTTAGTACACATCTCCCATCTGTTAATTTTCAAATGCTTACTGACCACCTATATTTTCAAGGGGTGGTAAGTGAGGGGGATCTTCATTGATCGGGGAGAAAAAATGAATTGTCTTAAGCATGGGATTTGGAATCTCTTACGATAATCAAGCTAAAGCATGTGTATTGTTTTGAGGGCTAAAAACGACATTGGATTGTCATAAATTGCAATTCAAATTTCATCATCCAATTGATGAACAAAAATTATCTTCCAACTTTCAAACTTGTATCAATATTGGCTCAAGTTTCCAAAGCTTCCATTAGGCTGCCAAAATCAAAACCAAGTTTCAAGGGAGAATAACAATGTCACAATTTCTCTTGCTAACGAAGTAGCTGGATTGAAAATGGGAATTTTAAGGGTCAATGGTTCATTAGGCTATTAAAATACACCCTAAGGATGCATGTGCACTAAATGAAAAGTACCTCCAATTTAATAAGCCACATGCCAATCATGTGCTAGCCCCACTACCAAACCTTTGCAATAAATGTGATGAGACAATAGCTCCACTCACAACCGCTTAATGTGGTGCAAAGATAGAATTTTAAATGTGTTGATATTACATCCAAATCAAGGTGGGATTATGGTGATTCATTGTGTGGGGACTAAGAAGGCTTGTGGGACACTTCCACTTTATAGCAGATATCACCAAGATTATGTAACAACGCTCTCCAGGTTTCTGAAATTGAAGTATGTTCACCTTTTACCTTGTAACGTTTAGTTTCAAGACTCTACCTGTTTGGTGTGCTTGGTGTCTTGATTTCCATGGTTAAGTCATTGTAAGGAAAGGTTCTCTAGTTTAGAATGGATTGTCTCTTTTAGAATGGTGTTGTTCTATAGGTAAATTTTGTGATTGTTTCTTAGAACTTACAAAACTAAGCTAGGTATCACAATTTTTAGATTCATATCCCTAAGGTCTATTTTGGTTTGGTTGAGAATATACTGGATTAGATTTTGTGCCCTTGTTGGTCTAAAGAAGCTCCCTGTGTTTGTAGTTGTATATATGGATCATAGAGAACTGCAAAAAATAAACATGGTTTTAAATTCACATGAGGAAATGATTCAAGGTAACAAGACTTCCATATTTTTGGCTAAAGCTAAGGTGCATGACAATAAATAGTAGATAGTTCCCCATATTTCTTTTATCATGAGTAAAAAATTGCTATCATTGAGGTTGAATATGGCATGATTTAGAAAATAAAAAAGGGTAGTCAAGGCATCCAATTAGAGGACTTTTGTCAATTCTAATTAGAGTTCCAAAATAGAAAGATATGGTGTATAAGCACTTCAAAGACACAAAGAAAAGGGGACATGAGCGAGTGTGAGTTAACCTTCGTTAGAAGAAGCCACAAGTTGCCATATTTTTATATTAAATCATATCCATGGAAGTTATTGGAGTATTAACTACTATACAATAACAAAAAAAGATGTAAAGAATTTTGTCACTAAACATTTGTAAACTTTTTATTTTAATTTGAAATTATTCACCTTATTTGAAACTTGACAACATACAATATAGTGTAATAGTGTCACTTAACTCTACTACCACCTTTTTATTAATATAGTTTTTCTCAAAAAAATAATATATTAAAAGAAAATAGTATCTAATAACTTAAATAAATATTTAGAAAAATCAACTAATTAAAAAATTAAAATGTTTGTTTTCCCATATATTAATTTAAAATCATAAATTGCATTGTTTATCAACCTACCTTAAGAGCCTTATTTTTCAAGCTCTTTTTTTTCAACAACCTATTATATAAATTCATAACTTTGCAATCTCATTATCTAAAAAATACAATTTCATCTCAACAATTTTCTTATATATGGAATGAGAATGTCACAATCTCATTATTTCTAAAATGCAATTTCATTACTTTAGAATGAAAATGTAATGGTTTTCTCCCCTTTTTTGCTAAGAATTTCGAAGTTTTACCCCTCGCTCTCGAATGTTTATCTATTGCTTCTATTTTAATTTTAGAACTTGACCTTGACTCAAAACTTCAGTTTTTTTGCTCATTCCTTTTCAATCTCATTTTATGGATTCGACTCCCTCGCCCATTTGATACTTTGGGTCTCTGGTGATGCTCAATGTGCAAAGCTCATTCCCACTCTCTTTGATGAAAGTCTTATGGGGATCCCTCTCCTCCCCTACGCTACTCCAACATTCCTCGTATTTCTTCTTGGTTAAGAGACTTGGTCAATACTGTAACACTTCTCACCTTAGTTATGGCTTGGAGGATTCACTCCTCTCTTAGTTCAATGTCCCTTTGGCTCACTTTGTCAATGATTTAGGGGGTACCCTCTTTATTCTACCCCTTGCCGATTCTTTAGCCTCATTTCCCTTTTCTCTCTAGTCCAAGAAACCTCAAACCCCCTTTGTCATTTTTCTATTTTAACTCCACCTTTAAAGCACAATTTGTTGCAAAAAGCTATGATAGGATATATCATAGCATTATTCCCCTAGTCATCGAATAGGAAATCAAGAACATTGAGAGAGAACCTCAGATAGAGCATAGTTTCATATTGAATGAGGGAATGATTACATAGGTGGGAAATTCGATACCAAACAAAGGAACAAAAAGGACTAAAAACACAAATTACATGCATAAAATGGATTCGTTGGCAAGTCAAAACCATCACGGGGGAGGTTTTAGTGGGGTGGTTAGAGGAGTAGTAAGAAATTAGGCTTAGATGAGAATAAGAAACAAATGAGGAAGTCGATAACATGATAACAAAGATGGTTCGAGCTTTGGCGAATTTGGAATTTACTAATTCAGAGAAAGTCATTAGTCCACCACTAATCATCTAAGTGGATTATCCCTTTAAATGGTTAGTCGTGTTGTCAAACTGTGTCATAATGTTTTGAGATGGACTATAATAGGCAAGGCTAGTTACAATAAATTAAATACTCACTATTTTTACAACTTTTATTTCGATGGTTTCAATGGATAAAGTTGATTTTATTGTGCCATTGGTTTCTTCCAAATAAGAAATTAGTATGTACACAAAAGCATGTAATATCTATTTCAAATGATGTAATACAACACCTACCTAACCTATATAAAATAAATAAATAAAAGGAAGAAGTAATTGTAACAATTTTTTTTGTCAATTAGGGTTATTTTGGGTGGTTGGGTATATTGGTTATTATTCCCCCAACCAAGTTCAATTCCTTGGGAGACATGATGATAAGAAATGTTGTAGAATTTTCAATTAATTTTGTGTAGTTAAAATTTAGGAAAATAATACTTTCAAAAAAAAAATTTATTTCATTTATGGTCTGAATCGATTATATTTAAAAATATAATTTAAATAACATAACATCACACCAAAAATCATGTAAACACATTCAGAAAAATAACCTTGTTATTGAGCTGAGAGGCTCATTCTACAGCCCAATATGCCAACAAATGTGATATTTCATCCATGCTAAACCTTGAGTTTGTGGAATACCCATTTTGCAAATTCCCTCTTGTAAACATTTAAAATATTCCTTGTAATTATTTAGGCACAATTAACTGGCTAAGAAAAAGGGACACGGATTCTAGAGCTTGGGGAAAGAGGTTCCTTGAGAAACCTGGTTATTTTAAATGTTAGCTAGGGGAGCTAATTGTTATGTTTAATGGAGTTGGTTGTGTTATTAATTTAGTTGACAACAATGATGTGCCCATGTTTATGTTGGGAAAAAACTAAAGCAAGAAAAGGATGAAAATTAACTGAGAGGATGGGTTGCGTTGTCCAAAAAAGGGGGTCTGCATAGACCATGAACAAAAGAGACAATTTTGTTTGTTGAAAAGATGGGGGAGAAAATATCCTTAATCAGTTAGAACGATGACGAGAAGTGGATATTGAAGGAGGTATGAGAAAAACATAGAGGATTCATTCACTCAAGCGGAGCGGAGCAGTAAAAAGCATAGCATTGCGGGATTGAGAGGATTATATATGAAAATATTATGAAAATGAGAACACTTTGTTGATGCCCAGTTGAATATCACAGAGAAGTGGTTCACCTAAGGTTGAGGAAACCACTGTGAGCCTTGTGGATTGATGAAGCTATTGGCCAGAAGATAGAGACACTCAAGTATTTGTGAGGGTTGATGAAACAATAGATGTTACCTTGGAGATGAAGAACTGGTGCTTGACTCGCTGAGGAAGTACCTGGAAAAGGTGATCCCTATACTCTCATTGTAGTTTATCCAACTGATGAATATTCCAATATTAAAATGGATTTTATTCTCCTAAAAGTGAGTTTTAACACTCTGTGTTAGGATACCTGTATTGATGTTGGCTATATTCTAGGCTACTTGAATAGCTGGTAGGTGAAGGTGGTGTACCCTTGAGACACCCTATTTCAGCTGATATGACTAGTTGTTTCTTGTGTTATTGCCTACAGTTTGTAAATGAATTTTGTTCCCTACCTTTGACATGACTTCTTGTATAGCTAGTGGGTGAAGGTGGTGTAGCCTCGGGGCACCCTGTTTCAGTTGATACTATCAGTTGTTTCTTTGAAAGCATTGATCCTGGAGTTTTAAAATATGGCTCGAGGGTGATAGTTGCAAGAAAGAACTGGTTGCAAATTTGATATGGTTGGGTAGATAGTTGAAGTCCCACTCTCTATTTCCAGTTTGTTTTGCAACATAAGATAAGTATTTACTTATGCTTCATATGCTTGAAAGACATGTACATGTTTATTGTACTAGTTAAATGTTTAATTGATGACAAGGAATGTGATTTGTTGTGTGGATGTGGGATGTTGAGCTCCTTGTATAAATCCATGAGGAATGGTTGAGAATACATGTACATGTTTAAGCATTGCATCTCAGTGATCTTATAGTCTCGAAGAGATGGTAAGAGGCTCCATGCTTAATGGTGAAGTTTGATGATTATGGTCACCAACAACACTGTTACCGATGAAATAGGTAACTTGACCTCAAAACGGGAACTCTAGCCCAAAAAGTCTCAAAAAACATGAAAAACACCCCAAAAAAAAGTGTCTTCCAGAACGCACTTGTTTTTTTTTAAGGTCAAATTTCAACTTTTTCTAAAATTATGCTAAAAACAAAATTGTTTGTTGAAAAAAGGATTGAAAAAACACCCCCAAAAAAAAAAGTGTGTCTTCCAGAACGCACTTGTTTTTTTTTTAAGGTCAAATTTCAACATTTTCTAAAATTATGCTAAAAACATAATTGTTTGTTGAAAAAAGGATTGAAAAAACACCCTCAAAACAAAACCAGTTGATGCTGGAATAACAAAAAAAAAAAAATTGTGTCATAATTTTGACACTTGTAACAATGGAATTAAAGACAACATATTAGGACATTTTTTAAAATCATAAATTTCTAACATTTTTGATAGATGATGTTAAAGATAAACAAATACATGTCTGAAGGGCTTATAATTTCAAACAATTTTCATCCATGTTGTTAAACATAAAATATCTTGACTTTAAACAACCCCAAATTTGTAATTATTGTCAACCATAACCTTAAAGATAAAATTTGGTAGCGCATAAAAACCTTAATGACAAGTTGTAAATCTAAAGTTTTTCAATCTTAAGTGTTCAACATACTTGAACAATGAAATTATGGAGAAATTATAAGACTTAACAATTAAAAAAAAATGAACAAGTAAATAAAAAAATTATCATTGAACAGAAACAAGTAAGATTAATTTTAATTTTAAAGAATAAAAACTTATCTTTTTTCAAATCTTAGCATAAGACAAATTTAAATATAATTTCAACCAAAACCTAAAAATCAAGCATCAAAACAAAGTGTTATGTTTCAATGACGCATATAATTATTAAAACTTTTAAAAGTATCTTATACCAAATGTTAACAATACATAATATCATGGTAATATCACTACATAATCTAAAAATTCAACATTAGTTTCTATTTTCTATTTTACTTATAATTAAAATATCAACATTGGTACATTGAATATAACATAAATTATTTTTGTAATTCATTGTTACATTGTCGATATTCTAAAGAAATGAATTTTTCATAATTAAAACGTATAATCCAACAAACATAGAAATGTCTCAGAACTTCATGAAAAATGAGATGGAAGTCAAATTTTTTATTTCAAGTTACCATGCAAACATCAATTACATAAAAGTGTCTTAGATAGTTATTCAAAATCAGCCATAGGTTCTGGCACACCATCATAATCTACATCTTCAGATGAATGGCTCGATGCAGATGAAGATGATCCATATTCTTCTCTTTCATCATCTAGTGCTCCATCTGAGTCAACATGCATGCCCACCATTTCAGAGTTCAAAAGTCTTGTAGATCTACGTCTACATTCTGCAGAGTCCCATTTCAACAGTGATTGCTCTGGTAGCAATTTCTTCAAAATATTTATGGTCCGCAACCGAAGAGTTCCTCTCTTTGTCAAATTGAAGTCATACACAAGTATCTCAACATCCTCCAATTTTAAGACATCTGTGCGGCGACGATTTATATTTGTGCCCTTTCTTTTTCTCTTTCTGCCAATTCTTTTCTCCACTACCATCTCTGGCTTGTACACACCATTGAAAGGGTGGGTACTTGTGGCATACCAATGTACATCAACAACTGTAATCTCTTCATTTTCATTAATGACCTTTATAACTTTGGCAATCCAGAATGGATAGCCAAGTGGATCTTCATCTGCTAACACTGCTATCATGCAACCCTCCTTAAGATCCTGCACAGAACCCCTGTAAAGGTCTTCCATGGCTTCACGTTGTGCATGTGATCTTCTAGAACCAATATAGATTTCTCTTTCCTCTACCCGTGGGAAATTAATAATATCTTGAGGCTGTTGTTGTTCAACATGGTGTGTTTCTTGATGTTCATGTTCATTTGGCATATTTTGTGGCAAAAAAAAAGGAGTCTTCAAAAGCGTATCCTCATTTACTGATCTTGAAATCATATCACTTTGATTACTGAAAAAAGACTCCCACCAAACTAAATCAGCAACATCGAAGTATTCATATGTATCTCTAATACATCTTTTAATTTCCTCTAGACATTCAAAATAATTTATGTCTCTCTTCTGCCTTCGTGCATTATGGAGTTCGGAAACTGACTGTAATAACAATATCTTTGATGAAAACATTGGATGCTCTAGAATGAACTTCAAAAATGCTAAACCTGATGATGGTCCCCATTCTTCAATAGTTGAATACTTCTTGCCCCATATAAGTGTTATCCCATCAATTTTTTTGATACGAAATTGATGCTGGAAGCTAATGTCGTTAAGTTGTTCAATGTATTTCTCCTCACCATGCGATCCAAAAATAAACCTTCGCATGTCAATAGTTTCTTCCAACACATGAAAAACAGGCTCTGGAATGTACGATTTCTTAATACATTCAATTAATGATGGCAGGCTCCCAACAACTTTCCTCCTCAATGTTACCGAAAAACGACTGAACATTTGATCAATATGATCATGAGTATGCCCAACAAGAAGGAAACCAACCTTTATCTTTTTAAAAATCCCCAATTCAACGAGCATGTTTAGATACCCAAAAAGAACTTGATTTTTGTTCTCACGACTTGTGTTGTCTAATTGTAAATACAAAACTTCAGGAAGAATCCCAGACCAATGAGTAACTACATCATGGATTATAGTTATGGTCAGATTTGCATCATTGTGAATATTTGGAGTTGTGAAGAAAACTCTTGGAAACATCTTCTCATTAAATACCATACAACCAACCAAGTGAAACTGAATGAAATTTTCCTCCTGTAATTTTTTTGGCGTGCGGACAAAATGTGGAAGAAGTGTTTTCTTTTGGTCCATACCATCAATTATCAATCCCGGATATTTATTTGGATGATCATAACACTTCTTTCGATGTTTATACAACTTTTGTCTTTCACTTGTTTGCTGATTGCGATGGTCTTGAAGTTCTTTGACAACGGAATCTGTACATAAAATAAAAGAAACATATGAATAAATAAATTTTCATAGTTGATAAGTATCAAATTTTAAAAAACAATGTTTTGAACACATACCTCTTTCTGCCCCTTGACATTTATCTCTTTTTGCTTTAAGAGAAGCACATGTGCTGCAAATCCCCATCCTTGTCTTCTTAGGAATACGAACATTGTTGAATTCAGCTTTCCATATCCTTGTAAAATAAGAATATGTAATAAAATTACCAATTCCTTCAACAACTTCTGCATAATCTTTGTATAACATGAATATTTCTCGTCTCGAGAAATTATCTGGAATATGTATTGTGTCTTTATTTGGCATACACTCTTCATGATTTGAAAAGAAGTCTTTCATCCATGTCTTAGCAGTATTTGCAAATGGCCCCACCTCCCGTTTATAACGTGCTTCTGAATAATATGTGGGATCCCTTTCCAATCTATCCTGGATTCTTGACAAACGACAATTACCAATTGAATACAACATTTTGAACGCCTTTCTGCAAAGAAATACATTCCCAATATGATAATCATAACTTGCTAGTGTAGATTGCATGCAACCCACTAAATATGAATTTTGCATGATTTTATTCATTGACATATATGTTTTCCTTTTCTCCAAAGCAAAGTTGAAATCCATATTTTTCAAGCAATCCCTTCGACAACATGCACTTGAAATCAAATGAACGACAGAACTTTTTGTCGTGAGATATTTTGTCCTCGCCCTTGTATAACTGGAATGCCTTGGATTGATATGAAAAGGTCTACTCCTACTCCTAGTTGTAATATTTGCTTGCAACGGCTTCATCATTCCATCATCCTTTGTAAAAGTAGTTTCATCACCATTAGAAGGAATATTATCCCCACTATCATCATCCTCAACATATTTAAGAAATTCATCAACATCATTGCGTGGAAAATTTTCTTTACAATCATCAGTTGAAGAAAACATTTCACAAGAATCATCGACACTTTTGTAACCCTGACTCAAAAGAAATTCTTCACCATCTTGACCCATGCTTTCAAATTCTTCCCTGGGAGGATTCAATTCTTCATCACCATGAGTGTCTTTGAAATGGTCACTTGGAGAAAATGCAATATTCGGATCTGTGCCTCTAAAATTATCATTTGCAAGAAACTCTTCATCCTCCCCTTCCTCAGTGGTGCTCTCATAATCCTTGGGATTAGGCATAAGTGGAAGCTTTGAATTTGTATTCACTAGAATTTCTTCATCCTTCCCCTCCCCTTCCTCACTAAAGCTCTCATAGTCCTTAGGATTGGGAATAAGTGAATGCCTTGAATCTATATTTATTGGAAATTCTTCATCCCCCCCTTCATCAGTGGTTAAATTATAATCGTTATGGTTAGGATGAAGTGAAAATTTTAGCTTTGTAAATTCATCCCCATCTTCATCAGTGGTGCTGTCATAATCCTTAGGATTAGGACGAAGTGGATATTTTGATGCTGCAAATTCTTCATTCCCCTCTTCCTCAGTGGTGCTGACATAATCCTTAGGATTAGGACGAAGTGCATATTTTGACTTTGCAAATTCTTTATTCCCCTCTTCATCTGTGGTGCTGACATAATCCTTAGGATTAAGACGAAGTGGAAATTCTGACTCTGGAATTTTTTCGTCCCCCTCTTCATCAGTGGTGCTTGCATAATCCTTAGGATTAGGACGGAGTGGAAATTTTGACGCTGTAAATTTTTCATTTCCGTCTTCATCAGTGGTGCTGGCATAATCTTTAGGATTGGGACGAAGTGGATGTTTTGACTTTGAAACATTATCATTCCCCTCTTCATCAGTGGTGCTCGCATAATCCTTACGATTAGGACAAATTTGATATTTTGACTCTGGAAATTTTACATCCCCCTTTTCATCAGTGCTGCTGGCATACTCCTCAGGATTAGGACAGAGTGGATATTTTGACTCTACAGATTCTTCATTCCCCTCTTCATTTGTTGTTCTCATATAATCCTTAGGATTAAGTTGAAGTGGATATTCTTCATCTCCCTCTTCATCAATGGTGTCCTCATAATCCTTGGGATTAGGACGAAGTGAAACTTTTGACTCTGGAATTTCTTCATCATGCCCTTCATCATTGTTGCTTTCATAATCCTTAGGATTAAGAGTAAGTGGTATAACTGGCGCTCGATTTACAGAAATTTCATTTTGCTGCACCTCATCAATTTTGTTTTCATCATCTTTAGGATAACGACCAAGTCGATTTTTTGACTCTCTATTCATCGTGAATGAACTCCCGTTATATTCATCACTCTGAATAGAGTTGTTGCGTGACGAAGATGTTGATGTTCTAGAAAGAAAAACTTCGCTATCAGAAGAAACCATGGCTTTCAACAAGAATAGGTTGAATGATACAAATTCCTCTCCCACTTACAATATATAGCTTAAAGATTGAAAATTTCCCTCCAAATTTTCCCTCCAAAAAAATTCGCGAAAAAATTTCCCTCCAAAATTTCCCTCCAAAAAATTTCGCGAAAAACTTTCCCTCCAAAATTTTCATTTCATATATTTGGTACAAATATTAATCAAAAAATGTATTTAACATTTTTTTTAATAAACTATTTATGTTGAAATATTTTACCGATATTTGTATTCAAAATATCCACAAAATATTTCTATCATGGATGCCTTCCAAACTAAAATAATGTTTTTATTTGAATGATTTAACATTGACTAGATGTAAGTATTAACTATAATATTACTATAATACTTACATGCAAATATTAACTATTTTAACTATAATTAACTACATGTACATATTTTATATTTTAAAATTTAATCCCATGATTTTAAACATTGATTACATGTAAATAGTAACTATGATAACTAAATGCAAATATTAACTATTTTATCTATAATATTAAATATAATTAACTACATGTAAGTATTTCATATTTTAATTTTTAATCTGAGATTATATTTGAATTATTCAACATTCAATACATGTAAATATTAAATAAAATATTAATTATGATAACTACATGCAAATAATAAGTATTTTAACTATAGTATGAACTATAATAAACTAAATCTAAATATTTTAAATTTGAAATTTTAATCCCACATTCGTTAAACAGTAAACCAATCAGACAATATACGCTATTTAAAATGAATGATTCTTTTTATTCATCACATCACATCAAGTTTTCTGGTATTTGTTAGAGCAAATTTCTGGAGGTGTTGCGTTGGCATTGGTAACTTCGTGGAGGCATTGCATTGGCATTGGAAGCGTTGTGTCGCTATTGGTAATTTTGTGGAGGTGTTGCATCGGCATTGGTAACTTCGTGAAGGCATTGCATTGGCATTGGAGGCATTGTGTTGCTATTCGTAATTTTGTGGAGGCGTTGTGTTGGCATTGGTGACAGCAGCTTTTTGCATTTCAAAGGTTAGTTTTCCTTCTATTCTGTCAATTTAAAGACGATTTTGGGGAAAATATGTTTTTCTATAGTTTTTTTGTGTCCAAAAACTACCTTTTTAAGGTTTTTAGGTTCAAAAACCTTGATTTTTTAATATTTTTTTAGTGAAGAAAATGCAAAAAAAATTAAATTTTTTAGGGTTTTAAGAACAAAAATTTAGATTTTTTTTCTTTTTTTAAGACTTATAGGTTCATTTAGACAGAAAAAATCCATAAAACGACCATGCACATAAAAAAAAAAGTAGTATTATAACATTTTTTATTTGTTTTTTGTTTTTTTTTATCATAAATATATCAGTGATTTCATTATTTAATTTTTTTTTATTTGAGAATTTTTTTATTTTATATTCTATTCTATTTTATTTTTTTAATTTTAAATCTTTGTTTTATTCTTTTTAATTTTAAATCTTTAATTTTTTTCATTATTGTTTTGTTATATATCTCATATATATATCTTTTTTAATTGTATTGTGATATAGGTTTTTTTTTTTAATTATATGATATTTAAAAACTAAACATTATAGTGATTTAATAAATTGTTTTTTTTTTTTTTATTTGTTATATTTTGATATTTTTAACATTTTTTTATTAATAAATAATGTTTTAATAATTATATTTATATTATTAAAACATTATAAATATAAAAAAACATTATATATTAATATTATTTAACATTGATACAGCGCGCGATCTGCCTGTTGGGCGCCGGTGGCCGGGTGGGCGGGCCATGCTAAGCAGGCGCGCCCGTTGGGCGTCGGGGGCCAGTCGGGTGGTGCCATGGAGGCGGCCCAGCCTGCCTCCCGGCTCCCCCTCGGCCAAGGGCCGATTCCTGGAATCGGCACTTGACCGGGGGGGAGCCGAGAGGCGGGCTGGGCCACCCCCATGGCGCTGCCCGGCCGGCCCCCGGTGCCCAACGGGCGGGCCGCGTGCTGCCCAACGGCTACGATTCATTTTTAAATTTTTTTTTAATTTTTTTTTTTATTTTTTAAAATTTTATTTTATTTTTTAAAATTTTAAAATTTTGTTTTTTAAATTGTTTTTTTTAATTTTTTTTTAACATTTTTTTTTTTTTTTAATTTTGGTTTTTTTTTTAATTTTTTAATTTTGTTTTTTAAATTTTTAAATTTTTTTTTTTAAGAATTTGTTTTAACAAAACATTTTATAATTTTGATTTTTTTTTTATTTTTTTTTCTTAATTTTTTTTTTTTTTAATAATTTGTTTTAATAAAGCAATTAAAAGTTTATAGAAACATTGTTATATATAAAAATAAATAAAAAAATTGTTATATAATATAATAAAAACATTGTTAAATAATAATTGTTAAAAATATCAAAATATAACAAAAATATATATATATATGAAAAAAAAAAAATCATTAAACAACATTTATGTTTTGTTTTTAAACATTATATAATTAAAAAAAAAATACAATATAATAAATTAAAAAAAAAACATTTGTTTTAATATAACAATATAATAAATTAATTAAAAAAAACTATATAACAATACAATTAAAAAAATAAAAAATATATATAATATTATAACATTTGTTATAAATAGTTAGTAACTTTTTTTTTTTTTTTAAATATTAAACAAAAACTGAAGTTTGAAAATACTAGTTTATTT
This sequence comes from Pinus albicaulis, assembly GCA_034641835.2. Lineage (NCBI taxonomy): Eukaryota > Viridiplantae > Streptophyta > Pinopsida > Pinales > Pinaceae > Pinus > Pinus albicaulis. The sequence goes on from CM076578.1 coordinate 1,913,669,893, forward strand.
TTTTAAAATTATTTTATACAATTTAAACACATTTTTAAATTTTTTATAAAATGTATTCAAAACATATTATATAGATATATATACATATGATTTATAATATTTTGTTTTTAAATGAAAATTTTTATAGTTAATTTTACTGCTTTAATTTCAAACTATTTAGTTTTAGAAATAAATTTTGTTTATTAAATTTATTTTATCCTCAATATTTTTCCATTAACTAATATATATATATATATATATATATTTTATCAGGAAAATGACATCAAAAAAGATTTCTGTGAATGTTTTTGCACCTAGGGCAGCAGCTCCCAAATCTACATCAGCAGCTCCCAAATCTACAGTTGCAGCTTGACGCACTATGGATACAACTCCCAAATCTAAAGTTGCAGCTGGACGCACTATGGACACTGTTGGACGCAATAAGGATATTGTTGCACACATTAATAAAAGTCAAGAAAGTGTGGCACCAGGTTCATTAAAGCTTATTTCTGATTGGAAGAACGCCGAGGAAATAGATAAAACTGATTTCTCATGGTATCTTGAAGACAGTGAAACGGAGGTTGATATACACATCTATCTGATTTGTGGTATGATTGACTTAAATGAGCCATATGATGTGATGGGCAGAGTACGAGACATATGTATGGTCCCAAAAACAAACACTATTTATGTTCTTGCAAGGAAGGCTCAGAAACGTGAGAAGGTTAGATATCATCTATCAATCGTCAAGTATGACACAGATGAAATAACTTCAAAATTTTCTGAAGAAATAGCAAGCAACATTGCAAATAACATTGTAAGTATGCTTATTTTTATTTCCTCTATGCATTATTGTAAGGATGATTCAATTTTTTATAAATTATTGATCATTGACATATTTTATTTTGTTTCATAGGATTTTGTTCCGAGTCTTTCAAACATGTTTGATGGTATTTATATGTTGGTGCCAAATGTTATGGATGTGATCAAAACTTTCCACAAAGACAAAGCAGAGGAAAGGAGATTGAAGCAAAGAGAAATAGCTCGTGACACTGCAATAGTACAAAGAGGGGATCAACCAAGAGTCACTAAGGTGGGTCAATTTAGTAAACTTAAACATGTTTCTTTTGAAGGTGTCGAACATGAAACAAAAAATTATGATAGAATTAGTGAGGAGGAGATGAGAACTATTGTGCAAAAGGAGAAAACAGATCAGACACCAAAAAGAAAAATTGCCAAAGATGTCTCTTTTGTACCTCATGAAGGAGAGCTTGTTTATAAAAAAACTGATATGTTATCCAATAAGACTAGGAAAACAAATATTGGTGAACCTGTAAAGGTCATGAGCAGCAGTGAAGAACAAATTGAAAGCTCTTACGGAAGCAGAGAAATCATAACACCAGGTGCTGAGTTAGAGGATGGCATTATTAAAACAAAAAAAAATGCTATTCGACAAGAGTTGAGGAAGAATAAATTAATTCTTGGTGGCCAAACATTTGAGCTTAATGTTAACCAATTTTATGGCCCATATGAAGGACAATCTCAATATCAAATTAGAAAGGCCTATCACCTACATGTACATAATCTGAAAACATTGTTCAGGTTCAATCCATATGCGCATGTGGTGGATTATGTGGTTCTTGTCGATCCATGTCAGGTTCCCAACAAACAAGCATTTGAAAAGACAAAATGTTTTGATTATAAATATTATGTAATTGGAGGGAACCATTCGATAGAGGCTAAGAGACAATTGATTGCAGAATATCCCAATAACTATATTTTTCAAACAGTGAAATGCATCATTTACACTGGCTTAACAGAAATGGAATCAAAGTTATTGGCATGGGATCATAATGCAGATAATGAGTACAGAATGAAAATGACTTTCATCCAAAGGGTCAGATTTATTCATAATGAATTAATAGAAAAATGTGGTGGGGATAAGACAATGTTATAGCAATAGAAGGAATGTTTTAATAAACAAAGACAATCAAGTGAAAAATAAAAGATGGAAAATTGAATACAAATCTCTTCAGAGGCACAGATAACATTTTTCAGTTGGCATTTAGAACTGGGGAGGTATGGGATTTGATTGATGAGATTTTTGATCGATGGGAGAATATTTCCATAAAAAATCAGAAGGTTAGAAAGAGTAAACCCATAATATGTACCAACAGTAAGGGGGGTCCTGAAATGAAGCAACTTCCAGAGGATATGAATATTACACCTTAGAGAACAATGCAAGGTGTAAAGGATGATAAATTAGTCAAATCAGTATTAGCCTGTGTGAAGTCGGGTGAATTATCAATGGAAGAAATGTGTGCAGAATTTCAAAAGTAAGTTTCTTGAATTATTTCTTTCATTATAATTTTATTTTAAATAAAACATAATGATGTTGGTAGAATTTGTTATACATGTCAATATATTAACGCTTTTAACTTGATTTATTCAGTCAGAAATTTTTTATGAAAATACAAGAACACATGGTTAAAATGTTGAATGAAGACAGTTGGGATGATGTTGTACGCAACTACCCAGAAGCAAGTTCTACATCAACAATAAAAGAGTCTTATATTGCATTCAATAAGGTATGTTGATTTATAAATTTATTTTATTCATATTTTAACTATTTTTATTTTATTACTTATACATATCTATATATCTATTTTTATGTCATTAAAGATGTCGAAGAAGGATGGAAATGGAGTACCAGATACTTTCAAAAGCTTTATTGAAAAAATTAAGATGGAGAACATGAGAAGGAAGCGTCTTATGAATGTTGAACTAGATCCTACTCTTAATCATTACATTTGGAATGGGCTCGACAATGTCCAATATCAAATAATACAAGGTGACTGTGAAGACATTGCATCACTAATACCTAAAAGGGAATATGGCTTAGTTATTGCAGATATTCCTCATGGTTTCAATTTCCCAGACATTGAATATGATAGAGAACCATATACTTATCAAGCTTTTAGTAAAGTGGTTATAGGTTTTCAAGAAGTGACAACATCACCACTTTGGCGATTTGTGACATTTCATTCAAACACACAGTTTCCAATGTTATTAACAAGCTTCAAGGGTAAAGAAAACTCAAGGATGCAACTTACATGGTAAGATTTTGAAATTTTATGTTTGATTCCTCCTAAATTTTTTTATTCATGTAAAATTTAATTGAACTTTTACTATGTTATGTAACAGGAAAAAGTCAAATATTGTTTCTTCCGAAGATCAACCTATTATAAATGATTGTGAGTTCATCCATGTTGAATGTTGGACAAAAGAGGATAGCTATAAGCATATTATTATGAATCAAGTAGATGGGAAGAGTCATAGTCAAGTATTGGTTTATGATGCAGTGGTAAGAAAACTAACATATGAAGATAAAGATGCAAAAGGAGATATAGTTAACATTTATCAAAAACCACAAGCATTGATTAACTATCTTATAGATCTATGTTCAAATGAAGGAGAACGGGTTTTGGATTTATTCTCAGGTTTAGGTAAGTTTTAATATACAAATTTAAATTTAGATATTGTCTTTTTTACTTTTTATGTCTCTATACTAATTTTCTTACTTATTTTTCTTGTGCTTGATGATTAGGTACAACACTAGCATGTTGCCTACTAAAAGGAAGAAATTGCATTGCCATTGAGAAAGACCCAGTTCAATGCAAATTTATTCAACAAAGAATTAACGCTCTTAAATTCCTTCCAGATGCGAAACAAGAAGTTGGTTTGAGGAAAGGAGATTTTAATGAATCACGTGTGGCAAAAAAAGCAAAGGAACCTCAACCACCATTATATGGAATGATTGGAAAGGGACACTTTGGAAGATTTGCTGACATGAAAGATCCATTAGAAGACGGCGATGATCAAAATGAAGAAGAAAATGCTGCGGAAGAAGCCATCAATGCTGTTTTAGATGATGTTGAAGATGTATTAGTTGATATTGTTGATGATGTTTAAGTTATGCTTGCAAACAAAGCTTATTTTTTAGAACTATTAATCAGCTTTACTTGTAATGTTTAGACTTTGATATTTTATGAGAACAACCCCTTCTTTTTGCAAAAAACATGTGATTGCTATTATTTTTTGACATAAAATTCAATAAAAATGTTGTTTTCTTAAGTTTTTTAGTTAAAATTCTCCCAAAAAATTAGTTTATTTAACATGTTTTTTTCAACAAAAACTCTGTAAAAGTGTATTTTTTGCATTGTATTTATATTGAAAAATTGTATTTTTTTTCATATGGTTCAAAATATTGGTTTTTTAGCGATAATTTTTTGATGTGCATTGAAAATTTATTTAACAATACATAAACATGTAGAAAATATAAACTTTAGAATATTGACCTTTTTTCCATCTTTTATGTATGTGAAAAAGTGAAGATATCATTACAAGTTTTTATTTTAAAAAAAAAAATATTTTTTATTTTATTTTTAAAACACAAGTACATAAATTCACTTAAAAATAAACATCTCACAGAAGAAGAAGACATTAAAAAATTTATAGTGTCAAAATCAATCCTATAAAAAAAACGTTGGTGATGATACACCACCACTATTCAAAATCGACATAAAAAGCACCACTTAAAAAAAAAAATTCATTAAAAAAAAAAAACAAAATGAAAAAAAATTAAAGTGCCAAAAACATGCTCAATTTTTTTTTTCTTGATTATGCATCGCCACTTTTTCAAAATCAGGTGTTTTTCTTGATATTTCAAAAAGTAGGTAACATTGAGGTTACCTATTTCATCGGTAACATTGTTCAACATGTATTACTGTGTGTGTGCCCCGTTAATTGGTCTGAGTACGTGAGTTGGTTTATTGAAAGAAATGCATCCTTATGTTGTGGGTGGGAGTTGCTTAAGTTCCCTATAATTATGAGAAAATGCACTTGAATGCACACTTGCCGAGTGTATCTTCTTGTACATATTATCTTCCAAGTTTAATCTTTAAAATTTTTGTGTGTTCCTCGGTGAGTTTGGTTCATTGTCACGACACAATGCTTAATGGATTTCATGGCCGCGGTGTTGAAATTAGGGCATCCTCTAATATGATAATTACTTATTTTAATTTTGATTACACATTAAATCATTTAAACTTGTTTTCATTATACACCATAAAGCAATTACACAGAGGATGTCAATAGTAAAACAAATGGAAGTATATCATGAAGAGAGAGCCACAAGAAGAACACAACATTTTACCCTTGGAAAACCGACATATGGGGGAAAACCCCAACAAACCTTCCTTGGAGAAAGCATTCAACATTACATCAAGTTCATAGATAGAATAACCAACATATTAGCATGATAATAAATCACCAAAGTGCTAAGTCAACCCTCGACCAAATCAATAACCCTCAACAACAATCCACATGAAGTTTGCCACAAGTTTGTCCTTAATAGGGCTGAAATTTAACCTATAGTCCAGCCTTAGACCTCACCCTATTATAACAAAAATTCCATAGCGAACTCAGCTTCAACCATAGGATAACATGCACAAAACTTGCACCAAACTCAACCTTCTATCTTCACTTGAGAAAGTGAGCGAAAGATCAATATACTTCTAATTTTTGGCCTCCTATCCTTCTTGTCACCTTCACTTGAATAGATGAGAGAGATATAAATCGATGATCCCTTTGAAGGAGGAAAAATAGGATATATATAGTCTTTTATCCATGCAAAAGGTTGCCTCTCTTAGGCAAGCCAAATTTACCACTCGTTGCTTACATACAAATTTAATTTATTTTGACCAAAAACAAAGAGCATGAAGAACATGCTTAACAAAATAATAATACAATTTTTCTTGCATGCGTTTACATCAAAATAAATATTGTTCCAAGTACATAGATGATTATGAAGATCGACGATAACTACATATTCAACACACCCTCTTAGATAGGGAGGTATTCATATTGTCTATCAATATGTCAACAAGTTGAAAGGGTTCTCTATGGAAGGATCAATATTAGATCACCATCATCGTAAATATCATAATCACCAACATCACAATCATTCAGGTCAACCCTCTTGACTTATAACAATCATGGAATCCACTCAGTATCTATGGTACAACATCAATATCAAATACTCACCATGATCCGGTCAACGCCTCAAGCTCATGGTATCCACACTAGTCCTTGTTCACCATTACATGTCTAGTGCACATAGTCCAGGTGAAACTCCAAACATCATTAACTTAGGCCATCTCCCTCAGAGATTCAAGAAACTCTCTCTAAACAAATATATGAGCAACTCTCTTAGATTTCCAAGTAGCTCTCTCTAAAAAAATATCCGAGCAGCTCTCTAAGAGATCAAGCAACTCTCTCAAAGATCTAAGCAGGATGTTGGGACACACCATCTAGCATCTACCGAACCATTTTCCCTAATTCACTCATAGTACTTGACACATGGATACCTTCCCTAATTCTAGTCACAATACATCCACCAGATCATTCTTCCTAATTCTAGTCAATGTACCTTATACAAGGATAACATCCCTAATTCCAATTAGAGTACTTGTTCGAGGAAGAAAATATGTCCATGATGCTATCTAATCTATCAAACCAATCTCCTTAATTTTGTTCAATGTAATCGACACAATGATAACATCCCTAATTCCGGTCAAAGTACATCACACAGGGAGAAACCATATCCATGATACAATCATCACTCCCTCTGAACCAGAGAGGCATTCTCCACAAACCAAAGTTTGTTTCAGAAGTACACAAACTTCCCTCTAGAAATATGCTTCGTCAACATATCAATTATTTGCTCATCAATAGAGACATATTTGAGCTTCATTTCTCTCCACCTATACCATGTGTTGGTATTAGATCTCATGGTGCCTCAACATGTCATCAAGCTGTCATATGCACTTTCAAGATGGAGTTATACTACTTCTCAATTTGCCAACCAAGCTGCAATATACTCGACTATTGAGTGCCACATGTGTTTTCTTCCTACTCATCCAAAAGATCATAATGGAACTCAAACTAAAGCAATATATAAACCCTCTTTGTCTTTAGCACTCGTTGCTCAATGTGAATTTCCTGCAGCTATACTTATTAGTTTGGGACAAATTTCAAACCATACATGAATGTGACATGACCAACTGTACCATTATGGTGCTACATTCCCTAGCTCAATCATAAACTGACTTGATCCATCATCTTGGTTACATCAATTACCCTAACTGAGCATTCTTTCTTAAACATATCTTCCAATGGAAATCCTGACTTGCTCCCTCTTAGTCCATATCACATCTCTGACCACAAATCCATACTTATGGGAGAGTCCTCTTGTCATATCTTTGCTTTGTTCATCCACCTTCTACCAAAGCATTGGTAGCCTTCATTACATACCCGCAATCCTCACTAGGAGGCCAAGGAAGAACAATCACAACCAAGCAAAGAATTCAAGGACAAGAGACTAACTACTAGTAAAATCAACAACAATAGTAATAATCAAATAAGAGAGATATAGAGTCCTTATCTTTTGAGAAGAATGTTGGCTCCCTCTTGATATTTGGCCTTCTTACATCCATCTCCAACTTTATCAACTTCATCCACATCATCATGATATAATTTCTTCCTTGCAAAAGCTACAATTTCTACTTTTAGTGGAAACCTTCAATCCTAGGATTTAATTTATACACCCTAGGGCTTTCTTATTCAAACCCTTTTGCATACTAGGGTTTACAAACCCTATATTTTCAATTTCATGTCCAAAAACTTAGAAATGAAATCCATTATCACCATCAATCAAGGATTATCCTTCTTCAAACGAAGTTGCAAAAACAACAATATTTTGTTCTAAGAGACATGGTCTTCACTTCAAGATGCAACGAATGGACTTTATCAATTTAGGTTGAGTATCATAATAAATGCACGACAAAAGTAGACCCATTCAAGAACATATATTTTGTTATCTATAGGGTCAAGATATAAGATCTCTTAGTACATATCTTCAAGAAGGGTTCAAACCTTTTTCAAATGATCCTAACTCAGTACTTTCTAATCATAGCATAAAGTTAATGGCAATGCTTTGCATCCTCATAAAGATCAAATTCTATTATTCAAGTATTCATTATGATTCTCATTGGTGATCTTTCCAAAAAACAAACTATACAATCTTGCGAGTGAATCATTATCCTTTTCAATCTTTGATATAAACCTTTTTATATAAGAAATCTCTTCTTTTGACTACAAACTACAAGAAATTTAAAATCATTTTCGTTATCTTGAACTATGCTACATATCAATCATTTTAATCATAGCTTCACTAGTCCACATTCAACTTGATGTTGTTGAGTGCTTGCATAGAAACACATTTGTTCAAGTCTTCAACCATGCCATTAATGCATCTATCCTTCATATATTTCTTGTAGCCATATAAGATCTTTCAAGATAAACCTTTCAACATTAGTCAATTTACAAATGATGAAAGGGAATCATATTGCTATCCTTATAGATTCCATCAGATATTAGTTCATGATTTATAACTAGATAAAATATTTGAGTGTAATTGATGATGCTTCTTTGATATTATTGCATTCTTGGTTCTTAGGGCTCATACCCGATTTGATCAACATTATTTTGTGCTCATTAGCTTTGCCTATAGATGAGATCTTATATAAAATTTGAGCTTAATGTATTCACGCGACTATATTATAGATAGAGACACTTGATAGGATCCTTAGAGTATTAAGGATTTTTACTATTTGAAGAGCTTGTTGGCCTTGGTTTAGCTGTGACAAATTTGCTTTGGTCCTTATCAACAATATCCTCAATTTTTGACAAGTAAGGTTTTAACAACACAAACATTTGAGAATATTATTCCACCACATAAATGTAGTTTCAGTCACTTTCTTGACACAATCTTGATCTCCTTCATAGGCTTGACCGAAGGCATATACAAGCGTCCCCTTCTTATCCTTAACTAGACCACCTTGAGCGGTTTAGTCATGCCACTGTAATATCGTGAGAGGAAGTTGGAGACTCGGAATGCTCTTCTTATCAAACTAATAGAAGGACAAATAGACTATTTCCATATCACAAGGAAGCTCTACCACTTTCGTGCTATAGAATTTAAGACCATACCACATATGATCTAAAAGGAAGTTCGAACTGTGCTCCAAAAGAGGCTCGGACTTATCATAAAGGGCTTGGATTTGTTCACATAAAATTTTAGAAAGCTCAGTTCTTGCCACAAAATATAGGCTCAGTTTGCTTCAAGATAAACTTTGAAACTCGAACCTCTACCACCATTCCTATTGCTTCGGTCTCGTGTGAATTTCTTATGATACTTTATGATCTTTATCTTTGACAAAAGTCACAGACATACCCTTTTGAAAACACATATAAGAGTCTTTATTGTAGATTGTAATATGAATAAAGATTGTGGATTTATGAGGCCAACTACTTGGTTTATCTGAGACTTCTTCAATAAGTCGTGAGATTTAGGGCTTCAACCTTGGAAAAGGTGTTTTAGTCGTTAAGGTCCTTCAAATCTTCATTAACAAGAGTATATATGAAGAATAAGATTCAGACCTTCCAAGTTAGGGTTTCTTTGACTAACAAAGCAAAGAGAATGGACCAAGTCAAGGCTTCTTCTAGAAGGGAAAATCTAGTTTTTCATTTTTGAACTAGGGCAACTAAGGATACTTGACAAATTAGGCCCTAGATGAAGACTAGATGACTTCCTTTTCAGGGCTATTTTTTTCCATAGCTTTGATACCCTTTTGAAATTAGGGCATCTCCTAATATGATAATTACTTACTATTATTTTCATTACACATTATAAATCATTTATTGTTTTCATTATGCATCATAAAACAATTACACAAAGGATATCAATTGTAAAACAAATGTCAGTAGATCATGAAGAGACAACCACGAGAAGAATACGATATTTGACCTTGGGAAAACCCACATGGAGGAAAAACCCATCAAACCTTCCTTAGAGAAACCCTTCAACAATACATAAAGTTCATAGATAGAATAACCAACATAGTAGCATGAAAATCAATCACCTAAGTCCCAAGTCAACCCTCCACCAAATCAATAACACTCAACAACTGTCCAAATGAAGTTTGTCACAAGTCTGTCCACAAGTTTTTTCACAAGTTTGTCCACAAGATGCCACAAGTATATCCTCAATAGGGTCGAAATTGGACCTATAGTCCAACCTCAGACCTCAGCCTGTTATCACAAAAATTTCACAGATAACTCGGCTTCAACAACAAAAGAACATGCCTAGAACTCACACTGAACTAAACCTTCACTTGAGCAAGTGAGTGAGAGAACAATATACTTTTGATTTTCGGCCTCCTATCCTTCTTTTCACCTTCACTTGACATATGAGAGAGATATAAATCTATGGTCCATTTGAAGAAGGAGAAATAAGATATATATATTATATATAGTCTTTTATCTATACGAAAGGGTGCCTCTCTTGGGCAAACCAGCTTAAAAATTGGAGAGCCCACTTGACCACTTGGGGCTTACATCCAAATTTTATTTTATTTTGACAAAAAATAAAGAGCATGAATAACATGCTTCACATATTAATAATAATACAATTTTTCTTTCATGTTTTTACATCAAAATTAAATATTGTTCCAAGTCCATAGATGATTATGAAGGCTGAAAAAAGCTACATATTTCAACACTTGGTGTGTTGGGAATTGGGAATTATTGTGAAATCATGAAGTTCGTGTTTTCTCAGGAAGAAAAGTCAAAATGATCCAGGTTTGTGTAAACATAGGAGGAAATCAAGAAATTTTTTCTAAGTAAAAATCCATGCGAGTAGGTTGATAATCGCCTGTGGGACCTGTTACGTCAGGAGTTCAGTTAATCGGCCATACCAAGCAGGTTGGGACTAGAAGTAAATTAGACTTGTCAACTAGTTGGGTGGGATATGTTAGTCGAGGTCGGGTCAATTGAGCACGGGAGTAGGTCGGGTTGATAGCTTAGTCAGGCCCATTAGCTAATCAACCAAGTTGGGGTTGGGGCTCCGACCAATGTCATACCTTGTGTTTTTGGTGAAATGGGTCGACTACCGACTGTACATAAGTGTGTTTGTTCCATGTGGATCCATCCACAAAGAACAACCAGGTAGGCACCATGCAAGATGCCATATAAGGGCCACTGTTGATGTGGCAGGTGTTTGGTCAATTTAGTGTGTCCTAAATTGCTGCATTTAATTTGTCAATCCGGGAATCGTAAGCTGATGAAGTGCGGCGCACTATATGTGCAAGATAACCTATTTCTTAACTTTTTGTCGTTTTTGGTTTTCTAAGGTGAAATGGAAATTCTAAGATGAAAAAAAGTTTGGTTATGTTTGTTCAAGGAAATGATATCCCCTATAATGATTTACCAACTTGAAACTTTAAAAAGAAATTTGAAATTTACAATGACAAGACTTGAAAGGAAAGAAAATGTGCTGCTAATCTAATGAATCAAAACAGTGAACTAGTGAGCATGAAAACCAAACTATTCTTGCTGCTGACTAAACACAAAAGAAACTATGCTTAAGGAAATTCAAAATTGTAACAAAATAAATCTAAATCAGATTACATCAATTTATCTTCTGATCCTTCATCATTAGTCCAGCTATGATTTTCGGAAGTAATCATAAACAACTTGAGTAACTGATATCTAACTTGCAGAAAGTAAACTAATATCAAACCATGCATTCATGATTCAATCCCTCACCATCAGTCCAGCTGTGGCTTTCGGAGGCAACTGAAGATGTTATGCACAATTTAATATATCTTACATTTGCAGAAAAGAAACTAATACTAAACTACACATTTCATAATACAATCCCTCACCATCAGTCCAGCTGTGGCTTTCGGAGGCAACTGAAGATGCTATGAGCAACTTAATATATCTAAATTTAACTACTGAAACAAATAAGCAAAACTGAAATAAACAAAGCAATACTGAATTTAAACAGAAACTATGAAAAGCAAATTAGCAGCAGAACAATGTTAGTTCCATGTCATTAGTTAAAAAGCTATGAAAATGCCCGGGCTGCCTATCTATAACCTGAAACAAGAACACTGATCAGTGATTAACAATCATAAAACATGAAAGACAGAAGTGAAATGGAAGCTATGGAAGTTTATAAACAGAAATGAAGCAAATGCAATATATAAACATATGAATGGATTATGGCACAATGAACTTTAAAGAAACGAAATGAGAATTTTACACTAATGCACAAAAACCTTAGCTGAGCAGGGGCCCTCTACACCAGCCTTGGCAACGATCTTCAAATACGAATTCCGGTTAACAAAACAGAGTCTTCTTATATTAAAAAGCAATCATTACAGAAAAGTGATGTTACGGCACAAGTACAGCGTAATCACATTACAGAGCAGACTAATGAAAGATAACATAGACTAACATCGACTAACTCTATATGCGTATGCAAACGCATTATATATAACAAAGAAATATAACTGTCTCCTAAAGTTCATGTTGGTGGAGAGCACGTAGACCACTACGTCCACGAATCTAGGATCATGGCCGTGTTGGAAAGTAAATCTACGAGGAGTGGATGCTTGAATTCGACTAAGGAGCCATGCACAGATGTCGATTTATCCTCAGCAACTTAAAAACGGCCGTATGAACCTTCATGTGACACGAAACAGAGTCCGGCCGACATGAAACTCTATAGTTGACTTCCATGTGGACGCCTTTGACCGCAGCTTCTTTAGATGAGTTTGCTTGAACCAATAGGACACGAACCATGTCCTCGTCATTCCTGACCTGCCCATGTGGCTCGTTTTCTTTATAGACACCTGTAACATAGAGTTTCACAAAATAGCTGCGGAAAGTTGCAGCAGCTGCGGAAAGTGGCAAGATTCCGCAGCTGAATGAACAAAATCTAGATCAAATAGCAAACACAAAAATATAATTAAAAACCATGTTAGATGCTCTTTTTCACATGATATTGACAACTTGGGAGGTTCAGGTGAGTGAAAAAGGTATAGAAAAGTGTATGGAAAAAATGCAGATTTGAGACTCAACATACCCCCACTGTGAAGGTGTTGCATGTCCTCATGCAACCAAAATTTTGATAATCTTTCTTCAGTTCATGTGCCTTGACACTTCAGCCAGCACATCCAATCCTCTCCTCTTCTTCCTTGGTACTGCCAACATTCTAGGTTTCTTCATTAAGCACCTAAATTTGATATTAACAAGTGCTCTGTTCAACTTCTGGCATTTCCTTTTCAGTTTCTTATTCTTCTTCTGCCATATTCCCAAATGTAGCATGGTATTATCATGGATGATTTTGTCCAATTTGCTTTGTTCTTTCAATGTTTCATTTTCATTTTTGATGTGCCTATTTAAAAGCTCCAGCTCAAAAATTTCCTGTTTTAGTGATTGAACTAAATCATCCTGCAATGTATGAGGCTGAATGGACGAAGTACTTGGATCTGTAGATGCCTTTTCCAAAGATTCTATGTAGTCATATACTTCTTGCTGCTTGGGGTCTATTTCAGGTGTCATTTTTATTGGGCTGTCCCCAAAATGCCGTGAAGGAGAGTTATCTTCAAAATCTGGCTCAGGAGGGCTCACATCAATATCTTGCTGAGAATGGGATGGAGTATACTCAATGTCTGATTGGGAATGAAATGAACCAGGTTCACTAACTGACTGAGATGGACTATGGTCAGCTAGGGACTGTTCAGATGTCTCCTCACCCAAATCAATGAAATGAGGACCCTTAATTTGTGTTTTCCTCAATTTCCCCTTAAGTCTACTGCTTCTCCTCACACGCTGTGGTACACTACCCTTTTGTTTTTGTTTTCCTTTCTCTGTCTTCTTGGGCATAGATGACTGTTTTTGAAGATAGACTAATCTTTCAGATAACACTTGATTATCTTCTTCTTTAGAAGAAGGAGTTTTATGTACAGCCTCAATAATTTTTCTCTCTTTTGGTGTTATTGGCTTCTTACCCTTGATTTCTTTCTTCTTCCTCTTTGACAGTCTCTCTTCCTTATCAGTTCTTTCAATTACAGTAGTAGGAGTATTTTGGATTTCATCAATTGTTCTTTTTCTCCTACTTCTTCTTGTTGTACTACCTTCAGGAATTTCCGGAGTAGGAGTAATTTGGGTTTCAACATTTATTCTTTTTCTTCTACTCCTTCTTGTTGTGCTACCTTCAGGAATTTCCTGAGGTTCCTCAAAGAAATTTCTAACTAGAAATTGTTCCCATGTGTCTTTCTTTTCCTTTAACTCCTTTTCAATCAGAATCTTTACAAGGCCGTGGTGATATAGATGGGGTTCTACATCTCCTAAGTGTTTCTGAACAGTCACAGCCATTTTCTTCAAGCTATTTAACAGAAAATATGGAAGATTGAGAGCTTGATTTTCTAGAAAATTCATCAATAGCCTGGTATGGTACATATACATAGACCCAAAACGGCCTTCACATGTAATGAATTTCTGAACAACTAGCAGTAAAGTAGCCCATTCTTCTTTCAATGCATGCACAGGAATTCCTCTTTTAAAAATAGTTATGTCCATACCTTGGTTTCGTAAGATTGTTCTCCATGCTTCATCATTGATGCTTTTATTTTTAAACCAACGCTCACCCTCTTGAAGAAGTTCCGTGGCTGTTGCTATAGATGCTTCATTGACCGCAAACTTAAGGTCTCCAATCTTTGCTTCCAAGCCATTAAACGACCTTGCAAATGCTTTCGTAACTTCTTTGTGATAACCTCTGAATTTCTGGATAAAACGCAGCCATTTTGCTTTCTTCAATATCTCCCTTATTTGCGGATAACCCTCCATAAACTTCGGTCCTTCCGGTTCTGCTCTTAGCAATTTACCCATTTCTCTTTTCTGCTCTTCACAAATTTTCCTGCGTGAGGGTTCAAGCGGAAGTAGAACGGTTGAATGCACAGGAACGAGCACAATGGCTATGGGGATGTATCATAAAATGGGAATGAGAACCATAAACGGAATGGAGTGAGACTGTGGGTAGATATCCGAGAGTGAGAATGAGCACAATGAACGAAATGGAGTGAGACAGAACAGAGTGGGGTTTCGTAAATACAGCAGAGACACGACAAAGAGATTAACAAAGTATAACACATTCGGCAGCGTTTTGAATTTTGGTGGCTGCGCAATAAATATGAGCACGTTTCAATCAACGATTATGAATTTATGCGGCTGTAAGAGTCCTTGGTCAAATCAAATACGTCTCATTATCACTGGTGGAATATTGGATCATGAGTGAAAATCGGGGGTTTAATGATGAAGCTGTTTGAGAATGAATGCGAGAGGATAATATGGAGATCGTGAAAGGTTACGGAATTGTCAATATAATCATTGCACGTAATGGATAGAGCTCATGGTTCAGAACTATATAAAAATGTGTTTTTCAATGCTATTTGAAATAAATTTTATTCATACCTTTGGAATCTTTGCCTTTTCCCTTGGTCTTTAACTAATTGATCTCCATTGGTGTTTTGAATGCTCCATGTCTTCATTTTTTTATCCTCTCACCTGCATTTTATTTCATAATAACGTCTGACCGTACATTCTTTTTTTTTGAAAACAGAGTAGTAGCTGCGGAATCTGCTTTTGGCTGCGGAAACTGGAGTCAGCTGCGGAAACAGATGTCAGCTGCGGAAACTGACACAACTATCACTTGGATGAATGGAAATGAACAGATGACAAATGACCAGATGGAAATGGTCATGAAAAAGATTTTTATTGATGGAATGGAATGAAATGGATAAAATGAAGTAGAATAGGGTGAAATGAAATGAAATGAAATGGAATGAAGTGGAATGAAATGAAGTGGATGGTGACAAAACTTGTGAAATGAAAGAGAGATTTTTTTTTTGGAAAATATAGAGTGTCAGGTGTTCCTGATTTTCACCCTATATTTTCTGTATAAGACTGCCAATCAATGATTGGTTTTCAGGCTTATACCATTTTTTTTATTTTTTTTTAAACTGAAAAGAACAAAAGCTAGGCTAGTGGAGAAGAAGAATTCTTCTGTACCAGCCTGATTGCAGAACTTTCTTGAAACAATTTGACAAAATCCTCTTTTGAGAGTGGCTTATGATAAATTTTCAATCTATGGCCATTCACAATAAGAGGAGTTTGAAACTCATCAATGGTCTTGATTCTTACCGCTCCATTGCTAAAGATCTTGTCAATCTCATATGGCCCAAGCCAATGAGTCTGAAATTTTCCTTGAAACTCTTTAAACTTGGAATCAAATAACAATGCCCAATCTCCTTCTTGAAACTTCTTCTCTTTGATGTACTTGTCATGCCATTTAGCTCTTTGATATTGAACTAGATCGGTTCTTAAAATTGCTTCTTGTCTGATCTCATCTAGCTCATTCAACTGCTCCATTCTATGCTTTTGGGCTTCTGATAAGTCCATCCCCAACTGAACTGCTATCTTGAAGGTCTTGACTTGGAACTCAATGGGGAGCAAGACTTCTTTCACATAAACAAGTTCATAGGGAGAATGTCCTGTTGTATTTCTCCATGTAGTTCTGTAGGCCCACAAGGCTTCAGGAAGCCTTTCTGCCCAATCTCTTCTATGTAGATGAGCAGTTTTGGTGATGATACTTTCAAGAACTTTATTTGTGGACTCCACTTGACCATTTGCTTGCGGATGGTAAGGAGTAGATCTTCTGTGCTTGATTTTGTATTCTTCCATCAACTTCTCCACCAAATTAGATGTGAATTGGCTCCCCTGATCTGTCACAATTTCTCTTGGAACACCAAAGCGAGTAAAAATATCCTCATAAAGAAAATGAACAAATGAATTTTCAGTAGCAGATACTAATGCTTTGGCTTCTACCCATTTAGTAACATAATCAGTACAAACCAATATATACTTCTTTTGCTTGGATGGTGGATTAATAGGTCCAATGAAATCTAAAGCCCATTTTTCAAAGGGTTCAATGAGTACCTGTGTTTGCAGTGGCATTTCATTTGAAAGGGTAGGTTTCCCTACTCTTTGGCAGCTATCACACATTTTGACATATTGTTTTGCATCTTTGAAGAGAGAAGGCCAATAATATCCCAAGGAAAGGATTTTATAGGCCGTCCTTTTGTCCGCAAAGTGTCCGCCGCATGGTTCATCATGACATGCCTTAAGAATATCGGGCATTTCATCTTCCCTGACACATCTTCTGATCACAAGATCTGGCCCTGTTTTAAACAATTCGTTAGAAATCCATGAATATCTTGAACTCTCCTGAATAATTTTCGTTTTTCTCTTGGAAATAAATGTGAAGGTAGTTTCCCTGTAACCAAATAGTTAGCAATATCTGCATACCAAGGGGTCTTAATAGTTACTGCAAACAAATATTCATCAGGAAACTTATCTTCTACAGGAGAATCTTCTTTAGTATTCTGAATCCTAGACAATAAATCAGCTACTGTATTCTGTTTTCCTGGTCTATCCAACACAGTAATATTGAATTCTTGCAAAAGTAAAAGCCATCTTGTCACTCTGCCATTAGTATCAGGTTTGTTCATTAAATATCTAATTGCAGAATGGTCAGTATGAATAAAAGTTTCATAGCCTGTTATGTAATGTCTAAACTTATTAATTGCATGAACAACGGCTAAAAACTCTTTTTCAGTCACAGTATAATTCAACTCTGTGGGAGTCAAATTTTTACTGGTATAATAAATGGCATAAGGAACTAAATCTTTTTGACCCAACACAGCTCCTAGAGCTGTATCTGAAACATCCGTAGAAATATGGAAAGGGAGTTTCCAATTTGGTCCTCTCAAGATAGGTGCTTCAGATATTCTTGTTTTCAAAGTTTCAAAGGCTGATTGATAATCAGGATCCCATTTAAATTCACAGTCTTTTGTAAGCAATTTGAAGAGTGGAGATGATATTTTAGTGAAGTTTTCTATAAATCTTCTATAGTAACTAGTAAATCCTAGAAAACTTCTAACATCTCTTTGACAATTTGGAATAGGCAACTTGGAGATGACTTCAACTTTTGATCTATCAACCTTAATCCCATCTCCCGAAATATGATGTCCTAAAACAATCCCTTCAGTAAACATCATAAAGCATTTTTCATGGCTTAATGAAAGGTTTGTTTCTTTACATCTTATGAGAACTTTTTCCAAATTTTCTAATGCTTCTTAAAATGAATTACCATAAACTGTAAAATCATCCATATAAACCTCTACACAATCATGGATTAGATCAGAAAAAATTCCTAGTACTGCTCTTTGGAATGTTGCTGGTGCATTACATAACCCAAAAGGAAGCACTCGGTAGGCAAAAGTTCCACATGGACAAGTAAATGTGGTCTTATCTTGATCTTCAGGTGCTACCTGAATTTGATTATAGCCACTAAAACCATCCAAAAATGAAAAGTACTTTTTACCTGCTAATGTATCTAATACCTGATCAATAAAAGGCAAAGGAAAGTGATCCTTCAAAGTTGTTTTGTTCAATTCCCTGTAATCAATGCATACTCTCCATTTACCATTCTTTTTAGGTACTATAACCAAAGGAGAAACCCATCGGCTATCTGAAATTGGATAAATGAAGTTTACATTGAGAAGTTTTGGAGCTCTTCTTTCACTATCTCCATAAGATTTGGATTCATCCTTCTTTGAGGTTGTCTGATTGGTCTACTGTTTTCCTCAATATAGATATGATGGATGCAAGTCTTAGGATCAATACCTTTCATGTATGTATACTCCCATGCAAATGTAGTAGAATGTTTTTGCAAGATTTTGTTTAGTTCTTCTTGTTGTGACTTCTCCAAATGTTTGTTGATATTCAATGTTTTTCCTGGAAAAATCTCAATAGTAGAACTACCAAACTCTTCCATAGAGTAAAGAGACATTTGTCTTGATGATAAATATTCTATGTCGGATTCCAACTGAAATTGTGTGGGGTCATATTCTGAAGTTATCTCAAAATTTTCTAATGTGTTCAGAATTTGACTATCCTCACTAATTTCAGAAATGGTAAAGACGGGTTGTATAGTGTTCTCATCATCGACCCATTCATTGTCTCCTATTTCTGTAATTGCTCTTGCAGGAGGATACAAATTGAATTTCTTTGTCGAATTACCATTAGAAATGTATATGTCTCCAGATCTACAACTAATAAAAGCATCAGCTGTGGCCAGCCAAGGTCTTCCTAAGATAATTGGATGTCCTCCTAGATTACTTTTGGGAGTCAAAATCATAAAGTCTATTGGATATTCCCAAGAATCTAAGGAGACTGAAATATCTTCTAATACACCATCTGGTTTAATAACTGATCGATCTACAAGTTGCAGTAAAGTAGGTGTAAAAAGAAGGTTAGGAAGTTTTAGTTGTTCCATAATCTGTCTACTCATAATGTTGATAGCAGCCCCTAAGTCAATCAATGTGTTTGGAATTTCTATCCCATTTATATGTGTCTTGACAATTGGACTTCCTGGATCTACATACTTCTGCATGGTAATTTTCCCATCATAATATCTGCAATCTTTCCTACCAGGTGGATTCTTCTTGTGTCTTTTAGTTTCCTTCCTGGTCTTTTGAAACTCAACTCCTTTATTGTTTTTGCCAGAATAGGAATCTCTCGAATGGCTTGTAGCAAGGGAATCTTGACACAAACATTCTTCAATTCATCTAGAAAGTCATAGTTAGGCAACAAGATTTGTTTTTCCACCCCCTTGTCAATTTGTAGTCTTTCAGGAAAAGGAGGTGTAGATGAAGATGCGGGTTGCTCAACTATAGGAGTTGTGGGTGTTAAGTTTTCTTTTTCTTTTTGCATGCTTGAATTTTGAAGAGATTCTTCCTCGGAACCTTTATTAACTTGAAGAGAGTCCTCCTCAGAGGTATCTTGCTCTTGAATATCTATAGAAGGTTTTTCTAAAACTCTACCAGATCTGAGTTGTACATCGTTGAGAGGAACAATCATATAGGTAGGAAATTGTTGTCCTTCTACCATGTAAGTATTCTGAGGATTTTTATTGTTAGGATTTGGCAATGGCTGAGTTGGAAGTTGATTTGTCTTTTGTTGGTATGGGAGCATGAGTTGAGGATTTGGATTTTGTTGAGAAGGTTGTTGTTGTGGAAATGGCAATGAAAGTTGTGGATTTGGTTTTGGAAGTTGTGGAGCTTGTTGATTTTGAAAAGATGGAGGATATTGATAAAATTGAGCAAATATCCCATAAGGATTTTGCATCCCTTGTACCCATGGCTGATATGAATTTTGATGTTAGGGCCAAGGTTGTTGCCAAGGATTCCAATTTGGTGGGGTTTGAAGATTCATAGGGTTATTAAACCCTTGAGATTGTTGTCCCTGCCAAGGTCTCCTTGCGACAAAACGGAGAGATTCTACTGAATTTGGATCTTCTTGAAAAACAGCTTTGAGTCCAGGGATTGAAGGACAATCCTTGATCTCATGATTTTCTGAGCAAATCATACATGTTTCTACAACTTTTGCATCCAAGGGACATTCCCTTAAAGCATGTTTCTTCCTACATTTCAGACAAAAGATGGCTAAAGCATATGTTTCTGCTTTCTGCTTGTTTTGGATTTTAAGGGTGTCTAGTTGTTCACTAAGGCTCCCTAAGATA
The DNA here is from genome assembly GCA_034641835.2 of Pinus albicaulis. Classification (NCBI taxonomy): domain Eukaryota; kingdom Viridiplantae; phylum Streptophyta; class Pinopsida; order Pinales; family Pinaceae; genus Pinus; species Pinus albicaulis. Next base: position 1,913,690,486 of record CM076578.1, read on the forward strand.
TCAGTTTTGAATTCATCAAGCATATTACCAATCTATGCCCTACTTACTGATCCAGTTGCAGATTTGTTAGCCCTAATAAGAGAAGGATCCCTAGGCCCTTTTCTTGTTTTAGATTTTCCTCTTGAGAGATGGACACATAGTTCTGTTATGTCACGAAGTGGAAGTTGAGAAATGTCTCCTTTCCCCATCATGTTTAAAATATCTGTCCATTCATCTCTAATGGCTTTTAATATGAGGGCTTTCAAGGTTTCATCATCTAAGTTGCTCATCTTTGCTCTTTTTAAGTTGTATTGAAATCTTTCAAGTAAATCTTCCAAGTTTTCATCTTCTTTTTGCATCATTTTGAATACCTCATTCTTGTGATTGGTGGGCATACAATAGTCCAAGTATCTATCCAAAAATGTTTGTTTCATATCATTCCAAGTCCTAATAGATTGAGTGGCTAATCCCATGAACCATTTCAAAGCAGATCCCTTCAATGTTGAAGGAAGCAGTTTGAGTTTTTGAGAGTCTTCCATATAGTCATAAGTTCGGCACACAACTTCAAACTCAAACAGAAATGTTTCAGGATCCTCACTTCGCAATCCATAAAAGTTAGGGAGAACAGATGGTGAGATATTTTTTATTGTTGCATGAGTTTCCTCATCAACTATAGGGATCAACTATAGGGAATCCAAACAAATTGTCTCCTTCCCTATTTCTACCATTATTTCCTTCACCATTGTTGTCTCCATTGTTTCCTCCTCTTCTACCTCTACCTCTACGTCCATCTATTACTTCCGCTGCCATGATAGTTTCTTTAGAGTCCTTAAAGTCCTCTAGTTCTTCTACCAAGAGAGTCTCTTTGTTTTCTAAATGGGTTTTAGTAGGTGGTATAGGAGAATCCTCTAATTCAGTTGTTCCTTGACTTCCAAAAATCTCAAGGCTAGGGGTAGATGGTGGTGAATCTGGTCTATGCCTTGAAGAAGATGGAGTTGTGAAAATCGAACTCTTGGCTTTAGCTATAAACCTTCCCCTAGAATCTCTTGCTCTATGCATGTCATTTTTTATTTTTATTTTTAAAAAAAAAGTTGGGCTAATAATTCTCTTTCTGATCTTCCAGATCACGCTAGGTGCAAGAAGAGAGCATACTTAAGAAATTACTAAACCAATAACTCTCTTTTCTGATCCTCCAGATCACACCAGGTGCAAGAGGAGAGCATACTTCAAGAAGTTATCAAGTTTTCCCTTCTTTTATGATTTTGTGGTTTTTTTTTTTAAGAAATTGGCTACCTAGTTACACTTCCCCGGCAACGGCGCCAAAATGTTTGGTCAATTTAGTGTGTCCTAAATTGCCGCATTTAATTTGTCAATCCGGGAATCGTAAGCTGATGAAGTGCGGCGCACTATATGTGCAAGATAACCTATTTCTTAACTTTTTGTCGTTTTTGGTTTTTCTAAGGTGAAATGGAAATTCTAGGATGAAAACAAGTTTGGTTATGTTTGTTCAAGGAAGTGATATTCCCTATAATGATTTACCAACTTGAAACTTTAAAAAGCAATTTGAAATTTACAATGACAAGACTTGAAAGGAAATGAAAATGTGCTGCTGAAATGAAAAGGTGCTGCTAATCTAATAAATCAAAACAATGAACTATTGAGCATGAAAACTAAATTACTCTTGCTGCCAACTAAACATAAAAGAAACTATGCTTAAGGAAATTCAAAATTGCAACAAAATAAATCTAAATCAGATTACATCAATTTATCTTCTGATCCTTCATCATTAGTCCAGCTATGATTTTCGGAAGTAATCATAAACAACTTGAGTAACTGATATCTAACTTGCAGAAATAAAACTAATATCAAACCATACATTCATGATTCAATCCCTCACCATCAGTCCAGCTGTGGCTTTCGGAGGCAACTGAAGATGTTATGCACAATTTAATATATCTAATTTTGCAGAAAAGAAACTAATACTAAACTACACATTTCATAATACAATCCCTCACCATCAGTCCAGCTGTGGCTTTCGGAGGCAACTGAAGATGCTATGAGCAGATTAGTATATCTAAATTTAACTATTGAAGCAGATAAGCAATACTGAAATTAAACAAAAGCTATGAAAATCAAATTAGCAGCAGAACAATGTTAGTTCCATGTCATTAGTCAAAAAGCTATGAAAATGCCCGGGCTGCCTATCTATAACCTGAAACAAGAACACTGATCAGTGATTAACAACATAAACATGAAAGACAGAAGTGAAATGGAAATTATGGAAGTTTATAAACAGAAATGAAGCAAATGCAATGTATAAACATATGAATGGATTATGGCACAATGAGCTTTAAAGAAACAAAATGAGAACTTTACACTAATGCACAAAACCTTAGCTGAGCAGGGGCCCTCTACACCAGCCTTGGCAACGATCTTCAAATATGAATTTCGGTTAAAAACAGAGTCTTCTTATATTAAAAAGCAGTCATTACAGAAAGGTGATGTTACGGCACAAGTGCAGCGTAATCACATTACAGAGCAGACTAATAAAAGATAACATAGACTAACATCGACTAACTCTATATGCGTATGCAAACGCATTATATATAACAAAAGAAATATAACTGTCTCCTAAAGTTCATGCTGGTGGAGAGCACGTAGACCACTACGTCCACGAATCTAGGATCATGGCCGTGTTGGAAAGTAAATCTACGAGGAGTGGATGCTTGAATTCGACTAAGGAGCCATGCACAGATGTCGATTTATCCTCAGCAACTTAGAAACGGCCGTATGAACCTTCATGTGACACGAAACAGAGTCGGCCGACATGAAACTCTATGGTTGACTTCCATGTGGACGCCTTTGACCGCAACTTCTTTAGATGAGTTTTCTCGAACCAATAGGACACGAACCATGTCCTCGTCATTCCTGACCTGCCCATGTGGCTCGTTTTCCTTATAGACACCTGTAACATAGAGTTTCACAAAATAGATGCGGAAAGTTGCAGCAGCTGCAGAAAGTGGCAAGATTCCGCAGCTGAATGAACAAAATATAAATCAAATAGCAAACACAAAAATATAATTAAAAACCATGTTAGATGCTCTTTTGCACATGATATTGACAATTTGGGAGGTTTAGGTGAGTGAAAAAGGTATAGAAAAGTGTATGGAAAAGATGCAGATTTGAGACTCAACAGCAGGTTTAATGGGCTTAACTTTAAATGGCCATATATTTTGATTCGTAAGTTAAATTAGGGCAAAATTTATACTGCTAGAAAGGTATTGACGAGACACACACTACAATATTGTTTGTTTCTAGTTTTAATGTAGTTGAAAAATGAGGAATTTTATGACCCATTTTCCATGACAAGACTACGGAGATCGGGTCTATGATAGTAATTGTTGAGTCCCAATTTTGCTAATTTTTTTACAGCCTCCTAAGACCTTGCTTCCCCCTTTTTAAACTCTCCTTGACCCCTAATTACACTTATTTCGATTATATTACCTATGTTTTGGCTAAAATAATGTGTGTTTGTTCCATGTGGATCCATCCACAAAGAACAACCAGGTAGGCACCATGCAAGATGCCATATAAGGGCCATTGTTGATGTGGCAGGTTTAATGGGCTTAACTTTAAATGGCCATATATTTTGATTCGTAAGTTAAATTAGGGCAAAATTTATACTGCTAGAAAGGTATTGACGAGACACACACTACAATATTGTTTGTTTCTAGTTTTAATGTAGTCGAAAAATGAGGAATTTTATGACCCCTTTTCCATGACAAGACTACGGAGATCGGGTCTATGATAGTAATTGTTGAGTCCCAATTTTGCTAATTTTTTTACAGCCTTCTAAGACCTTGCTTCCCCCTTTTTAAACTCTCCTTGACCCCTAATTACACTTATTTTGATTATATTACCTAAGTTTTGGCTAAAATAATGTTATGTGCTTAAGGTATGCAAATTAACTTAAAATGTGTCAATTTGCCTTATTCTTAAGTATTCCTTAAGCTGATTGTTTCCTAACTGAATTATCAAGTTCAATGATAGAATTCTTATGCAGATTAGTCATGATTAGAAGCAGTTCCGTGATTTCCTGTAAACAGCTTGTGATCGCCAATTTCCTGCAGACACTCCGCAGATCCCTGTAGATCCGGATTTCCTATAGCAAAATCGACGGTTGGCTATGTTCCACTTAATCTAAAACAACGGGAACATGGGTTTTGTGGGGAAATCCACCTACATGGACGCTTTCCTATTGGCTATTTCAGATTCATCATCGAAACCACCCATATCTTCAATATTCTTCTCCTTGGCCGCATTAGGGAAAGCTCCAACAATGTAACGAAATTAACCTGATCCATACTTTCAGTCATGGATCAGACTCAACAGAGCTATTTTTGACATTTTGTTCCAATATCGATAGTAAATAGTTCAACATAGTAGTTTTCCTAATTTAGGCAAAGTAGATGCCTTCGAACTTGTATAAATTTCATTATGTTTTATTTGCAAAGGGGTTGGTTGGCTAATCGAACATATCAGATTGTACATGATTTTTTTTTTTTTTTTTTTTTTTTTTTTTTTTTTTTAATATAAAGTTACATGTTTTATCCATTTTATTGAGTAAACCCTTTTAATATTGAAGGGGTCGTGAGTAAGGGAGGCCCCCCTTTGCTCACAACTCCATTAGTTTTTTTTTAACATAAACGGTTATAATTTGGTATTAAAAATCTCGGCATGAATGCCAAAATACATGATTACAAAATTGTTGGGACATCTCCCGATTTTTCCCCATGACCAGAATCAATCCGTCTTTAGTTCTGTCATATTGAAGCTTCTTGGAAACGACCATCCACATTAGCGACGAGATTATTCCTAACTTAAAGATACAAACAAGCTGCTGCAGTAAAAGACAATAAAACATTCACAGGATTACTATGGAATTGGATCCCAAATTTCCTCCCCATCACATAATAGAGTGCCCGCAGGAAGAAGAGCAACTCTATTAGCTTCCATATCAACCTCTTTGTTGTTGTTCCACAAAACATGGAAGAAGCTTAAATTTTGAAAAGAACTAGCAAGATTTTTGATTCTCGACATCAATCTAGTTAACCGAAGATCCTTCGGATTTGAGTTTTCCACTAGCATTTTGATAAGAGTTTGAGAATCTCCAATGACCTTTGCTTCCTTGAGACCCAACTTATGCAGTAGCTCGAGACCTTGCAGGAGCGCCATCGCCTCCACTTGGGTATTGGTGTCTTGGCCTAGACCCCAAGCGTACCTGTGCTCAGTTTGGCCCTCCATATTCTTAATGACTCCACCAGCACTTGCATTCCCCGGATTACCTTTGGCCGCCTCGTCAAAGAACAAGGAATAGCTAGCCATGTCTTTGTTCCAGTTGTAGAAGTTCTCATCAGTCAATCTTATCTGCCAATATTTATTCTTTTCTCCTTAATATCCACGTTGGAGAGATGCAAACCCAACAAACCACCCCACTCCACCTCATGAGAGGATAAGTTTCTATCGGTGATGTTCCCCACTTTCTCGCACAGAAACTCTTTAAGGATACTCTTTATCTTGGTCATGATTGATTTTGCACTCTGCGCTTTACCTTGGAAAATTCTGCTATTTCGTTCCAACCAAATTTTCCAGCATACTAGCTTGGGAAAAATCAGCCAACCAGTTTTAAACCAGTCGTTGCTTGGGATATTTCCTGGGTAGCGGTCCGGCCATGAAGCGTATAGATCAAATAGGAGGAGGGGACTGAAATTTTCTCAGCCCAATGGTTCAAGGCCTCTTTCCAGGTTTCTCTGGCGAAGCTGCATTCCAGCATTAAGTGTTGAGCATTTTCTTCATTATTTAGACACAACGAGCATCTGGATGGGCCCTGGAAGCCCTTCCTCTTGAAATTGCCTTATGTTAGAACTCGATTGTGGCATAAAATCCAGCTGAACAAATCGATTTTTGGGAAGCCTTTCTGTCTCCACAACCCTTTCCACAATGTTGGGCAAGGAGGAACATGAGGAATTGCTTTTAATGTTTCATAACCCCACGCCACCATGTATACTCCAGATCTCGAACCCCAACCTCTTTGGTCATGCTTCCTTTCGTGAAGGGGAGCCTTCCCTTTGAGTCTTTTTTGGAGCTCCAACCACACATTTTCCAGGCCTAACGACACCTTTGGCTTTTTCCACTCCATCCAGACCTTGTCTTTCCAGATCGAAATATCCCACAGAGAGACAATCCCTTTGTTCTTCATCCAACAACATAGTTCCTTTAATTCTTGAACATTAGCAAGAGGGACGTCTTCCATTATTCGATCCTCCCATAGGTTAATTGATTTCCCATTCCCCAGGACCTAATACATATGGTCATGGATGAGCGACTGGGCCTGCACACAGAGCTTATGAATTTGAGTTCCATAAAGGGATTGGACGGGCCTGTCAAGGCACCGTTTCCTTTGACCTTCGAAGTACTTATTCCAAAGAGCACACTGAGCCCATCCAGACTTAGGGGCAACTTGCCTCTAGAGGAATTTGGCCCCCAGTGCAATGTTTTGCAGCCTTAGATCTTTGAAGTTCAGACCACCCTCTAATAATGGCTTGGTGACTTTGTGCCAGCTGACCAATGATAATATTTTGTTGTTTTGTTTTCCACCTTTCTAGAAGAACCTCCTTATTAAGCCTTCCATTTTCCCGAGGATACCGAGCGGAGCTAGCATTAATGAAGCTTGATAGGTTGGGAGATTGTTCAGGACTGACTTTATGAGCACCGTCTTTCCTGCTAGATTCAGCCATGAAAACCCCCAGGCCTGTAACTTACCTTTAAATTTTTCAAGAAGTGGAAGCCAATCCTTACCTGAAGGATTTTTTTGAAACATAGGCAACCCCAAATACTTGAAATACATCTAGCAATTAGATCCAACAAATTCAAAGAATCTGGCTATAGCGTTCAATTCACTCTAAGACACATTCCAGCCATAAAAATGACACTTCCCAGCATTCAATCTGCTGCCCGAGGCAGCGCAAAAATAATCCAAAACCACTTTAAATTTTTTGGTAGAGTGAACATAAGTTGCCCCAAGGAGTAGGGAATCATCTGCAAACAAGGCATGATTGATATCTTTTACTCCTCTCGCAATTTGAAGGCCCAGAATATCTTGATTTGATCTACTTTTCTCCATAATAAAAATTAAGACAGAGGCTTGGAGTACAAAGAGCAGGAGGGGAGAGAGGGCATCCCTGACGAAGCCCTTTAGAAGCTTTAAAAAAATATGTTGCTCGACCATTCACCAACGAATCAATCCAAGGCTCAGATATGCAGGCTCCGATCCAACGAATGAAACTAGACCCAAAACCAAACTTATGCATTACTTCGAACATAAAAGTATGCCTTACTCTATCAAACGCATTTGCAAGATCAAGTTTAACAACCATTCCTTTTTCTTTTCTCTTCAGGCTCGAGTGAATCGCCTTTTGGACTAAGATAATATTATCTTCAATTTACCTTCCTTGAACAAAGCCCCCTTGGTTCTCCGGAATAAGGCCTGGAAGAATACCTTTCAATCTGTTGGTGATAACCTTGGTAATGATCTTGTATCCTACGTTACACAGGGAAATAGGTCGAAATCTATTGAAGGAGTTAGCTCCCTTCTCTTTCGGAATGAGGGCTAAAAAGGCAGAGTTCGTGCTACCCCCATCTCCTTAGTGTCTTTTATAAAAATGGTTATAGTAAGTCTCAAGGACTTAAAGCTTTTCTTAAATCAGAAAGAGGTCCCTTAGTTAAAAATAAAAATGAGCCTAATCAGTGGTCCTGCAATGTAAGGCTTCCTTTCATTCAGGGTACCACTGATAGGATTGCTAGGATCCTTAGGAAGCATAGGGTTTCCTCTTCCTTCAAGCCCCTTAACACGATTTGCAGCTCTCTTAAATCAGTTAAAGATCCGGTGAACCCTAGGGATGGAAAAGGTGTCTACATTATTCTTTGTTCCTGTGGGACGCCTTACATTGGTGAAACAGGTAGGTCTATTAGCCAAAGGATATGTGAACATCCAGCTGACATTAGGCATGGAAGGTCCCACACCTCTGCCCTAGCTGAGCATGTGGAAAAGACTAATCATCATATCTGCATCGAAGAGGCTAAGGTCTTAGCTATGATTGAACATTTTCATCATCGTAAGTTAAGAGAGGCCCTTGAAATTGAAAAAAGACCCGTAAATCTCAATAGAGATGACGGTTGGAATATAAGCAGGTGTTGGATCCCTGCCTTATATTCTTAATTATCCTTTTTTATTTTTTATTTGATTTTAGTTTATTTTTTATTATTTTTATTTATTTGTTTTATTTTATTTTTATTTATTTGTTTTTTTTGTTTTTTTGTTTTAAAGATAGATAAATAAAGAATTATAATAAAATAAATATATAATTATAATAAAATAATATTTGTAACATTAATAATTAATTAACGATATTAATAAAATAAAAAGATTTTTATATATAAATTAAACTATTAAATAGATCTAGCTGTTATTAATTTCATTAGTCAAACTAGCCGTTAGGTTGTATTAAATAATTAATTAAATTAATAGAACTAACCGTTATTAATTTCAAAGTCAAATTAGCTGTTATTTTAACGGTTTACTTTTCCATTTCTACATCTGCTTAAACTCAACGACCGGATCTGATCTCTCACCTAGTCCTGATGATGAACCACACTGGTTGGTTCGAAACGCGTCGAATTTGTTCATTGTAATGTGATTATTACCGAAAGATTTCTTCATAATTTTAGATCATTTTGTGCAGATATTTTTTCACTATCTACCAACAAACTTGAATAAATTTTTCTGTGAAACCATCTAGACCGGGGGCTCTGCCCGGGTTCATGGAAAACACGATAGCCTTTATTTATTTCCTAGTTACCTGAGCCTCCGTTGGTTCATTCTAGCCGTGATCTTAGTGGGAACCTCATCCAATAGATTATCACTGCATCCCTGCACCTCTTCTTCACTTAATAGAATTTTGAAATGGATGAAAGCAACCCTTTTAATGCTTGGGAAGTCATCACAGGTTTTGGATTCATCCTTGATTTCTGAGATAGAATTGAAACCTCTTCTTGCTTGGGCTTGCCTATGGAAGAAGGAGGTGTTCCTGTCTCCCGCTTGCAACCATAGACTGCGGGATTTTTGCCTCCAATACTCCTCCTCATGTCTACAAGCTTTCTGATATTTTTGCTGTAAATCTTCCTCCTTTTTTAGGATTTCACTCGCAATTTCTGCCTCTTCCATTTGGGCTAGGTGGTTCTTGAGAACTGCTTGGATTTGCTTTCTTTCATCCGCAGGGTTGGGGATGGTTTTGGCCCAAATTTTCAAATCTCTTTTCACTCTTCTCAGCTTCTCCTCCCATACAAAGAACGGGGAACCCATGACAGTCTTCTTCCAAATTTCTTCTACCCTCTCCATGAAGTCCTTTTGATTTATCCAGAGTAGGCTAAATCTAAAGGGGGTAGGGCCTAAACGTTTATTTGACCAAGTGTACTTACCTCTACAAGGCTTGATGTCGAGAAGGTCCCAATCTTGGATGAGGTCCTCCACCCATTCTCTAGCCGGATCCCTCACAATACATCCCCCTCACTTTTCGTCCAAGCTGAGGGTAATGTTTAGATCCCCTGCAATCAGAATGTTTTCCAGATCCTCCCCGTCCACCATGTTTCTTAGTGAGTCCCAGCAGCTCTTCTTTTCCCCTGCGTTAACTGGAACATAGACATTGAAAAGACTGAGAACCTCCTTCAAGTCTTGGTGTTGCAGCTTCATAAATAAAAAGTGAACATTGGGATTTTCGGCTACCAGATTGAGTTTGGAAGCATTCCAAAGAGTGCCCAAACCTCCCGAGGGCCCTCTGGCCGAGACAACCTTAATCCCGTATTTGTTCCAAAAAAATTTGCTGCTTTGGAGGAAATCCTTATCATCCAATTTTGTCTCCTGAACTAGCATTATGTATGGGTTTCTGCCCTGATTAGGCTTCGCATAGCTTCTTCTTTCGTCTTACTCCCCAGACCTCTACAGTTCTAGGAGACCACCTTCATTACTTACTTTTTTGTGTATGAGGACCTTCCTTGGAGCCCTGTCCCTGATTTCTTTCCCTTTTTTGGGTTTTAGTCAAAAAAATTTCCAAAGTTGGCTGACTACCTTGCAACTTGTCTTTGTATGTTTCTTTCTCTCTCTTCTCCCTAGCTGACATCCTTCCCCTTGCCGATCTTCTGACCGTGGTTTAAGAGTCTCCTATCTCTCCTTCCTCTTCGGATCCCTTCGATTCTTGGTTTTCCTCATCTCTCACTGTGTTCTTATCTTTGGAGCTTTCTGTTTCTCTTTCCCCATGCCTTGAGTCATTTGCCAATGCTTTCTCAGCAGTTTCCTTCTGATGCGGTTCAACTGCAGGGACTTCTTGTGAAGCTGAGCCAAGGGGCCCAAACATGTTTTCCGAAGTTTTTGTTGAGACAAGCTGCCATATTTGGGTTGTTTTCCTTTGCCCCTTTCTGGACCTGCCAATTTAGAGGCCTTCGAGTTAGCTTTTGACCTCTTGGCCAACTTCTAGCCCTCCTCTTTCTCCTTTTACTCCTCACCCTTTTTTGGGCAATTTCTGGTGAAGTGGTTGTATTCATAACACCCCCGACACTTAAAGGGTAGTTGTTCATAATCTAGCTTCTGAATATGAGTCCAACTTCCGAAATTGATTTTGATAGCCTCTGATAGCCCTACTTCTAGATCCACCTCCACACAAATCTGTGCATAGTCATATTGATATTTATTGTTTTCCCGATTAATGAATTTGCCGAACGCATCCCCAATGTGTTTCAGGGAGTCCCAGTTCCATCAGTGTATTGGGATATTCGACAATTTGACCCACACTGGAATCGGTGATGGGACGTCCTCTGCTGGGTCGAAGTCTGGAGTCCACTTATGCAGATACAGCCCATGTGGCCCCATAAAGTATGGTTCGTTCCTGAAGATCAACTCCTTATCCTCTTTGGAGATGAGTTCGAATAAGAAGTAGCCTCTTCCCAGGAAGTAAGAGGTGACACTATGCTTAAATAGGGGTTTCCAGTTATTTATAACCTTGGCTTATGTGGATTTTGGAGACGTCCACAATCATGTGAATTTCCCCACAAGCGCTCGCTCAGACAGGGTCAAGTCAACTTGTATTGGACCATTCGGGGGAAGAGACACTATCGACATTCTTCTAGCCTTTTAACAAACTTCGAAGCTTCGACCTTCTTCTTCTTTGGCAGGGAAGCTATCAGTGAGTTGAAGGCAGCTGCGTTTGGCAATGGCAGAGGGGGGGAGGAGAGGAGGCCCGGGGCGAGCCCTGTTCCTCCATGGCGGCGGCAACCCTAGCGGTAGCTGAAGCAATACGAGGGCAACACGTAGGCAGTTTTTTATCTAAACACCACAACTCCATTAGTTACAACAATGTGTTCTTTTAATTATTTTTATATAGTGATACTTTATTGGCACAACTAGTGTTCTCTTTTATGAGTTTTAGCAACATATGTCAAATGATTGAATGATTAGGTTTATGTGATAATGTGTTTAAATTCATTTAATCAGGTTTTAATTTCTAAATGTTAAATTGATTTTCTTATGGTTGTGAGCTTGATCTTTTACCTTGTCTCATCAACATCAACAATATCAAGAGCTGTAGAGGGATGTTTAAGTCCACTCCATAACCTTTGTTGCCAAGCGTTGATGCAGAAATGAGGCATTAGTATTGTGTATGTGTGACTGATTTAATTAAGAAGCACTTGAGGTATTAAGCCTGCATATACTTTTCACAACATCTCACAAGCTTACCTACCCTTGGTTGATAATTTATGTTGGCAAATTATAAGTCTATAATTTAACTCAACAGTAATCCACCCTTCTACCATTAGTATGAGCTCCGGTAGTGAAATGTGTGTGTTACAGAGTAGACACATGTCCCTTTTATTGAGCCAAGTGGCACATTCTATAGCCCAATGTGAGGGTGATGTGAGATTCTGTCTGTGCTCAATGTGTAGTTAACATGTGTCACTTTTAAAATAAAATTAAAAAATTCCCCAAATAAGATTAAAAAAAATGTTGGCTATCAATAATAAAAAAATGTATATAAAAAGTTTAGTATGAAGGAGATTTTATAAAAATATCTCTCTCATTGCGAGCCATAAATAAAATATTTCACTTTCCACGGGAAGTAACATAATTTTATATCAAGTTTAGAGAGAAACAAGTTAACTCAAGGGTAAAAATATCTTAGATTTTCACTTTTGATTGTGTAAAGATGTATATTTTTTTTATAATAAATATTTCAATGGAGAACTTGAAAAATCTATCTCAATATTAATGTTAACTAAATTATTTCAACATCAATTTGAGAGAGAGAGAGAGAGTATTTTGACGTTGAACATAATAAAATAGTTCAAGTGTCTAAAGAGAAGAAACAATTGAGAGTAAGAAAATTCTATTACTTCACAATAAGAATAAGAAAAGAGAGATTTTTTTTTGTAAGTTTGGGTGGGACTACATCATCATCATGTTCAATATATCACCCAAATTAGGGCGAGGAATTGAACTAGTGACTTCACATCAAGGAGTGCTCACCCAGATAGGGGCGAGGAATTGAAGGTGTGACTTCACATCAAGGAGTGCTCACCCAATAGGGGCTAGGAATTGAACCTGTGATTTCACATCAAGGAGTGTCTTTCACTATCTATCCAAGACCTAGTGGACAATAAGAAAAGAGAGATGATTAAATCATTTAATTCTTAATACAAAATAAATATGTAATATTTAAATAATAATAATAATAATAAATGTGGATCATAAATAAAATATTTGAATCTCTATGTTAAATAAAGTGTTTAATTTAACATAGAGTGTTTAAAGTAACTATTTTAAAGTATTTTAAATTTTTAAATAAACAATATATATGGTTTTTTGTTTTGTTTTACATATATATATATATATATATATATATATATATAAAAACTAAAAAAACCATATATATACATATTATATAAAATAATTAAAAGTAATTCTTATGTAAGTATGAGGGGTTTCAGCAGTGCATTATATTAGATATTATTTTTGGGATTCAACTGCCTTAAGTAAGTCATTCATCTATGACCATTTCAAATGCGTTAAGTAATTCCTATAGTTGAAACATTACAAGTAGTTTCATTATTCTATATTTTGGTCATATATATATATATATTAAATTTTGTATAAAATGTAACAAATATGTGTTGGAATTTAAAGTTTAAATTATGCACTCTATATAATCCAAATTGCCAAAGGTTTCATCCACTTATACATTCAAAAATACAATTAGAAAGAAAGAAAGAAAGAAAGTATTTTTAACGTCCGTGAGGCTAATAATAGCCTATGGGACATATTGCTTCTCCATCTGGGTCTTGTATTCGGGCCTTTTCCTGTGAAGTTTTACAATAACCGCTCCCAGCTTCATGACAAACACTTCGCTGAATAGATTATCTCAAGAACTAGCTACCAGAATACCTGCATAATTTTCCCTGCTGTCTTTGAAGGCCTCGCATTCTAAAATGAAATGTTTTTCTGTTTCCACTTTTCCGGAAGAGCAAAAAATACATACTTTTTCCTCCCACATTTCTTTTGGCCTTTTCCAGCGCCCTGTTTCACAACGAAGTTGATGAAAAATAGTCCTTAATTGAGCAATAAGAATTTTAAATCGCCAAGAAATATTGGCCTCTGTGTACGCCTTTTGCTGATGGTTATGAGTGGAGTTAAACTCTTCAATGTAGTACTTCTTCTTTCTCCCTAGCTCTTTCTCCCAAGTACGTTTGTGGAAATTATCCATTAATATATATATATATATATATATATATATATATATATATATATATATATAAATAAATAAATTGTCTCTTTACTGTTTGTAGGACACATGCTCAAGAAAATACCCCATTTACTAAACCATTTGTTATTTTGCAACATCCAAGTCTTCTTTCTTTTGCACAATCTGTCACTAAACACAACCTTAGGCCATCTACCTTTTTCCATTTACTCAATTTTTTTTCAAATGCCTTATGACTCGCACCATAGCAATTGTTTCAATAGGAGCAGCCATTGTTTCACTTAACACGATAGCATAAGGAACTGCACTTTCAATTTTGAATTTGTTTGTAATCAAACGCTTCTGAATTTTCTCAATATGTTTCCACTGCATCTCAGTTGTGTTGCTAGCCCACATTTCACAACCATAGAGAATCACCGGAATCACTAGAAGCCCATAAAGAGTTAGAGTGGTTTTCCAGTCCCACAACACTGCCTCTCTACACCTGTTTTGAAGAGAATAAAATGATTTCCAACCCCCTAAAGTTCATTTCTTTCTACAACCATCCCAACTTAAATTTCCGTTGAAGTCAATTTCGAGGTATTTGTAGTCTGCAACTTTTTCCAGAATGTTGCCTTCAAAGTATAACTTATGCTGGTTATGCTTTCTTTTGTTAGAGAAAACCACTAATTTCTTTTTGCTAATATTGACTTGCATCCCCACCCTTCTACAAAAATGCTTAAGGGAACGTAAGTGCTCTTGCAAACCAAGAGCCGATTTAGCAATCAATATAAGGTCATCTGCGTACAAAAGAAGCCTTATAAAAAACTTGCCCAAATGGATACCGTCACCCCCTTGTGAATTTAGCCACTCTTCAAGCTTGTCAATATATAACCCAAAAAGGGTAGGATACAATGGGCAACCTTGCTTGACCCCGATATCGCTTCTAAAACTTTCAGAAATGCCTGTTGAAGATCTAATTTTGACTTTCACCTCTTCATACAGCTTATGCACAACTTCTCTCAAATGCCTGGGAACCTCGAGTTCCTCCATTCTGCCCCAAATCTTATCCCTAGGAACCATGTTAAAGGCTTTTCTGAAATCAACAAAGCAACAAAAAACTTCTTCCTTTTTTTCGCAAACGTTTTCAATTATGTGCCTTAAAGTTATACAATGATCAACTATGGAATATTTAGGTCTAAAACCTGTTTGCCCTTTAGCACGTTTATCGCTTTCTTTTGCCCACTTGCTGATTTTATTTTCTAACATGCTTCCAAATAACTTTGCAAACAAGGGGTTTATCATTATGGTTCTATAATTGGAGGGATTATTGACGTCGCCACTCTTGGAAAGACTTATTGACATACTAGTTGTCCAATCTATGGGGAACCCCTGCTGTATGATTTTGTTGAAATTTTTTGTGATATGAGGTGAAATAATTTTTAAGCCCCACTTTAGATACTCTGCTTAGAGTTCATCTAAGTCTTTTTCTTTTCCAATGCCCAACTTCTTGATACCCATCTCTACCTCTTGCACCTTGAAGAGTTTTGTGTCTGTGTTGACCAAGGGAGGAGGGTCAACCTTGGGATCCTGCTCATAAAGTTTTCTTGCATAGCCGAACCATTTAGAAGCTGTAATGTTGTTTTCAGTTTGCACCTTTTTCTATTGGAGCTCCTTCTGGAATAATTTGGGGTTATTTTTCCCAAGGAAGATTAGTTCTTCTCTCCTTGAAACCATGAAATCAGTTTTTTTCTTTCTTATTATTTGCTTGTAAGCTTCGAGCTTTATGTTATCCTTGTTTGATTCCTTCCACCTTCTCCTTGCCTTTTTGCATTCCTTGTCAAACCAAGCATTAACCAGAAAGCAATTTGTTTCAGACTTCTTAAATTTTTCTCTTTTGCACTCAGTAAGTGCGCTTTGAATTAAATGTATTAATCCGTGACTATGAAGGCCATGAAATGAGATTTCTTCCTTCTCGAAGAGCCTCTCTAGCGTTATTTTTAAGGTATTACAATTCTCTGGAGTCAAAAGAATTCTGCCCTTTGGGGGATTTTGTTGAACACACTGAGTTTTTTACCCTAATTGCTTCTTTCCGGTCGAAGAGAAACTTAAATAAATTGGATTGTGATATGATTTTAAGTCCCAAATTTGATGTTGAAGATTGCAACAAGAAACAGTGAAGGAGGCATCCTGAAACATCATCCTTGATCCTAGTTGGAAAATAATCACCTAAACTAGGTGGGGCCCACACAGGCTATTTTTAGGTGTATGTCTATTTTTAGACATGGTGAGCATATTCTATAAGTTGCAGGATGTTATTTGTGGATGGTTGGTCAAATGTGAAAAATAGATGGGATTCTATTTGTAGAAGATTAGGTGAAGTCTATTTATAGATCGCTGATCTAAAAATAGATGCATGTCGATTATTATTAGCTCTTAATAATAATTGGACAATAAACAACAACTTATTCTCTTGGAGCACTTTATTTCAGTGAACAGATTTGGAAAATCAGTGGGCTGAAGGAATTACGCAATTCCTAAGGGTTTACTGGAGTTCATGCATGGAGGACTCAGTTAGAACTGAAGTGGTAAAGTTATGACAGAGTTGGAAGAGTAGTTCATGGAGTTGTATTCAGTTTAACTCAGTTAGACTCAGTTGAGCTAGTTGTATCTAATCTAACTAAATAATACACTAGTGAGAGTGGAGTGAATTAATTAGTCAATTAATTCACAAATAATAACTCATTAATCAACTAAACAATACAGCAGTTAACTACAGTGCATGTCAGATCTAGTGGAGACCCAATGCAGAGATAGGTGAAAGGGTGAGATAGACTATCTATTGTGACCATAGTGATGCATGAATTGCATCTACATATACATTGGAGTTGCCAATGATAATCATGCAGTCAAGGAGAGTGGGATTGCATCGAATTGGTCTTTGTAATCAGCTTGGATTGCGCAGTGGAGGCAGGCTAGCAGGAGGGCAAAGATTGGTGCATGGATTTGCAGATTTTTTCTATGTTAGTGCGTGACGATTGTATTGTACTGAGAGCTTGATGTACTAAGCTTTGTATGAGATTGTTACATGATCTCCATGATACATAATATATGATAGTTGGGGTTTTCAGCTTCAGGCTTTCCCGTTAAACAACTGTGTTATGTGTGTTTTTATTGCTTCATGTGTTTGCAATTGATGATTAAATTTCCGCAAGAATTATAGTGGAAGGATTCTGTATTTAGCAAGAAGATAAATCTTGTTAGATCAGGAGAGTCTAGATATATACATGCATATTGTATATAATTTCGACATGGTATCAGAGTAGTGTGAATTACTGGAGATTGCAATTGTGAAGCAGTGCTGAGTTTTGTGCTGGAGGAAAAAATTCGAATTTGCTGCAGGAGTTTCTTGGTGCGACAGTTGAGTATACATTGAAATGTATTTCAATGGGTTGCGGTTGGAGTATGCACTCGAGGGAAAATATAACTACATTTCCTGGAATGACATGATGGAGGCGGTGCTTGAAGATAATGGCTTGAAGGAATTCATTGAGAGAGATGTTCCTAAGCCCACTTCGGCGGATGCTGCAGTACTTGACGCATGGAAAAAGAAAGTAGCAAGGGCGAGGAGGATTCTGTTGGAAGGTGTGAGAGACCATATTGTCTCAAGCCTTCATGGGAAAGTCACTCCATATGCTATGTGGAAGGCTTTGACAGATTTGTTCCAAAGCAGAAGCGACCATAGGAAGTTGGCGCTTAAAGACAAGCTTAGAAAAATAAAAATGGAGAAGAACGACACTATTTCGGTATACTTGACAAAGTTTTTCCAATGCAGGGATGAGCTTGGGAGTGTAGGAGTCAGTGTTGATCATGATGACTTGGTGAGCTTGGCTCTCCTTGGGCTTCTGAAGAGTTGGCATAGCTACGAGGACTCTATCAATGGACGGGAGAAACTGGCGGGTTTGGAGCGACGTTGGTCAGATCTTGTGCAGGAGGAGATAAGGCGAAGTACCAGGGATGGCTCTTCATCAAAGCATGATGATGAAGAGGACTGTGCTTTGGTTTCCAAGGCAAAGAAGAAGAAAGGGAAGAAATTCCATTCTATATCTGAGGCCGGTGAAGATGGAAAAGAGCATGACATGTCCAAAGTGAAGTGTTTTCACTGTCACGAGTTTGGACATATTGCCACAAATTGTCCACATAAGAAGAACAACAAGATGGCTTCTGGAGCTGCAGCTGGTGAGGCTCTTGCCTCGCAATTTGAGCTTGACTTCTCATTGATCGCATGCATGGTGTCTAGTGCATTGGGATCGGGGTGGTACTTTGATAGTGGTGCTTCCTTTCACATGACGGGAGATGTGAAAATTTTCAGTGACTTGGTAGAGAAAGATCTCCAGTTGCATGTTGAGTTGGGCGAAAATGGATGATACAGTGCGACCGACATTGGTACCATTACATTTCAGAGGGCGTCAGGTAAACTCATTCTTTTACAAGATATTGTGCATGTTCCAAGTTTAAAGAAGAATTTAATCTTAGTCGCAATGTTAGAGGATAAAGGCTATGATGTTGTCTTTAGTGAAGGAAAAGTTTTCCTTCGTCACAAAGCAACAGGGCAAGTCAAGAAGGTTGGGATTCGAGCTAAGAATCTCTACAGACTTGAAGTAAATGGGATTTCTACGGAGCTTCCTACTGTTGGGAAGTGTGAGAAAGCCATGCAATTGAAGCTTGAGAGGGAGCAGGATTTGCATGCAGGTAAGAGTGAACCTCAGGATGTGGAGCAGCCACAAGATGAGGATCATGGAGTGGGAGCAACCACTTATGTAGAGAAATTTCGTGCCAGATGGGCAGAGGGAGTGCATGCAGCTATACCACTAGGTGAGAGGTGGGGCGACATGCATGAGTAATCCCAAGAGGAAATTTATGGGCAGGATTCATTGAGATGGTGTGGATCTCATGAATTGAACCTGGCTACGAGGTGCCCATAGAGCAACAGTAACATGATCAGTTGGATTGATGCAGGCAGATCAAAGTGACAGTGTTGGATACTGGAGTGCGGTTCAGAGTTGACAGCAAGTGCAGAGTGCATGGGTGCAGAGTTCAATAGCGCAGTGGTTCCTGAAGACATGTGCAGTTGGTACCAGCAGAAGTCGAAGAATTTGATGATAGATGCATTACACTGATTCAATTGTTTGGAGGCTATTTAGTTTTGGAAGTGTTGCAGCAAAGGTTGTAGGACCAATGCATAGAGTTGCATGTCGCATACAAAGACAATCCTTCCTTTTTGAAAGGGAGTGTTGAAGATTGCAACAAGAAACAGTGAAGGAGGCATCTTGAAACATCATCCTTGATCCTAGTTGGAAAATAATCACCTAAACTAGGTGGGGCCCACATATGCTATTGTTAGGTGTATGTATATTTTTAGACATTGTGAGCATATTCTATAAGTTGCAGGATGCTATTTGTGGATGGTTGGTCAAATGTGAAAAATAGATGAGATTCTATTTTTAGAAGATTGGGCGAAGTCTATTTATAGATCGTCGATCTAAAAATAGATGCATGTCGATTATTATTAGCTCTTAATAATAATCAGACAATAAACAACAACTTATTCTCTTGGAGCACTTTATTTCAGTGAACATATTTGGAAAATCAGTGGGTTGAAGGAATTACGCAATTCCTAAGGGTTTACTAGAGTTCATGCATGGAGGATTCAGTTAGAACTGAAGTGGCAAAGTTATGACAGAGTTGGAAGAGTAGTTCATGGAGTTGTATTCAGTTTAACTCGGTTGAGCTAGTTGTATCTAATCTAACTAAATGATACTCTAGTGAGAGTGGAGTGAATTAATTAGTTAATTAATTCACAAATAATAACTCATTAATCAACTGAACAATACAACAGTTAACTACAGTGCATGTCAAATCCAGTGGAGACCCAGTGCAGAGATAGGTGAAAGGATGAGATAGACTATATGTTGTGACCATAGTGATGCATGAATTGCATCTACATATACATTGGAGTTGCCAATGATAATCACGCAGTCAAGGAGAGTGGGATTGCATCGAATTGGTCTTTGTAATCAGCTTGGATTGCGCAGTGGAGGCAGGCTAGCAGGAGGGCAGAGATTGGTGCATGGATTTGCAGATTTCTTCTATGTGAGTGTGTGACGATTGTATTGTACTGAGAGTTTGATGTACTAAGCTTTGTATGAGATTGTTACATGATCTCCATGATACATAATGTATGATAGTTGGGGTTTTCAGCTTCAGGCTTTCTCGTTAAACAACTGTGTTATGTGTGTTTTTATTGCTTCATGTGTTTGCAATTGATGATTAAATTTCCGCAAGAATTATAATGGAAGGATTCTGTATTTAGCAAGAAGGTAAATATTGTTAGATCAGGAGAGTCCGGATATATACATGCATATTGTATATAATTTCTGCATTTGATCTCCAGTCAGAACTTCCTCCATTTTCTCACACAAACTATGTGAGAAAATTACAGAATCTACTACACTTGCTCCATTGGAAGTATTGCAAGTGAAATTATTAGACTTTTCCCATCTAGTCAAACCATTACAAATGACTAAATTGAAAGCCCCACATAGTGTAAGTAATTGTTCTCCAAAGAGACTGTAGCCTTTATCAAATTCGTTCCCACTGATGATTACTCTCTTCTGTAAGCCAGATAGGGTCACAGTCTTCTTTACAACAAAGAATGCTAGCTTGTTCACCTGCAGTTCTAGCATTGTAATCCCCCACTATAAGGACTTCAGCTAGCTGAGAATATATTGCAATATCTGTTTTTAGGGCTGCAAAGGGATCTTTGTGGTCAAGCCCTCTACTTTTGTAGATTTTTGAAACTTGTGGCGCAAAATAGCATGTTGCAATTCTGATGTGATTTCCATTTTCTGATATTTTAAGCCAGACAAATTGCTTATTTGAGTTTTCTTTTTCTAGTTAAATGAAACAACCTTTTTTTCTCTTACTAATACCATGATACCCCTGTGTCCTTTGCCATTCCCTGTTGCGTTGTTCCACATTGTTATCTTCCAATACCCTTCAAACAAAGGTGTCTTGCACCCTTCATGCTCATGTGTTTCTATGAGGCAAATTATGTCTCTACCTTTTGCAATAGGCCCTAACCTAAGTCCTCGTCTCCATGGGTAACCCCTGTAGTTCCAACAAACTAATCTTAAGGAAACCTGGGTACGACTTGATTGCTATTTTTTTTAACATGCAAGACTCATAGTTGAGTCTTTGTCCTTGCTTGCCCATATTGACCTTACTTCCTCATCTCTCGTTGAAGAGTTTGTTGCCTCTTCTTTGTTATATTTTTGCTGCCTTGTTTTGGAAGGAGGTCCAAATTGCACTATCACAGCTTTACCTTTATAAATCCATGCTCTTTTTCCCTCATCTCTTGTTGCCCTAAATTTTGTCATTTCGTCCCTCCTTTCCTCTTATTGTCTTACAGTTAAATCTTCTTCTAGAAAAAACTAAGAACCCCTCAAGAGCTGCTTCTTGCTTAGAATGATATATTTATCATGCAAGCTAGGCATGATGACTTTTATGGGCCTAGCTCTCTCACCGTTAAGCTCACCTACTCTCCATGCTTGATATATTTGTCCTTGCCATTGGAGCTTGTCTTTCAAGAAATCTCTTGCAAGGTCAAGAGTACATTCATTTTTCCCAAAATCTTTCACCCCTTCAATAATTATGTTTGTTGCTCTATCTTGTTTTTCCTTGCTTTCTCTATCTTGCATGTTGTCAACTTGAATGTTTGTTTCTCCTTCCCTCTTAGCAGAATTGATAATAACTTGAGCCCAGGTTTTGGAGAGTTTTGAGGAATCTCCTTTCCTCTCTTCTCTTGATGTCTCTTCATTGTTGTCTATTTGGGCAACTACTTTCCCCTTATCCTGGGATGGTTTTGCATTCATCACCTCTGTATTCTCCACTGCAAATTTTTTCATATTTTGCATCTCCGCTTTCATGCATTGCCATTATGTTTTCCCTATTCAGAGAGCTTCCTGTAGCAATGACACTTGCTCCTTTAGAACTTTGTTGCTTTTTGCTAAAGCCTGGTTTTCAACTGTTATTATATGGATTGTACAATCTCTTTCGAGCTCTTTAGCTTCTACTACTTCCAACCTCTCTTTTACATTTAAAAATTCTCACATAAAGATCAGATGACCAAGTGAGAGGTGTGGATGTGGGACTGTATAAGGCATAATCATCAATGACTTTTCCTTTGGACTTGTTGCCACATGCTTGCAAAGAGGACTTGTTTGAATGTTGTTTCTTGTGAAGGACTTGAGTACTTTGCCTTTCAGACCTTTTTTTTTCTTGTCTGCTCCCATTTTAGACGAGCTAGTCTCCGTTTTAAAATGCCTCGATACTGTTTGGAATTTACCCAAACCCACTTCCCAGTTTTGGCTGATGAGACAATTTTCACTTGCCCTATATTATTTGTTTCCACGAGTTTTAAAGTTTCTTGTCCCATTATCATGATGATATTAAGGGAAATCAAAGTTTCTGCCCAAAACTGACCCTCTGTTTTATGCTCTACCTATCAATATCTGTTGGTTTGACCATTGAAAACTTGCTGCTCTGCCCACTGTCCCTGTCGTCTGTGCTGCTCTCTCCACTGTTCGCTACTATCCTATGTGTTGCTTTTCTGGTGCTCTAAAGAACCTCTCTCTCAAATCGTCTCAATGGTGTGAAAAAAATGCCTCATAAATGCCACTGATAAACTCATCAATTCGATAGAATGAATTCTGCAAACAAAGTTCATTGGACTCCATGCCAAATCTATATATGGTGAAACACCAAATCTCCCCAAATATTTTTAGAGTTTTGCTTTTAAAAAAAATTAACATCTAAATCTTTTTTTTCACTCATTAAATCTATAATTAAAATAAATCTATACTCCTACTTTTTCCAATAAATCATGGAATTTATGCTTTAGATTTTTGGTTTGTCTTATCCAAGTGGGAGAGGATGGAATGTTTGACATAACACTTAAGGAGAGTAGTTTAATAGGGAACATGCATTCATTCTTATGCTCCAAAACTCTACACACTTGCAAGTTTCTGAGCTGGATCCCGTGGCTTCACGATTCCAGCTTGCGGGCAAATAAGGCTCGCACTCACAAGAATGTTTTCAGAATTTCTTTCATCCATATCAATGTAAAACACACACACAAATTTCTTCAAAAAAAATTACACCATGAAATTTAACTATGAAAATTTGCACACTCATTGAATTTTGGCTTTCTTTTTTATTTAAAATGCGGAAAATGCAAAGGAAATGAAAGCACCTTTATTATCGGCGAAATTGGAATGATAGTGCATGCGGTTCGCCTCCAGCATCTTGGAAACCGCTTGCCCACTCTGCGAAGCGTTGAGAAATTCATCGTCCATTTGCTGTAACACCTGCAGCAGTGGCTTCACAATCCCTCTACCTCTGTTCGGGGCCACGAGCAACTGCAGGTTGTTCTCCACGATGGGGGTTGACTTTTGCAGTGCCTTGTCGGCACCTTTGTTGTTTGCATCAGTGTCCGTGTCGGTGGCGGCATCGTCGTGGCTCTCGCCGTTGTCCTGCTCCTGCTCTTGATCCTGATCTTGCTCGTTGTCTTGATCGTGGTCGTGGTCGTGGGGCTCCGGTTCGTCGATGGAGGGTCGGTGCTGCTCGTAGTAGGTAGTGTCGGAAAAGAAGTCCCACTGATTGGACAGCGGAGGCGGCGAAGGCAGCGGGGGCTCGCAGGAGGAAGGAGGCGGACGTGGAGGTGGATTAGGCAAAGCAACGGAGTGCGGGGACACGTCGACCACAGGCTCCTCCTCCTCTTCTTCCTCTTCTTCTCCTTCTGGAATGGAAGCACCGGCGTTTGCTTCGTGGTTTCTGTTTTCCTCTGCCTCCTGTTGCTGTTGCTGTAGTAAGGGAATGACCGGTGCACTGGAAGACCGCGCCAGGGGGCGGGCGGAGCGCTCCTCTGGTCGAGGAGGAGGGAGTAGCGGAGGTAGCGGAGGCGCGGGAGGCAGCGGATCGCCGTAAATGTGGGCGCTGGGGTGCAGACCGTGGCTCAGGGATTCCTTTGACTCACCCTGCCCGTAGTCGTTGAGCGCGGCCCCAATGTTCTTGAGCAACGTTATGAACGCCGAATGAGCGGCGGCGAAAGCATTCCGGGCCGCCACTGAATCCTTCATAAATTGTTTCCGCTCCTTCGACCTCACCACCTCATCCTCGCTCTCGACTTTCGACTGGTTACACCCCATTGGACCTAGTGGAATTGAACTTGAAACCTTCGAGGGAGGCCTCTGTGACCTGTGGGAATCGAACTTGAAACCTTCGAGGGAGGCCTCTGTGACCTGTGGGAATCGAACTCTAAACCTCCTTCATTTCAGTCAAACACTGAACATTGTATATGTGTGGGAATCGAACGCTAAACCTCCTTCATTTCAGTCAAACACTGAACATTGTATATGTGTAGATCAGATGCTGAATTGGGAAAAAATATGCAGAAATTTATGTCATCGTCTGCACAGTTGGCAGAGATAAAAGCAACGTCATTTCTCTTTCCTGTCTCCCACGTTACAAGATTCGCACGTTGCCACGATTTAAAAGTCGACCCAGAATATTAATACCTTATTACAGACAAACGAGATTTATGGTGGAGAAGGTTTATGATGATGCTGGAACTGTGTAAAATTTCGAAACATTCTAAAGCTATATTCTAAAATTTGCAGCGTACATTTCACTCATTATCATAATTTTTATAATAAATAAAACTATATAAACTAATATATATTTTTGGAGTAGGAGTTGTTTTTAATGTGTTTTTTTAGAGTTTTAGTGGATTTTCTAGCTAGAATTGAAAATTTTGAGTTGAAATTTTGATTTTTTGTTATTTAAATTGGTTTTTTTTATTGCATATATGGATTCAACAACCTGAAGAATCTTTAGGGCACTTTCATTGTGCAAAGTTTATCCATCAAACTTGTGATTTCAATGAATTCTACCAGATTTTAGAGAAATTAAATTGAAAAATAAATCGAAAAACTTTTCAAAAAGTCTCATTATAGACATCTCGGTTTTTAAATTGCTTTTATTTAGCTAAGTGTTTATCTTTTTCAAATGTAAAGAAACAAATTAATTCAGAGAAAATAGTCCAATAGCCACTGCTCCAAGAATAAGGTCTTCAAATGAAAAAAACCAGAACAAATTAACAACCCAAAATATCTATTAATCTACTCTTTATAAACTATCATCAGGATTGTAATTTTCCTTAAATAACAATAATGAATTAATATAAATTTATAGATAGCAAATAATAACACTGGTTTCTACTGTTAAAAATAATAATGCATTAATTTTAAAATTAAATTTAAGGCAAATTTAAGATCACCTGAATTTTTTTTTTTTTAAGTTATATTATTTTTGTTTATAGCTTTTCCTTTTTCGCTTTTCAAAAAATTATTCAAAGAAACTGATGGCCGCCCCTCTTTTAAAAGCAAGATGCTCCTTTGCTTTCTTTTTGGTGTCCGCCTCGTCTCGGCTGGGGTCACTAGTCACTTTTTGTCATAAAAGAAATGAATATTTAAAAGCAGGAATTTTAAAGAATATTTGTCGCTCAACTTTGAAGAATATTTATTAAATTCCTACTTACTTTTTGGAGAGTGATAAGGTTGTTTTTGGGAGAATGTGGTTGTAGCAAGTCATATTGAAGTTCAAAACACTTTTGAGTTTTAATGTTTTTTTGGGAAATAAAATTTATTTAATTTAGTTTTTGTTTGGTAGTGAAAATAGTTATTATTTGTTATTATTTATAAATGTAAATATTTTTATTAATAATTTATATGGAGCAAATATTCAATATTATTATAAAAATAATTAAAATTTTAATAATTGCTTGTTTGAGGGCAACAAGAGTGGAAAGGGTTATATATTACTCCGAAGAATATGACAAAATTAGATACCCATGGGGTTTAGGCATAATTACAAATGACAAGGCTAAATTATTAGCACTGTGGAAAAGTCTAGATATCGCCAAGAATAAAGGCATGAGAAAGCTCATAATTCTCGAGGATACTATGATTGTCATTAGATTAATTGCCAAGTCCTTCTCGATAAACAATTCTACATTACCTCCTATGGTGAGAAGAATTACACTCCAATTGAAAAAAAAAAATGAAGATATTTGCTCTTTCATATCTGAGGCATTTAAATGGAGAGGTAGATGGATTGGCCAATCGAGGGGCTAAGCTGGAAAATGGAATCTTTGAATTCAATGGAAACAACAAGCGTTATGACCCCGTGCCATAATCTAATGCAATTAATCCTAGATCAAATTACCATTAAGGATGACGATCGTTTGAAGTCCTAATCTTAGACAACTGACCTTCACATGCATTATTGATCAATTATGATGTCCTCCGAGAGACCACTTGGAGGTTTCAATGAATTAAACTTGGTACGTGGAATCCCTGTGTGCACAACACTCTCTCCCAACCTTGTCAAGGCCAGGTTAGTGGACAGTTGGATGACACACATCGTGGGCACCATGGGATCCCAACTGGGCGTATTAATGGAGTAGGGACATTGGCATTTCCTCTCACAAGCTTTCATAAATTCTCTGATATAAATGTTGGTTTTGCTCCTAGAGAAGGATAAGTCTTTAAGATATTTAGAGATAAGAGGAGATTTCGTTTTAATAGTAACTAAGGAGCACAATTATGGGAGAA
The DNA here is from genome assembly GCA_034641835.2 of Pinus albicaulis. Lineage (NCBI taxonomy): Eukaryota > Viridiplantae > Streptophyta > Pinopsida > Pinales > Pinaceae > Pinus > Pinus albicaulis. The sequence continues at coordinate 1,913,717,040 of CM076578.1, forward strand.
TAGGTGGAGAGGGTCTATTTATTTTGGCTTCACCAGATATTTGGTCACCTCTTTTCCATTTTTCTTGGTGTTCTTCTCACATCTATGTGCTTTTGGAGCATTTGACGATGTCATTGAAAGGGGACCAACCCCTGGAACCCAATTTGGAGCAGTGGAAGAAATCACAGAGTTCTTATTCAAATCGTTGATGGGTAAAATTGACCTTTAATCTCATAGTATATACTTTTATTTATACTTAATAAATACAACTATATTTACATTTAATAAAATAATTTATCTAATAAAACACCCCATTTTAATTCCAATATGGATAACATAACCTTATTTATTTATTATTATAATATATAAATTAAAAATTATTTTGTATTATAATAATAGTTTCTAATAATGATGATGATGATGATGATGATTAACGTCCACTAAGACCAGTGCGGCCTATCAAACCTCAAGAAAAGAAAAAGAAAAAGAATTTAAGTGTGATCCTTCAAAATCTTGTTTCTATGATCGCTATAGGTGTGCTGGCTTAATAAGTCAAGAAGATTGGAATTGTGGCAAATGTTAGGGAATTGAGAGCGGGTGTGAGTAAGATTCGGGTAGTCTAAAAGGAAGTGATTTTCATCTTCCACCTGCTTAGTATCGCAAATATGATAGATTCTATCATTCCAGGGAGTCTTGGGAATATACCATCGCCCACTCTCACTTCAAAGCTCATGAGAATTAGTTTTAATCTTAGCGATGTTAATTTTTTTCTTAGCATTGGTTAATACATACAGGTAATTCTCGTTATCAAGGGTAAGGTTGATCACCTCCTTATAGTATCTTAGATTTCGTTTACCCTCCAGCTCCTTATCCTCCCACAACTTGTACTTAAACTTGGAGGTAATAGTAGTTTTGACACTATTTTTGCTTCCCATACTGAGCTCCTCCTTAATTCTCGAATGGTTGAGCCAAGACTAGGCATCCTTATGCTACCTGCGCTTGAGGCGAAGGTGGGGGTTTTGACTAAAGTTATAAGCAATTTTTGGGAGCCCTTTTGATTCAAGGTTGCAAAGCTTCTTCTTATACATTAGATATCTAAACACAGTCGTACTTTCAAAGGGGCACATACCAACTTCGATCAAGAGGATATGATAGGGAGTATTTCCCTTGATCTTTAGGTTGTAGGTTATGAATTACTTTTGAATCATTTCAATATTCCTCCACGACTCTCTAGATATATTGCAACCCCAAACTTCACATTTGTATGAGACAGCATGGGTGACGAGACTCTCAAAGAGGAACCTCTTTTTACTCAAAATGTAAATATCGACCGACTTACAATTGTTTTCAAGCTCATAATAAGCTTTCCAGCCTCCAATAATCCTTTTCTTGATGCTATAATTCCAGTTGAGTTGATGAGGAAAGTCAATACCCAAATATTTATAAGAAGAAACCTTCTCTAAGAATTGGTTATTATAAATGAAACTACCATGGTGATATTTTTGGATTTAATGATCATGACTTTAGTCTTGTCGGTATTAATTATCATTCAAATCTTGGATCAATATACATGAAGAGTCTGAAGCTGCTTGTCTAGGTCATCAAGGCTTTTTGCAAGAAGAACAATATCATCGACATAAAAGAGAAGAGTAATGAGTACACTAGCAATCTCGGTGACCTTGCATCCCACAGTTTCCAGACACTCCTCTAGCTTAACGATGTATATGCCAAAAATGGTAGGGATAGGGGACGCCCTTGCTTAACTCTAATATTGCATTTAATGTCTTTAGACTACCCTTCGTTGGTCTTAAGATTGGCAGTGACAGTCTCATAGAGACAGATCACAACAATCCTCAACTCAGGAGGGACCATGATCTCTTCAAGTCTCTCCCAAAGCTTCTCTCTAGGAACAATGTCGAAATCTTTTCTAAAGTACGCAAAACAACATAAGAGATCAACTTTACTATTGTGACATTCCTCTGCAATGATTATGAGAGTGACAAGATGGTTGATAGTCGAGTGATGTCTCCTAAAACCACTTTGTCTTTTAGCTCTTTTTCCCTGGATTTCAAGCCAAAGACTAAGCTTCTTTTCTAAAATGAGCCCATAAAGCTTGGCCAGGATGTGGCTAATCGTAATGGTCCTGTAGTTAGAAGGAACACTTTTGTCCCCATTTTTAAAGATAGGCACAATAAGGCTTTGCGTCTAAAGTTGAGGGAAGCCATGCTTTATTCATATCCACATAATTATGTTTATATACTCATATATTTTTGTATTTAATATAATTTTTAATTTTCTTTCAATTTTTAATTTTAATTTTATTTTAATTTTTTTAATTTTTAATTTTTAATTTTTATTTTTATTTTTATTTTTTATACATTTAAATAAATTGTTATTTAATTAAGTAATTAGTATTTTTTGACTATTTTTGTTTAATTAAAATTGACTTTCTAATGTATTACTTTTATTTTTTCAGTTGGAATTCCATGGGGAATTCTATGGAGCATCACCACATTATTTATTTTTCTCTATATGTCCTATGATGAACCACTTGGGGGTGACCCCAAAAAGATTGTTGTGGTTGATCTGAAAAAAAAGTCATTCTCTAAACATTATGAACCACAAAAGCTTGAATTCATATAATATAATTTTAATGTTTATGTTATTATAATAATAATTCAGTTTAATATATTTTGATGTGTAGATTTATATTAATTTAGAGTAAGGGTGTTTATATATATAATAATAATAATAATTCAATTTTTAGGGTCACAATCAAGATAGACACCAAATTGGTGTATGAGATAACCTCTTTTTTATGGGACAAGAGATTTACCTCTATGCTGCAATTTGACTGACATACATACACTACCGCCTTTGGCTTTGAACATGTGACCTCTTGATAAGAAACACATGCTTTTAATCATTAGGCTCACTCAAGTTATGGAATGTTTTAAAATATTATTATATGTTTTTTTAATATTAATAAATTTTATATTGCTGATTTGAATTTTATTTTATTGTAAGAGATATTACTTATTTATGTTAGGTTGAAAAGTTTTTTTATTTTGGATAAAAAATTGATAATAATGATTGTATACATTTATTATGATTGAAAATTTAGAAATATGAAATAAATAATAATAACAACATTTTATAAAGAGTTTAGTTCGAATTGTGTGGAATATTATTAAAGCTTATGCAATTAAATGAAATGTTGGTGTATTCATTTTAAGGAATATACTCATTTGATAAAAGAGTACATTTTTTATTATTAGATAGTATGTTATGTGTGAATAAATCTATTGGACTAGGCATATGTTCTAGTCAAGTTTGGAAGGCTTGATAGTTGACGATGTTTCTTCTTCTATTAGAGGCTTAGGGTTGGACCTTAGGAGATATATGGGTAAGTTGAGAGTGGGTGGGAAGTAACGTATTTTTCATGCACAAAACAAGACCATTTCATAAGTATTACATGGCAACTAAAAAAATTCAAATGGGATCTTAGAGATGGATAACCCTTTATCAAGGTTACAAAATGATGTTTCTCTCTTTGAATGTTATGGAGTTGAGAAACCCTGTAAAAATACTTGCCCTCCATAGACTAGTTGAGAAAGAGAAATCGTGTGTCCTTCTTATACAAGAAACTATGTATAAGAGGGATCTAATTATTGGTAATTTAAAGAAGTTGTTTAACAATAGGATTTTCGGTGGGTCGATGCTTGTGGAATAATGGGAACACTACTAACAAGATGAAGGTTGGAATTAAAATTGATAATGTCTTTCTATGTTCATTCATGATTGTGCATGGAGCTCAAATGTGAAGCTTTGGATATCCATATAGGAACAAAAGATTTTAGGACTTCGTGTTTTTGTTGTCCATATTAAAGGAGGACAATTTGGTACTTTAAGTAGTTCAGAGATCCGTGGTACAATGGCTCACTCATATGCGTATTTGAATTACTTTTTACATCAAATCAAGAGTGCTGGTTTAGTGGATATGGAGCCACTCAAACTTAAACCTACTTGGAACAAGAAGGGATTAAGAGAAACACAGATTTCTAGAAAATTCGATCCTTAATTGGATATTTTTTTGTGCTAGGTTGGTTCTTAAGTTGTGTGGGGAAGTAGCTAGGTCTGTACAATGGGAGACTCAAACCACAATCTAATATTTTTAAAGGTATCAAGGGCATATGATAAGCCATCATCCCCATTCAAGTTTAATCAAATTTGGTTCAGGGAGGAGGAATTTATAGATTTAGTGAGTATGAGAAATTGGAAGAGCATCCATTGAACAAGATTCACACAAAATAATAGTTTGTATTATTTGCACACCAATAAATAAAGATTACATACATATATATATATATTTGGACTCATATCCAACTAATTCCAATCTTAGAGAGAGAAGTTGAGAGAATCTCTCAACTTCCTCAACAAACCCAAACCAAACTAAGTAAGCATAATCCTAACAAATCCTAATACCCTCCCTTAATGCTTACTTTACAAAACATATAATACTCAATCACAATTACAAAAAAAAAAAATTACAACACTTTGAACTTTCGTCTCTTTGTCTGATCTGGTCTTCATCAACAACTCTATCCACTCTGCAGTCTTCTGGATTTCGCTCTTTTTTCTTCACATCTTTGAGCTTAACTTCCAACTCATTTAAAGTACACCTGCTTCTGACCAGCAATGCTGAATTTGTAAGATTAAAAATTCTTGACATCCCCGAAGAAGAGTCTCGACACTGAAATACCCTATTGAAATATTTCCATATGTGAAATAACCCCGAAGAATAAATTTCAACAGTCGCATAGGAAAATATTCTAGGTACATAATATGATCAGTGATCAATCCTACAAAGTGACCTTTTTCCACACAAGGATCTCGTTGTATAACCTGTAACCGATGCTCTTGAAGCCCGAAGCACAACAAGACCCATCAACATATAACAGATTCTCACAATCATATTAGCGATACATTCTCTCGACACCGAAGAACGTCGAGAATCACTAATTTAGATTATGATAATGTTCATTGATTGGTTCTTCTTTACAACTTAAACAATATAAAAATAACAATTTTGACATAAAAACTCTCACGGATGCAACCAAGAAAGCAACCAACCCATCATTAAAACAACTCAAATGGCGTCTGAAGCAACTCGCTTTGCTCATGTGTCTACCACACTTTTAAGTGTTTCAATCTCACATTGTTCCATACACCGATACAGCTGCAACGTTTGAAGTCAATGGTGACTATTCCATGGATCCACACATTAGCTGCTTTACTTACTATTCCGAGCTTTCATGAACGCAATGTTTGATGCTACAACAGTTCCAGGAAGTGGGGAATTGCGTTACACGCGGAATATCCCACAATGAGTTCGCCACAATTGCAGGAAGCAATGGCCACGTGGTCCAAAAAATCGTCAAGAGTCAAGAGTCAGATCAGCACTTCCGCGTCAGTAGCTCCTGGATCCAGTGGGAGGAAAAGGGATGAGACAGAGGTGGGGTTGTTGCTGTAGTAGCCGGGCATGTCTGGGTAACGCCACACCACACGCTTGTTCACATGGTCCAACAAAATCGATTTTCCGTTGGCAAAGATGAACAAATTGCCGTCAGGCGTAAGGTGGACTAACAGATAAAGATTGTTATACTCGTCTTGCAGCTTCCTTGGGACGTTGAACTGTTTCCGCCCGCCGACAACCATCATTTTCCCATCTGGAAGAATGTGATTGATGCTGTACCATCGCCTATTTGGAATCCCCGCTGGGATTTCGATCGAATTGCAGAAACAGGAGGGGATGAATACCTTGACTGTCTAATCTCCCTCCTTGAAACTACCGGTCTGGATCAAGCAGCCGTCAGGCGCGAACCAAGCGTCAGGCGCCATCGCGCCGGGAGAACACCATGTTTCCCTCTCAACTTCAAGCGAGCGAAACTAGTTCCTGTGGAAATCATATTCCACATACTCAATAGAACGAGGCCAACAGTCCTCCTTTAGAAATTGATCAATCCGGCATTTGCCATAGGGCAAAGAAATATTGGATGAGTTGAAATCAATGGGATCGAAGATGATACTCTTATTGTTGGGTAGTAGAGCCATATGCATGGTTGACACAGTACTTGACTTCTCCATCAGAATCTCCCATTTGATTTCCGATTCTGCCACCATTCCAGACATACGGAAACACAGCTCGGGATTTCTACTCTAAGCAACGACTTCCAACCCGTGAGGACAAAACCAGATTCAGGTCCTCCTCTTTTGTTTTCACTGTAGGCAGCCCTGAACACACAACACTCTCACAAACAAAAGAATTCAACACTCCTAATCTACGTATGTACATAGAATCTCTCCCAAACTATTTTATCTTCCTGGGCACTCCCGTGAGGGATTAAGCCCAGCTAGGCTTTGATACCATATGAGAAATTGGAAGAGCATCCATTGAACAAGATTCACACAAAATAATATTTTGTATTTTTTGCACACCAATAAATAAAGATTACATACGTATATATATAGTTGGACTCAGATCCAACTAATTCCAATATTAGAGAGAGAAGTTGAGAGAATCTCTCAACTTCCTCAACAAACCCAAACCAAACTAAGTAAGCATAATCCTAACAAATCCTAATAATGAGGGAATGGGTCTCATGTAGTCTCTCTTGGGGGTTTCGACAAGTAGATAATTTGTAGACATTTAAAAATAAAATAAAATTAAAAGGGAAGGTAATAGAGTGATTGACTATTAGAGGTAAGTGGCCGACTCTTAGAGTTAAGATTAGAGATAGGTTGTTAAAAGAAGTAGAGCTTGCATTTGAAAATATATATAGAAATAATTCATCGGGTGTTTTCTCAAAGTGGAACAAAGTTATTGATAAAACGAGAACTATTACCTCAAAATGAGAACTCTAACAAAAAAAAACATAAACAAAACCATGCAAAACAGTTCGAAAACGAAAAGTGTAATTCTGAAATAACCTTTTTTTGGATAAATTTTCAATTTTTTTTTTAAAAAAGGAAGTAAAAGTCAATTTTATGTGTGAAAAAAACAGCCTGAAAACAAAAAGTTTTGATGCTGGAATAACGTTGCCAATTTTGTGTGTGCAAAAAACAGCCGGAAAACAAAAAGTGTTGATGCTAGAATTACGTCGCCAATTTTGTGTGTGTAAAAAACACCCTGAAAACGAAAAGTGTTGATGCTGGAATAACGTCTCCACTCTTTTGTGTGCAAAAAACACCCTGAAAACAAAAAGTGTTGATGCTGGAATAACGTCTCCAATTTTTTGTGTGTAAAAAATACCCTGAAAACGAAAAGTGTTGATGTTGGAATAACATCTTTTTCTTTTCGGGGGTAAATTGTCAACAATTTTTAATAATGACATTAGAGATAAAATATCATGACTTTGAAAAACCTTAAAATTCCAACGATTTTTAAGCATTGTATTAAAGATAAAATATCATGTCTCTGAAAAACCGTAAAATTCCAAGGATGACATTAAAAATAAAATATCACCTCTAAGATAATCCTTAAAATTTCAACAATTTTCAGCCATGATGTTAATATTATTTTAAAAAATTATTACCATTTAATTTATATTAATTTATTTTTATTTTAAGCTCATCATATTAATAAGAATTTATTAAATATAATGTTTTTTTCTTTTCTTCATATAATGTATTGAAGTCACTTGATAGGAAACACTTCAGTTATGATGAATGAGCATCTTTACAAAACAAATGGATTTATATGTGATTTTGGAGTTTTTAATACTCTTTGCATTAAAACATTTGTTTTTTTGGAAATTTCTGTAAATATATATATTTTTAAATAATTTTAAGATTTTGAAATTTGCAAATTGTTTTTATTTTAAACTATATTTCATTATTGAGAAATATATATATTTTAATTGTTATTTTCATATATAATAATAATAATAATAATAATAATTTAATATTAAAATTATATTTCTTTTGAATTAAATAAATTGAAACTAATAAACATATTAAAGATTATGCAAAAAAAATAATTGTCGTTTCTATTGACCGTTAAGGAAGTACACCATCAACAAAAAAATGTTCTCCTAGACTTATTACTTCTGCATATTTTTTATTTTGACATATATATCCAATCAAATATATTGAGAATATGAAAACATTGAAAAAATAAAAACTAAAACAAGAAAAAAACACAAAAATAATAACAAGTAAATAAAAATATATATTTTAACATAAAAATAAAACAAAAAACATGACCCAAAAAAATATAAAAAAGCCAAAAAAATCAAACATAAAAATGTAAAAATAAAAAATAAAAATTAAGTTACAAAATATTGTTAGCCTCTTTCATAAAGGAAATTATAAATCCAAAAATACATAAATTAAATAATGTAAAGTTAGGATAAATATATTTGTTAAATTAGAATATTTAATAAATATTAGAGATACTTAGAAATAGTATTTTGTTAGTAAAAATAGGACTATAGAATAGAGTCGTTTCCTAGGCTCTAAAATAGGAATAAAGTTAGTAGAATGGTTAGAAGGTCATTTATTGTAAATGGACACTTGTTGATTTTCCAAGTGATCCATAACTAGATTAAGTTAGAACATAGATCTTATAAATATGTTAGTTTCCTAATTTCATTGTAGTGTGAGAGTGAGAGTTTATGTTTGTAAACTCCTGTAATTTGCTATGTAATCTTTTTCCATGATCAATAAAGTTATGTGTCTGAGGACACTTCTGAATCTACATGTGGTATCAGAGCTTCTTTGGTTCTTAGGGCCTGAGTGATTCCGTGGTAGTTTTCAATGCTTCACGACGTGTTGCTGAGTGTGGAGTTGTCCACAGCTTGATTTGCCTGTGCGTGGAGCCAGCATTTACATTTCGTGTTTTTACAGAGAAAAAAAAAAAAAACCGTCTTCATCAAAATAGAGGAATTTACATTGATAGTTCATTTCCTATTGACTAGACAGAAGATCCAACAACAAAAATCAAATAGCCCAGCGACAAATCCATGAAAAGGCCAATGGTCTATGAAATGGTCGAAACGCGCCCCAGAGGCAGCGTAACAGGATATGCGAATAGCAAAATCTAAAGAGACAGTAAGAAGAACAAAAACCAGGAATCCGATTCCATTGTTCACTGCTACGTTTGGAGCATGGTACCCAACTGCTGATAGAATGACATTTCCATGAGATCCTGAGGAATTGTGAAGCTGTCAAACGCAGAAATATCGATCTGCTGTGGAGTGCGTCCATGGATATCGCATCTCTGAATGTTGCCACGAGCGGATGGACTGATACAGCGTAAGGAATTTTAGCAGCGTTTACAACTTGAATGTTGTGTCTCTTTGTATGGTAAGCAACGTATTCAAATAACGCCCTTGCATGATTCAAATACTTGCAACAAAATGCTATAATTGCAGTGAAGTTGTAAATTCTTAAATTCGATAGATTCTTAAATTCTTCTACGTCAAGTTCTTAAATTCAACAGATTCTTCCTTCCAACTCGCTTGAAAAGCCTCCATGTTGCTCCGTTACTATCTTTCTGTGTCTCTTTAAATCCCTCCGATCAAAAGAAACCTATCAATGCTTCAAATCCAATCCCCAATTCATCGCAATTGCGATTATAGATTCCCGAAATCGAAGCATATTAAAACTCCAGCTACGCCATTAACACCTCTCGCGATCGTCCTTTTCAACATGTCAGAAGGGATGCTCGAGCAAATGTTTGGGGCTTAACTTCAGTAGGTCTTGACTCTATTTGGTCACTCCACCAAAACATTTTGGAAAAAGACGTTATTGTTGATATTGTTGATATTGAAAAAAATGCTCGTGGCTGCTCACAAACTTGGGCACCTGTAAAATAGTTGCGTGCTATAGAGAAGAGTCGATGGTGTTTGAGGAGTTGTGTTGTGAAGCAGCGTGAGTTTGGAGGAGAACTGTCAATTTTGTAGTTGAAGGTGAGTTGCATCAAAAGAAGTTTGAGCCGCGGTGCAGCCAAGGAGATCTGAGTTGCAGCGCCATCCAGATCTCTGCTATTTGAAGAGTCGGATCTGCAAAAACCCGAGTCTGCAAAGAGCCTCTAGCATGTAGTGCAGAATTTAAAATCCTTCCGTGCAGCTGGGGGGGTGAGTCTGACACATTTAGAGTGGGCAAGTGTCGGGTTGGAGCTTCCTTGAGCGCAAAATTGGGCTCCCTATTGGCTAATTGTGCAATTCGAGTTACAACACCAAACCAACGAGAAGAGCGTTGGATCTTGCAGCAGTGGTTGGAGCATATGCCAAAGCTCACAAATGTGAGATGCGTTGATACTTGTTACACAACCTTTTCGCTAGCTCAAAATTTGGAGGTGAGATTAAGTGGGCGTTCATGATATGCCTTTATTTTTAGACTTCTTTGAAATTGATCCATTTGATGATAGCATTTTTTTAAAAAATTGGTAATTTCTCTCTGGGCCAAAGGAAAATGAACAAATTGATCTGCGTTAAAAAATTGTTCTTCCGTACGTCACTTCTCCAAATACATTTTTTAAGGTGTGCCTTAAATCTAAAACAAAGATTCTCTTTTTTTTTGAAAGTGACTTCATATCAATTTGAAAAAGGGGAGTTTTTAAATCAATTACATTAAAAATTACTTTGAAGAGTGCTTTGAAGAGTATTTTAATGTAAATTCACTTTTTGAAAAGTGACATTATAAATTCCTTTTTTTTGAGAAATATCAAAGGAATATGTAATTTTGGGGAGACATAAGTGCTCATAGACTTTTTTTTTAAAAGTGGAGTGAGGTTTTTTGATGGAGTGAAATTATTTTTGTAATTTCTGGAGTAATAAGGTGCATATTTTGTAAATTTGGAGTGATAAGGGAAAGTCATTGTTGTGATTCCAAGTACCATTTTTCTTTGAGAGAGATTGAGTCGGTGAATATCTAGATTTTGAAGACAAATTGCTTCCAAGGGTTGTGAGCTTGCCATTTTCATTACTTGAAGGTGGAGATTTCTTATGTACTCAATACTTAAAAAAGACATCGTTTTTTTTTTTTTTTTTCTTAAAATGTTGATGTGTCCTAGATCCGCTTGAAATTGAATAAGGGGATCTTAGGTACACCATGTGTGTTTGTGATGGCGCATGTTTTTATGGCTTCATGTTGTTTCTTTTTGATTTGTGTCTAGTTGTGACACATCAATAATTTCATTTAATATCGCATACATAAAGTTCAATATCAGCAAGCACAACACATGTACCGAAATAGCTGCAAGATCAACACATCCAACATATAATCAAAGATTGTCTACATCAACAATCTACTTCAACAATCAAATTCACTTATTCAAGTTAATGCATTTCAAAGCAAAGTCTACATCAGCGTTCTTACAAATCCATTTCACAACTTGTAATCAAATTCATTGATTTAAGTGAATCATTAAAAATTCATTGTTAATGAATTTTTAAGAGAACAAGTGAATCATTAAAATCATTGTAAGCTTTCTTGGGTGCATTGTCGAGAGTGTTCGACACCCTTCCTTTATGCAAAATCAAGTGAGTGCATGAGTTTTTAAAGAAAACAAGTAACAAGTTCACATCTCCGGCAAGCGAGCGTGATTAATCATTCAAGCAATTTGCATCAAGTTAGTACAAAGATCAAACCATCAAGCGAACCAGAGTGGAGTGCATTGCAACAACCATCAAAGCAATCAAACAAGTTCAACTCCAATACCATTCAAGCAAGTTGAGATCGACATCAAGTGAGCATGGCTATTCATTCAAGTGAGCATGAAGTCATCAAGTAAGTCAAGTGAGCGCTTAAACAAAAGCGATCGTCATCAAGCGAGCATGAATTCCAGAGTTTAAGCGAGAATATTCTACAATTCTAGCAAGTGTTCCAAGCAAGCGCAATAAGTCAAGCGAGCGTGCCATTCAAGCCACATCGCAAGCGAGCCTATCATTAAAGTACCAAAATCAAGTGAAACAGTTCAAAGCACGACATCTCCGACAAGAGAGCCTGATTTCAAGTGCGCTAGTTCAGATGGCGCAACATATTCAGTTGTTAAACATTCTTCACAGTTTGATCATCTCTAGTGATGAAGACATGGTGGAAGTCAGCAAAGAAACTCTTGCTGATCTTTCACGGCATCTACAACAAACACATGAAACCATTGAGTTTCTTCAACTCGAGTCGCAACTTCAACGGATTGAATTGCAAGAAAAGCGTGATACTTTCAAATCTTTGAACCATGCAGATGATAAGTCATTCATTCAAACAACTTCAAGTGTCGAAGTTGTTCCAGTTCAAATTTTTTCCAAGCCCATCATCAAGCCCTGGGAAGAAATTCACAATAACAAGAATCGACGAGGCTTAGGATATGTCAATGATGACATCAAATTGGATATCCTAGATTATTCCAAGCCAATTAAGTTTGTTAGTGCAGGATTTCTTGCACCACTCACCTCAACAAGTTCTGAGAAAGTTGCAAACAACCAACAATGCACGCAACCCAAAGTTGCAGACAAATAGAATTGCAAGCAACCTAAAGTTGAAGTCCAACCGAAATGTTCTCATTGTCAAAGAACTGGTCATACGGAAGATCAGTGTTTTGATCTCCATCCTTGTCACCATTGTGGCAAGCCCAATAATTCCTCAGAAAAATGTCGTAACCAACAACAATTAGCTAGATTGCAGATACATTATGAATGGATCGACCCTTGGAAATGGTCATCCATAGTCAAACGATTGTCTCAGTTCTACAATCGAATCCAATCACACATAGTGCAACCAACAGTGAAAGGATGATGGTACTCTCATGCAGTTGAACGGGGGAGTACACCATTGTCAAACTCCTACACCTAAAGGGGGGGAGTTCAGGAATACTTTCCAGAGAAGTGTCTCTCCTTTCATTTGACAAAGGGGGGAAAATGTCAATGAAATTGACAGTGGTTGTCAAACCGAAAGTCTCGACAAAATCAGCAAAATCAGCCAGTGGGCATCTTCAAACAACCAGTGGGCATCAACAAATTTTCCAGTGGGCAGTCGACAACAAAAGCAACAGTGAGTTGTTTTTGACATCATCAGCCAGTGGGCTTTGAACAAAATTTTGATGCTGATTTCATGCAAAGGATAGATGGATCCTTTTGCAACTTGGCACTTGATGGAGTTGTCAAGCAACATTCAGAGATGAATCAGACATACAGCTGACTCATGGTCTCTTCAGATTGACGATTTTTTCAGCATCAACTTGAGAACTTGGAAGATGGTTCCTCGTTCTTATTTTGGATTTATCCTTGAAGGGGGGAATGTTAGCCTCTTTCATAAAATAAACCAAAAATGTTACAAATAAATAATGGTGTTAGAGATAAATATTTATTAAATTAGAATATTTAATAAATATTATAGACACTAGAAATATTTTTGTTAAAAATAGGACTCTAGAATAGTCGTTTCCTAGGCTTAAAATAGGAATAAAGTTAGTAGAATGGTTAGAAGACAGAGTTGGTAAATGGACACTTGTTGTTTTTCCAAGTGATCCATAACTAGATTAAGTTAGAACATAGAGCTTATAAATATGTTAGTTTCCTAATTTCATTGTAGTGTGAGAGTGAGAGTTTACATTTGTAAACTCCTATAATTTGCTATGTAATATTTTTCCATGATCAATAAAGTTATGTGTCTGAGGACACTTCTGAATCTACAAATATCAAAAAAAAAAAAACACTATTTAAGAAAAGTATATAAAAATTTGACAAAAAAAGAAACATAAAAAATATTGATGAGATGAATTAAAAAAAAAAACACATTAAAATAAAAATAAAAAAAAAACATTAAAAAACACAATAAAAACAATTAAAAAAAAGTTAAAATAAATAATTAAGAAAGAAAAAAACATTAAAAAAATAAACCGACCGAAAAAAAAAATAAAAAAAAAAGAAAAGAAAAGAAAAGAAAAGAAAAAAAGACATTAAAATAATTAAAAAATATTATAAAACTTTGAAAAAAAAAACATTAAAACAAATTTTTTAATTAAATAACCAACAAAAAACATTTTTTTTTTTTGAAAAAATAAAAATAATAAAAAAACATATTAAAAAAACAACTTGATGATGATGATGATGATGGTTAATGTCCACTGAGACCAATCTTTGGTCTATTGGACTTAAAGAAAAGAGTTATTTAATTTAATTTAAGATTTTATTCCTATGCTCAAAAATCTTGGAGAGAAGCCTCCCGAGCTCACTATAATTTTGACATCTTAAAAGGCTAGGAAGGTTAGTATTGCAACAAAGATTATGAAATTGAGCTCTAATGTGGTTGTACGCTGGGCACTCTAAGAGGAAGTGATTTTCATCCTCGATGTTCATATTCTCACAGAGGTGGCAGATCCTTTCCATCCATGGTGTTTTAGGAACTGTCCAACCACATGTTTCACTATGGAGCTCATGAGAGTTCATTCTAATCTTGGCTATATTATTTTTCTTCTTTGAGCTAGTTAAAACAGAGAGATACTTTTGATCTTCTAAGGTGGGGTTGATGACCTCCTTATAATACCTCAATTTTCTTTTAGCTGCTAGATCTTTCTCACACCAAATTTTTTTCTTTGAACTTAGAAGTAACAATTTTTTTAATGTTATTGATGTTTTGCAATGCAACATTCTCGTCGATCTCCCAATGGTTTAACCAGGCCCTGGTGTCTTTATACCAACCTCGTTTAAGCCTTAGGTGGTTTTGGCCGGACTTTAAAGCTAGCTTAGGAAGTCGATGGTCTCCTATGCTATTGAGCTTGTGCTTGTACAACAGAAGCCTAGTCATAGCTAGGCTTTCAATAGGGGAAATACCCACTTCTATAAGGAGAATAGGATAGGGTGTATTGGTTTTAATTTTAAGGTTATACGTTATAAAATGCTTCTGGATTTGCTCAATCTTTCTCCAGGATTCTCTAGAGATGCTGCAACCCCAAACCTCACATCCATATAAGATAACAAGAGTGACTAAAGTTTCAAAGAGGAACTTCTTTCTATCCCACATTATGAGGTTTGTCATTTTACAATTATTTTCAAGACCAAAATAAGCTTTCCACCCCCCATTAATCCTTTTCTGAATGCTATAGTTCCAATTGAGCTTGTGATGAATATCAATTCCTAGGTACTTGTAAGAAGACACTTCCTCCAAGTTACTATTGTCATACATAAAATTAGTGTAAGTGTCCTTCTTGGATTTGATAATCATAACTTTTGTTTTGTCAGTGTTAACAGACATACCTATGGTAGAGTAGAAATCCTTAAGAAGTCTGAGTTAATTATCAAGATCAGATGGGCAGCTTGCGAGAAGAACAATATCGTTAGCATAGAGAAGAAGGATGATGACTATCCCAGCTAAGATCGTGCCAGCACATCCTACTTCTTCTAAACAACCTTCTAGCTTGTCGATGTAAATTCCAAATAGGGTAGGGGAGAGGGGGCAACCTTGTTTAACTCCGATATTACACTTAATATCTTTCGACCACCCCTCATTGCTCTTTAAATTGGCAATTACATTCTTGTATAACCTTATAGCGGTCGCTCTTAGCTCGAAAGGAACATTTAGACCTTCTAATATATTCCATAGGTTATTTCTAGGAACTGTATCGAAAGCCTTTCTAAAGTCCACAAAGCAACATAAGAGATTGGATTTATCATTGCAGCATTCCTCCACAATGATCCTAAGCGTAATGAGGTGGTTCGTTGTTGAGTGCTGCCTTCTAAAACCCGATTGGCCTTTAGCCCGCTTGCCTTCACTTTCAAGCCAAACGCTCAACTTATTTTCCAAAATAATACCCTATAACTTGGCTAAGAGAGGGCTGATCATAATTGTTCGATAATTAGAGGGGTTATTTCTATGCCCACTTTTAAAAATAGGGATAATGAGGCTCTGAGTCCAAGGTTTAGGCAACCCTTGCTTGATTGCTTGGTTGAAAAGCTTGTGAATGTGGGGGATGAGGACAGGACCTCCAATTTTTAAGATTTCTGCCTGGTAACCTTCAATGTCTTTAGCTTTCCCATTTGCTAGGCGTTTAACCCCAAAATCAATGTCTTCTAATGAGAAAAATTCTTTCGTTGTGAGCAGGGTTTCAAAATCCCTTGCATTTGGAGATTCATAAAGCTTTTTAAGACAGGAATTCCAGTCATGTAAAGAAATTTTATTATTATCTTTAGTTTTCCTAGTTATAATCTACCTCAAGAATTTCTTAGGAGCCACCTTAGAGAGGTGTAAGAGATTCTCTTGTCTTTTACGAATATATTGCCTTTTTTTCCTTTTAGTTAGGGCTTTGTAGATTTTTATCTTGTTAATTTTGAGAGATTCATCAACAGCTTCCTTAATTGCTCTCCTTGTACTTTTACAATCTTTGTCATACCATGGGTTGGTTTTGCTATTTCTTTTATTACTTGAGACTTCAATTGAGAACTTGTTAATAGAATATGAGAGGGTTGTAGTGAAATTATGATAGAGGTCATCTATGTTGTCTATACTAGATAAAGGAAGCAAATTAGTTTATAATTCATTTAGAAAGAGATCATTTTTATTTCTATCAAAGATTAAGTTCTTTTGACTATAAGGATTATCTTCTATGGGATCTCTATGCATGACAAAATTGAGAGTTATGAGTAAAGGCCTATGATCAGAGTCAGGCTCGTGGTCATCTAAGATGTCAAAATTTATTATTTCGTTGTATAAAGGGAGATCGGAAATAACATAGTCTACCACGCTCCTTCCAAGCCCATGGGTGCAGGTCATCTTGCTAGAACTGGGCCACTTCTTTAGACTGTTGCAAATTATGAGATCCTGAGCACTACAAAGCTTGATTAGCTCCGACCCAAACAAATTATCCCTGAGGTCTTTAGAGCTCCTTTGTACCGGCTAGCCAGAGTAAGGTCTTTGTCTAACCAAAGAGGATTGGGGTTTGAATGACTGCTTAGAAGAATAGCTTGGTTGCTTGAAGTTTGAGCATTAAAGTCACCCATTAAAAGGATATTCCTCTCATTCCTTAGGCTAGAGATTTCATTCTCTAAACCATTGTAAGGACTATTTTTATCTAGATTCTTTTTCTTATAGAAGTTAGAATTAATGGGGGAAAAATAACAAATTGCTATGTAGGTATTTTTATCATTAATGTCAGTAATCTCAATCCAACTATATTGGTTGTAAGGGTAGTTTTTATAAATCCTAGCATGGGGGGAGATGTTCTTCTTAATATAGCAAGCTATGCCCCCAATGCCTCTACTGGAGGATCGCTTGTTCCAGGTAGACCATAGTGCAAAGCCATCTATGTTAGGGACCTTAGATTGTTCGTGCTCCCAAGTTTCAACAAGTAATATAATATCAACATCATTTGAGATCCAACTTAGCTTGGGGCCTTTGTTCCATGGAAAGCCCTGACAGTTCCAAGAAAGAATTCAGAGCATGTTGAATTGCTATTTATTACTATCTTTTTGGTTTCTATCTCGAATAACGACTTTTCTATTTCTGGTTATTGCCCATTTTCCTTCCTGCCTAGTTTCTTTTACCTTTTGAACCTCATTTCTTAATTCTTCTTGATCTTATGGAATGAGATCTTCGTTTATAAATATTCCCGTTCCTTTTAGACTTGAGGTTTTACTAAGTATGTCATACTTATGGTCAGCAGAGCTCACCTTTATTTGGATCAACCTTCCTTTATTCTCAGTTAATTTCCCTAACCTTGTTGCTTCTATGAGACACGTGGTTTAAATTTGTAATCTATTATGTAATTCTGTCTGGGCTATGGCTAAAGTATCCTCGTCTACCTCCTCTTTCAAACCGAAGATTATAAGGTTCAAGGCCCTTTTATTACGCTCATGGTCTAATTCGATCAATTTTTTCATTTCATATTTAATTGGTTTGATATCTAATTTACTTGCCCCACTATTTAGGGTGAGATTGTTGTTAACTTTTTCTTCTAGTTCTTTAATTATGTCCTTCATTTTAAGACTCTCTATATTATCAGCATCTCCTTGCTGGGATGTTTGGTTCATATCTTGGTTTTGTTTTTCTATGACCTACAACCTAGTTTCCATTGCCTCCATTTTATTCTCCAATAGTTCCATTTTATTTTCTATTTGTTTTTGGATCTTGTTTTCAAGAGATGTGAATTTGTTTTCCAGCATGGCTTCTAACTCGGTTTCTAGCTTGACTTCTCTTTCTTCTCTACGTTTCTCTAAAGACTCTATATACTCATAAAGGCTCTGTAGAGTAACTGTGCTAGGTCTACCTTTGGTAATCTTTGGTAGCAGTGGTGAATTATTCATACTTGAGAATATATGAGCAGATATGTATTAGAAAAAGATAAGGAATGTGTACACCTGAATATCAGCAAACCGGACAGTAGACCTCAAGTGCCCAGGTCCGAAAATTTATCGAGAAAAAAATCACCGTAGACCGAAGTAGTAATGGAGAAAATTCACCGCAGAATTTCACCGCAAACCCAAGTATTAATCTAGAAATTTCACCGCAGACCCAAGTATTAATCAAGAAACCCAAGTATTAATGGAGAAAATTCACCACAAAATTTTCACCGCAGACCCAAGTATTAATCCAGAAAATTCACCGCAGACCCAAGTGTTAATCCAGAAAATTCACCGCAGACCAAAGTATTAATCCAGAAACCCAAGTAGTAATGGTGAAAATTTGAATTTTCACCGCAGAAATTCACCTCAGACCCAAGTATTAATCCAGAAAATTCACCGTAGACCTAAGAATTAATTAAGAAACTAGACATTAATTTAAAAAAATAAATAAAAAATAATAAAAAAACATATTAAAAAAACAACTTGAAGATGATGATGATGATGGTTAACGTCCACTGAGACCAATCTTTGGTCTATCGGACCTAAAGAAAAGAGTTATTTAATTTGATTTAAGATTTTATTCCTATGCTCAAAAAGCTTGGAGAGAAGCCTCCCGAGCTCACTATAATTTTGACATCTTAAAAGGCTAGGAAGGTCAGTATTGCAACAAAGATTATGAAATTGAGCTTTAATGTGGTTGTATGCGGGGCACTCTAAGAGGAAGTGATTTTCATCCTCGATGTTCATATTCTCACAGAGATGGCATATCCTTTCCATCCATGGTGTTTTAGAAACTGTCCAACGACCTGTTTCACTATGGAGCTCATGGTATTTTGCTCAATCTACATATTAATTTATTCTTTCTGGCTAAGTTGAAATGGATGAAACATGTATCTTTCAGGTGGGGTTGAAGACCTCCTTATAATATCTTAAGTTTCTTTTAGCTGCTAGATCTTTCTCACACCACATTTTTCTTTGAACTTAGAAGTAACAATTTTTTTAATGTTATTAATGTTTTGCAATGCAACATTCTCGTCGATCTTCCAATGGTTTAACCAGGCCCTGGTGTCTTTATACCAACCTCGTTTAAGCCTTAGGTGGTTTTGGATGGAATTTAAAGCTAGCTTAGGAAGTCTATGGTCTCCTATGCTAGTTGAGTTTTAGAAGAGATGTCAAAGTCTCTTTGTTAGTGAGGCTCTCGATAGGGGAAAAACCCAATTAAATTCCATTAAAAAGAAATAAAGAAATAATAAAAAATCAATAAAAAATAAATAAAAATAATAATGAAAAAAATTCATTTAAAAAAAAGCATCTTTAAAAAACAAAATAAAAATAAAAATCATTAAAAAAAAATACGAAACACTAATAATTTATTAAAAAAAAAGATAATATAAAAAATTTAACTAAAAAAAATTAAAATTTAAAAAATTTAAAATTTTTAAATAAAATTTTTAAAAGATAAAAAAAATTAAAATTAAAAAAAATATTAAATAAAAAAAGACACAAAATTAAATTATAAAAATTATTATTATTATTATTATTATTTTTTTTTTACAAGAACGGTTATGAGTTTATATTATAGAGTGGCCAAAGCCTTCATCGATTACAATTTGTCAGGGCTAGCCCTTATTCTTTCATCCTCAGTCTGATCAAAGACTCCAAAATTTGGAGATCCACGATTTTTACAGGAGGCTAAAGAGTCTATCTTTGTTATTTTTCCTAACTTATAAAGGCACACAAACTGTTGTAAAATGATGCGGAAAAACATTGCAGCATTATGGGATAGAGTCCCACTCCTCAGTTTCATCTATCAGGAGGGAACCTGCTGAAAGGGACACCGCCCTGTTGGCTTCCAAGTCTGCATCTTTATTATTTACTCTCAATACATGGAGGAAACTTGCAGTTCGGAAAGATTTCAACATGTTTCTTATTCTTAGGATCACTCTAGCCAATCTAAGATCCACCGGATTGGAGTCCTCCACTAAAAATTTGATGATGGACTGAGAATCTCCTATTACACTTAAATCTGCAATTCCAATTGCCTTTGCTTGTTTAAGACCCTGTAAAAGTGCCAATGCTTCAGCTTGGATACTGGTGGAATGTCCAAGACCCCAAGCATATTTGATCACTGTTATACCCTCCTTATGCTTTATAATTCCTCCTGCCCCTGCCCTGCCGGGGTTGCCTTTTGCAGCCCCATCAAAGAATAGCCAAGATCTGTCTTGTCTGGTGAGCAAGTCTGACAGCTCTTGCTCATTTCCTCTGAATTGCCACTCTTTCATGCTCTTAGGCTGCCTTGTTTCGCCAGTGAACTGAAGGCCCATCGAGGCGCCCCAATCTAAATAATTTGGATTTAAATTGACTTCCATTAGCTGTTCACCCAAGGTTTCTTTCCAGAGGCTTTTGACTTTGCTGGTGATGAGCTGAGGATTTAATTTTTCATCCCTGAAGACTCTTCTGTTGCGCTCAAGCCAGATTTGCCAGCATGTGAATTTTGGTAAGGTAAACCATGCTGCTTTAAATCTTTCATTTTTTGGAAGGGTTCCTGGATAACAAGTGTGCCAGTTAGCAAATAAGTCAGAAATATACCTAGGAAGAATGAATTCTGTCTTCCAGTGATTCATAAGGATCTGCCAGATTCTTCTTGAGAAACTACAGTCCAACATAATATGCTGGGCACTCTCTTCATTTTCACAGCAAAGATGACATCTTGATGGTCCTTGAAAACCTTTTTTTTTCAATCTGTCCTCTGTTAGTATTCCTCTGTGGCAGAGTAGCCAACAGAAAATGTCAACCTTTGGCATAGATTTAAATTTCCACAGCCCCTTCCATACAGCAGGGTCGGGGGCAACATATGGGCGTTTTTGGAGGCACGTGTACCCTTGAGCAACTGTGTAATTACCTGTATCGGATCCCCATCCACGAGCATCTCTTTTACCAGCGTTTAAAGGTGCTTTCCCATTTAATGATTCGAGCAACAAACGTTTGGCTTGCGTTAATTCTGGTGGCGTTGGAGGGAGGCACCATTGCTGCCAAACGCTGCCAGACCATTTCGATATGTCCCACAGCGTGACATAACCAGCGCTGTCCAACCAATGTTTCAACTCGTGCAATGTTCTGTTCATCGCTAATGGAGATTGCTGCATTATTTTGTCATCCCATATTTTAATACTTCTTCCATTGCCCGGTATCCAGAACGCTGAGTCATTAATGAGTGAGATTGCTTTCTGACAGCGCTTGATTAAGTGTGATCCTGTAGATGGAGTAAAATTTTCCAGTGCTCTTTTCCTGTTCCCCGAGAGGTATTTCCTCCAGATGGCTCGTTGTGCCCAGCCTGGGTGCGGAGCAATAACTCGCCAGAAAAGCTTGGCCTCCATTGCTATATTTTGCAAGCCAAAATCTTTAAAATTAAGACCTCCTTCCATCAGAGGCTTACCCAGTTTCTCCCAGCTGACCAAAGGGAATTTTCTGTCATTAAGATTGCCTCCTTTCCAAAAAAACTTGCGCACGTAGCCTTCCATCTTTTTAATAATGCCTGTGGGTGCTAAAAGCACAGAAAATTGGAATATGGGAAGACTGTTGAGGACTGAGTTGATTAGAACAAGTTTGCCTGCTAGATTCAACCAGGAGAAGCCCCAGGCCTGGAATTTTGCCTTGAATTTGTCCATAAGAGGGTTCCAATCTCTGCTATAAGCAAGATTGCGAAAGATGGGAAGGCCCAGATAAATGAAGGAGGACCAGCTTATGGAAGCAGTGAACCCCAAAGTTCTGGAGATGGCAGACAGAGTGAGAGCAGAAATATTCCAGCAGAAAGCTTTACATTTTCCTTTGTTTAAACTACTACCTGAAGCTTCACTGAAATCATCTAACACCTCTTTAAACCTTGAGGCAGATCTAACTGTGGCAGCTCCCAACATAAGAGTGTCGTCTGCAAATAGAGTGTGGTTTACATTTTTCACCCCCCTGGCTATATTAAGCCCCAGGATCTCCTGTTCTTCCAATTTCTGATCAAGGAAGAAACTTAAGGCAGAGGCTTGGAGGACGAAGAGCAGCGGAGAGAGGGGGCAGCCTTGCCTGAGCCCTCTTGAAGCTTTGAAGAAGCCAGCTGCTCTTCCATTCACCAAGGGGGCGATCCATGGGTCTGCAATACTTGCTCGGATCCAATTTACAAACCCCAACCCAAAGCCAAACTTTTTCAGAACTTCCCAAAGGAAACTTTGCCTGACCCGATCAAAGGCATTTGCCAGATCTAATTTAATCACCATACCCTTCTCTTTGTGAATTTGACTCGAATGAATCGCCTCTTGTACCAGAATGTAGTTGTCGACAATCTGTCTCCCCTGAACAAATCCCCCCTGGTTCTCAGGTATGATCGTTGGGAGGATGCCTTTTAGCCTATTTGCTATTACCTTTGTAATTAATTTGTATCCAATGTTGCAAAGAGAGATTGGGCGGAACCGGCTGAAGTCTTTTGCCCCCTTTTCCTTGGGGATTAGGGCGAGGAAGGCAGAATTGGTGCTGCCCCCAATTTTTGGACAATTTTGAGATTTCAGGATCATCTTGAAGAGATCTTTCTCCACAATCTGCCAGCATGTTTGAATGAATCTGGCCGTGTAGCCATCCGGGCCTGGGGCTTTGTCAGGCTCCATACTGGCCAGAGCATCCTTTATTTCTTGTATGGAAATCTTCTCTTCGAGCTGCTTGTTGATAAGAGGGGTGATCCTTGTAGGTATTACCTCCAGAAATTTGGAATTTGGATCGGTCTCTCCCTCTTCTTTATACAAGGTTTTGAAGTGATTGTAGGCTGTTTTCCTTATACTCTCAAAGTCTTTGTGAATCAAGTTGCTCTCTTTTATTTCTGATATGGTATTAAAGCTTTTTCTTGCTTGTGCTTGTTTATGAAAGAAGGCTGAATTTCTATCTCCCGCTTTAAGCCATAGACTCCTAGATTTTTGTCTCCAATGCTCTTCCTCTGTAAGGCAGGCTTTGTGGTAGATTTGTTGAAGCTCCACCTCTTTGTTTAATATTTCTGTGGTAATTTCCACCTCCTCACTTTGGGCTTGATGCAGTATAAGGTTATCTTGGGCCTGCTTTCTTTCTTTTGCAGGGGTGGGAAGGCCTCTGGCCCATGTTTTGAGGGCAGCTTTCAATCTTCTAAGTTTTTCTTCCCAAATGAAGAAGGGAGAACCCTTTACTGGCAGTTTCCAGCTGTCCTGGACCACATGCAAGAACTCAGGCTCCTTAACCCAAAGAGCATTGAATCTGAATGGGATGGGACCGAGATCCTTGTGGCCTGATACCTCTAACAATATGGGCTTGTGATCTGAGACACTGCATGGGAGGATGTGCAATCTGGATTCTAAACCTAGCAAAAGAAAGGAACTTTGCACCAAACATCTATCTAGTCTAGCAGCAATATGGCCAGGGCCTATTCTCTTATTGGTCCAGGTGTACTTACCGTTATCTGGAGGGGTATCAAGAAGGTCCCAGTCCTGCATGAGGTCTTCCACCCACTCCCTTGCTGGGTCCCTTACGATTGTGCCTCCTCGTTTTTCGTCCGAGCGAAGAGTGAGGTTTAGGTCCCCTGCAATAATGATGTTTTCCAGGTTCTCTGTCTCTGCCAGCTGTCTTATGGAGTCCCAGCACTCCCTTTTCTCCCCTATGTTGTTAGGAGCATAAACATTGAACAGGCAGATTGTCTCCCTTGTTTCTACTGCATGTAATTTCAAGCACTGCCAATGGCTTTTGTGTGCCTCCATGACCAATCTGTACTTGAGAGGGTTCCAGAGAGAGCCCAGTCCCCCCGATGCTCCCCTTGATGACACTGCTAGTCCACTACTTCCTTTCCATAGCTTTTTGCTGATTTGGAGAAATTCATTTTCCTCCATTTTGGTCTCCTGGATCAACAGAATATCCGGGGTTTCTCTTCTAATAAGGCTTCTCACTACTTCTTCTTTTACTGTACTCCCCATTCCTCTGCAGTTCCAGGAGATGGTCTTCATCATTTATTTCTTTGGTGTGTGGCTCCCCTGGAGCCATGAGCTTGATTTTTCACTGCCTTCGGATTCTTACAAAGGAGTTTTTCCAGCGTAGGCTGACTACCCTGGAGCTTATCTTTGTAGGTTTCCTGATCTCTTTTTTCTCTTGCAGATTTTCGGCCCCTTGCAGATCTTCTAACTGACGTCTGCGTTTCTCCGATTTCTCCATCTTCCTCAGACTCCTCTGAGTCCTGTTCCTCCTCGGAGGTTTCTATTTGCTTTTCCTTGTCCCTTGCCATGTTACTCTCTTCGGGTCTTATTTCTACTGAGTTTATTTTTTCTGCTGGAGTGACAGGCCTCTCCTCTTCCCTGTGTGCTTCTTCCACTGTGCTTAAGATCTCGAACCTATTTTCTTGATTTCTTGACGAGGAAACATTTTGGGCTGCAGCAGGAAGAGGTCCTTGTGCCCCGGATTTCTTATGATTTATCTTTGATCTCTTTACTTGATTCCATCCTTCATCCTTCCCTTTTTCTGTTTCACCTTTGTTCGGGCATCCTCTAGCAAAATGGCCGTAGATGTGACATTTGCGGCATTTGAAAGGGAGCTGCTCGTAATCCAGCACTTGAACATGCGTCCAGCTGCCAACCTTTAGTTTGATGGCCTCGGGAAGACCTACCTCTAAATCTACCTCGACACAGATCCTGGCGCAATCATATTGATCGTTGTTGTTGGCTCTGTCGATGAACTTGCCCAGTGTGTTGCCAATATGTTTAAGGGAATCCCAGTTCCAACAGTGAACCGGTAGGTTAGGGAGCCGGACCCAAACAGGGACAGCCGATGGCACATCCACAGCTGGATCAAAATCTGGAGTCCATTTATTGAGATATAGACCTTGTGGTCCCATGAAATAGGGCCCATTCCTGAAGATCAGGTCTTTATCCTCCTTAGTGTTGAATTCAAACAGGAAGTAGCCTCTTCCCATAAAATATGAGGTGACTTTATTCTTGATCAGCGGAATCCAATTCTTAATAACCCAGGTTTCCGTTGATTTGGGTGAGGGCCATAGGCCCGTGAATTGACCCACCAGGGCTCGATCAGTTAGAGATAAGGCGACCTGGATCGGTCCCTCAGGAGGTAGGTTTACCTCCGGAACATCATCGATCTTCTTCACAAACTTAGAGGCATCTGATTTCTTCTTCTTAGGCAGCGAGGCGATCAAGCTTGAAAAGGCGGTTGAGGCATCCGGAGGAGAAGACTGGGTAGGCCCTAGAGGCGATCCTTGTGTCTCCATGGTCAGCAGAAAGAACACGCCCGACCTGCTCCAGACATCGCCAAATCCAAGCAAGAGATTCAGTCCAGATCTGAGAGCCAGCACCGGATCTGGGCAACAGATCAGTGCGTAAGATGGGGAGGCCAGAATCTAGCTAAGAGAGGTGGATCCGAGCTGGTCCAACCAGGACAGGGGCCCCAGAGGCCGAGAGGGCCGAGACAGCAAGAGAGGGGCCGTGAGGCAGCGCCCTGGTCTGGGCTGCGCAGGCCTGCAGCGCGTTCCTACGCGCAGAGCATCTAGGTCGAAAAAAAATAAATTCTATAAAAATTATTATTTTTTAATAAATTATAAAAAACAAATTTAAATTAATTTTTTTTATTAAATTTTAATAAATTAAAAAAAAATCCTGCTAGTGGTCGATGGGCGTGTTTATTAAAATTTAATATTTTTTTTTTAATTGATTAAAATATAATATATTTTTATTAATTTAATTTAGTTTAGTTATTTTTTTTAATTGTTATTATTTTTTTGTTTTTTTGTTTTGTTTTTTGTTTTTGTTTTGTTTTGTTTTTTTTTTTTTTAATTTAATATTTTTTTTAATGTATTTATTTTTGTTTTTAATTTTTAATTTTAATATAAAATCATCTGAACAGTTGGCTCTCTTAGTCTAATTAGTTTTTTCACTATTTGTCTTTTGTTTGTTCTCCTCTCAAGCTCTCATTCACAATTTATCTTGAAGATGGATTCCCATTGGGATTCAAAACGTCTACCAATTTTTGTTGATACTGTGGATAATCCGAATTGCATTTCTTCATTTAACAACCACAAAAGCCTAAAAAACATCATTATTTTAAAAATGTTTTAATGTGTTTTTGTTTTTTGTTTTTGTTTTAATAATAATAATAATTATTATTATTATTATTTTAAAATTTAATTATTATTATTTTTTTTAATTTTATTTTTTAATTTATTTATTTATTATTATTATTATTTTAATATTTATTTATTTAAATTTAAATTATATTTAAATTTTGTATTTTATTATTATTAGTTTTTTTAATTTTGATTTTAATTATTTTTAAATTTTCTACTTTAATTAATTAGTTTTATCATTTGAAAAAAAATTATGCAGCTATTTTTTTTTTTAATAACTTAAATAAATTTATTTTTGATGTTTGAAATTTTTATTTATATATTTATTTTTGCTTAATTTTTTTTTTTTTACAAGTTAATTTTGTTTTTTTTTTAACACTTTTATTGGTTTTATCGTTTATTTTTTTATATTTGTTTATTTTTGTCATGTTTTTTAATTCTATTTTTATGTTTTTATTACCAACATGAAAATCATCACTCTAAACAAAAAGGGTTGATGTTGCATTTACACTTTTCAATATTTGCATGAAAATCACTAACATTTCGAAGCAAATGTTCATACTTAATAAATACAAAATTATAAAGTGCCAAAAATATGCTTAAAAAAAGGTGATTCTCCATCACCACTTTTCAAAACCCACATGAAAATCATGATATTAAAAAAAAAAAAATCAAAGAAAATTTAAAGTGCCAAAAATATGCTCCAAAAAAAAGGGTGATTCTACATCACCACTTTCCAAAATCCACACGAAAATCATGACATTTTAAAAAATAAAAATAAAAATAAATCATAAGAAAATTTAAAGTGTCAAAAATATGCTAAAAAAAGGGTGAGTTTGCATCACCACTTTTCAAAATCGAGTGCTTTTTTTGTTACCTCAAAAAAAGCAAGTAATTGTTAATTTTCTTGTTTGATCGTTCACTAAATTTTAAGCTAAAAAGATGAAGCTTCTTCATGACAAGGAGGTGGATTAGCATATGAAAAATAGAGTTGTGTAGTTGGAGCTAGGTGATGTAAATACAAATTTCTTTCATCGATTCACCAACTATCGAAAGACAATAAACACTAATTGGGAACTATATGACGATTAAGGGGTCTGAGTTCAAGGTTTTAAGGAATTAGCACTAGTATCAGTTCACTATTTCACTAATGTCTATAAAGAACTAGAGATTGCAAAGCTTGCAAAAGTAGTGATGTTATGCTCCTTTCTCTTATGTTTAGTCTTGAACGAAGATAATGAAGTGCTATTTGAAGAAACAAGTCTAACAGGATTATCAAAATTTGACAAGCTAAATTTAGATTTTAGGGATTTTAGGTCGATCTCATTGTGCAATTGTGTGTATAAAATCATTACAAAAATCCTAGTGGTGAGACTAAAGAAATTGTTTTCCATTGTCATATCCCCTAACAATTTTACCTTCCTTGAAGGGAGGTAGATTCTTAATGTTGTAGGTGTAGCTCAAGGGAGACTTCATGATATAAAGACAAAGAATTTGAGTGCTATGGCGGAAAAGTTATATCTTTCAAAGGCTCATGAGCATGTCTATTAGTTATATTTGAGAACACTTCTAGTTTATGTAGGGTTCTCCTTAAATATGGTTAAAAGGATTGTGGCCCATGTGATGTCTATCTCTTTTGCATTGTCAGTGCATGGGCCTACCTCTCCTTTACCTTGGATAGAGGCTTGCATCAAGGATGCGTGTTGTCTCCTTATATTTTTCTCCTCGAGGTGGAAGGTTTAATTTGTATTATAATGGAGGCGGGGAGAATTGGTAGGTAAAAAGGAATCAAGTGGGAGCATAGTTTATGCTAACTTATTTGTTTTTTTGTAGATGGTTTACTATTGTTTATAAATTTAACTTTGTCAAAGGGTCGGGCTATTCAAGAGATTTTATGCCTTTATAAAAATTCTATGAGGATGGTGGCTAACATGGAAAAATCAACGCTATGTTCTAATGATGTGGATGATAGGACAAGAGAGGAGTTTTTACATGGTTTTCATTTTCAATATTCCAATTTTAATGAAGGGTTTTAATATCTTGACTATATGTTAAAACCTAATGATTATAAGTAGCAGGATTAGAGATGGATTTTATGAAAGGTTGAGAAATGTATTCACTTCTAGTGCAATCATTGGTTGTTAAGAGATGTTGTTTGACTCTGCTCAAGGCAATGTTAGAAGCAATCTTGATTTATTGGTAGTTTTTGGCTCATATCCCCAAAGGAGATATAGAAAATATTGTGAAAGTTTGTTTCAACTTTCTTTGAAGAGGTAAGGAAGAATGGGAGGGAGTCCATTGGACAAGTTGAAAGTCAATTTCGAGACCAAAAGATGAGGGTGGATGGGGACTCAAAAACATTCATATATTTGGAGCGACGCTATCGAGAAAGTCAATATAGAATTTGATAACTAAAAACAATATGTGGAATATACTTTTTCGTCAAAATTACTTGGAGCTTGACTGTAACGAACATAGTTCGTTCATGAGTTAATTGATCCCAAACACTTGGAATGTAGGAAATAATTCCATATAGGAGTAAATAATAAATTGTGTGTTGTGTGAATGAATGATATATGGTTTGGATACAACGAGGGTTTCATTTATATATTAGGCAAGAAGTGCCCTTTATAAGAATAATGTATATTGGTGGGATCATGTCCTTTCACATGTGCTCCTTTATTAAAAATAATTTATTATTGTTTATAATATATATTTATGTTTATAATATTGCCTTCCTTTTTAGAAAAGATTTATCTTCAAAGCTTATGTATGTAAAGGCTTGATATCTTTTTCTGTCTCATAATATCTTCTCATCTTTCTCAATCTTGGAACTGCCATCTTCATTGATGCAGGATAATATGAAATTTTGGGTGTGGTACAAACTTGTAGCGCTGTGAAATGATCTAACCAATCCCAAATCAATGTTTCGTGGAACTTTGCAATTTTTTTGATACTTGGGATAAGTTATGATCACAAAATTTAATTGCACTGACATCAATATTCTTCAAAACATAGGCTAATTGTTTTCATCTTAATTGATCTGGATAGGTCAATTGGTTGAGATGTTTGCTCTTATGATTAGGGTTTTGATAAGGAGTTGGTATGACATGAGTTTCCCTTATCATGCTTGTGGTGGTTGTTTGCTTTACTTTAGGTATATGATTTCTTTCAAGTATTGATGTTGCTTGGTTGATCACTATATATTTAGTTAGATTTCAATCTTTTGAATTGTTGCATTCAAGTTATTCTCATGTTAATTGAATTGGGATTTTTCTGAGTCATGATATTATCAATATTAATGTTTGTTCCCTTTTCTTTAGCTTGGACTGCTATTTTTGAGGACTTCAATGTTTTTTTTTTTTTTTGGCGATAAGTTGTTGTACTATGTTTTCCAATGACTTGTTGTCCTTATTAAGCTTCCTAGTGTGTAAGTAATTTCTCACGATGATCCTTCAAGCAAGAAATTTCTTCATTTTTGTCAACGATAATTTGGTTAACTTCCCTTTTCAAATTTTGCAATGGTTTTTAATTTTATTTTCTTGAAGGATTATTTTTGAAACATTTTTAAAGTCTTCTAGTGTCACTAAATATGGCATTAATATTGTATATTGTAATGCCATTTTTTTCTTAAATGAAAATGTTAAGAACTTCTTCTTCATGTTTAGGACAAAAGACCCTACCGTTTTCATTTAGTATGATCCTAGAACTATGTCACTATCAAAACAACATAACGATTTAATGGTGAATTGAGAGACACCAGTATAGTCTTCAATTCTCAATTGTAGATCACTTATGTCATATTGCTTTTCATCCCTATTTATGATTTCAATTATACTTGATTCAATAATCACTAACTGGTTGGCACATTTAGTACTAATGTAATTATTATCTTGAGTAGGAAGAGATGATAACATATTTTTTTGCAATTTTTCCTTCAATTCTAAACAACGTAATAACAATTTTGCTAAAAGTTTTAGGAAATATTATTTTCTACTTAGTTATAGACTCCATTCCTTTCTCCTTCGTGATTGGCTCAATTTTATCTTATGTCAACACTTGTAATATTTCACTTAAGCTTAATACTTATGACATATTATTTTCACAATACACGTTTTTCTAAACTCCTCTTTACACTTTATAAGAGTATCTTTATATTTAATCACTTTTAAAGTTCATCTTTAATTACCTTACTTTTAAAAGTAACATTTTTGTAACTTTTTTTTGTAATCTAAGTGGTAAATCCTTCCATTAATCAAAATATACTACATTATCTAGCCCATTAACTATAGATGGTCTCAACCTGCCCAGTGGGAAACCAGGTATGTCGACCATTTGTTTACTAAATAACTAGTTAAAAGTTGAAGCAAAATCAAAAGGTGTAGTATCACAAAGGAAATTAAATCACCATAAAAAAAAGAGTATAGATCAAAACACAAGTCTAAATCATATAACATCAAAAAAATAAGAATCTAAAGAGTTAACAAGTGATGGGTCTCTTGCACTAGAACCCGAAGGGGCTGAAGAAGCTAGGAATGGAATGTGTCGTTTAATCCTTGCAAGGCGACTTTCCATTTGATCCACATAAAATATCACGTTCCACTACTCCCTCTTTACATCTGCTAGGTTGGAAAATATATTGTACTGATTAGTTTGTTGTTCCATTAGAATTTGCGCCATAAGTTACTTCATTTTCCAATACTAGAAGAGAGATTCGATATATTGTTTTTTTCTAACCCTAGTGTGGCTAGGGTAAAAAACTAATCGACTGAATTCTTCCACCAACTCATAATTTGATTAGGAATGTTTGTCTCTAGCTGTCATCTCCTCCAGGCAGTGCTACTCATTATGGACATCAACATAGATTGTTTCATGGAAAATGTTTACGACCTCCCTAGCCTAATTATGGAAAATGTTTATGACCTCTCTAGCCTAATTATGGTCAACAAGGACTTAACACTATTTGTCTTATCATGATGTCAACCTGGATTGTATTTCACTATTTTTTATTGGAAGAAGAGTTGTAGGAGGATGCAGAGTTACCTAGAAAAGTGGAGTATCATGATGAAATCATGATACTTTCAAAGGATATTGAACAAGTTTGGAGGCTTTTTCATGATTATCATAGTTTTGAAATAGGTTTTAAAAGGCTCTATAGGCTCAGGGGATGTTTGAAGAAGTAGATGAACAAGTTATAGAAGTCTTGAAGCTGAGCAGATGGTAGAAAGGAGCCTTAAAAGGCGTAACATAGGTAACATGAGAACAACATGCATTATAATAGTGGCTCTCAGTCTTCTAGGGTGCGTTATAACAAACTTCCCGAATGGAGGACCTACTTTACACTCTGTAGGTGATTTCTCCCAAATTTCGTGTGCTTTCCAGTCATTTCTAAGGGAAAACACTTTGGTTTTGTGCTTGGTAATTACTCGAAGTCTGAGGAACTCTTCTAGAAGATGGTTAAAGTTGATAAGATCTCTTATTCAATGAGTATCATGGAGGATAAGGTCAAGAAGGAGAAATATCAAAATGTCACACCGATTTAGAGCACGTGAGCATAGATAGTTAGCTCACCATTATTGTTTTAATCATTCTAGCAAATTATATATTGGACATTTATTTGAGGAGTTTTGGTTGGTTGCATCTATGGTTGAGTGAGTGTGAGAGAAGAGAAGAGTTGATCCAGGTGGATTTTTGTGGCCATCCACCTATTCCACTTGGAACCCCACCATTGTTTCTTTCAGTTTTTTCATTTTCTTTAATTGTAGCACAATTTACTATTTTTGGCAGTTTTTCTGGTCCTGAACTTCCAGAGCTGTTTTGAGGCCCTAAACGACATTTTTTTGGGAAAACCAGGACCAACATGGGTTTTTAATTAATTTTGGCCACTCTAATTGTATTCCTCGGATAAATATTTTTAACGAGGTATTTTGCGTGTCAAACGAAGATCATATGCCAAAGTTACGACCCTAGGAAGTTGATGTACCAATTTACTCAAACAAGGCCCATGGTTTTGGTGCTTCATCTCCTAGGGTTAGGTTTTTGGATGTTTATGGTTTTCCATTATTTCTCAATAATAAATAGGCCTTCGAGATCTTGGGGGAAGGCCCCCAAGATCTAAAAAATTGAAATGGATCTGGCAAGATCTGCAAAATTAGAATGCCAGAAAAAGGAGAGAACACACTGTAATAAAACCACAAATAATTCATTTTATTAAAACACAGAATATCTATAAAAGCTACATTGTGGTGGAAAATATGTCCTTTCACAAGATGTGACTTGTTACTTATAGCATTTTTTAGTTACAATACCACAGGTAAATTCCACGGGTGGGTAAATACCATGGGTGGGTAAATCCCATGGGTGAATGAATACCATGGGCATATGTCACTTACAATACCATGGGTGGATGTCATTTACAATACCATGGGTAAATTCCATGTGCGGATGAATACCATGGGTGGATACATACCATGGGTGAATGAATACCATGGATAGATATCACTTACAATACCATGGGTGGATGAATAATATGGGTGTAGGCTATTTTCCATTTAGATCATTCCTCCCTCCTTAAGAAGCAATGGTCCCCATTGCGTGAAGTTCCCTCCTGAGAAGCCTTCGTTGAATATGAGGAGCCATTGAAGAGAAGGGTTTTGTGTGGTTAAACCATAACCGTAATGAAGGAAGATCCGATGATAGAGATACCCTATAATGCTTATGACCAACTGTGATACTGGCAGTGTGCGGCCTAGAAAATGGACTTCAATGAAGTGTGGATTTGTGGATGACCTATAACCATGAAAAACAAAGATCCGAGGATAGAGATACCCTATAATGCTTGTGACCAACTGTGATGCTACAATGTGCGACCTAGCAAATGGACTTCGATGAAGTGTGGGTTTTTGGATGAACCAGAACCATGACAAATGAAGATCTAAGGATCGATATACCCTGTAATAATTTTGACCAACTGTGATACTAACAGTGTGTGGCCTAGCAAATGGAATTCGATGAGAAGGATTTTGTGTGGTTGACCCATAATCGTGATGTTGACTGTTGGTGAAGTAGCAGGTTCCTACATGGGGTGGGGTGGGAGAGAATGTCTCCAAAGAACCCAAGTCGAACGCTGCTATTATGAAACCGATGAATGTGAAGTAGGTGCCTATTAAAGTGGGGTGGGAGGGCATGTCTCCAAAGGGAACCTGCTCCGAATGTTGCTCCAAAATTAAAATGGGCATAACTCGATCAATATAACTGAAAATATTTATCATCACATGTTTTTTGAAATAGAATGATCATTCTACATCTTCCCATGTGTTGGAAATCACTATCTAGAGACTCTGGAAACTCGTATTTGTGCTGCAATTTCTTGTCATCACAAAATTTCTGAAAAAAATTGTTGATTTTAAATAAGCGATAACTCCCTTGTCGTACTCCGATTCGACCGATTTTTTGTTTTTTTTTTTTAATCGGGAAATTTTTCAAGGGGGGCTTAGATATATAATCATTTCTTTGAAATTTTGCATTGAAAACTACAAACAATGGTAGAAGATCCACCGACCACTAATTGTCGTCAGAAACATTTTGCAACAATGTTGGTTTTAAAGCAACGATATCTCCCTCATCCAGATGTCAATTCGAATAATTTATTATTTTTTTGTAAGAAATACAGATATTCTTTGAAAAATTTCCACAACAATATTTGCACCAATATTTTTAGATCTTCTCTACAAACTCGCCGCTTAGAAAATTTCTACTAAAAAATGAAAAACAAAATTTCTTCCCACTTTGCCCAGGAAAGTGCTCTATGGAGGTTGTGGAACTTGCATGGAGTTTGCTAAAGATGGATGCAAAATGTTGAAACTAAAATATGCTTCAAACCCTTATTCTCACGGATTCGTAACCTGAATCTGATCCCAGTGATCCGAATCTTGGGGGGAGGCCCCAAAGATCTAAAAAATTGAAATGGATCTCGAAAGATCTGCAAAATTAGGATGCCAGAAAAAGGAGAGAACACACCGTAAATAAAACCACAAAGTAAATTTTTTATTAAAACAAAGAATAACTGTAAAAGCTACATTATGGTGGACAATTTGACCTTTTACAAGATGCGACTTGTTACTTATAGCATTTTTTAGTTACAATACCACATGTAAATTCCATGGGTGGGTAAATACCATGGGTGAACGAATACCATGGGAAGATGTCACTTACAATACCATGGGTGGATACCATTTACAATACCATGGGTAAATTCCATGTGTGGATGAATACCATGGGTGGATACATACCATGGGTGAATGAATACCCTGGATAAATGTCACTTACAATACCATGGGTGTAGGTTATTTTCCATTTGGATTGCCTTTTAAGGCCCTAAACTGATTTTTTTGGGAAAACTGGGACCAACATGGCTTTTTCACTGATGTTGGTCACTCTAAAGTTGTATTCCTCAGATAGATATTTTTAACG
Source organism: Pinus albicaulis (assembly GCA_034641835.2). Classification (NCBI taxonomy): domain Eukaryota; kingdom Viridiplantae; phylum Streptophyta; class Pinopsida; order Pinales; family Pinaceae; genus Pinus; species Pinus albicaulis. The sequence continues at coordinate 1,913,751,951 of CM076578.1, forward strand.
AGGTATTGTGCGTGTCAAACAAAGATCATATGCCAAAGTTACGACCCCGAGAAGTTGATGTACCAATTTACCCAAACAGGGCCCATAGTTTTGGCGCTTCATCTCCTAAGGTTAGGTTTTTGGATGTTTAGGGTTTGCCATTATTTCTCAATAATAAATAGGCCTTTAAGCCTTATTGTAAGACAGTTCAGAGGCATGTAGCCACCACATCTCTTCTCAGAGATAAGCCACCATTGCTCGAGCTATTTTATTTCCATTTTGTCTATAAGCTTATTTCAGTTATTTGGTATTAATGAAATGAAGTATAGTTTCTGCTGCATCTCTGTGTTTATGTTTATTTCTGTATTTTATTATGTTCTTGCATAAATCCGGATCAAGAGTGTGCAAGTTGTGAGGGACATTATGTAGAAAATATAAAGCAGTTTGTAGGTGTTTAAGAAGATAGCAAAAGTGTATTTTAACTAACATCTTATGTATAATGTGAGCAAATGGAGTAAGACATGATTGAATATCATTTGGTGCATGGTAGTTGATAGTGCATTCATCAAAATATTGTTTGTGCATAGTGTTTTTTTTGGAAAAAAATATCTATTGCAAAGAGGACTAACATGTTGTTGTTGAACTGTGAATTTCTCCTTGGAATCCATTTTGAAAATGAATGAAAACGTGTCTCCAAGAGTTTGAGGAGGTTGCAACCCCCGTTCAGTAGTAGCTAAACAATATAGGGGTGGTGGATCCTTGCTGGTGGTGGTTGGAAAAATAGTATAATTGGAGTGGTATCTCCATCCAGTGGGGGTTTTATAACTCAATGATGGTTAGGTGATGTTTAAAGTGATTTTTGTCTTTCAGCAGGCGGTGGCTTAAAAATTCATGTGAGTAGATATTTACTAGTTAGTGGTGGCTAAAAAAACTATTCAAATGGGTAGTGGCTCCTAGTTGGTGATGGCTAACTGAATGGTGTAAAAGAATTTATTCATATAATCATAAGAGAATGAGAAGCATCATAAAAACAACGGTTGGTTTTTGTCCCTCCAGGGTTTCCACTAGAAATATTTGGTGTCTCACGTGTTAAATGTTTTTATGGTTTTGTGTTTATTTTTTATGTTCTTATCTCTCATTATGTATTTTAGATTTTAAATGGTTAAAATATTAATCAATTGGCAATTTTTTTATAAGATCCATCACTACTGGTTCACCCCCCTCTCTTAGTAGTGATCTACATTTCTAACAAGTCGTATCAGAGTGGGTTCTCTCTAGTGAAGCTTAACCCACTCGAGTGTAGATCATGGACGATGACCTAGAAAAATAAGAATATGTGTCAAAAGAAGAAGAGCAGAAAACCCATCAAGAAGATTTCAGATTCAAAAGAACCCCCTTTTTTACTGGTCAGGAAAGGTGAAGAATTACCAAGTTCCTCTTGCACATGTAGTGATGATTATGCTCTTGAGATTAATGGGTTAGAAGATGATAATCAATCAATTGAGATTGATATTTAGAATATAATTGGAGGTAATACTTTTTGAGAGGAAGTAAATAGCAATGTAGGAGAAATGGGGAGACCAATTGAAGATCAAAGTTAGCTTATCACAATAATGGGTGTAAAGCAAAGGCGATCAATTGAAAATATAGACTTGTGAAAGTTATTACAATTTTTTTATGAAAAGGAGTGTGCCTAAAAAGAAGAAATTATTAGATTAAAAACCCAGCTAGAAGAAGGGAGGAAATTTGAAGAAGGAATGAGGAAGTTGTATAAGGAAATGGAAGATTAGTGTGAAAGACTAAAATATTAAGTAGGCTCTTCAAGAGAAGGTTATACATGACAAAATATAGCGCTCAAGCAACTAAAAGCAAATAAAAAAATATTGGAGCAACTAGTAACAATGTGAAAAAGGAGAATCATCAGAAAAACCAACAACCAAGAAAGGGGAAAATGAATGAGCCAAGAAAGGTACATTCACCAAAAAGTTCTATTGCTCCCATAATAATAAATGTCAAGTGTTTTAGATGTCCAAATTTTGGACACATAGCAGCAAATTGTAGAAGTAAAGAGATCAAGTCCTCTCAACACAAGGATCATCCAAAGGAGAAGCAACCTCAAGCAAGCCTGCAAGGAATATTTCCATCATCATGAAGATAATAAATACTTAGGTATACTAGTCCTTTTTATGGTTATTGTTTCTCATGCAATGATTTTAGCCATAAGGCTATTGATTACAGGCCACATGCAAAGAATAGAAAACAAAATAGTAGAAGATATGGGTATATTCCTTTGTTCCTTGGTCACATAAAGTGTTACTTATGTGATAATACTGGCCATAATTCCAAGGATTACAAGCTACCCATTTTTTACAGGCGATCCAATCAAAGTGAGGAGATAATGCAAGGCCATCCACACAAGAAGAAATAAGGTGATGCACATGCCAAAGTTCAACTCATCAAAGTTTGGAGGATAAAGAAGCAACAATAGACTCCAACCAAAAACTAAGGTCTGCATGATCTCAGGGGGAGCATATGGCTGCGCCTTGAGTTTCATGTAGATTCTTAGAGGTGTAGCCATATTGAAGAGATTGCATGAAGACAAATCTGCATATTAGGAAAGAGATGCATGATCTCACAGGGAGCTACATGCAATTTGAAGTATTGTTTTTATTTCATATTTTTTATGACTAATATATGTAGTGATAGCTTGTGACTAGATTGTAGGAGATTGTTGTCGTGTCAATTTCTATAGCATTTGGTTTGGTGAAGATCATTCATTTTTTTGTTGATTATATGCTACAATGAATTATGCTACTTATGGTAGATCTTCTCAGAGTTTTGTGATTAGGATTTAGAGCATGAACTCTTCATAGAGAGAGTTGTCAAGGAGTGAAGGAAGATATCACACCTTCATGAGGAACATTTTTTCTTCCAAATGGATATGTAGAATGTTGGCATTATGCTCATTGTGGAGGAGCTTGTTATGCATCTATTTGAAATTGGTATTGTAGTAGTTGCCTCGTAGAGATTCAAATGTGTTAGTGTGCTTGCATGGCATAGTTGGTATATTGCTAGTGCTCATATTGCTAGGTCACATTTATATTATGTATTGTCATGCATGTAAGGCTGCTATGGAGATAAGATGATGGTGTATTGAAATTGGCACATTTAGAGTGTACATATTGTGATTCATGTCTTATATATATAGATGTATGATGCATGTTGTTGTTAGGATGTCTTGCATTTGGATGATTGATTTGTGATGAGTTTATGAGCTAGAGAAAGTTGAATTAATGGTTTTGATGTCTTGTTAGTATATGGCGTGAGTGGTTGAGACTATGAGACATGTAGATTTCTATTGATGCATGGAGAAAACATGTTGTTGCATGAGTCTCATGAGAATATGCATATTTCCTATGATTTTTTGATTGATATACTTTTTCTACTTGGGATTTTGATTTAATTGTGTGAGGAGAGAGTGTATTGACCTTGATAGCATGAGGTCTAGGAGATTATGAGTTGTGAACAATGATTTTATTGAAAAATATTATGATGTTTTAGTTATTTCTTAGTGCTTCTTGGATTCATTGCATATTTTACCTCGCATTGATGATGTTGGAAATATTTCTACTATATTGTCTTATCTGTTACCAGTGATGCTTTTACTTCTTGTTGATTTGTTGCTTAGAGCTAGAATTGATACTAGAACAATATGCTTCTCTATTATTGAGCCTCATTGATGATTTGTTCACTGATGATGAGGATGTATATGCTGCTTGTGTTGTTGTTTTCAGATGAATATGGTGCAAATTTCTACGCAGAGTATGGTGGTTGCTAGTAGAGATTTCTTTGTTGGTGTTGATGTGAGATATACACATGTTGTTAAGAAGATCCTCGTTTATGGCTGAAGTGTTGAGTGTATCCATGTGCTATAATATTCCATGTATTGCATGTTCATTGCTACTGCTATATAGAGCATATATTCTTGCTCACTGATCCCTGTGTTTATGTTATATCATTGTATTGGGAATGCACAGAGGAGAGCACACATATGTGCAATTATAAAATTAATGTATCATCATTGTGTCATATTCTAATGCATTGGTTATGGAGAGACCCATGTTGTCTAATATGTATTCAGTTATGTATGGACTAATGGGTGTCAAACTCATGTCTTGTTTTATATATCATCGACATAGCCCTTACTGCATTGGGTGAATGATGTAAACGTTGGGTCCATAGAGTCATTGGTTGATGATAACCATGCTTATATGAGAGTCATATATCAGTTATATATGCTTATTACAATCATGCATTTGATCCATATCACTGGTCAAATTTAGTTGGAGTTTTATCTTTTGAGGAGTAGTCTCTTGCACTTGGAAATGAGGCTTATTGTAGTGAAGCGGAAGTGTTGCTACAACAACAAAGAGAGTATGATGCAACATAGACATCCACTCTTATCATAAGATAAATTTTCATCAGTTGTGTTGTCAGCATGGTGTTGAGAATTTCAGGGGGAGTACTTATCTCATCCTCTCGCATTGTTAGCATTGTTCTTCAGTGTTGGAATTTCCCTTTTCCATTCATGTCAAATGGGAAGAGAGTATAGAGTACAGAGAGAGTTCAGAGATTAGATTTAGAGGTCAGATCATGTTGAGGTTGACATCAATTCCAAAAGAGGGAGCATATTGGAATTCTAGTTTTGAAATTGATGTCAATAAGCCCTTAGCACTATTTTTCTTATCATGATGTCAAATTGGATCAAATTTCACTTATTCTAATGGGTAGAAAAGTTACAGGAGCACAAAGGGTTACCTGGCAAGGTGGAGTCTCATGATGATGTATTGATACTTGCAAAGGATATTGAATAAGTTTAGAAGAATTTTCATGATTATTAGATTTTTAAATGGGTTTGTAGAGGCTCCACAAGTTCAGGAGATGTTTGAAGAAGTAGATGAACAAGTTCTCGAAGTCCTAAAGCTGAGCATATGGCAGAAAGGAGGATTGGAAGGGGTAATGTAGGTAACATGAGCATAACCTACATTATAACGATGGATCCTAGTCTTCTAGGGTGTGTTATAATGCACTTCATGAATGGAGGACCTAAGTTACACTTTGTAGCTAGTTTCTCCCAAATTCTATGCATTTACTAGTCATTTATAGGGGCATATATTTTGGTTTTGTGCTTGGTAATTAGTCAATAATTTAGAGGAAGTATTATAGAAGATGGTAAAAGTTGATAGCATCTCTTAGTCAATGAATATCATGGAGGATGAGGTTACGGAGGAGAAATATCAAAATGTAGCAGTAGCCTAGAGCATGTGAACACTGATAGTTATCTCTCCATTACTGTGATTGCCATTATTGTTTAATCATTCTAGAAAATTATATATTGGATATTTCTTTGAGGATTTTTGGTTGGTTGCAATGTTGGTTGAGTGAGTGTGGGAGAAGAGAAGAGTGTGCAATTTGTGAGGGACATTATGTAGGAAATCTGAAACAATTTGCATGTGTTGTAGAAGATAACAAAAATGTGTTTCAACCAACATCTTATACAGAGAGTGACGAGATGGAGTAAGGAATGATTGAAGATCATTTGGTACATGGTAGTTTATAGTACATTCATTATAATATTATTTGAGTGCATTTTTTGTTTTGGACAAATTTATCTATTACAAAGAGGATTGTCATGTTGTTGTTGAGTGGTGAAGTTCTCCTTGGAGTCCAGTTTTTAAAATGAATGAAAATGTGGCTTCGAGATTTTTTGGAGATTGTGGCCTTTGTTCATTAGTAGTTGAAAAAGATAGGGGTGGTGGCTGGAAAAATGGTATATTGGGAGTGGTATCTTTATCTAGTGGCAGTTGCGCGAGGCTTATTGGGAGTGGTGGCTTCTAGTAGGTGGTGGCCTGCAAAGTCGTGTGAGTAAATACTTCCTTGCAGTTGGTGTCCAATAATACTATTCAAAGGGGTAGTTGCTCCTAGTTGAGGGTGGTCAATTGGATGATGTAAAATAATTTATTTCATGTAATAATAAGAGAATGAGAAGTAACAGAACATAAGTAGACAATTTTTGTCTCTTTAGGGTTTCCACCCGAAATATTTTGTGTCTCAGGTGTTGAATGTTTTTATGGCTTTGAGTTTATGTTTGATGCTCTTATCTCTCCTTATGTATTTCATATTGTTAATGTTTAAAAGATTAATCAATTGGAGAAAATTTTATAAGAGCCTTCACTACTGATTCACCCACCCCCCCAATAGTGATAAACATTTCTAATAGAATATGTAGAAACGCTCTCCAGGTCGACACTTTCTTCCAATTTTGTGTATTTGAAGTTGTTCACCTTTTAATTTTTAACCTTTGGTTTCAATATTCTACATGATCGATGTGATTGGTGTCATGAATTCCATGGTTAGGTCATTATAAGGAAAGGTTATCCAATTTAGAGTGGATTGTATTTTTTAGAATGTTGTTGTTTTGTGTTGGACACCTAATCCTTCTAGGGTTAGTGTGGAAGCTCAAGAGACTTAGGGAGTCCAAGAGACCTTGGAATATGAATCCAATGGTCACCCCCAATGTATGATAAATATGTTTCATTGTGAATAGTATTTCATCCACACTTATCTTATCTTCTTGTATGTTTACCATGCCTGTGTTTGACATGATATCGGAGCCAACTCCCAAATTAGTGTTTCTGCCCTTGTAACTCCCGTCTGACATTTCTGCAGTCTCCCCATTTCTTCAGTTTGCCATATTCCTATTCTTTGTTCTCTGCACATAATGGTGGGCTCTGGAGAATATGTGGCGTAATATGACATAGTGTCGTTAATTTCTGCCGAGACTGCTGAAATCTGGCGCATCGTTGAGCTTACCCTTTGACTTGAACTTGCTTTTGGGTTGAGATACTTACCCTTGTTGTTGTTGTGGGATGCTGGTTGATTGTTTTTTTAAATCTGTTGATGGAGTCTTGTTAATTCCTGAGACATCCCTTAGTTCGATAACGCTCTCCTGTCCTTACGTTTTTTGCATTGTGCTCCTCGCAGGTCTTTACTCCATTGACTGGTACCGAGCTCTCTCCCTAGACCCTTCGTGTTTCTCCATACCATTTTAAACCCCATCATACATTTCATTACATCAAACTCAGCCATCATACAGAGTTCACATCAGTGTTGGCCCTCCCGTGGTCCGACCTCCAGCACCGACATCAACATTGGCCCTCCTGTGGTCCGACCTGACTCCTGCAGCACTCCTTCCGTGGTATATGCGATATCACCGCAACTCCCTCCCTCGGCCGCAACATTTATCATACACTGTGGCCTCTCCAAACATTGGTTCCTTCCCTCTCACACTATGCTGTTCGCGTCTCCCTCGCACGCCATCTTCCCTCTTCTCGCACCTCCCGTGTCACCTCTCCACCTGCACGCTGACCTCCCCACAACACTGTTGCGTGGCTTCACCTCCCCATGGCACTGCCCACCGGTCCTTCACCTCCCCATGTCACTCATACATTATGGTCTGACACTGCTATACTGTCGGATCCTCTCCCGTGGCTACTTACCACCGATCCCCCACTGCTACGGCCTCCATCATTGTCAGCTCCTTCGCTCATATATGCGATAACATATATCAAAGCTCTATGGTAAAGCTCCACTCCACTCTGTCATATCATTAATAAAACATCAGATGCCACTCTTTCCAATATCTCTTCATATTCTCTACATTTCATTTAGTGTGAGAATGAAATGTTGAATGTTGTGTGTGATACATTTGGTTCGTATGTATTTCTATGTTGGAAATACTGAGAGGGAAGGTGAATCAATATTTCTTTTCAATTGTTATTTTTACCAGTTAGATCACTTATATTTAGAACACAAAATGAACAATAAGAATAAATGCTTTTATTTATTTCTTCTTTACAATAAATCAGGTACAATATATGTAGGGCTCCAACCCTAGATGAAGACACCGATCTTCAATCTCCTGGGCTCCAACCTGTATTTAGCAAGCACCGACTTCGTCTTCCAAGGCTCCAACCTTATCAATTTTGAGGCACCAACCTATAGGGCTCAAACCCTATCTCTAGTATAGGCTCCGACCTCGTCTCTTGAGGACTCTTATCCTCTAGGGCTCCAACCCTTTGCTTCAATTCGTCAAGATAAGTTCACTAATTCTTCACGGCTCCCAATATCATATACAATGAGCCGTGACAATATATTCACCAACACTTCCCTCTCCAATATGCTTAGTCCATCAATGACAACTTTGTATTCACATGAAGGTGTCTCCACAACTGTTCTTGTCACCCAAACAAAGATCTCCAAATTCACCTCATGAGGGCCTTCAACAATGCATCATGGTCTCCAAGAATCTCCAAGATCAACTCCAAATCTACTCCAGGATATACTTCTTTAAGGTATCTTCAAGAAAATGTCTAATGGTATGTTCTCAAACAATGTTCAATCCAAGTGACTTCAAATCAGCTCCACCAATATTAGACTTCATAGGAAGCCTTCACAATTTCTAAAGATAATCCTTCAATCTGCCCTAAATGCCAACCCAAAATGCTAGTGCTTCAAAATCCTTTCAAGGGCTGCTTTAATGACTACAATATCTGCTCCAAATTTATGGCCCAAGACTCTTCAAATCTGATCTAATAAATCCTTCGCATGGTGTTCTTACAAAGTCTTCAGGATCTGCTCAAAATGATCTCCATGGTTTGCTCAAGATCTGCTTCAAAATATCTTCAAAACACTTGGCTTAAGATGCCTTAAGTCTGCTCCAAGACTTCTTCAAGGACACCTAAAAAAGGTTTTCAATATTTGATTCAATAGATCACTCCAAAAGGCTTCTCCAAGCTCACACCTCAAGAATCATCCTAGAATTCAGAAATGTCTACAAGTCTGCACAAGAATAACTTCAAATCTGCTCAAAGATACAAAGAACGTTGCTTCAAAATATCTTCAAGTTATCCTTCAAATCTGTTCCAAGGATGTTTGAGGTATACTTCAACAAAGGCTTCTAATAAAGGTGAGAATATCTTCTCAGGAACCTCCCTGAAGTCTGCTACAAGATTATTCAAAAACTTCTCGAAGTCCACAAGAGAGAGTCCTCCAAACAATTCCAAATATGCTCTAGGCAAGCATTCGAAGGTGGTTTAATAAGGGTCAGTTCACATGATTTTCTCCACAGAAAATTAGGGTGAGATTCCAGACTTAGATTACTTCAGTTCTGCATTTTTAGGATAACCAAACTGTTTTAACACTACAATTTTTTTTTTAGCCCAAAACAAAAAGTCTTCAAGTCCTCCTTGGCCTCCAATTACTTCTCTGCAGTTATATTCTGATTTTTTGACCAAAAATCCTTAGCCAAATGAATAGTCCGAACCTCCTTTTCATATGATATTGATGTCAAGATGAAGGAACACGTATTTCTGGGGGTAGGCCGACATGAATGACTGTGTATAGTTTGGCTAGCCGCTAGGATTAATTTCCTTAGCTTAAAAAATCAATATCTTTCAAACTGCTTGGAGTTTCGGGCTGAGCAATAGCTCGTTGGAAAGGAAAAATTATGCTCTTCAACATGGTGTAGGTCCAATGTGAAAGATTGCCTCTAATGTTGAAAAAATTATTTTTCTTTGTGACTGTCCTTAAATTATTTAGTGTAGAAAATGATCAGGACAGTATGGCTTCTTTGTTTGGCTTCTCCATTGTTTGTATTCTCCATTATTTGGCTTCTTCATCATCATAGGAACATGTAAGACATCCATGTCATCATGATAGTGTCCAGAAATGTGTATCATCCATGTCATCACATAATTGTGCAGTGATATGTTATAGTGCAATATCATTAGGAGAACTTCAAAATAGTCTTCCAACCTTCAAATGATATCTTCCATGTTATCATCTATTTTTTCAACCTTCATCAAGTGCCATCATCAATTGTGGTCATTCATTTAGTGTATGACATCATCAAGTGTATGACTCCATATGTCATCAAAGGTTAAGGTCTGGATCATCAAGGCATATGCAACATTATAGCTAGTTCAAGGACTTCTTAGGACTTCTTCATTAGTGGTTTGACATCTTCATGGGTTGAAATATTCATTGATGGAATCCTTAGCACCTAGGGATTGCATGAGGTTCATTGACATCATAAGAATATTTGTCATCTCAGCTATTGACATCAATGACAACCTTGATTAATATTCTACTCTCTGTGATGAAGGTCAATCTCTTAGATGAATGTATTATGTTCAGCAGTACGTATATGTAGTTTGAACAGTGAGCAAATTCCTTTGTGTTGTATTATAATTTGGAGAGTGTAAAATATGTTACGAGTTCCGATACGTTGGTTCGTACACACAGTTCATACTTTGGTTTAAGGGAATACAAAAAATTTAGCATTGTATTGAATTCAATGCTGGAATGGTGAAGTTTATTTATGCATTGGGTTAATTCAAAGTATATTCATATGTTTTAAATTCTAAATATTTCGGGAAATCACATGAGAATTTTTGGAACCGACGCGTTTCGAACTACCAACTGTATATTCATATGTGTTGGTTGCGTATTGCTACAAGCTCTCCTTCTGGTGCCTTGTATTGGTGCATTTATTTTATACTCGTCCTATATCCATTCAATTTTCTCCTGTGAAAGTAATAAGAATTCTTCATCGCCATAATCATATATCACTACATGCATTTTGGTGCCAGACATTGTATGCAGAAAGCCTTGGTTTGCAGGAAGGATACTTCACAAGGCAAAGGGAAGTATTTTGTCATACTCTGTAATCTTTGAATTTATTGAGATTTTTTGTGGGTTTTTTGAGCTCGATAAGTTGGTAGAAAGGGCATCAATTTTCTCTATAAATCCTTCAAATTTTGAAGTAGTAGGACTTTGTTGAGCTTCTGCACAATATCTGGCATAGAACACTTGTTGAAGAGACATTTCGCGCTTCCAGAAAGTCTTATAAAGCATTCCCTTTATAGTAACAATGGCACCCTCTAAGAGTACGTGCATTGAAGAAGTGGGTCATTTGCTGCATTGTATGATGCAGTGACTTGGTTGCTTTCTACTCATCTAATAGTTGCGGTAGGAGTTATTTATCATCTTATAGGTGCATATGTAGTTGAAGCCAACACCATTAATTTGATTCAATTGTTTTTAAATGGATCTAACGGATGATGTATTAAAACTACTGAATAATCTAAACATTCCAACATTGATGAGATGGTTAAGATAAACAAAAACATCTCTTTGAAATATTAAGAATTCTCTACAGCGTGCACAAGAAAAGATCGTTTTTTTGCAGCTTGAATCTCAGTTACAACAAGATGATTTGCAACAGTGTCAACAACATTTTGAACTTGTTTTTGTTCAGAAAAATCATTTGTTGAATATTGAGACATACTACCATTAGCAGCAATAATATGAAGTTGATTCAGATCTAGTGCTCAATGAAGGAGAGGATTTGCATGCAAATGTAAATGTTCAGTCTGCACTTCCCAAGCCCATCATCAAACCTTGGGAAGTGAATAATGAACAAAGATTCATATTGGATGGATCGATTCTTGGCAATGGGCATCAAAAACCAAGAAGATGTTTCATTCATATGTTAGAACTTGTTCAAGAGTATTGAACAGTCTTGCAGTTGAGTTTTCACCATCATCTCACCTTTTATTTGGCAGGGGGGAAATGATGGTCATATACAATCTTCAAAGCCAAATCAAGTGAGCTTGAGCTACAACCTGCCATTCCAGATTCAGAGTTGGAGCCAGAGACATAGCAGTTCAAGCGAGCCTAAGCCACAACCTGCCATTCCAAATTCAGAGTTATAGCCAAAGACACAACAGTTAAAGGGAGCCTAAGCCACAACCTGCCATTCCAGATTCAGAGTTGTAGCCAAAGACACAGATGGCCATGAGCATGCCTTTGGTTGGTGGTCAGCCTTAAACCATCTATGTGAGGTTGATATTCTTCCTCTTCAAATTATTCAGGACACTTCCTCTAGTAGAAGACTTCATCTTCTTGCCAATTTTGGTAGAGTTCTAGGAATTGCATCAAGCATTCCAGAGTTGGTGGTCATCCTTAAACCATTGCAGGTTGCATACCTCCCTTTGCCAGGTTGAAGGTCTCCCTCTTCAAAACATTAGGAGCACTTTCTCTAGCAGAAGACCTTAGATTCTTGCCAGATTTGGAAGAGTTCCGGGAACTGCACTAAGCATTATAGTGTTGGTGGTTATCCTTAAACCACCTCCTTATGCCAACATTTCAGAGAGCTCATTCAACCCAGTGCTGTCATTTTGTATTAAAACTCTCTTCTTGGACTTGTTAGCCACCTATAAAATTTGTCATATCAAATGGTGGCTAAAACATTTTTGGAGTCTTCAAGGAACACATTTTACTGCTAAAAAGTGTTATCTCTTGAAGACTCTTGAAGGCCTCATGCCTCTATCCAAATCTTCGCTGCTGTTCCCTTTTTATACTCAGAAATTCTGCTGATTTCATGAGAAAAGACTGCTGCAAAATCATCATTTTTCCCCTTCCTCCACTCAAAAATAACCTTCATTTTTTACCCCTTTATTCTCCATAAAAATCCTTCATTTTCATATTTTTCCCGCTTCCCTTCCGTCAAAATCCTTTGAAAACCATTGAAAATATATAAAAAACCCATTTTTTATTACAGAATTAAGCCCCCTTGGGCTAAGTCCTAAACCACTTCCCCTCCATACGCCTTGGTGCTAGAACCAAGCGCTCACCCCTTTCAGCACTAATCGCATCGCAAAATCGCATCGCACAAGTCCATTTGCCGAGTTAAAACCTCTGATGTGATTAAGCCCCGTGTCTATAAACCCCGATCATATTATTATTCCATATAACCTGTGGGCCTGCATCTGGTGCTAAAACATTGTAAATAAACCCATCCCGATTAATATTTTCCTTTGTTAAGTCGTAAAAACCATTTTATCCTAAGATTGGTCTAACGTGCCCATACAATGATTTTTTAAGTAAAAATGGGTAGATTAAAAAGACCCGAAGCACAATCGCATCAGAGAAATTCATAATGGGTAAGACCCGCATCAAACTTTCCGATGCGATTGGGTCCCATATGTATAAACCCCGCCCTCCGCTTTTTACTCCATATAACTTTCACCCAGGACCAAGTGTTAAGGGTCCGAGGCGCTAATCGCATCGCAAGTTTCAAATGGTTAGATTGAAAGATCGGGCCCGAAAGTTCCGATGCGATTGGCCCTCACATATATAAAGCCCCAGGCCTATCACATTCCATATAATCCATGGCCCCGCAGATGAGCGCCAACCATTTCATATGTATACATCCCGCCCGATAAGACCTTTGTTTTATATTAAATTTTTGGGTTTTTCATGTTATAAGGTTTTTCCGCTGGTGCAAGTCTTCAAACGTTATCGACCATTGATCTTAGTCCGATGAACGATCACCGCCAAATCGCATCGCAAGTTTTTCATTGAGTGCATTTAGCATAATGCCTCCTCTGATTGACATCTCCCGATTCTTTCCCTCCCGTCGATCTGATATGCAGATCGACGACCCATAACTAATTGCTCCGTCGCACTCCAAGTTCATTACCTCGCCGATTGTGATCTCCCGATGCATCTCCCACCGTCGATCTGATCTGCAGATCGACGGTCTTCATCTAATCGCATCAGAGTTTTCCATCAGGTGCGTCTAATTACTTTACTTTGCCCCCCTCCGATCGCCGATTCCCGATTTATTCTCCACCGTTGATCTTTTGGGCCGATCTGATCCGACGACCCACGATCATCCCGAAATTCCAACTTCAATTTGAACCATATTTTCCTTTGAATAAAGGTTTTTAACCTTATTTCATCATATTTTTTCCATTTCCCTATAAAGTGACCCCTTCACTTTGTTTCCTCCCAGATCACTCCCGACCGTCGATCTTTTGCAGATCGATGGTTCTGACTTAATTAACCCCCATTATTATTCCAAAACAATCCCCAACAGATCCCAACCATTGGATGATGCCATCCAACGGCCATGCTCCTCCCCACGACCTCTGAAGCAATTTAACCCAAAACACAGGATTTATTAATTGGTTTCGTCATATTAAAGAAAAATCCGAAGGCTAGGAATGACGATTCCCGTGCCTTTGATTCATAAAAGGAAACCATTCGCAGGGTTCAAACTCCATGTCTCGTCGATGCTACATGGGCATTGATGCCCTTTGAGCCCTGCGCAGCACTGCACATCAACAAGACACAGTGAGTGAAATCACAATCAAAGAGTATCAGTGTCGAAGACAAAACATACCAGAACAGAAGATTGAAGACAAATTTGGGGGATTACGACTAAGAATGATTATAAAAAGCTTAATCCTCCAAATTAAAAACACAATTAAAAGAAAATCATAAGTGTTTATCAGACAAAAAGGCCTCCACCACCACATCTGAGGCAAATTGATTCCTCTCAGCTACCATAGTGCCACCTGTAGCCACAAGCATTCAACAGAGGCCGAAGTTATTGATCAGAAAATTAGATATTTGCCTCAGTGTAGCCAAAGATTTAATTTTTCTAAGGGAACTTAATGCAAAAAATATCAGCAGAGTTATTACATCCTGAACAGAGCCTTAAAATTCAACAAAAGCTCCCACCGAGCTTAATCTTAAATGTAAAACATTTAATATAAAGGACACCTATGTACGCTTCTCCATTGAGCCCCCCAAAGGCCGAGAAGCCATTAAGTTTGTATTAATGATCTTTAGAGATCTTTTATCAGATCTCACCTCCTCATTCTTCTATAAATACTACTGCAAAATATGAGAGAGGGGTTGGTTGAGTTGGCTACTGAACATTGAAATGTAATTGAGCTTGAGACTTCTACTTGTAAATAGTGTTCACTGGCCCTTGGAGTTCTGCTTGTGATAGATAAGTTAGGCTGAGATGTGTAGATGATTGCTAAACTAAAGCATTGGACTTAAAGCTGTAACTGGTTTGGAGCATCAATACAAACTGATTTATGGGATCCTGGTCTATGTTGATGGTGATGTTTTTCTCATTGTGACTCGTTATTTTGTTTCTATTTTCACTGTGTTCATCTTCTCTTATAAATAACAACATGCATAGAGTTAGGACCTACTGTATATCAGTACCGTTCTCTGACTAAAAATATTTATCTGAATGTTTTCTTCCATTCTGTGTTATTTAGGAATGATTTAATTCAGTTTAAGCATAGAAATGCTGGCGTTCCCTCGTCTTATTGTTTTAGCTGAATATTGTTCTTGGATGTTACTTTCATTTCATGTTAAGTAGAGATGAACTAAGGAAGATATGGTGTGCCCTGGTCCTAGTTTTATCCCCAAAGACTGTCTGAATGTTTCCCTTGGAATGTGTTAAAAGTTGGCTAGTTTAGAAGTACTTACTAGATCTTAGACCATCCTTTGTTATCATTTGTGTTTCCCTTTGTTTTTATATGTTTTCTATTGAAAGTGTATCAAAGGTTGGCTAGTTTAAAAGTACTTACTAGATCCTAGTTTACTTTCATGTCTTTCTTAAGTGTATGTCAAAAGATGGCTAGTTTAAAAGTACTTACCAGATCTTAGGCTGCTCTTTGTTCTTCATATGTTTAAATTCCCCTTCTTATTGTATCATTTCATTCCATAAACAAAAATTTAAAGAGATCCTTAGACATAGATGACTTGCCCCATGGACCACTCTTGCCCCTTGCTGTTTCAATTAAACCCTATTATGACTCCATAGCCCAATGGACTAAAACCTGCAATTATCTATCTTCCTGGCCAAAGCTTGTTCTATTTGCTTGCAACTTCTCACCTTTGAAACTCTTTGCACTTAGAACTTTCCACCTCAAACAATAATCATGCTCAACCATCCAAAAACAAAAACAAACCCTCGGCCTTCATAACTAGCCTAATATCATTACCCAAAACTCCAAAGACAAATCCATCTTTGCACTTATTTGGAGAGATCCCTCTCTGGATTCAGGAGGGCTAGATCCTAGAATCCCAAAGTGGTTGAAATAATGTTCTCCTTGCAGTTGGACTTTTTCCAATCTTGCTAATTACAGGGTGCTAACATTTCTGGCGACTCCGCTGGGGAACTTGAGTGCATTTTATCTTACACACCCTTTGGCACTCAAAAGACCCAAAAATATCTGGTTAGATTGGTATCTCATTGCTGAATGGTGGACATCAGCCTAATTCAAATAGTTAATTCATCCACCTGGAGACTCCACACTCCATAACTCTCAAAGAATCCATTGGATGAAGAACTTGAAATATGGCCAGACCTCATAGAAGGGTAGAACATACGGGTTGGATTTGGTTTAAAGAATTCATTGTTTTTGTCTATCACTATGTTCTATCCTACTTCAAGCCTGATCAAGTGCACCAATATGAGACCCACATTAGTTATGTGAAAGATCTCAAGCCTCAATCTTTGGACCATGAGCAGACCTATACTCCTGTGAAAGACCTAATGGGACAAGAGCCTCATGTTGTATCTCCCACTCCTAAAGAAACTTCAAGCAGCCATGAGCCTCTGGTTACACCACCTACACCTACAAAGGTCATAGAAAGATATAAGCCTCTGGTTTTACCTCTTATTTTCCAACCCCTTCCTGCAGAACTTGTAAACCAGCTGCCTCTTTTTGATGAAGAAAAGAAAAGGGCCACTGCCGAGGAACATGTGAAAAATCTCGAGGATTTACTTGACTTGTATGAAATAGAAGAAGATGATGTGCGCATTATAATTTTTGCCTTTTCGTTACAAGGAAATGTTAAGAGTTGGTTCAAAAGCCTTCCAGTAGCAAGCATTTTCAGCTTTCATCAAATTTCTCAAGTTTTTCTTGATAGATGGGCAGTCCCGGTGAATGTCTTCCTCATCCTAGAAGAATATCAGAATTTGAGAAGACAACCGACAGAGACAGTACAAGATTTTTTAGCCAAGTTCAGTAAGGTGTACAATGCGATACCTTCTGATATAAAACCACCTTTGGGATGGGCTCTATTGCACTATCCAAGTTCTTTTGACCCCGAGGTGGAATTCCATATAAGAGAAAGAGAACCTTCGAGCCTGGAGGAAATGAAAAATATGGAAATCACTGTCAAATACAACATAAAATGCAGGGAGGAAAGATTAAAAGCAGCAAGGAAGGACCAAACAGAGCAGAAAGGGCAGATCTCTTTAGAAAGCAAGCTAGAAAGAATGATAGAGATGGCCAATACCTTGCTAAA
Organism: Pinus albicaulis; assembly: GCA_034641835.2. Lineage (NCBI taxonomy): Eukaryota > Viridiplantae > Streptophyta > Pinopsida > Pinales > Pinaceae > Pinus > Pinus albicaulis. The sequence goes on from CM076578.1 coordinate 1,913,769,180, forward strand.
AATAGAAGAGGAAGAATATTGGGTTGAAACCAGAAATAATGATTAGGAGATACCTACACCTTGTCCTTAAGAAAGACAAACCAGACCACTGCAATATAGAAGTCACATGCAAAGCATGTATGATGAACCAGAGTTTGAATCAGAAAATGAACTTGCAGACTATTTTGAAGAAAGACTTGTTGAGAGGCCTGAAGATTTGATGGGTGACAATGCTTATAATTATGATTTCCTTGATGTTGATCTGTTTGATGATAATTTTTTCCAAAGGGAAACTGAGCTCGTAGGGCCATCATCAGTAGATTCACGGGAGGAAGATCACAACCATCAACTTCAAGAAAATGATGAGCCAATGCAGGCCATCTATGACATTGATGAAGAAAGTGTTGAAAGCATGGTAGCAGATGAGGATTCATTGAATCTTCTCTCTGCTTTATATCTGAACACCAGTTATACTTGCAATGAAGATGGAAGTCAACAGCTTTCTAGCTCAGAAGACAAGGAAGAAAGACATGAAGAAAATCTTGAGCAAGAGGAATATCCAGAGCCTTCGCCTGAAAGGGTCAAGGTAATCAAAGCAACTCCTGCTCAAGAATATGTTAATTTTTTCACAGAGTTCAGTTCTCTCTAGCAAAACTGACCAGGGTCAGAAGAGAACAACCCTGCCATTTATGATGAGCCCTCCAGTTTAGGCTGCAGTGAAGATGAGGGAGACCTTATTTCCCACAGACATCTTTGTCTTGATCCAGTGGAAGAAGAGGTATTCCTGTTTAATGCTCATATGCCAAATACTCCTAGCCAGGAAAGAGAGGAGTGTGATTACAAAGGCCACACTGCAGATGCAGTGATTGAAGCTGCCCGAGATACAGACAGCCTACCAGCCATGGTAGGTTTTAAAGAAGAAAGTTCATATCATGTTCTGATTGATCCTATGGTAGAATACATGGAGGCCCTGATTAGCTTAGCCCCTCAAGAATTAATCCTTTGCAAGTTCCAAATACATCAGAAATGGTCACCACTGCTGGTGGCCTTAGTTTGAAGATCCACATGCAGAGCACCCTATGGTTGTCTCTGATGAGCAGTCAATTTTTCTTCCCTTTTTTACTATTTCTTGACTGGCTGCATTGGCATTATTGTATCACCTAGAGCATCAGAGATTCCCAGTTAGAATAGGTTAGATAGGAATGTCAATAAAGCTCAACCTTTGAGCATTTATTTAGCTATTGTTTTCTTCTTTGAAGAAAAGAAAAATACAAAAACAATGAAAGAAAGAAAGAGGGCAGATTGTAAAAACAAAAAAGGTACAACCCCATACCAAAAAGAGAAACAAATCTGAAAGTGTGCAACCTTAAATGCCACTCCTGAAAAACACACTTCTAGTTAGTCAAACAGCCTAATCTTGACTAATTAGTTTTAAATTTACTGCTGATAGGATAGTGAATTCGATTTGCCAAACTTTTTAATCTTGGCTTATCAATAGATAGATTAGGTTAGAAATTAAAGGTTCAAACATGCTCAAAATCTGAACCTAAGTTTCCATGAGAGATGACTCAAATCTGTTTATTTCTTGAGTCAATATTAGAGGTAAAAACTGGTTCTAATCACCTCAAAATCTGAACCAGTCAACAAAGGAAGAACAACTCAAACAAAAGTAAAAACATAGCTGTAAAAAGATGAAGGAAGTGCTTGAACTTTCAGATCTTAAACCTTCCATTTTTGTTTTAATTTTCTGCAAAATAATATCTATGTGCAGCTTGTTTTTTATGCCATAGATCAGCATCAAGTTATACTGTTCAATCCTAACTTGAATTTTTTTAAATTTCTGTTGTAGAATTTAGAGAATAAAAATCTGTTAGACTGTTTAATCCTAACATATTAGTAGCTTAGGTAGAGAAACATATGGACTCAACTGTTTAAACTCAGTCCATGGAGAAATAAGGAGTAGAAATAGATTAGATTTCCTGCTTTCAAAAGAATAAAATGTTGTGAAAGAGTTTTCCAATCCAAGTGCACTCTAATGAAGAAAAAATGTTAGATCAGTAGGATTGGGTTGGTAGAAAGCTTGTTGATGAAAGATCCATTGTTTTTTTATGGCTGCTAATATGTTTTCAGAGCAAGATCATCCCAGCAAAGGAAGGGCAGCCCAATGGATGAGGCACTAATCAGCCTCCCAGAGAATGCAAGTCTGAAGTTCTTGATGCCTTCAAGAAGGCACCATCCCCAAGTGGAGCCACTGTTAGCCACCTATAAATTTTGTCATATCAAATGGTGGCTAAAACATTTTTGGAGTCTTCAAGGAACAAATTTTACTGCTAAAAAGTGTTATCTCTTGAAGACTCTTGAAGGCCTCATGCCTCTGTCCAAATCTTCGCTGCTGTTCCCTTTTGATACTCAAAAATTCTGCTGATTTCATGAGAAAAGACTGTTGCAAAATCATCATTTTTCCCCTTCCTCCACTCAAAACTAACCTTCATTTTTTACCCCTTTATTCTCCGTAAAAATACTTCATTTTCATATTTTCCCCGCTTCCCTTCCATCAAAACCCCTTTGATAAGGTTTAAGATTCTTTCCTTCCCTTATCGAAACCCTCAAAACCCTTTGAAAACCATTGAAAATATATAAAAAACCCATTTTTTATTACAGACTTAAGCCCCCTTGGGCTAAGTCCTAAACCACTTCCCCTCCATACGCCTTGGTGCTAGAACCAAGCGCTCACCCCTTTCAACACTAATCACATCGCACAAGTCCATTTGCCGAGTTAAAACCTTTGATGTGATTAAGCCCCGTGTTTATAAACCCCGATCATATTATTATTCCATATAACCCGTGGGCCTGCATCTGGCGCTAAAACATTGTAAATAAACCCATCCCGATTAATATTTTCCTTTGTTAAGTCGTAAAAACCCTTTTATCCTAAGTTTGGTCTAACGCGCCCATACAATGATTTTTTAAGTCAAAATGGGTAGATTAAAAAGACCCGAAGTGCAATCACATCGGAGAAATTCACAATGGGTAAGACCCGCATCAAACTTTTCGATGCGATTGGGTCCCATATGTATAAACCCCGACCTCCACTTTTTACTCCATATAACTTTCACCCAGGACCAAGTGTTAAGGGTCCCGAGGCGCTAATCGCATCGCAAGTTTCAAATGGTTAGATTGAAAAACTGAGCCCGAAAGTTCCGATGCGATTGGCCCTCACATATATAAAGCCCCGGGCCTATCGCATTCCATATAATCCATGGCCCCACAGACGGGCGCCAGCCATTTCATATGTATACATCCCGCCCGATAAGACCTTTGTTTTATATTAAAATTTTGGGTTTTTCATGTTATAAGGTTTTTCCGCCGGTGCAAGTCTTCAAACGTTATCGAATGTTGATCTTAGTCCGATCAACGATCACCGCCAAATCACATCACAAGTTTTTCATTGAGTGCATTTAACATAATGCCTCCTCCGATTGACATCTCCCGATTCTTTCCCTGCCGTCGATCTGATCTGCAGATCGACGGCCCATAACTAATCGCTCCGTCGCACTCCAAGTTCATTACCCCACCGATTGCAATCTCCCGATGCATCTCCCACCGTCGATCTGATCTGCAGATCGACGATCTTCATCTAATCGCATTGGAGTTTTCCATCGGGTGCGTCTAATTACTTTACTTTTCCCCCCTCCGATCGCCGATTCCTGATTTATTCTCCACCGTTGATCTTTTGGGCCAATCTCATCTGACGACCCACGATCATCCTGAACCGCCAACTTCAATTTGAACCATATTTTCCTCCGAACAAATGTTTTTAACCTTATCTCATCATATTTTCGCCATTTCCATATAAAGTGACCCCTTCACTTTGTTTCCTCCCGGATCGCTCCCGACTGTCGATATTTTGCAGATCGATGGTTTTGACTTAATTAACCCCCATTATTCTTCCAAAACAATCCCCAACAAATCCCAACCGTTGGATGATGCCATCCAAAGGCCACACTTCTCCCCACGACCTCTGAATCAATTTAACCCAAAACGCCGGATTTCTTAATTGGTTTCGTGTTTTGCAGATGATTGATGGATTTTCATCATATTAAAGAAAAAGCCGAAGGCCGGGAATGACGATTCCCGTGCCTTTGATTCATAAAAGGAAACCATTCGCAGGGTTCAAACTCCACGTCTCGTCGATGCTACATGGGCATTGATGCCTTATGAGCCCTGCGCAACACTGCACATCAACAAGACACAGAGAGTGAAATCACAATCAAAGAGTATCAGTGTCGAAGACAAAACATACCAGAACAGAAGATTGAAGACAGATTTGGGGGATTATGGCTAAGAATGATTATCAAAAGCCTAATCCTCCAAATTAAAAACACAATTAAAAGAAAATCATAAGTGTTTATCAGACAGAAAGGCCTCCACTGCCACATCTTAGGCAAATTGATTCCTCTCAGCTACCACAGTGCCACCTGTAGCCACAAGCATTCAATAGAGGCCAAAGTTATTGATCAGAAAATCAGATATTTGCCTCAACGCAGCCAAAGATTTAATTCTCCTAAGGGAACTTAATGCAAAAAATATCAGTAGAGTTATTACATCCTGAACAGAGCCTTAAAAGTCAACAAAAGCTCCCACTGAGCTTAATCTTAAATGTAAAACATTTAATACAAAGGACACCTATGTACGCTTCTCCATTGAGCCCCCCAAAGGTCGAGAAGCCATTAAGTCTGTATTAATTATCTTTAGAGATCTTTTATCAGATCTCACCTCCTCATTCTTCTATAAATACTACTGCAAAAGATGAGAGAGGGGTTGGTTGAGTTGGCTACTGAACATTGAAATTTAATTGAGCTTGAGACTTCTACTTGTAAATAGTGTTCACTGGCCCTTGGAGCTCTGCTTGTGATAGATAAGTTAGGCTGAGATGTGTAGATGATTGCTAAACTTGTGATTGCAACCTTTCAATTCAGTGTTAGTCTTTATGAGCCCAACCTTTGGCTTGGGTAACTGAAAAGCCTTTTAAGTGAAAGATTTTGTTTGAAGGAAAAACATTATTAGGAAATAATAACAACTCCTTTCAAATTTGCAATTAAATTTGATAATTTCGCTTTATATCTCAAATTTCTATATAGTTGAAGGATAAAAAAAATATGAAAGATAAAAAAAAAATGATTGCTTAATTATGAGCTTTGTCCATAAAATTGTTGATAATCACATGAATCCCATAGGGTTGTGGTGGCCTTGTGGATTTAATAATTTAAACAAAGATTAATAAAACTTGACAACTACACCTCATCTACATGAAAACACCATTTAGATTTTTAACATCATTAAAGTATAACTTTCTCATAACTGCCTGCCTTGTTTGAGAGGATTTTTTTAATGTAGGTTTTCTTACTTGCAAGCCTTGGAATTTGATTCTATGAATTTTGTTGGGGTTTCAGGGCTGAAAAATGTACAAGTAGCCTCTTCTCGAGATCAAAATCTTAATTCAACTAAACACCTAAATTACATGCAAAAATTATGGACTTTATTTCAAATGACACTTATCCATAAATGAAGTTTCTATTCACATATTTCATCCTTATTGTATGGTTTTAAAATCCAATCATTGGTACTAGCAAGATCATTAGACCTATGGCTAATTTAAATTGGCAAAGTAGGTCTTTGACCACTCAATGCATCTACGGGAAAAAAAGGAAAAATTCTTTGATTCGCCCCAAAACTCACTTGAATACCTTGTTGATCAACGGTTGTCATTGATGGCAACACAAGTACTCCCCCTGCGATTATGACACCTCTTCCTACAACATTCTCTCCCCCTTTTACATTAATGGCAAAGGGTAACTCCCCCTGAAACACAACCATCCTGTGGACCTGTACACACTTCCACTCCCACTGAAACACAATCGTCCTGCAGACCTGTACACACTTCCACTCCCGCTTTATATTCTTGAAAAAGGAAAATCTAATGAGAACTTGGGAGAATCCCAAGCTTTTGACGAAGATATTCAAATGCTTCACGAGGTAAAGGTTTAGTGAAGATATCAGCAATTTGTTCTTTTATACAAACATACTCAAGTTTGATATTCTTTTCAGCGACTTTTTCTCTAACAAAATGATATTTGATTGGAATGTGTTTTGTTTTTGAATGCATGACAGGATTCTTGGAGATGCTGATGGCACTAGTGTTGTCACAGAATATGGGAATAGTCTCACTGAATTGTACTTGAAGATCTTGCAAATTTTGTTTCATCCAAAGGACTTGAGTACAACATGATGCTAAAGGATTGTAGATTTCTGTGGTGTAGATTTTTAGAATCACAGCTCGGAATCTCCACAGTTCTCATTTTTTAGAATCACAGCTCGGAATCTCCACAGTTCTCATTTTTGAGTACAACATGATGCTGCTGCAATGTATTCTGCTTCCGATGTAGATAACGAGATTGAAGTTTGCTTTTTGCTCAACCATGATACGAGACAACCACCTAGATAGAATGCTGCTCCACTAGTACTCTTATGATCATCAACGGTTCCTACCCAATCTGCATCTGTAAAGGCTTGAATAATGAGATTGTTACCCTTGGGATACCACAAGCCATGTTCTTCTGTGCCCTTTAGATATCGAAGAATTATTTTGACGACAATAATATGTGATTCTTTTGGTGCTGCTTGGAATCTTGCTACTTGTCTAACTGCTTGCATAACATCTGGCTGAGAGGCTGTTACATATAGAAGACTACCAATCATAGATATGTACAACTTCTGATCCACATCCTTAGATGAGTCGTCTATGCTCAATTTTCAACCTGTTACCATTGGAGTAAAGACGGGTTTGAAATCTTCCATTTTGAATTTCTTGAGCATTTCCTTGATGTACTTGGCTTGACATATAAATATTCCTTTCTCTTGCTGAGATATTTGAAGCCCTAAGAAGTATGTCAGCTCACCAAGTAAAGACATCTCAAACTCACTTTGCATCTTTGTAGAAAATTTCTTACTTAGTCGATCATCATTGCTACCAAATATTATATCATCCACATATACCTCAACGATTGTTAAATTATCTTTATCTATTTGTACATAAAGATTGCTATCAATAGTACCTTTCTTGAACCCTTGTTGACGTAGATATCCATCAAGACGAGCATACCATGCTCTGGGAGCCTGCTTGAGACCATATAGAGCCTTCTTTAACCTGCAAACATAGTCTTCTTTTTGTGATAGTAGAAAACCTTGAGGTTGTTCGATGTAAACTTCTTCTTCTAATTCTCCATTCAGAAATGCTGACTTAACATCCATTTGGTAGACTTTGATTTTTCTTGAACATGCATAGGCGAGAAACATTCGGATGGCTTCCATTCTAGCAACTGGTGCAAATGTTTCATCCAAATCAATTCCTTCCACTTGTGCATAACCTTTGCAAACCAATCTTGCTTTGTTTCTGGTAACCTGCCCATCTTCATTCAATTTGTTCCTGAGCACCCATTTAGTCCCAATGACATTTTTATCTTTTGGTCGTGGAACTAATTCCCAGGTGTTATTCTTCTCAATTTGATCCAATTCTTCATTCATAGCTGCTACCCAATGTTCATTTTGGTTGGCTTCCTCAAAACTACTAGGCTCAAAGGTTGCTAGAAAAGCAACGTGAGCTTGTTGTGATGAACGAAGTTGTCGACCTTCATTTATGTCACCAATGATTTGATTTGTTGGATGGTTCTTTTGAATCCACTCTTTTGTTCTCCTTGGAGGAGCTTCTTGTTGTTGTTCTGGTATATCTTGATGATCATTGTTTACTTCTTCCTCGTTGATAGTTGCTTCTTGTTCTACAATTTTATCTGTGTCCTTTTCAGCCTTTGTCTCAAGTTTCAAAGATTCTAGATCCTCATCATTACTCGCTAGAACACCACATTTATTCTCTCCACTATCTGTTTTCGTCTTAGATTATAGCATTTATAGGCCTTTCTTTTGCGTGAGTAACCAACAAAGGTACCTTCATCAACACGTGATTCAAACTTACCCAAATTTTGATCTTCTCTTTTGATATAACATTTGCTTTCGAAGATTCTGAAATATTTTACATTAGCTAGTTTTACTTTCCATAATTCATATGGAGTCTTGTTGCAATTATTTCTAAGAAGACTTCGGTTGATAATGAAGACCGCCGTATCAATTGCTTGAACCCATAATTTTTCATCCAAATTTGAGTCATTCAACATTGTTCTACCCATTTCCTGTATATTTCTATTCTTTCTTTCGGCAACTCCATTTTGCTGAGGTGTTCGTGCTGTTGAAAATTGCCTTTTTATTCCATTTTCGTCACAGTATTGCTAAAATAATTTGGAAGTGAATTCTCCACCATTATCTGATCTCAAACACTTTATTTTCAAATCAGTTTCATTTTCAACCAACTCTTTGTAGATCTTAAAGCACTCAAATGCTTCAGATTTTTTCTTTAGGAAACTGACGGCTGTCATCCTGGTATATTCATCTATCATCAACATGAAATATAATTCTCCGTCTAAGCCTTTTGTTCTCACAGGACCACATAGATCAGTATGTATCAATTCCAATGGATGTGATGAAAAGTGTTCTTTTGTTTTAAATTGGACTTTTGTCTGCTTGCCATGCCGACATGCCTCACATAGTGTGTTGGAAGGTTTTGAGATTTTCAACATTTCTCGTACTGCTTCCTTTTTGCTTATCCTGACAAGATTGTTAAAGTTTATGTGACCCATTCATTTGTGCCATAACCAAATTTCATCTTCTTTAGCTAGTATACATGCTTTAGTTGCTTCATCCAGAACATATATATCGTTTGGAGCTCGACTTGCTATAGCCATAATTTTACCATACCCGCCTTTCTTGATTTCACATTTTGTGGAGTTGAATAGCATTGTGTGTCCTTGATCACACATTTGTACAACATTGAGAAGATTGTGATTCATGTTTTCGACCAATAGAACATTCTTAGCTATAACATCTTTGCTTCCGAGAGTGACGGTACCTGATCCTATAACATTTGAAGATCCATCATTTCCAAAGGATATGGTTCCATCCTTCTTCTCTTTCAGAGATACAAATTTCCTTCTATCTCCAGTCATATGCGTTGAGCAACTGCTGTCAACATACCACACATCTTTCCTTTTTTGAGCCTTGAGAGCGAGAGCACAATTATCAGTCTTCTTCTTCTTCCATGTTCGTTCATTCTGTGGCTTCGAAGATTCTTCTGGAGGATTTTCAAGTCTGCAGTCTTTGGCTATGTGTCCAAAGTTCTGACATTTGTAACATTCCATATTATTTCTTAGATTTTCAAATCTATTGATGTTTCCTTGAGCCCTGGGAGGTTCATATTTGAAGAATCTCTTGGAATTGTATTGGTTCATAGGGTAAGTGCGACATTCTATAGCTTTATGACCAAATTTTCCACATGAATAACAATAGCCATGAAAAATATGTTGGTACCTGGATGAAAATCTTCGTCGAGGAATCGTCTTCCAAGGATGTGCTTGCAAATCTTGTCCAATGAAGTCTTCATGTATGTCAGATCTCATAGGTTCATTGTATTTTGTTGTAGAAGGTCCTGCTTCTTCTTCTTTGTAACCGAGGCCAGTTCTATCGTTGTAAGATCGTTGATTGTTGATGAGTTCTTCCAATGCCCTTGAGCTATTGGCATAGTTTTGGACAGTTTTTCCCTTCTTCACTTCCTTACGCAGCGAGACTACTTCGGCTTCTAATGCTTCCCTTTCTTGGTTGCTTTCTTCCAACTTCTTTTGAAGTGACTCTTCAATACATTTGTGTTCTTCAACCTCAATTTTGAGACCTTGAACTTGTTCTTCAAGAGTGTTGGAATGGATCTTCTCAGCATTGAGCTATTTTATAAGCTTGATTGCCTCCTCATAAAATTCTTCTATGGTCAACCCTTCTTCTTCATTGTTTGATACTTCTTGTTTATTGTGCTTGGCCATAAACAATACTTTTTCATTGGCTTCTTCTTTGCTGTCACTTTCTTCATCGGATGAGGAGCTATCTTCTTTAGAGAGAAAGTTCCTTTTGGATCCTTTATTTTTGCCTTGCTTGTTGAATTTTTTAAAGCCTTTCTTTCCTTTTGAGTTGCCATCACTTTTGTTTGGACATTTTGCTACGAAATGCCCAACCTCACCACAATCGAAACATATCAATGGAAGTTTACCTTTGAATTTTCCCTTACCAGGTTTTAGTTTTCTTGTAAAGTAAGCATATTATTCATCTGAAAGACGTTCTCCATCATCTCCCTTTTCTTCACACTTGCAGGTGCATGTCATTTCAATTGAAGGTTGTTTGTTCTTATTGGTTTTCTTAGATGCAACGAACACATTTTCTAGATTTGAAGTACCCTTTTCTTCATCAAATCTCATTTCATATGCTATGAGAACTCCATGTAATTCTTCCTTGCTGAGTTTGTCTAGATTTGCACTGTATTCTAAGACCGATACCTTTAGGTTGAATCTCCCTGGTAACGTTCTAAAAATCTTCCGTATAATAGTCTTCTCGTCAACTGGCTCTCCCAATCCTTCCAGAGTATTGGTTATTTCATCAACGTATTGGAAGTATGCAGCAATGTTGCTATCTTCTTTCATTCTGAGTTGCTCAAATATTTATCTATAGATTTGAAGCTTTGCTTCTTTGACATTTGAGTCACTTGCATATATATTCTCAAGCTTATCCCATACATTTTTGGCAGTTTTACGACCCAACACCTTATGATAAGTAGATTCAATAAGTCCACTGATAATAATATTCTTTTATTTTGCATCATTTACCAAATTATTCTTACCTTGTTCATTCGCGGTTGATGTAAATCCATTTTGAACAGTGTCCCATACTTCGTAACCTTGCGCCAAGAGATAGACCTCCATTCTTCCTTTCCAGAGTGCATAATTATTTTCATTGAATAGAGGTACACCATTCTTGGTATGCCCCATGACATCGTTCCAACTGTTAAACTGCTATTGAAGGAACCAAGCTCCGATACCAATTGTTGGAAATATTGGGGGGGGGGGGGGGGTTGAATCAGTATTCCTTTCAATTAATGCATTAGTTAATCTTCAATTATTATCAGTGTTTGTATAATGATAGCAGAAAACAAGAGGAACACAAATGCACACAGTTTTTAAGGTGGAAACCCACTCCAGGACAAAAAAAACACCTAATGCTTTTCTAATAATTCTTTAATATTCAACTCCAATTGAAAATAAAGCTCCAACTTCCTAGAATCTAGAAAAGCATTCTTCTCCAGCTCCCACTGGATGGATGCTCCAACGCCCAAGATTCTTCAGTAGTCAACTAAACAGATTCCCCAACACCCAATGAGCTACAACTCACCCCTAGCACCACCCTACCACCCTATAGAAGAATAAAAGAAGAATGGACTCCCGTACCAGGGAAAATGGTCCACTTTACAATGATATAGAATGATGTAGAAGAAGAAGATATAATAGACCATAAACCCAACTTTGACACAACCACCTAATGATGATCCTAGACCTCCCAACACTGCCTCTTCAACCCTTGGCAGATAGATACTAGTACAATTTGTACAATAATGTATTTACAAGGACTAAGTACAATGGTACCTTTACAATGATTGTATGCAGTGCCGCCCACTTGAAGACTTCATATGATGAACTTCTTGCTGCTGTTATGCACCTTGGTTGCTGCTCTTGTCATGCTACCCTCTGCTGCACCTTGATTTGCTTTTCTGCTGTAGAAAGTCTGGTCCTTTGCAATCCTTGACAACACATGATCTAGCTTTTTCTTTCCTTCTACGAGCTTGACATTGAATCTAGTGTATCTCTGTCATTTCAGATCCTCAATATCTGATTTTCGGTCCTGTAGTAGTCCTATGAGTCATCTTTCCAATGCCATAGGTCTGACCCAATTTCGATTCTTGAAGAGAGATTTATACCCAATATCTCACAATGCCCTAATTATGGATTGTTTCAGCAGAGCGAACTTGTACGTCGTGCCACGTGTCACTGTTTCTTCATTTGTTTCTAAAATTGATAGAGATAAAATAAAAGACTTTGTAATATCCGTCACTTTTTACGGCATTCCAATCCGATACTCAGAGAGAGAGTTATGATGAATTTACCAAGGTCACTTCTTTGAGATGAATTTCAGGAGCCTGCAAAAACCATGACTTACACAGATCATATCTCCAAAATTGTTGCGCATATATATCTGAAATTTTTACTGCAACTTCCTCAGGATTTTGGCTTCTTCTCATAAACATTTCAGCTTCTGACCCTTCGTAGAAAAAAATTTAGAGTGAAAATTCCAAGATGACCTGTTTCAGATGGCTGAATCCTTTGCATAAGGAGGAAATGAAGATCAAAATTTATATGAATTCTTAAGTTGAGAGGGGCTTCAACAAGTGAACGTGGGAGGGATTTTAGGAGCACAAAAAATATTAATTATGAATTTTCAATGACCCATGCCCCAGCCCCATGGGGTTTTAGCCCACTAACTGGGGGTACAAACTTCAAACATGAATATCTCTCAAACCGTGAAGAATTACATGGCGTGCCATATATCAACGGAAACATCTCGAAAAGTAGAAACCATCAAAAGCATTATTGAATCAGAATATATTAATTTGGTAGGTCAAAATTCCCATGCAATATTGGGTTAGCCCCTGGTGCTGCTTGGGTTGACATCAATGACAACCGTTGATCAACAACCAAACCTATTGCATCAACTAAGGACAAGGAAGGGCTCAGATCTCGTGGACATGTGACAAGGAAGGGCTCAGATCTATTTTTAAACTTGAGTTAAAAGGTCGAATCTATTGCATCAACTACAAGACCTCTTTATGGCTCAGATCTTGTCATTTAAGACCTATTTCAGCACTAAAGCTCGGACCTGGTGGATAAGATCCATGTCATTTATAAGTATGAACCTGAGGCAAGAATATAGGACTGTAATTGACTTTTTCCTATAGCTAATTACAAATCAAATCTGTGACTGTAGTAACACATAATTTTGGCCTAAAACCTGATTTCGGACCTTGGCATAAGAGTCTCATTACAATGGGTTGATTGGAGTTAATCTTGGTGCATAAATTACAATCACATACAATCTCAGTATTGTATTTTTGTAGAGGAGATAGCTACAACGCAAAGAATGTGTCTCATATCATTATACCTTTGGACCTGTGATTGTGGTTGACATGTGAAGGACATTCTTGTGGAGGAGATAGATACAACAACAAGAAGAACATTCAGTTTAACACTTTGAAGGTTCAGTAATTTAGTGGCTATGATGGCATCATCAAGCCTACTGTGAGAACATATGCAGTCAATGATAGAGACATATATTGGACAATAAAGTACAGTCTTGGAGCTGATTGAGTGAACAACGAAGAAATTTATTGAAAACATTGATGTAAGTACATCACATCTAAAGAAGTCTGAAGGATTGGTGTCCTTGGGGTAGGAACCCCTAAACACAAGGTTGGTGCCTTGAGAATATAGGGTCGAAGCCCTAAAGGTCGGAGCCTCATAAAATTCCAAGTTGGTGGTTGGCAATAGGTTGGTGCCTGATTCATTGAAGGGTTGGTGCCCTCACAAATCTATTGTACTCAATTATTTGAAAAAGGATTGAAGTTATAATTAATCCTTAATAATATTATTATTATTATACACCTCTCTGTTTTTTAATTGTGAAGAATCTAACTGGAAAACATTAACAATTGAAAAGAAATACTCATTCACCCCCTTCTCAGTATTTACAACAATTGGTTTCAGAGCCAACTTCTTCATTATCAGCCTAACAGCTGGAAGAAGGATTCTTAGGCACAGTGAAGAACATAGACACAACAGGGTAGTTGCCTATCTCTGATGGAACAAAATTTGGTTTTTGGAAAAAGAGGATGTCCTACTATCTAATGTCTCTTGGTCCTGAAGTATGGCACTATGTTTTGGATGGGTAAAAAGCTCCCTTCGGTCTTCCAACTAATCCAGATGAAAGAAAAGGCTACATTACAAATTCCAAAGCTTTAAATTCCATCACTAGTGGAATTATCGATCCCGAATTCACGAAAGTCATGAATTGTGACTCAACCAAAGAAGTATGGGATAAGTTGGTTTCCCTATATGATGGGGAGTCCAAAGTTACGAAGGCAAAGCTTCAAACCTATAGAAGACAATTCGAGAGTTTGAAAATGGATGATGAAGAAGATATTGCATCATACTTCCTCCTAGTAGTTGAAGTGGTTAACTCTGTTAAAGGGCTAGGAGAAAATATGGAAGAAAGCACTATTGTTCAAAAATCCTGAGATGGCTTCCTGATAGATTTGAATCCAAAGTAAGTTCCATAGAAGAAATGAAGGACCTAGATACTCTTAAGATGGATGAAATTCTTGGAATTCTCATTTCCTATGAGATGAGGAAAGGAAGTCCAAATTTCAAAGAAGCAGCATTCAAAGCCTCAAAATCAACAAAAAAGGGAAAATGATGGAATTGCAACAGCGAGATGAATCTGATGTTGAAACTGAATTAGCTCAATTTGTACGAAGACTTAAGAAGGGATCTAAGCTAAAAGGTAAGTACCCTATTATTTGTTTCAAATGTGGAAGAATAGGTCATTACGCTGCAAAATGTCCTCATAAACATGATAGTGATGATGAAGAGGACTCTAAAAGGATGATGTAGAGAAAGAAATGGTTTAATAAGAAGAGCTTCTTATCCAAACAAGATGAGTCTGATGAAGATGAATTTGTAGTCATCAAAAGGAAATCAACTAGAAATATGTGTCATCACAAAGAAAGTGAAGATGAATCAGATGAGGAAAGTAACTATGTTGGAAGTAAAGAAATGTTATTCATGGCATTTACAATGATGATGATTCAGAACTGGAAGATGAAGGAAACATGGATAGATTAATAATGAGTGCCATTGAAGAAAATGAGAATCTACAAAAGAATATAATTTCTCTCAAAATAAAAAAAGAGGAAGCAAAAAGAAGGGAAGAATTCTTGAACAATAAGCTAAAAGAGAAGGATGATATTTGTGAAAAACATGAAGCTGAAATAATATCTCTAAGAAAGGAATTGGAGCAAGTCAAAAGGAGTTGGCAAAGCTCTCTAGCACTTGATAACATTCTTAATACTCAAAAACCTCAACATGACAAATCTGGAATTGGTTTCAAAGGAGAATCATCAGGCACAAAGAATAATGCAAGGAGTTATGCTGACATACTCTCTTGCCATCCAAAATAAGAAAATCCATCTTGTCAGGAACAAAGCCCCATCTCAAAACCAAGAATTGAAGAAAGAGAAAATCCAAGGGAGAATGTTGGTTCAAGCTATGGCTATTAAAACAGGTACCAAACTATTTTTCTTGGGTATTTTTATTGTAAAAACTTTGGGCATCAAGCTAAGCATTGCAAGGCTCATAAGAATGAAGCACTAAGATTGAAAGATCAAACAAATAAACTATGTGGTCCTAAAGAGCAGGGACAGATAAAAACTTACAATTCCTTTGATCCTTTGGTTAAGTTTGATTTGTCTTGCTCATTATGTAATAATTATTATCATAATGAAAAAAATTGCCCTCTCAAAGGGGAGGAAGCTAAAAGCATAAATCGAAAAACTGATAAATGTGGTCTAGCTCTATGTGCAAATAGTGAAGAAAATCATTGGTTCGTGGATAGTGGATGCCCAAGACATATGACAGGTGACCAAAAGAAGTTTATATCATTGAACACGAAAAATGGAAATGTATCCTTTGGAAGTGGATCTGATAAAATCACTGGAAAAGGAAATTCTACCCTTGTCAATGGACAAGGAAAGGCTCAAAATACCTTGCTGGTAGAAGGGCTCAAATACAATCTCTTAAGTGTTAGCCAAATTTGTGACCAAGGACATAATTTTGTCTTCAATACTAAAAATTGTGAAATAAGAGACTCATCCTCAGGAGAACTTGTGGCGAAAGGAGTAAGAACACCAAATAATTTTTACATTCTCAATAAAATCCAAGGAAATAAATCTTACATAATTCAAACAGATGAAAGTTGGTTATGGCATAAGCGATCGGGGCATACAAGTTTTGATAGCCTGGTCAACATCAGCAAAATTAATGCAGTAAGGGACATTAAAAAAATGTGCAAGCCAAATGAAGTTGTATGTGGCCCATGCCAACATGGAAATAAAACCAAAACTAGCCACAAAACTAAGGAGTTCTCAACATCAAAACCTCTTGAAATCATTCATGCAGATTTATGTGGGCCAACTAGAACTCCAACTCTTCAAGGTGAAAGGTACTTTTCTCTATTTTTTGATGACTATACTAGAATGATCTGGGTAATATTTCATAAAATATAAATCCGAAGCATTTTAATGTTTTAAGAATCTTAAAGCTCTCATTGAAAATGAGAAAGACTCTAAGATTAAATGTCTTATAATGGATAGAGGAGGAGAATTCACCTCAAAATAATTTGATGAATTCTGTAAAGAGCATGGAATCGAAAGAGAGCTCTCTGCTGCTAGGACACCCAAGCAAAATGGAGTAGTTGAAAGAAGGAACCGAACCGTTCAAGAAATGGCAAGGACAATGCTACTAGCAGCTGATTTGCAACCAAAATTTTGGAGAGAAGCAGTTGGGACGATAGTTTATACCTCAAATCAAAATCAACTAAGGCTAAATAAAGAAAAAAATCCTTATGAATTATGGAAAGGAAGACCTGCTTTAGTAAAATATTTCAAGATTTTTGGAAGCAAATGCTTCATAAAAATAAATGATGATTCACCAGGAAAATTTGATTCTAGGGTTGATGAAGGAATATTTCTTGGATACTCCACAAGAAGCAAAACTTACAAATGTTACAACAATCGTCTACGGAGAACAGTGGAAAGCATTGATGTGAAGATTGATGAAGGCCTTCCAGAAAAGAGAATTGAAGATCATGAAGTTGAGCCTTTCCTTGAAGAAAGTGAAGAAGAAGAACCTGAAAAATAAGAGTAGAATGGAGAACGTCAAAGTGAACCTTCACAAACTCCTTCTAAGATCAAATTTATTCAAAAACATCATCCGGAAGAACAGGTTATCGGGAATATAGATGAAGGAATTCAAACTCAAAGAAGGATGACAAACACTCCAAGAAAGGATGATGTTGCTCTATTATCTTTAATAGTACTGGAATTTTTCTCTCAAGCAAGTCAAGATCCTTATTGGATAAAGGCCATGGAAGAAGAAATGTCTCAAATCGGAAAGAATGAGACTTGGGAACTGGTACCTCGCCCAAAAGATAAAAATATAATTGGAGCAAAATGGGAATTAAAAAACAAGATGAATGAGGATGGAAAAATCATCAGAAATAAAGCCAGACTTGTCTGCAAAGGATACTCGCAAATTGAAGGAATTGACTTCGAAGAAACCTTTGCACCAGTAGCTCGATTGAAATCCATAAGAATGTTTTTGGAATTTGCTTGCTCAAAAGGATTCAAGGTTTATCAAATGGATGTAAAATCAACATTCCTGAATGGAGATCTCAAGGAAGAAGTTTATATGGAGCAATTAGAAGGATTTGATCTTGCTGAAGGAAAAGACTTTGTATGCAAACTGAAAAAGGCCTTGTATGGATTAAAACAAGCCCCTAGAGCATGGTATGAAAAGTTGGATCACTATCTGCAACAAGAACGTTTCAAAAAGGGAGTAGCAGGTAGCAATTTCTACATGAAGATGGACGAGGAAAAACTTCTGATCACTCTTGTATACGTTGATGATCTAAATATTTTCTAGAAATGATGATAAGATGAGCCATGAATTTGCTCTAAATATGTCCAGAAGGTTCAAAATGTCAATGATTGGTGAGCTATCTTATTTTCTAGGGCTACAAATATCTCAAACCTCTGTAGGGATGTTTATATCTCAAGCAAAATATCTTAAAGACATGCTCAAAAGATACGGGATGGAAGATTGTGCACCTATGAGCACACTGATGACCACAGATTGTAAATTAAGTAAAGATGATGATACCCCTCTTATAGATGCGACTCTTTACAAGTCAATAATTGGAGCTCTCTTATACTTAACTGCTACAAGACCAAATATTATGCAAGTAGTGGGAATGGTAGCAAGATTTCAGTCAAATCCTAAACAATCCCATCTAGCAGCAGTGAAGAGAATTCTCAGATATAAAAAAGGAATAGATGATATGGTTCTTTGGTATCCTAAGAGTTCAACTCTTATTGTGACAACTTACTCTGATGCTGATTGGGCCAGAAGCGTGGATGATCGAAAAAGTACCAAGTGAAATGCATTCTTTATGGGAGATTGTCTTGTATCTTGGCTGAGCAAAAAGCAATCATTTATATCTCTTTCTATAGCTAAAGCTGAATATATAGCTGTTGCTGATTGTTGTACACAAATTCTATGGATGAAGGAAGCCTTGAAGGATGTCAACATAGAAACTAAGAAATCAATCACAATTTTTTGCGAGAACACTAGTGCCATTAGTCTTTCAAAGAATCTGATAATACACTCAAAGACCAAACATATTCCAATCAAATATCATTTTCTCCATGAACAAGTTTCTGAATAGAATATCAAGTTAGAATATGTCAATACAAAGGAACATATTGCATATGTCTTTAAAATACCCCTTCCTCGAGAAGCATTTGAATATCTTCGTCAAACAATGGGAGTCATTGCTCTTGCATCACATTAAAACAAATAGCTTGTCAAGGGGAGCAGCATGACAGGGGGAGCATATTGGCACCCCGTTTGCCATTGATGTCAAAGGGGGAGAAAAAGGTGGAATATTTCCATCAATTACAAAGGGGGAGATTGTTAATCTAGGTTTTCATTGATGTCATATGATGATGAAGAAGTGTCAGTCATATACCTTGATAAATAATGATGGATGTTGACATATATATATATATATATATATATATATATATATATATATATCACTATGGCATGGTAAGCTTATAATTAAGAAGGCAAACATTGAAGGATCAAACCGCAAAGAAGCTCAAGACATTCTGCTCTCCTCATTTCTGCATCAATAAATGATCAGACACATTAAAATTATTTTTTCCCTACCTTAGAGGCTGAATTTCTCTTTAACACCTTCACCATACCTGTTGGAATGGGGTCTCCTTGCAAGCTACGAAACCGGTCCATTTTGGTTATTTTTGTTATATTTAGTATAGCACAGGGGTTTTGGGGTGGGTCAAAGCCCCCAAAAGTATTGTAATGGGGTTAAAGGGTAAACTAGGGGTCCGAAAACCATGGGATGCAGACCGTAGGAATGTTAAAGCTAGATTGTTATAAATAGAGAGGCATTTCAGATTGTAAAAGGTAAGAATTGGCTAAGCTATTGATGCGATCTGTTGTGTAAGCGATCTGTTTGGGTTTTTGGGGAACAAACTCCTGCTGGCTGTGTGCGCGGAGATCCTAGTCCAGCTGTGTGCAGACCCTGCTGTTGTGTGCGCAGGTTGGGAAGGGAATTGTAAGGGTAACGAATGAATGAATGTGCAAGACTATTGGATCTGAATCTGTGAGTACTATTGAATGGATTGCTGGTAATCACTGTGTTATGAATTTCTTTGTCTTACGCTGCGAAGATCTGTATATTGAATGATTGATCTATTATGCTTTGATTATGTCATGTTGCGAAAGTTTGTGTATTAAAGTAAATCTAGATCTGTTCTGTTCGGGTACGTAATGTTGTGTTAATGTTATGAGAAGCATATAATTGTAGATCTAGTGCATGTGGATGTAATTGGACATATACTTGACCTTGCGCAGAGGTAATATGAATAGAACACAACCCTGCTTTCCTTACCCTTCCTTTCTCAGAGTGCGGAAACCTGGTTCCAGCACCCACCCATACTACTTCGGGTGAGACTGTGACCTACACAAGCAAGTCGCTGTCGAAAGGGCCAGTAGTATAGGGGTTTGTTGGCAAACCTTCCACACCGAACCTGGGTCAGGACCCCTCAAGCCAACAAATGGTTCCATTGCCGGGACCGGAAGAGATCTGAGAAAAGGATCAGGTAATGACAAGAGAATACTGGAAGCCTGAAAGAAAAGAGATCGAGGACTGGTTCGAAAGGCAAATCCAAGAGTTTGTAGTAAGAGAGAACCGAAGCGAAAAATTAACGGCGGAAAGGTGGAAGAATAGGTACGTTCTTATTGAAAGATACGAAATATTCTTTGTAACCTTTTCAATTGAGCTTTAGGAGTGGTTGATCAGGCTGGTAGAATTCCAGAAGTGTTGGAAGGATGAGTGAGTCACTCAGTGGATTCCCGATCTGCTTGAACAACTAGAGAGAACCGATAATACTATTACACGCATGGTGGATCACTGGGTGGATAGTGTGCTAGGAGGCTTTGTGATAGAGTTTGCCATTGACCAATCTGTATCATACTCTAAGGCCGATCGACGATTCTTCAAAGGATTCTGGGGTAAGTTCCTGAGGACGTTACCGTTACTGATTAAGAAGTTGCTGTGCGAAAAGAGCATTCTGTGTATCCATACATACTGAATGACCTCAGATCTAGACGAGAGTGTGACACACAATGGTAAGTATTATCGGACCAACCATGACAGAGGAAGGGTCGCCTATAGCCTAGTTAAGGAACCAGCCACATCACCACCTAGGGCACGCAGGGGTAATAACTCACCTATAACGTCATCCCTGGATAGTGATATGGCTGCACATCTGAAACTACCTACCTTCAGGGGGGTAGGAGATGAAGACATGGATCGATTTTGGTTCGTTGCAGACTCTGTCTGGACTGTGCAGAACGTGGCAAGTGATACAATCAAAAGGGCACAACTGTCTTTAGCATTCGAAGATAGGGCGCTGGACTGGTATATGCGATATGTTGCCCAGAATGGAACCGCTTCCATTCAAGATATTAAGAATGCTCTGAAGCAACAATTCCGCAAACCAAAGTCCTATTCCCAGTTAGTGGCAGACGTAAAATACTTCAAACATGGTGCGTCTGAGTCTGTATGGGAGGTGGATCAACAGTTGAAGAAGGTGATTAGGGACGGAGGGTTTGAGTATGATGATAGACAACACACGGAATGGTTCATTGCCATGTTGTTACCTCACCTGCGCACACCAATGAATCAGAAGACCTTTGAATCGCAGGAGAAGGCTGTAGAAGCCGCTATAAAGTTAGAAGCTGCTCCCCGGGAGGATACCTCGGCAGGAGTCCAACAGATCCAGGAATAGCTTGGAGCTATGCACCTAGAGATACAGAACCTACGAAAAGAGCGAGACATCTGCGCGGATCTCTGGTGTATACGTTGCCGAGTGTCTGGTCACACAAAGGATTAGTGCCCTCTACTGACTGATTATATCCAAGCTGGAGGACCTAGCCCACTGTGCCCAGGGGTAAGTAGGGAACCTGCCCTGTTGCGACCAGGATCAAGTGGATCTGCGCTATGGTGTGATGATTGTCGGGTAGCAGGCCTCCACGATACGAACCATTTCCCTCGGTTGGGTGCGTATGTCCCAGAGCTAAAACAACAATGGTGTCGATTCTGTCGGTCCATAGGACATGACGAGCAGAATTGCCGAACATATGACTTAATGATAGATCGTGGGAACTTATAGCGGGTGAAATCAGACCCTGCGTCACCTAGACTGACTGCGCACTTTGGAGGATCCCCGGCCCGAGGCAGAGGAGGCCGAGGAGGAAGCATAGGCCGAGGACAGGGTCAGATGATCTGTTATAATTGTGGAGAAATAGGGCACTTTTCCATAGAATGCCCTAATCCTACCCGACCATCGTGTAAATACTGTAAACAGTTGGACCATGAGGTAGAAGACTGCCCGATCTTGATAGCCAGAATGCAGGAAAAGTAGCCTACCCCTACGCAAAACATACAGAGGGTTAAAACTGAACTAAGAGAAGTAGATCCAAGTGTAAAGGTAATAACACGTAGTGGGCTGGACACCAAGGGAAGCGAAGAGGTACCCTGCGAAGAACAGGCACTATCAGCAGCCCCTGTGCAGTCTCAAAGCGAGGAAGAAATTGGGACCTTTTTGAAGGCATGTCTAAAATTACTCAAGAACCCGCAGGACGTAAGAAACCTCCTGGCTTTAATGAACACCTACATAGCTCAGCCCACCTTGATCCCTGAGACCAAGGACATGCACAAACTGTACAGCTCTAAGAAATGCATAGGGAAAGAAATGCGGCTAACTGCACAAATCGGGGGCTATGAAATGGATCATGTTATCTTGGATCTTGGATCTGATGCCAATGTTTTACCTAAGAAAACCTGGCAATGAATGGGGAAGCCCAAATTGGAATGGTCCACTATCCAGCTGCGCATGGCGAACCAACAAAAAATAATTCCCTTGGGTAGGTTACCAAAGGTTATGGTTAACATTGCAGGGGCAAGGGTCCTAGCTGACTTTGAAGTAATCAAGATAGTTGAATATGCAGACCCCTACCTTGCGTTCCTTGGAATAGATTGGGCAATGGACATGGGAGGCATTATTAACCTAAAGAAACGAAGCATGGTGTTTGAAAGTGGAAGTACACGTGTCATAGTACCCTTGGATCCCGCGGAAGGTGCCCGGTATACCGAGCCTATCCACACGAAGGAAGAATTAGATCATATCTATAATATCACTGCACAATATGAAGATCAGGTTAACCCCACGGATGAAGGGTTTCTCCATTGGGAAAATGACAGTGAATTCTTTTCTGACTCTGGTGAAGAACTGGAGAATTGGCAGAGCTGGCTGCATGAGGTTTCGGCACTTCGCAGCCTTCAGACTATCCGAAGCTTCTGTCGCATCTCTACCATGGAATGAACCTTGCCTTGCCTAGAGGCCACAGATGAAATTTTGAAGCCTGCGAAGCATAAGGGGTCCACGGAATGTAGGTCTAAGGCACTACCACTAACTCAGTATGAAGCACCTACGCAACGACCTGTCTCCCCTGCCCAAACGAAGTATTGTAATAGGGTAATCCTACGTATAGATACCCCCTTAGCCAGATGGGCCCCAGAATCGGTCGACCCACGTAGTAACCTGCTCGCTCAAGGGTGCGCTCGGCCCTTGCCCAAACAGATTACGGACCTATCTACAATCATGAGTATCTGGGAGAATTTACGGACGACTAAAGAATTAAATCACCTATGGACCTATAATGCAGCTGTCCTGCACAACATTGATCCTTCCACGATCACCATAAATGCCTCGAAAAGACTCTCGATCAACTTAAAGGCTCACCATGTGTCAACCGTCCATCAAAATACGAAAGGACCTCCAACGTGTCAACCACCCCCTGACGTCATAGGGACGCAACCTTGGATACAAAGGAAGAATATCATCTCATCCTGAGTTATGCGAAAAGACATTTACAAATGTAGGAAAAGGGTGGTAGATTATCACTTTCACCATTTATGATAAGCACGATCGAGGGTACGCGCCACATACGGGCTACCTTGCCATTAAGTAGCTTCGATTGGGGCGCGGGTGGCTGGAATATGATGGCTCGGGCTATTTATTCAACTTTCAAGCGGTATTGGCTACCTACATTATGGTTTTTTCTACTTATTTCTACGATCCATATCGCTCGTCTCTCTGTTATGGATCCTGTTGTACATATCTACCTTTGCCTGTAAATTTTGCCCCGCTGCCTCGTTCAAATCCATTTTTAACCTCTGCCGTGGCCTAAAATCTCATGACCCTGCTTGATATTACTATCCCCACCCGAAAATATACTTTACAGTAGTTAAAAAACCCAAATTTAAATAATCGGGCCAAGTCCTTAAGAGTTTGACTCCCTCCCGCTTCGGCTTCCATATGACCCGAGTCTAAAAACCATAATCAAAGCGACAAGGGGCCTATTGTCTTGACGATCGGGCGCAATGCTAGCCGTCTGATCTGGCTCAAATCAACGGCGCGGCAATCAACTTATATGGAGGGCCCGCGCACAACAGACTGGCGGTATTTCATGGCCCACCGTTTTATTAGCCTCCGATGCAAGTGTAGCCGTTGATCTTGTTCTGAGATCGAACGGTCCTGGGTCATTCGCAGTCCTGCCCTCAATCGCAATCGGAAATTCTAAAATGTGCCACCCCGGTCTCCCCGCTCCACTTTCTGATTGCGATTTTCGATTTGGGTCCCACCTCCTGTGGTCGTGTCATCGTAATTCACTAGTGTACGCCGTGTTCCTCCTCCACCATTCATATGTTCCGGTGATGTGTCATATTTTATGAACCTTTGCCCCTTTAATTCATTGTTGCTCCATTGTATTCTGCATTGTCACCCTCTGAGAGAGAGATTGGTCCCATTCAAATCTAGTTTCCTTGTTTTAACAAGAGATAGTAAGTGAGTTCTTGGACTGACAACCCAATTATAAGGGACTCCTTGCTATATTAAGATGTCCTAGGCACTGGTCTATGGCAACTCTAGGCTGTCTCTAGGAGGGTGACAAAATCATCCACAACATCTTTCTGGCGCCGTTGCCGGGGATCGATTTCAAGAATATCAGTTTCCCTGGGTTTTCGACAAATTGTTTCCACTCTCTAATCAGGTGAGCACAGAGAGTTGGAGAGTTGCATATCTCTCACCTTGGCGACTCCACTGGTCTTTATTTGATAAATTTTATTGGTAGTCCTGGCTCCTCGCAGGCCGCATTTGAGGTCGGATACAGCTCAACTGAAAACACCCTACGTGTCTGACCCAATGAAAATTATTCATAAAAGAGTTTGGAAGGAGAGGAAGTCAGCCCGTGCTGAAAATTCCGAGTGTTCTGTTGGAGATTATCCGCCCTCTTCTTCTCAAGAAGTTAGAACAGAAAATCCCGAGTTTTATCTAGAGACTCCACGTAGAGGAAGTGCCTGGATTGAAGAAGAATCTCGTCCTACTTTCGAGGCTGAAGAAATTAAAGAGGTCACTGAAATAGCTCCTGTTAACCGTGAATTATTCCCATCTACACCTCAGACCTCTGTGCAATATATTCCCATTGTTATTCATACTCCGCTTCCTCCTACCCCTCTCCCTTCATTTGTTTCTCAGACTGTTGTACAACCCCCACCTCCTCCAATGGCCAATGTTCCTGCTTTTCTGTTAAACAAATATGCTCCTCTGGCTTTACCCCAGGTGTTAAATGATATGCTGCAGGATTATCTGAAGATTCTGCCAAGGTTTAATGGTGAAAATGAAGTCGATGCTCAGAAACATCTCGAGACTTTCTGCTCTTTTGCAGATAACTTAAATGTTGAACATCTTGATGTGGTCTTGAGATTATTTGTGCAGTCTCTGGAGGGTGAAGCCAGAAAATGGTTTAAGACATTGGCTAACCATTCAATCACCACCTGGGACCAGATGGAGAATGCTTTTCTCAGGAAGTGGGGAGAAAAGAAAGATCATGGGCAGAGCCTTGTTGAATTCAATACGCTAAAGAAGAAACATAACGAGGGGGTGGCAGAATTTATCAAAAGGTTTAATAAATTATATCTGAACCTTCTTGCTGATATGAAACCTCAACAAGCTGCTGCCAAAGTTGTTTTCATAGCAGCTTTTGACTCTGATTTCGGTTTCTCTCTGCGGGAAAGAATGCCTGTCACCCTGGATGATGCTCAGACAGATGCTCTGGATTTGGAGGCAAATTTTACTGCCACTGGGAAGTTAAAAGGAAAAATTGAACAGGAAACTAGAAGAAAAGGCAAAGAAGAGGTCTCTACCTCTAATCAAGAAAAGGATTCAGATAAAATGGATGAGATAAGTAAAATGATAAAGAAGATGGTCAAGATGGAACTGGAAGCTAAGAATGCAGCTCCCAAGAATTTCTACAATACTCCAAACAGAGGATATAATCCCCAGTATAGAAGGCCTCCTTTGCAGATATTGCCAAGAGAAACAAAGGAACAACAAGATCAGGTACCTCATCCCTTGTACTTGGAAGGCCCAGTAGACGACTCCGCTGGAGATGCAGCTTATGAATTAGAAGACTCAAATCTGGCTTTTTCGAATAATGATGACATGGAGTGCCCCCTGCAAGAAGAAGACGAAGAAGCAGAGATTGACCATTACTGCAAGCAATTTGCTGATTTCATGGAAGCCCAATTCAACGTCAAATATGATCTCAGATCCTCAAGGAAGAGGACCCGAACTCAGGAGCAAGAAGAAGAACCACCTCAGAGAGAAGCATCTGCTCAGAAGGAATCAGCAACAAAGAGATGTATAGAAAAAGGTAAGAATCTTTTAAATACCCCCTTGCAGTCAAATGATCAAATTCCTTCTTCTTCCAAAATAGTCAGCCCTCCTAATGCTGAGCCAGTGTCAAAAGAGGTCAAGCCTTCAGTTGAAAATAAGGAGTCGAAAGAAATTGTGACAGAAAAGCTCCCATCTGCTTTCAATTTGCAAAAAGAACTTGAGAAGATTAAGATTCCTGTCCCACTAACTGAGTTATTGAAACAGCCTGTATATCAGTCTCAAGTCACTTCCTTTATACTTCCTCCTGAAATACCAATTGCACCTGATAGTTTAAATCTTCAAGAAGAAAGACCCATGGTAGTCTTTGGCCCACATGTCGAGGAGATAGACCCTTCTACTCCTCCCTTTTATGTGTCCCTAGTCATTCATGACCTGCTGTTACACAACTGTATGTTAGATTCTGGGGCTTCCCATAATCTTATGCCTTTGTCTGTCATGGAGCAACTAGGGCTGCAAATTACAAGACCATATAAAGATTTATATTCATTTGATTCTAAAAGGGTTAAATGCTTGGGAATGATTAAAGATTTAGTGGTCAATTTAGCTCAAATCCCAGCAAAAAGTGTGGTCATGGACATCGTGGTTGCTGATATCCCAGCCCTCTTTGGCATGCTGTTGTCAAGGTCCTGGGGTACAAAGATTGGGGGATCAATTAAATTGGATTTAACATATGCTACTGTCCCAGTCTTTGTAGGTCAGGAAAGGAGGTTATACAGGGAGACAAGATTTGTTAAAATGGTAACCAATGCTGACTGCTCAGACAATTCTCCAGTTTATAACAAAGAGGGAGACTTCTCATGTTTGATGTTAGAAGAAAATCAGAATTATGCACATGAGTCCCTTTTTGGTCAAATTCAAGCTGAGCAGCCTAAAGAAAGTCAGGAATTGGAAATTTGGACTTTGCATTTTGATGGGGCAAACTCCAGGGAAGGTAATGGAGCTGGGGTGTTGTTAATTTCTCCCACAGGAAAATGGGTGCCGCTATCTTTCAAATTAGAGATGAGGCTACAAACAATGTAGCTGAATATGAGGCACTATTACTGGGACTGCAGACAGCTAAAAACATGGGCATCCAATGTTTAAAAGTGTTTGGAGACTCTGAACTAGTGGTAAGGCAGATCAAAAATGAATGTCAAACTAAACATCCACGGCTCAGAGCATATAGAAATTAAGTATGGGACATGATAGAAAATTTCTTCTCAGCATTTAACATACAGTTCATGCCCCGGGAGCAAAACAGAATAGCAGATTCTCTTGCTGTAGCTGCCAGTACATTCCGGCCTCCTCAAAATCCACTGTTAAGATATGAAGTGGAGGTACGCTATAGACCATCCATTCCAGATAATGTAAAGCATTGGCAGGTATTCGAAGATGATGAACAGATGAAAAGATTCATGGAGACAGTGGGAGAATTCACAAATATGGAAATTGATGATGATGAAAAAGATGAAGCCGAAAATATTGCAGAAAATAAATGGGAAGAGAACATAGCAGGAAATAGAGTGCTGCAGCTGAAAGGAAATGTTATACCCAGAGGTATGGCACCTCTAGAAAGATTATTTAACAAAGATGACATTCCATTGCATCCAAGCAAAGTGACAGAAGAAGATCAAGTGGGAGATTTTAATTTGGGTACTCCTGCTGATCCCAAAATTGTTAAATTATCTAAAAGAGTCCCAGAAGAATACAAGGAAAAGTATTTGAAATTATTTCAATCTTATAAAGATGTTTTTGCCTGGTCCTATCAGGACCTAAAAACTTTTGATGTAAATATAATTCAACATAAGATTCCATTGAGGGAGGATGCAAAGCCATACAAGCAGAAGCTCAGGCAGATTAATCCTCTGCTTCTTCCCTCAATTGAAAAAGAAATTAAAAAATTGTTGAAGGCCAAAATAATTGTGCCCTTGAGGTACTCAGAATGGATAGCGAACCTTGTCCCTGTTCGAAAGAAGAATGGAGAAATAAGGCTGTGTGTAGACTTCAGGAATTTGAATAGAGCATCCCTCAAGGATAATTATCCACTGCCTAAGATGGACCATATTTTGCAGAAAGTAGTGGGAGCATCCAGAATGTCAATGATGGATGGATTTTCAGGCTACAACCAGGTGGCTGTTTTCCCAGAAGATCAGAAGAAAACTGCATTCACTACACCATGGGGAACCTTTATGTATGCTAGGATTCCATTCGGATTGATTAATGCAGGAGCTACTTTTCAAAGGGCAATGGACATAGCCTTTGTCGGAGAACAGGACAAGTTCTTGGTGGTATATCTTGATGATATCACAGTGTTTTCTAAGAATGATGATGAGCATATTGAGCATTTGAGAAGAACTTTTGAAAAATGCAGAAGGTACGGTCTTTCCCTCAATCCTCAAAAGTCCTTATTTGCATTAGATGAGGGAAAACTTTTAGGGCACATTGTAACAAAAGACGGCGTGAAAATAGACCCTAAGAGAGTTGAAGTAATAAACAACATTCCTTTGCTAAGGAATAAGAAAGAAGTACAGGTGTTTTTGGGTCGAATAATTTTTTTGAGAAGATTCATTCCTAACTATGCTGAGATAGTTAGGCATATAACCAATATGTTGAAGAAGGACAATGAAGTTAAGTGGTCCCAGGAGTCTAGAGATGCATTTACAAGGATAAAACAGGCATTTGCTGAAGCTCCTGTATTAGCTGGACCAGATTACAAAAATCCATTTATGATTTTCTCATTTGCTTCACCTCATACAATTGCTGGAGTGTTATTGCAGAAAAATGAAGAGGGATATGAACAGCCCATAGCATTCTTCAGTCAAGTGCTGTATGATGCTGAATTGAAATATAATATATTGGAGAAGCAGGCATATGCCCTGGTAAAGTCCCTTAAAGCTTTTAGAGTTTATATTTTGCAATCTCATATTACTGCTTATGTTCCCACAACAGCTGTAAAAGACATTCTAGTACAGGGAGACAGTGAAGGCAGAAGGGGAAGGTGGATTTCCAAAATTCAGGAATATGATTTGGATATAAGGCCTACTAAATTGATTAAAGGACAGGGACTTGCCAAAATGCTGTCTGAATCTAATCATCAAGCTCTGGGCATTAATCTATCCATGATGGAAAATGAAGAATCAGAAAAAGAAGAGGAGCAGCAAGGACTAGAAATGGCCACTCAAAAGATACATGTGAAATATCTAACTAGTCCTTGGTACAAAGAAATTGTTGAATATCTTTTAACACTTAGTTGTCCATCGGGCTGTGACAAAGTAAAGTACAGAGCTGTAAGGATGAAATCTCAGAAATATGTCATTGCCAATGGACATCTATATTGGAGAAACCCTCTAGGTATACTGTTGTTATGCCTCACAGAAAATGAAGTGCAAAATATAATGACAGAATTCCATGAGGGGATATGTGGAGGACATTACAGTTGGAGGGCTACAACACATAAGATCCTGAGGGCTGGTTTTTACTGGCCAAAATTATATTCGGATACTTTCGCTTGGGTCAGATCATGTGACAAGTGCCAAAGGTTTGCAGAAAGACAGAAGTTAGCATCTTTGCCCTTAATTCCCATTCATGTAAATGAACCCTTCCAGAAATTGGGATTAGATTTTATAGGAGAAATACATCCCCCATCAAGCAGCCAACATAAATGGATACTGACAGCCACAGACTATTTTACGAAATGGGTGGAAGCCATACCTACAAGAAAAGCTACAGACGCCGTGATAATGGGGTTTATAGAGGATAATATCATATCTAGGTTTGGCTGCCCTGCCAGAATTATAACTGACAATGCACAGGCTTTTAAGTCTGCCAGATTTGTAAAGTTCTGTCAAAGGTATAACATTACATTGACTCACTCCACTACTTACTATCCCCAGGGGAATGGCTTGGCAGAATCTTCTAATAAAACTCTGGTGAGGGCCCTGAAGAAAACAATTGCTGAAAATCAGAAAAACTGGGACTCTCAATTGAAGTTTGCTCTATGGGAAAATAGGATAACTAGCAAAAGAGCAATAGGGAAGTCACCCTATGAGCTGGTGTATGGGCGGGCTGCCGTGTTTCCTTTGCAATTGGCATTGCCAGTGGCACGTTTTATGCAGGAAAACCAGGAAGAACCAGATGACATGATCCGAAGAATTAATCAGCTGGTAGAATTGGAGGAAACAAGGAACCAGGTAGATCAGAGATTGATAGAATACCAGGAAAAGATGAAGAATGTCTTTGATCAGCACGCAAAAGATAGGAATTTTCAAGTTGGAGACCTGGTTCTTAGATGGGATGTCCGCAGAGCCGAAAAGGGCAAGCATGCTAAATTTGATCCATTGTGGTTCGGGCCATTCAAAATAGTGAAGCTGGGAAGAAACAACACCTTTTTTTTAGAAAATATACAAGGTGATTTGCTCGATGCACCCGTGAATGGCCAATTCCTCAAGCCTTATTTTCAATTCTGACCCAGGCTGGGAACACCCGATTGTATATATTGTATATAGTTTGTTTCGGCTTTTGTTTTTATAAAGGAAAAGAATGTTGATAATTACTTGAAATAAGAGTGCAGGGGAATTCAAAAATAAGATGAAATATTTAATGGTTTGCGTGTTCTCGACATGCCCGAAGACGGACATGTCGTCCCCAGATGGAGCCGATGTTGTACATATCTACCTCTGCCTGTAAATTTTGCCTCGCTGCCTCATTCAAATCCATTTTTAACCTCTGCCGTGGCCTAAAATCTCATGACCTTTCTTGATATTACTATCCCCGCCCGAAAATCTACTTTACAGTAGTTAAAAAACCCAAATTTAAATAATCGGGCCAAGTCCTTAAGAGTTTGACTCCCTCCCGCTTCGGCTTCCATATGACCTGAGTCTGAAAACCATAATTCAAAGCGAGAAGGGGCCTATTGTCTTGACGATCGGGCGCAATGCTAGCCGTCTGATCTGGCTCAAATCAACGGCGCGACAATCAACTTATATGGAGGGCCCGCACACAACAGACTGGCGGTATTTCATGGCCCACCGTTTTATTACCCTCCGATGCAAGTGTAGCCATTGATCTTGTTCTAAGATCGAACGGTCCTGGGTCAATCGTAGTCCTGCCCTCAATCGCAATCGGAACTTCTAAAATGTGCCACCCCGGTCTCCCTGCTCCACTTTCCGATTGCGATTTCCGATTTGGGTCCCACCTCCTATGGTCGTGTCATCGTAATTCACTAGTGTACGCCGTGTTCCTCCTCCACCATTCATATGTTCCGGTGATGTGTCATATTTTATGAACCTTTGCCCCTTTAATTCATTGTTTCTCCATTGTATTCTGCATTGTCACCCTCTATTTCTCCATTATTTTCATGCGTTCCTTGTCACCCTGCATCGTCTCAACATTTCGTCAAGTCTGTGCCACCAATTCCATGGCCGCTGTCGTATCCACACTCCTTGTCACCGAGTCAATTTTCTCTAATGGTTTGTGGGTTTTGCAAGTTTTAAAACGACTGAGTTGGCGCTTTAACTTGCCGCCTCCGTTGCAAAGATCTGGAACATACCAAAGGACATATCCTACTGGCGAAATTAAGGAAAGAAGCCGAGGGTAGGTGGGAGAGGTGACCGCCATTAAAGAAAACATAGATATGGATTCTCAGAACTCTCCAGATAAATTTGCCTCGCATTAAAGACCCAGGACTTAAATCCAAAGCCAAGGGCCGAGAGTACAGTACAGAAATGCAGATTATTTCAAATCTCTTACGACAGCAGATTTTCCTTCAGCCGCGGGCAACATATTGTATATACTTTATTATTCCTATCTTGTATATAAGGAGATTTCATCTCCCAACATTTATTTCATGGACAGGTTGTCTAGTACAGTCATTAACAGTTAGTCATTCATAGAGTGGGCGTGAATGTTTTCCGCCATTTCTTTTCAAATTGAGTCATTAACTGTATTTCAGCTACCTCCTCCTCTAGAATTATCCATCACTCCTCTAAATACCAAAAAGAAGACATTGTAAGGGTTCCAGATTTCTATCAGAAAACTGTGCAGCGAGAAGACTTCTGTATACATTTTTGTAATATTTCTGTATGAAGCTTCAGAGCCCGTAGGGTCTCAGTGAGGAGGGGTTATAACTGTATTGAGGATTCTGGTCTTTGATATCTCACAGTATGTAATTTCTCTCATGTGTTAATACAATATCTCTTTTCATACTATTTATCTTCTTGTATCATGTTCTAGAATGCGAGTGGCTCACTAGTTTGCAGTAAGGATTCATCTTAAGTGGTGCCCTTTCTGGAATTAGTCAAGCGCTTTAAATAGGCCTAGTCATGATATACTGTTCCATGTGCACTCTTTCCATATTTTCTGCTATATTAGTTGCTTGAGGAGGGTGCTTTTAAAACGCCATTGTCATATAAGGATTCGTAAATTGGTGCGCCCTTGTATGGTTCTGTTGTGTATCTGGGTATCAGTCTCATGTCAGCTAATATCTTCTTATGTTTCCTCACTGCACTCACTTCCTGATATATGATTTCTGTGATATATTATTTGAATCAGCCCTATTTACAGTAAGCGGTCTCTTAACTGTCTGATGTCTTCGTACTGGAGTTTTACATGATGTTCATACATTATTCTTATCTTTGTATCAGCTTCTGAGAGAGAGATTGGTCCCATTCAAATCTAGTTTCCTTGTTTTAACAAGAGATAGTAAGTGAGTTCTTGGACTGACAACCCAATTATAAGGGACTCCTTGCTATATTAAGATGTCCTAGGCATTGGTCTATGGCAACTCTAGGCTGTCTCTAGGAGGGTGACAAAATCATCCACAACAGATCCCAATGCACAGGAGGAACTGATAAGAGGGCCGGGAGACGCTGAGTGCAGTAATAGGAGTGCACGTAGGCCGCCTGAAAGGATTATCTGTGAACGAAGTTCGGCAGGAAATCTGCAGTATCGGAATCTGCTATGACATCTCCGCCATTTCCAGGCCCTGCCTGCTACAAGCAACATATGTTTACTCCCCCGCACTGTCATTTCTGAACCGAGTTCTGGGGACATACAAGTCGACTTAGCACAGCTCTCTACTATAGAACTACGAAGACTGTCTGCCAACCTATTGTAAGAAGTACACTGCCGTGGCCAAGAAAGGCGCAAGCAGTATGACTTGATGCTGGAAGAATACGCCCAGTGAATTTCCGTGGTCATTAACGCCACACGCATTATTCAGAAAAACTAGCGCAGGGGGCCCAATTGTTTGAAGAATCTACGCAGCTATGGACGAAAGCACTGCACCACCCCATGCTTCAGCATGCAGAAAGAGAGTTGACATAGGTAGAAGATGCTCTAGATCGACTTCGGGCCTCCACAACCCCCCCGGCCACGCACAACGCTTGGCCGCCATGCACCAGATTGAGGACTTTCTTCACTCTAAGAAGATTGCGTACAAAAATTTGAAACCATGGACTGATGTTGCACTCCATCTTGCACATGATGCGTAGTCTTCCATTGCAAGCCTCCACCGGTTGTTGGAACGCTTTGGTCCGGATCTTGATGGGCCTGTTTCTCTGACAATGATCAACATTGCGCAACACGCAGCAGCCTGAATCCAGGAAGTGCTTCCACCCCTCCTTCGCTCCCTGGCTACCTTACGCGCGCAGATTGAAGGTGCACTACCAAAGTGACTCGAGATGAGTCACAAGATTGTGTTGGGGGACTGTTGGAATGGGGTCTCCTTGCAAGCTACGAAACCGGTCCATTTTGGTTATTTTTGTTATATTTAGTATAGCGCAGGGGTTTTGGGGTGGGTCAAAGCTCCGAAAATCATTGTAATGGGGTTAAAGGGTAAACTAGGGGTCCGGAAACCATGGGTTGCAGACCATAGGAACGTTAAAGCTAGATTTTTATAAATAGAGAGGCATTTCAGATTGTAAAAGGTAAGAATTGGCTAAGCTATTGATGCGATCTGTTGTGTAAGTGATCTATTGGGGTTTTTGGGGAACAAACTCCTATTGGATGTGTGCGCGAAGATCCTATTCCAGCTGTGTGCAGACCCTGTTGCTGTGTGCGCAGGCTAGGAAGGGAATTGTAAGGGTAACGAACGAATGAATGTGCAAGACTATTGGATCTGAATCTGTGAGTACTATTGAATGGATTGCTGGTAATCACTGTGTTATGCATTTCTCTGTCTTATGTTGCGAAGATCTATATATTGAATGATTGATCTATTCTGCTTTGATTATAAAATGCTGCGAAACTCTGTGTATTAAAGTAAATCTAGATTTGTTCTGTTTGGGTACGTAATGCTGTGTTAATGTTATGAGAAGCATATAATTGTAGATCTAGTGCATGTGGATGCAATTGGACATATAATTGACCTTGCGTAGAGGTAATTTGAACATAACACAACCCTGCTTGCCTTACCCTTCCTTTCTCAAGGTGCGGAAACCTGGTTCCAGCACCCACCCATACTACTTCGGGTGAGATTGTGACCTGTGCAAGCAGGTCACTGCCGAAAGGGCCAGTAGTATAGGGGTTTGTTGGAAAACCTTGCACGCCGAACCTGGGTCAGGACCCCTTAAGCCAACAATACCCTAGAGCATATTTTTAGCTTTCTAATGAGCTATCACTTAGCTCAAAACTCCAAGTATTCTGAGAGTTATGAATTTTCTAAGTTAAGGAAATTAGACTGGTCATTGGGCCGACCTGTTTCTAGCTTTCCCATGTCGGCCTGCCTATGGAGACATGACCTTTCATTTAAACAGTGATAAAACCACTATATATACTAGTCTTCATTCTCAGATCATCTTTTTCAGCTATCCATTACAAAGAAAGATATATAGTTCACATCTCGTGAACTAAGGGAGGACAAAAATGAGAGCTGTTTTGGGTTAAGAAAATTATATGTGATATCTCATATCTATAAAACCTCAGACATGTGACAAGGAAGGGCTCATATCTATTTGTAAAATTGAGTTAAAAGGATGAATCTATTGCATCAGCTACAATAATTCTTTATGGCTCAGATCTTGTAATTTAAGACATGTTGCAACATTAAAGCTCGGACTTGGTGGATAAGATCCGTGTCATTTATAAGTACGAACCTGAGGCAAGAATATAGGACTGTAATTGACCCTGTCCTGTAGCCAATTACAACTCAAATCTGTGATTGTATTAACACAAAATTTCAACCTAAAACCTGATTTGGGACCTTGGCATAAGAGTCTCAGTACAGTGGGTTGATTGGAGTTAATCTTGGTGCAGAAATTACAATCGCATACAATCTCAGTATATCAGTCTTGTGGAGGAGATAGCTACAACGCAAAGAAGGTGTCTCATATCATTATACCTTCAGACCTGTGACTGTGGTTGACATGTGAAGGACATTCTTATGGAGGAGATAGATACAACACCAAGAAGAACATTTAGTTTAACACTTTGAAGGTTTAGTAATTCAGTTGCTATGATGGCATCATCAAGCCTACTGTGAGGACATATGCAGTCAATGATGGAGACATATATTGGACAGTCAAGCACATTATTGGATTTGATTGAGTGAACAATGAATAACTTTATTGAAAACACTGATGTAAGTACATCACATCTAAAAAAGTCTGAAGGCTTGGTTTCCTTGGGGTAGGAGCCCCTAAACACAAGGTTAGTGCCTTGAGAATATAGGGTTGAAGCCCTAGAGGTCGGAGTCTCATCAAATTCCAAGTTGGTGCTTGGCAACATGTTAGTGCCCCCACACATCTATTGTACTCAATTATTTGAAAAAGGATTGAAGTTCTTATTAATCCTTAATAATGTTATTATTATACACCTCTCTGTTTTTTAATTGTGAAGAATCTAACTGGAAAAAATTAACAATTGAAAAGAAATACTGATTCATTCCCCTCTCAGTATTTCCAACATGTCCTGGATGCAGAATACCTGGTGGCTCCCATCCTTTGCGCACCGGTCTCCAAGCCACAACGTCTACCCACCGTTGAAGAGGAAGTTGCCGCACAGGTGTACGCCTGTCCCATTGTGGAGGAAGATCTTGATAGCGATGATGAAGCGTAAGACTAATAACTATGCATCAGCTCATCTCTTCCTTGTTTTTTGTTATGCTTGATATTACCATAGAATTTCTATTTTCAATAGTGCTACAACACATTTTGTAATTTTCTTTTTCATGTACTTTCCGGGTTGGTTTCCTCCACGGAGGCAGCCCCTTATCTACGCAACAAACACTGGGATTGGTTAAGCGCAGCTTACCAACTAAGCCTGTAGCATATGCACTGTTTATATTTTCGAATTAATATAGATTAGTTCATTTACCATTAAAAGAAATCATGAAATATATTGCAAAATATGGTTCAAAAGTACAAAAGTGAAGTTCTTTATTTTAATCTTTGCCAATATTTTATGAAAATAATTGAAAACATAAACTTACTTTGGATATCCATATTTGCACGTGTATCAAAAATGTTTCTTGTAGAAACATATAGTTTTTAAAATCCTCTTACCCCTCCATGTGCTCTACTTGATTGTTGTGCTAAAATTTCCATGTACATTATCCCAAAAAACCACTCGAATCATTGTGCCCCTCTTCACCACAAATGATAACAATGTACATTGATTTTTGATAAGACTTTGAAGCATCTTCCTTGTTCTCTAAATCCACTAAAACCTATATATCTTGATTTATTTTTGTTTCCTTATCAAATATTCATTGTCCTTCTCATCCCACATTTCTTCCACTTTTTATTTGGAATTGTGAAATTCTCTGTAGTTATGATAAGTTCTTATTTTAAGCAAGTTCTTCTTACTATTGTTTTATGGTAATTTTAGTTACACATTTAAAAAAGCTAAATGATATGGTGCTTCTAATGAAGAAAAACATTTCCAACTAATTCATAATAGACTTTCAGATATTAACATACTTAAAGATTAGTTGAATGGACTCATTCATATCATGAAGTGTGTACTTATGTATTGTATGGTTTTTTAGTCACAATTTATCTTATTGTTGATTAAATTTGTATAAATTTATAGATATAGATTCTATTTTCTCTCATGAAATAAATTTGGCCCTTCAATTTGGTAATCACTAGCTTGATTTTTTAGGAATCTACCATTCTCTCAAATTCAAAAGATTCGCTAATCATTAAGTTCTTTAGGTAATAATTCCCTAAACTGAAGAAGGAACAAGCGAATTACACCCAATATAGAGAAAATACATAGGGGAAATTTTTGTCATCGATACAAGAAAACTTGCATGTTTTTATGAGTTTTGCATTGATGGATGTAGACTTGATCACTGTGAAAAACATGGGTACGTGAAAGGATGGAATCATGTCCCTCTTAATCCAAAGGACCTCATCCAATTCCGACATAGCTAGAGATGCATGATGAAGAGGCCATCTTTCTACTTGATCATAATCAAGTCTCTGATCTTGTAAGGGAAGGTATGTGGCCCATCTGTCATTAACAATTTCATTTATAAATTAAAATCTTGAACGTATTTAACTAATACATATTTTGTATTTTGGTTGTAGGCGATGGTTTTGTTGTTACTGCCCCTGCAAGAAATGAAGAGAATGTGCCCTATTATTTGATGCGATGCACATAGGTGAAAAGTAAGCTAGTGAGACCATATGAAGATGGACAATTCACATACCAAATTGGTGACATGGTTGTGATGGACCATTTTTTTGAAAAGGTTAAAAAACAACATGATCACATCACTTATAGAGACTTTATGTGTGAATAAATATTTGGTCAATAAAATCATCTAGTCATAGCAACTTAGATAAATATCATAGAAATAAAAAAAAAGAAAGGTGAACCAAGGAAATGGAATATGACAAAATAATACCATGAACGTATTATGGAGACTTTCATTCCTATGAACCATTGACCAGATGAGTAGATGATGCAATGGCAAGCCCTGAAGCAGAGTCTATAGAATTCAAGTGTAATCTATAGTATAAGAGATCTCAAATGTATTATTTTTGTAATCTACAAATGTGACAGTTGAATACTCTTGTACTTTTGAATAGAGAAATGTTTACTTCTTATCTAATGATGGATTCATAATGGTGTACATATATGTTATATAAGCTTTAGGTTTCTTGAGGTAAGTTTCTAAAGTACACCAAATTTCAAGGAGGTTTT
Source organism: Pinus albicaulis (assembly GCA_034641835.2). NCBI lineage: Eukaryota > Viridiplantae > Streptophyta > Pinopsida > Pinales > Pinaceae > Pinus > Pinus albicaulis. The sequence continues at coordinate 1,913,807,542 of CM076578.1, forward strand.
AGTTTTAGGGATAAGATCCTTATGTGAACCCCATAGATCTAAAATTTAATTAAAATTTAGAATCAATGGGGATTTAGAATTCATTTTAATTAAAAAAAATTATCTTAATTTTTTAAAATTTCATGTGTATAGTATCCATGTTGAGCATGCAAGAAAATTTATAGATCTATATAGATGCCATACATTTGGTTTCTAGAAATTCCATTTCAGTATGTAACAACCAAGTTGACATATTATTTTACTTAAAATGGAAATTCAACTATATTTTTTCATTGGGAAAATCCAGGCAGATCAACCCGAAGGGATCTACTTGCTGGCCTAACCCCAAGGGCATCGAGGAGATTTGACCCGGTGACCCCCCAACTAGTAAGGTACTTAAGCAACGAGAACTCGACCAACTGAGCTAACCCTTGGGGCTTCAACAAATAGTATATATATATATATATATATATATATATATATATATAGATATATATATATATATATATATATATATATATATAATTTAATGACTATTAAGACCTTATAGATAACCTCAAAATAAATAAAACTGAATAAATTTTTTTGTAATTTACATCTTGACATCTAATTTAAAATCATTGTAATTTAACATACATTGATTGTGCACTGAAAGACACTTTCTACAAGCTAATATGACAACTAAAATTGTTATTTTGTAAAATTTTACTCTTAAATGTTTTTAATTGAAGGTCTTAAGATAAGGAATTTATTGAAATACTTGGATAGACAAATAAAATCAGGAAAATGCATAAAATTATAGAAACGTATCATTAATTGTTTACATTGACATACATTGATTGCACTAAAAGAAACTTTCTACAAATTGAATATTAAATTGATGTACATGATATAATTTAATTTATTTTAAGTATCAAAGTGACTTGCATCATCATAAGATTGTACTTATTTCCTTAGTTTATGAAACTAGAATTCAAAATTTTTATTTTGTAAAATTTTACTTCTTGAATATTCTTAATTAAATGTCTCAAGTTAAGGAATTAATTGAAATATTTGGATAATCAACTAAATTTAGGAAAGTTCATAAAAATAAATAAAATTATCTAAAAACATATCGTTAATTATTTTTTGGTATATTAAATTCCAATGCATATGACTTATATCATGTGTTATGACTAAGCTCGTGTAAATGACCTCAAAAGAAATAAAACTTATTAAAACATTACTAGTTGAAGACATCTTTTAAAATTGAAGTTAAAATGCATTTCAATCCTATTTGTGTTTTGTAATTGAACCATGAACATATATTTTAGTTCATTTTAAGTATCAAAGTGACTTGCACCATAGTCTAAGATCGTACTTATTTTTTTAGTTTATTTCATGAGAAGTCAAAATTGTTATCTTGTTAGTTTTGTATGATATAAACCATGCATATGAAAATATATACAAATTACATTATACATGAACATCCACAAACTAAAATAATAAGCATCTACAAACTGAAATAATGTTCATGCATACATATATTGTCCATGTATGAAGATATACAAAGTTTGCACATCACATGTGAATGTGCCCTATGAAATGGACCTAAAAATATATAAACTATCTGTGATCCACTCTAGAACGTATCACTTCTAGAACTATTATGTGTGTTCTGCTTTGCAAAGTGAGCGCCCATAATTTGGTATTGCAACATAACACATTCAAATTCAAATTAATCAAAAAATTATTTGTACAAAATAAAAAATATGGAAATAAATGGTTTTGAACTGTGTATTTAAATAGTCCCCTACTTGTGACTCAATCGAGTGCAAATGAAATTTAGGTGGGATGGGGATCTGATCAATCTGGGTTTGGTGCTCCCTTTCATGTGGCTCAATGAATCCATACCCAACATCCCACTCATGTGTCAACATAACTGCAACATCAACACCCCTCTGTGTTTGAGCCTATGTACACAATGGTAAAGAAAAATTATAATGAGTCTACGAATTAATTGGCATGCATACATGTAACTTTAAAAAATAAAATCTTGAAATCTTAGGAATATTTTTTGTTACCTCAATTGTTAGTCCATGAGTGTTATGAGGTGTAGGTGGAGGTGGAGGAGATTGGGCCATGAAAAAATGAACTAGAGGAGGATGCTATGGCTGGTCAACTGCCCCCTCATATGACCTACGAAGCTCATCTATGTAGTTGCGTTGTGCATGCATGTTATCATGAAATTATTAATATAAATTCAATATAATACAAGCTTATTAATATAAATAATTTATAATTTGACGATAAGAATGAAAATTTATATATATATGTACCTAGTATGTGTCACGTGGGTCATGCACCCTCGAAGTGTCACATATGGCATCACAACATGTACGTGCATGAGAAAAAATTTGGTCATGCCCTAGACTCTCGATACATGAATCATCATGTAATGCAACTGGAGGACGACAGGGCAATGAAGGTGGTTTGCTCATATCTCCACACAATGCGACATGTGCAATGGCCAATGTACTCTACATGATATCTGTAATGGTATGCCTAGTCTCTATGCCAAGTTACGAAAACTGCTCTAGCCCTGTCGGAAATGCCACACTTCAAGATGGTATTGGCAACAATATCAGAGGTGGTGCTACAGGCGCAAGTTCCTTCGAGCCCCGACACATTCATAACTAAATCCCAAGCTAGGTCCATAAAACATATCCAATGTTAGTGTAACCCAACCTCATATGTAGCACACACTCTACATATATACGTTTTTCGAAGTAAATGGGGACCTGGTCATGGTGGGGGAACTGGCCCTAAGCTCCAAGCAATTGATCCTAATAAAAGGGGTCGCATCAACATTCTTAAAATATTTTAGTGGAATCGGACCAACATGTCTAACACGACATTCAAGAGGGATGTCAAACAACTCCCCACATACATCAATGTTATTGGAGGAATCTTTCATAACCTTCCAAGTATGTGGGCCTCTAACCTCCAACCTCATAATCCTATATATGGAATATAGGAGGTGGATTTGTGGGCCAACCCTCTGGTATGTCTTGACCAACTCGTTGATGTTATCCAACATCATAGACAAACTATGACTAATAGGCGAACTAGCAAAGATTTTATCCATCTCTCGTGTGATCCATGTCCGTTGGGCCCTAACATCCTCAACTATGATACTATCTATAATTCGTTCCACAGAGGGATCGACACTGCACTTTTATCCTCATCTTCACCTTGTTGAGGGTCTGTAAATCATAAACATAATTTAATATATATAACAAACTAGAAGCATAATAACATATATATTAAATTCAAACACATCAATTATTGAAGAGAATTTAAAAATTAAAGACAATTTCAAGACATAAATACATAAAGTTTAAAGAGGTTTTAAAATGCAAGATGTATGGCTACAAGAAATGAATAAGGTCCACCATTTGTAGCAAGATCATCAAAAGAGATAGAAACATTGTCTTTGACACTCTGACTGGTGTCAGAAGGAGGATCTATGAATGGAACAAACACTCTAGTATGACTACATGGTCTAGCCCAACCATGTAGACCACGTTAGATCCCCCAACACTCTGATGGGCTATGGTTATGGGGGTGTGTGGGATATGGCTCTGCAAATTACATATAATACATATAAACTAATCCAAGAAAAAAATATTGAGATAGAAAGAATGTTGAAAAGAAAACAATTTATAAACTCAAGTAGAATAATCTAGGCTAAAGTCATAAACTAAATAGAGTGTATTTTTTGATAAATTATCAACCAAACACTTTTTCCCATTTATAAATAATAAATTCTATTCATAGAGAAACAATATGTAAAAAATGAAATAAACCTATTTGCAAAACTAATAAAACTTCATACCAACCAAATACTCCATAAGACGAGTTCTTATAATGTTTGGTTTTAACACATTACATGTATTAGGTGCAAGCACATAAAAACAATATTTATGGTATGACACTACATAATAAAACAATATGGTTCAAATTAGAAAATAGTCAAAATGCTTATATATTCACTTTAAATGCATTTTTCATCATGGATTTAATGTATGTATCAATGATGCATTGTTGAAACTAGAATATATATATATATATATATATATGCTAATGCTATGTTGTATTATATAGTTATAAATTTTATGGAAAATTACAGTCAATAGACCAACTCGAGTTTTTATTTTATGTTATTATGAAGTTAGCTATACAAGTATATTATATATAGTCATATAGTTATGTTACATGCCATGCTATGTTATAGCTATAAGTATGTTATATATGGTTATATAGTTATGTTACGTGGTGTGCTATGCTATATAATTATATATAGTTATGTTGTATATATAATAGTTAGAGTTATGTTATACCTTACACACACACACACACACACACACACACACACACACACACACACACACACACATATATATATATGAGTTTTGGACTTTTAATTTAGTTTATATTTTATTCAAGTACAATTAATTTTATAAAACAAATTATTATATTTATTATTAAAAAATATTTAAAATATAAATTTATTTAAATTTAAAATAAAAAATGAAATAAATTTTCTTATTTGATTTTATAAAAGTTTATTATGGGCAACCATATTCTTTATATCAATTTAAAGCTCTTAATTTATTTAATTTTTGGTTATATTTTAATTGTTTTCTATTTTGATTTTTTTGTGGGCATATTTGTGGTCAAATTTGTTCTAAATTTATAATGCATTTTTAATAACAAAATTCTTTTTTTTTTTTTTTTTTAAATTTTCTTTCATCAAATTCCTAAAAAAATTCAAACATAAAATAATAAAAAAAATAAAATTTTTACCATATAAAATAATTTATATAATGAAATTAAAAAAATTAAAATTAAAATTAAAACCTAACTTATAGTTTTTTAAAAATGTTTTTCTAGGGTTTTCTTGGTTGTTTTTTGTGGTTCTCAAGGGTTTTCTTGGTGTTATGGTTTTCATGATGGTTTTTGTGTAGTATTTGTATGACATTTTTTTTTTTTAAATTAATTTATTTTATTTTGCAAAAAAAAATTAAATAGCAGAGAAAAAAATGACAGGAAACCTACCTTGGCTTGAGTCTCTGGCTCATTGGCGGGGTCGATGGGTAGCTGGTTTGATTTCATCCATCTCGGTTGAACTTAGAAATCTTTCGTCAAACTCCTTTTCCTCTTGCGGTTTGACCAAAATGACTTGCACAAGTCATAACCGGGGTTTTTAATAAGAAAAAACTCTTGATCAAGCTTTATAGCTCGATTGAGCCTTTAACTCTGGTTAGAAAATGGCTCAATCGAGGGTTTGTTTAAACACTTGATCGAGCTATTTTTAAGTGCCTAAAAAGCTTGATCAATCACTTAAAAATTGCTCGACGGAGCATCTTTTTTTCACCAAAACACCTCCTTGATTCGCCAAAAAGTGTAACCCAACTCCATGCTATCACCCTAATCTAAAAGCAACAATGTGCCTAGACTAATAGTGAGTATTGATGCACACGGATAAGGGTAAAACATTGATGTCTTTTTGGCTTATCATCGATTTGGTGTGCATGTGGTCATTGAACATTGATTATCTTTTGTATTAAGCAAATCGATGAGTCTATTAAACATTGAAGCATTGCAACCAAATTTTTAGAAAACCTCCACCCACCACCTCTACTAAAACCCTCCATAAATGAAAAATATTATCTATAACTTTTATAAAATTCCTTGCTAAAAGTTTGTTGCTTTATATTGTCCCTTGATTTTTCAAATATAAGATTAACTTTAACCATAATTAATATGATTGCTAACCTCTTAAGACTTATAAGAATAGATTTTATGACTTCCCTAACCGTAAAAAAAAGTTGAATCAATAAATATATCTCTAAATCTCATATATTACCATTTATATCTACTAACTAAATCCTTAAATTAACAGTACATCAACATGTATTTGTTTATAAATAAAACTATATTAAAAAAAAATAACTTTTTATTATAAAATATTAATACACATACTTTTCATTAAAATTTATATAAATCTCAATCTTTAACCTTTTAAATAATTACTAGTACACAACTATAAAAATATTTAAACACAATCATAAATATATTTAAACACAAAATTGAAACTGCATAGCTAACATTATTGTTAAAATGAAATAAAGGTTCTTTTGAAAGGGAGATTTGCATAACCATTGTTTAGAGAACTGTTGAGGGATAAAGCTTTGTAAACTTGACATTTGATTAGGAGAAAAAAAATGAATGACGTCACCATGTGCACGTAAATGAGATTGCCAGGGTTTCGCTTGTTACTGCTCGGGTGTGGATTCAAATTTTTTTTTTGGGATTCAAGGGTGTGGAATCCACGGAGATTATTTATATTGTGTTTTGCCATAAATTGAGCATTGTAGCAGATAATTTGCAGTTCCATTTTTCCAAAAGAAATTGGAAATAAAGAGTTATAGAGATGTATATCAGATTAAGGCCACCTAGATGGTTGGATAAATTTCTGTTATGCCATTATTTTAGTCCTTGTATGACTCACAAGTTTGCAAAACTGAAAATTCATTTTTGTATCGAGTGCAATGAAGGGAAAATTTGACCATGATTACCAGATTAATTGGTTTCTGACCATGATGGCACATTAGGAAGGCCTCTCGCCATGATGATATAAAAGTTTCTGATATACAATGTTTTTGACATCTCTGAAATACAATGTTACAACTATTGTGTTTTTGTTTAGGCATTGTGTTATGGCAGGAGAAGGCTTCATCACGCAATCATTCTTCTGTGTTTTATAGAATGCATATGTCCATAGCCAAACTTTACACTAGATTCACTTTTTCTCCAATTCATATAATATTCAAAGTTTATATCTCATATGTATCGTTTTTCCTCCCATGCTGAATGCATATCCAAAGTATACATATACATATACATATTCATAGTTATTTTTTTCTTTGAATCTAAAATTTACATATATGCTTAATATTTACTCATATATTTATTATTTTAGTTGGAATTTATTTTAAAGTAAGGTTATTTTTTATTTTCATAAACATTTTGACTTGAGGTTATTTTTATTTTGATATAATTTGATTAAGTCAAAATGTTTACATAACATAATAAATAATATTGAAAAAAATAAAGAATGCAAAAAACTAAATAAATAAAAAAATTGACGGACATTTGATATTAACTTTACTTTGCATATACACATTTTTATTATTAATTAATAAAAAAAAAATTATATCATGCTATGTGAAATATCAATTAATTAAAAAATCACAAATCCCAAAATAATGAGTGTTGACCCACTAATTTGTATTATTATTATTATCACTTCTTAACATCCATTTCTAATATTCTTTTATTACATTATTTATCATAATTTATTATATAATCCCATTTCATAATTATTTATGCTCTTTTGAATAAATAATACTTGTTCTCTTTTATTTTAATAAATTAATGATTATTATTCATGATTTTGCCAATGATGGTTTATTAATGAATTCGTTATAACATAAATCACTATTTTAGCCTCCAAGATCTCTTCCAGATTCCAGATTTGATCTTCAGTGGTTAATTAAATATTCCAACTCAGAAATTCGCTGGAATAACAAGAGACAATTTTGCGTTGAACGTTTCAGGCAAACGAAAAGGAATCTTGAAAATCCGAAACATGGGTTTTGTGCAGAACATACCAAATTAGTTTTTTGATGACCAGTTTTCCAAAATTCGTTCTTGATTGAGAGAAACACAGGGTTCTTCGAAGGAAAGATTTGTAGATTTTTTGTTGTGGCCATTTTCCAAAATTGCCCCAATTGTAGTTGCCAAATTCGACTTGTGCCAGCTGAATCATGATGGAAAGATCTTTTAGATTTCATCTTGCTTATTGAGATTTTGTAATTAATTTATTTTCCCTTTGTTGTTTGTATATTTAAAATGGTATAAATCAGAGAGAAGAGGTGGATAGAACGCATAGGAGAAGGCATAAAGGGTTAAGCAAGAAGCGACAAATTTGTAACAGAAACATGTTCGATTAATTGAATGCACAATGTTTTGCTGTTCCATTTGTAAGATGTGAGTTTGCCGCAACCCTGATCAGAGAGTTGGGCCTACTCTCCGATCAGGTGCTGCGTATTTCCTGTGTGTTGTTATTTCTGTTTCAGGTTTTGTATAATTTGCAATTGATGTGATAGTAGATGTATTTGCTGATACTCTTATTGCTATGAATGCATTGTAAGCTTTATGATTTATTTTTGCCATTTCTTTATTTCTTGTTACAATGATTGTTGCTTTGTTTAAATTATCGAATCCACGATTAATATAGAATTATGCTATTGTCATCTGCACATATTGTGCGCGTTAGCCTTGCAATAACGAAATGCACCCGGATTGATAATTAATATGGGAAAGAGTTTGAATATTCATTCACACTTAGACACTAACATTTTTTCGCCGTTGCCGGGGAGGCTAACAAAGGTGCAAGAACACGATTCATATTGATCTAAGGATCAATTTATCGTCATAGGGAGGGAAATTCTACCCTGCTCTAGGTCTTGAGCGTAGTTTTTCTATTTTTCTTTTTGATTGATTTATTTGGAACCAATCTCTCGTCCCAGGGAGGGAAATGCTGCTCTGCTCTAGGTCCTGAGCGTATTTGTTCCATTTTTCTTCTTTTTTGATTGATTTCTTAGGAACTGATCTCTCGTCCTACGGAGAGAAATGCTACCCTACTCTAGGTCCTGAGCGTTAGTCATTTTTCTTTGCTTTTATTTCTGTTGATTTCTTAGGGCCTAATCTCTCGTTCTCGGGAGGGAAATGCTACCCTGCTCTAGGTCCCGAGCTTAAGATTTCTTGATTTCTTTCTTTCTGTTTAAACACCCAATCTCTCGTCCTGGGGAGGGAAGTTTCACCCTGCTCCAGGTCTTGACCTTTAAGAATTGTTTGATTTTTTTTTTTCCTTCCTCTGGTTCTATGAACAAAGATCTAAACAAAAAGGCAGAGGAAGACCCCCAAAACTCACAGGATGAGGTCAAGGAAGAAAATATCAACATAATCTGGAACTCAGTCACAGAATTTCACGATGTGACAAATATGAGAAAGAAAGACTATATTGAATGCTAGTTTCACTATGTTGTTTGCTTGCAACATCACTCCACATTTCAACAACTCTTGGCACCATCCTTAACAGGGAAGTTGGTCTCTTATACCCAAGTATTTATTAACATACATTTTTCAAATACGGGTATGTGCATACTTGAGGCATTATTTCGAGAATGGCTTCACTGGAAGTACTCTTATATGTAAGTATATTTTATTTTTCAAAGTAGAGTAGTGTAGTGTAGAATATATAATGAATAAATACGTAAATAAATAAATTTCTTTAGATGTAAAAATAGTTGTTTTTGTTGCAACACGTTGTGAAAATTAACATCGGTGATCAATATTCAAATTTTTTTATGTATATAGATGCACTATATTGAAAATAAAATTCCTACAAACATTCATATTCATTTTGATCACATTCTTGGAAAAATTTCTTAATTATCATATTTTATGGCTTGCGGACTTGATGAAAATTATGGAAAAATATTCGGGACAGTCATGTTTTGAGGGACCAAAAGGGCGTATTTTCAAGGCCTATTTCTATTCTACATAGCCCTTTATGTTTAATTTCTAACCCAATTTTAATCACTCAATTTGGATTTGAAACGAAAAAGTTATGAGCAAAACAATGACAGGATGTCTAGCAGGCAGCTAAAGAACAGAGTTGGGACAGTCCATTTTTTGAGGCTTAAATGACTAGATTTTGGAAACCTGTTTCTATGGTGTATTCCCCTATGAATTTAGTTTACAACTAAATTTGAATCACTTTATTTCGATATCGTATGATGAAGTTATGACCAAAATACTGACTGCATATCGTAAATCAACACTCTTGAAACTCTGTTTTCCCAGCTGTTCACTAGTGTATTTGACCCACCAATTATTCTTGTCTTCAAAACCTGTTTCTATTGGATATATATAAATGAATCTGATTTAATATCCACTTTGAATCGATTAAATCCGTCATCAAATGAAAAAGTTATGCTTGAAATATCAACTATTGGTGTGAGCTGGAAAATCGAAAATGACTTTATTATGCAGGTTGTTCTAAGAAAATTTAACATACCATTACATGGAATTTTTAAAACATATTTCTATCAGAGACATCTCTCTGAATTCACTTTCATTTGGTTTTGGAATCACTCAAATTAGACGAAAAATAAAGAAGTTATCATTGAAACACTGTTGGTTAGTATAGTTGGCCACCACTCTCTCGCAGGTAATAAACTAATTTTACTTTGTTATTTTTTTTTCCCATGGATTTGTTTTATAGAGTAATTACTTGTTTTTTTGCATATTTCTTGGATTAGGAGAGCCCGATCACCTCTCTTCTTCCATGATTTGATGTTTTATTGCCGGTAGATACTTGTTTTTTTGCAGGTCCGAGGAGAATAAATGAGGTTAATTTATGAACAAGTGATTCTTGAAGGCAATGATAATGAAATATTAAAAAAAAAAAAAAAAACGTTTCCTCATACAGAGAAAAAACATGAATACTTTTCATCAATTAACGGATTTATAACATGAGAAATGAGGAATTGATTTCTATTTGAATCCGTCACTACTGTTATTCTGGAAAATTTTTCTAAGTGTTGGATGTTGTTACTCCTAAAATTTTCTAAGTGTCTGGTGTTGTTACTCCTCTGATGCTGTTACTCCTCCAGTGATGTTACTCCATTGTGATATTTTTCTAAGTACTTCGTGTTGTTACTCCTCCAGTGTTTTTACTCTGCTAAGGTAAGTTGCCAGGTACGTCCTCGACTGACTTCGTTGATTTATTTGGTATTTTACTTATGACATGATCAACTATGACTGATGGTAGACATACTTTACTTGGGGGGAGGTCTCGTATTTAAAGGATGATTATTATGGTAAGTCTTCTTAGGAATGATTCACTCTTAATTCCTCATTATTTTGTAAAGTGACTAATCCTCCTTCATGTCACCTTCCTAACATCGTTCTTTTTCCCCTTTCCCTGTTATTACCTAAGTCATGGTTGTTGTTACCTTAGTCACAACTATTATTGTTGGCCAATTTTCACATTGAATTCAACATATGTACGTTTTTCTGATTTGTTTTTCTCTTCGGTGAATGGGAAATACTTTTAATGGTCTAGGCTCTTTTTGACATAATGATTGGGTAGTCAATTTATCTTTGTTTATCTATAAACATAATCTTATTTCTAAGGAATAATTATGAAAATATGATTTTATCACGTCAACTTTCAACTTTCCTAATTGGGCAAATCCCTGATCTTGTAAAATTTATGGTGATGACCACAAAATTGTATTTAAATATTTCAGCAATTATCTAATGAACTATTCCTCAACCCCAATCTCAACAATGAAAAATATATTTATCAACAGTCATTTTAAGGTTATTAGTTTTTGAGAAGCACAACTATCAAAGTTGAAAATAGTTACTACACAACTTTTTATGCCATCCCTAGCTCTTAAGGAGCTAATCTGCCACCCCATCTATTAAGTAATCTGTTATTGATTAACAAAAACTATAGTTGAATTTTAAACATAAATGGTCAACTGGAGGATAGGAGGTCTCATCACGAGCCGACCTACCATGATCATAGGTCCTAATAAAGTGAAATTACCACTGCTGGTCACCAAGCCATGTTAATGACTTTCGGTCATAAAACTGAAGGACAAGAGGTCTCATCACGAGCCGACTTTTTCACTTTTGTTAGCTCCCGTGAATGGCATTGTTATTAACTGGTTACCACGCCAGAACAATGATTTTCAGTTGACATCTACGTAAATTGAAAACGCTTTTTGCAACTATGTACTTATTTCTAATAGATGGGACACTGGCATCTCATTGGGTTAAAAATGCATCCCTGTCGAGGCTATGGACGTTTGCTGGTAGCAGTGGCTATGCCTATGGTATAGAAGTTAATTTAATACTATAATCTACTTGGTTACCTTGTTTTCTCAAAGCTAATTTCTGATAAAGCTGACTGTTGCATATATAAGTTTTTCCAGAACTCATGGTTCATGGGGTATATTTAATCAGTTCTTAGATGATAGTGGTTATGGTTTATATCTATTATTGAGTTATAAATATTTACTTTACATGCCAGGGATGAAACTTTTAGGATATTTGATATTTGACATTTTGTATCATCTAATCTATAATTCCTTTATTATACAAGTATCATAAATTTAACCAAAGATAGTTGCTTGCCCAATCAATCACCATTTGTTCGTATCTTAACAACACCACTAAGAGGCCTGATTCTGATTTTGAATCCCATGTAATTAGACAGACTGTGAGAAGCAAAGACTGAGATAACTAATTCTCACAATTTCTATGCTCATGACAACCAAAGCTTATGGGTATAGGGAATGCATCTTTTCCCTTATTATCCATTATTATCCCATGTCATTCAAAATATGATTATGTCACTTTTATATGTAATGAGGTAATTGAGGTGATGAATTATTGATTAAGGATACTCATGAGATTTTTTATAGATGAAACTAATTAGTTTGGTGGAAGGAAACACTGCTACACTTTTTGATTACTTTTTCAGCTTGCATGGCTTCCACCTTCCACATCACTTTCAGCATCAGCTCAGCCAACATCAGCTTCAAAAAAAAATGTCAATCCATACATGTCATTCCACATTTTTATGGAGGTAAAAATTGAGGTAAAATAACATAAGGTTTTGATTTATTAAAATTTTAGGAGAATGTCATGAAAAACCATTGAGCATTATTCACTCATTTTTTTCAACCATTATTTCCATTTCTTTACCACTTCCCATTTTTCAGAGACAAAATATTTCAGTTTGGGAGAGTGTTACTTTCATTATCATGAACATGCCATTAATATTCTTTATCATCCATTGATCTCATTATTAATTCTCAAAATCTTCCTTATCCCATGTTGTTATACACCAAACAAAGATTTCAGCCATGATTGTAGAAACCACCCAAATTTGTTTTCTAGTGTAGCATGAGGCATGCTAATTCTCCAGTTTGGGGGAAGGTTTTCTATGCATGATGAATGATTTCTCATTTCTTCCTCATTTAAGGTATACAATCCAAAAATTGATTTGTGTATATCTTTAAAACTATCAACTAGATTCTTCTGATTTGTGGACAACAAATGTATCATTAAACCCAAAAATTTTCAAGATAAACCAATTTGTTAATTCCAAAATATCATGCATTATTAACTAAAACCATTTTGCTGATATATTGAAATCCATTCATTTCATTTCATTGATTTTCGGATTGGAAAAGCTTTGTATAGTATAAATTTCCTTACAAAAATTCAGAAAAATTTGGTTTGTAATGAAGTTTGTATTTATTTGTATCATAATTTGTTGCAAATTCATATACTTACGGTTGAAAGTATACATGAAAATTGTTTTAAGGAAGCATTTGAAGAAAAAATATTCTCTTCCATCAATATCATGTGCTAGGGTGAGCATTTTGATTATTGTATTACAACTTGATTAATACTGAGGCATTGGGCTGCATGAGGACATGCAACATGTTAAGTTTGGGGGAGATGTTGGGCCACTAATTTGTATTATTATTATCACTTCTTAGCATCCATTTCTAATATTATTTTATCACATTATTTATCATAATTTATTATATAATTCCATTTCATAATTATTTATACTCTTTTGGATAAATAATACTTATTCTCCTTTATTTTAATAAATTAATGATTATTATGCATGATTTTGCCAATGATGATTTATTAATGAATTAATTATAACATAACTCACTATTTTAGCCTCCAAGATCTCTTCCAAATTGTAGATTTGATCTTCAACTATTAATTAAATATTCAAACTAAAAAATTTGCTGGAATAACAAGAGACAATTTTGCGTTGAATGTTTCAGGCAAACGAAGAAGAATCTTGAAAATCTGAAACATGGGTTTTGTGCAGAACAGACCAAATTAGTTTTGAAAGAGAAATTTTCCAAAATTCGGTCTTGATTGAGAGAAACACATGGTCCTTTGAAGGACAGATTTGTATATTTTATGTTGTGGCCATTTTCCAAAATTGCCCCAGTTGTAATTGCCAGATTTGACTTGTGTCAGCTGAATCATGATGAAAAGATCTCATCTTTCTTATTGAGATTTATTATTTAGTTTGTTTCCCCTTTGTTTTTTGTATATTTAAAATGGCACAAATCAGAGAGAAGAGGAGGATAGAACACATAGGAGAAGGGATAGAGGGTTAAGTAAGAAGAGACAGATTTGTAACAGAAGCATGTTCGATTAATTGAATGCATAGTGTTTTGTTGTTCCATTTGTAAGCTGTGAGTTTTCCACAGCCTTGTTCAGAGAGTTGGGCCCACTCTCTGATTAGGTGCTGCGTATTTCCTGTGTGTTGTTATTTCTATTTCAGGTTTTGTATAATTTGCAATTGCTGTGATAGTAGATGTATTTTCTAATACTCTTATTGATGTGAATGCATTGTAAGTTTTACGATTTATTTCTGCCATTTATTTATTTATTGTTACAATGATTATTGATTTATTTAAATTATCAAATCCACGATTAATATAAAATTATGCTATTGTCATATGCACATATTGTGCACATTAGTATTGCAATAACCAAACGCACCTGGATTGATAATTAATGTGGGAAAGGGTTTGAATATTCATTCACACTTGGAAACCAACAATGATCCACCCTATTACATGGATAATTTATTCCCAGAATAATTCTGTAACTGTTCTTCAAGGAAACATAGTTTTCTTCCATTTGGCATGCTAATTAACTAAGTGGTCACTAGTAACTATTCTGCACCCAAATGTAGTGCTCTTCCATGCTAGTTAAAAGAAAGAAAGAAAGAGAGGCACAAACTAGAATTATAAATCTAAAATTAACCATAACTCGCAATTTCACCATCACGAGATGTTGCAAAGGAAAAGATTGTGCCCTGTCTCATTGTTTATTTTGATAATAAGGCATTCAAATCTAGTTTTTAAAAATATTCTTCCAGAGCTTGCAGTCGAAACCACTATAATTCCATGCACTTCTATTGATGGCTATTCATTCATTTAAAGCGGACCATTCACCATTTATAACTTTAGCTGTAATTAAATCTATAATTTGTGTTTATGTCGAGCCAATAAAATTCAAAAAGGTTCACCATTTATAACTTTAGCTGTAATTAAATCTATAATTTGTGTTTATGTCCACCCAAGAAAATTCAAAACATAGGTTGTTCTGGTTCACAAATATAGTATGTACGTGAAATGGCTAAAGGATATATGACTACTATAACTATCATCATATGTCTTTCCAATCTTGATTGGATGAAAAAACAATATCGTGTGTATATTTATGGGTTATAAACCCCGATACCTATGTCTCAATGTACTTAGATTATATGTTGATATTGTTTATAATGGAAGATTAAGGAAGTGTTCTAATTATTTCTCTAGCCTTTTTTTTCAACAGAAAAAAAGAAAAAAGATTCTTTCATTGTGAATAAAAGGAGTTTACATAATCATGTCCTTGTGTGCAATAATCTTAGCTTTATACATATCAAGTAAAAAATGGACATGATAAATCCAAAACCAAACCAAGAAGGGACATGAGATTGTCGAAATGCTCTCCAGGATGGACCAAAATAATGCAAAATAGAACAAATGGAAGCCAACATAGTCCAAAGGAGCTATTTCCTCACATCCCTGTAACAACTGATAATATGACCGTAGGCAAAGACAGGGAAAATAACTGACTGTTGGAACATGGTCTCCTACAAAGCTGCGAATTTGTTCCATTTTGTATATTTTTTATATCTAGTCTAATGCAGGGGTTTTGGGGTGGGTCAAATCCCCTAATGCATTGTAAGCGGGTCAAGGGTAGATCAAGAGTCTGCAAACCACGGTTTACGAACCATTGGATGCGTAGGCTAAAGTAGTATAAATAGTTGAGCCTTTTTGAGTCGATAGGTAGAGGATGAATAGAGATTGATGCGAAGTACACATTGCTAGATCTTGGGTTGGGTTGTTTGGGTTAGGACTCCTGCTAGCTGTGTGCGGACCCTACTGGCTATGTGCGCAGGTGATATTCGGGGAATGTAAGAGGATTCTGATAAGTAATATATGTGAAGTATTGGTGAAACATATGATGTTGTCTGGATCTATTCTGTTATGATTGATGCGAACTAAGATTTTCTGATTAAGCTGCAAACTCGTTTGTTTTATCTATGTGGTATGAAAGTATCTGCACTTAGTATATTACTGTGATGTGACTGTTGTTGCACTTACTGATTACATCTCTGTTAATGAATGCGAACTATCTATGTTGACAATATTGGGTGTGATTATGCTGTTTTATGGTTGTAATTAATGATACGCATGTGGATGCAAAATTGCTAGAGAAGATCTGATAAGAACTATAGTCTGGTTACGTTTTGGAACCTTGCGAATCACCCTTCTGTGTAGATCTGATAATTGCGGGCCTGCGTTATTACCTACCCTCTCTCAGGGTGCGGAAACCATGTTCCAACACCCTCCTATACTGCTTCGGGTGAGACTTTGACATGTGCAAGCGGGTCACTGCTGAAAGGGCCAGTAGTATAGGGGTTTGTTGGCAAACCTTCACCTCTGAACCTAGGTCAGAACCCCTCGAGCCAACAAATGGTTCCATTGCCGAGACCAGGAGCATTTTGAGGGAGAGATTTGGTAATGCCAAGGCCGTATTGGAAGCCTGAAAAAGAAGAAATCAACGAGTGGTTTGAAAAGCAAGTTCAGGAACTCGCTGTAAAAGAAAATTGCAGTGTGAACTAGGAGTGGAAAAATAAGTATATTTTCTTGGAAACGTACGATATTTTCTTCGTAACTTTTGCAATCAAGCTGCAGGAGTGGCTCGCAAGACTGGTCGATATTCAGAAGTGTTGGAAAGACGAACGAGTCACACAGTGGACTCCAAAACTAATCCAGCAGTTGGAAAAGACTGATAATACCATTAATCGCACGGTAGGTCATTGGGTGGACAGTGTGATAGGAGGATTTGTGACCGAATTTGCAATCGATCAATCTGTGTCCTACTCAGAAGCGGAGTGGAGGTTCTTTAAGGGTTTCCGGGGTAAGTTGCTAAAAAATTTTCCGTTACTGATTAAGATCTTACTGTGTGAGAAAAGTATCCTGTGTAGCCATACTGAGTGAATGAGCTTCGATAAAAGTGAGGGTACAACGCGTAGTGGTAAGTACTACAAAACTAATCAAGAGGGAGATCGATCTGTCTACAGTCCAGTGACCAATTTTGCTGTGCATAGCCCCCCATCAACACCATCTTTGATCCCTCGTAAGGGAAAGAACTCACCTCCGCCACAACCGGAAGACGATATGGCTTCATAGATGAAGTTACCCGCTTTCAAGGGTGTGGGGGACGAAGATATGGATTGATTCTGGTTTGTCGCAGGGTCTATATGGACTACGTAGAATGTAGCGAGCTATGCTGTGAAAAGAGTGCAGCTATATCTTGCTTTTGAAGGAAGGGCCCTGGACTGGTACATGGGATACCTCGACCAACATGCGAATGCGAGCATTGAGGACATTAAGAACACCTTGAAGCAATAGTTCAAGAAGCCTAAGGCATACTCCTACATAGTGAACGACCTGAAAGATTTCAAACAAGGTCCATCTAAGTCTGTATGGGAAGCTGATCATCGATTGAAAAAAGTAATCAGAGAAGGAGGATTCCAGTATGATGACAGGCAACATGGGGAGTGGTTCATGGCTATGTTGCTGCCCCACCTATGCATACCAATGGGCCACCAAGACATTGAGTCACAGGAGAAGGCCTTGGAGATGGCAATGAAGTTGGAGACTGCGCCATGAGATGAAACCCAGTTGGGTGTACAACAGATATAAGGCCAACTGGAAGCAATGCACATGGAGATCTAGAATCTATGAAAGGAACGAGGGGTGGAGGATAGGTGGTGCATACAATGCAGGGTGAATGGCCACACCAAGGATAACTGTCCGCTATTAGCAGACTACATGCAGGCTGGAGGACCTAGCCCGCTGCGCCCTAGAGAAGCTGCGGGGCCAAGTAGGCCGACACTATGGTTTGATGACTGTCATGTTGCGGGGTTGCACGACACCAACCACTTCCCTCGCCTTGCTGCTTGTATTCCGGAGGTTAAGCATCAATGGTGCAGGTTTTGTAGGTCTATGGGGCATGATGAGCAGAACTACTGAACTTATGATCTGCTGATAGACCGAGGAAACATCTATAGGGTACAGACATATCCTTCGTCACCAAGGATCCCCTTCGGTATTAGGGGCTCCCCCGTTAGGGGTAGGGGAGGGGGTCGAGGCGGAAGCGCAGGTAGGGGAAGAGGCCAACTAATCTGTTATAACTATAGGGAGATAGGTCACTTTGCAAGGGACTTCCCAAACCCTACAAGGCAATCCTGTAGGTATTGCAGGCAGCTAGATCATGTGATCGAGGACTGCTCAATTTTTATGGCTAAGGTGCAGGAGAAACAATAGACACCTATGCATAATGTGAAAAGGGTTACGATGGAGCCTTGGAACGAGGGACTAGGTATTAATATCATAACCCATAGCGGCCTAGCCACTGGGGGGGGGGTCAGAAGAAAAAGCTACGACTGAGCCTCTGATAAGGAAAGCGGTCATCAAATCAAAGGGCCTGGACCTACAAAAGGAAAGGGAAACCTTTATCGCAGCTCAGTAGGACTTAATAGAAGCATCTACTTCGCAGGTCCCTGCGGCCACCAAAGAAGGAGAAGGGGTTCGACCATTTTTACAAGCATGCATGAAACTGCTGCACAACGAGCAGGCCGTTGAGAACCTCAAGGCACTATTAAACAGTTGCGTAGAGAAAACCAACCCGCCCCTGGAAATTAGGGATGTAAACAAGTTATACAAGTAAAAGAAACGCACTGGTAGGGAAATGCGGCTTGCAGCACAAATCGACGATTATGACGTGGAGCAAGTTATTCTGGATCTAGGATCAGATGCGAACGTACTACCCAAGCAAACGTGTTAGTGCACGAGAGAATATAAGTTGGAATGGTCCACTATCCAACTGCGCATGGCCAATTAGCAGAATATCATACCTTTATGATGGTTATCACAGGTCGTAGTGGATATCACAGGAGTTAAGGTCTGGGCTGACTTTGAAGTCATTCAGATTGTGGAAGATGCAGACCCTTACCTTGTGATCCTAGGGTTGTACTGGGCCATCGACATGGGTGATATTACCAACTTGAAGAAGAGAAGCGTGATATTTGAGAATGGGGGGGTACGAGTGATAGTCCCTTTAGACCCTGCAAAGGGGGAAAGGTATACGGAGCCGGTGCGTATCGACGAGGAGATAGACCACATCTACAAGTTAACTACGCAGGATGAATATTGGATCAACCCTACAACTAATGACATGCTTTGATGGGAGAAGGATAACGACTATTTCTCTGACTCTGATGGCGAAATGGAAAATTGGCAAAACCGGTTGCACGACGTGTCTGCGCTGCGATGTCTTAGAATTAAAAGAGAGTTCCGATGTATATCCTCAGAGGTAAGGGACCTTCCCCACTTTGATGGGTCCAGTAGTTTAAAGAATTTTTACGGATATTCGAAGTTGAGGTTCCTAGGGAACGAAGGCTATGGGCCCTCAATCTGGCTCTGCGCGCAACACCCTCTAGATGGTGGAACATGCATAAGGGGGTGTTCCAGGCTTGGGAGGAATGCCGGGATATGATGACCCTGCGATTCGAGCGGCTAGATGATGTGCGTGTCAATAAGTTCCTGGGCCCTAAGGATCTGCGAGAACACTTGGTCTCATGTATGGACAAGTGGGGTGATCAGACTACAAAAGAATGGGTTTACTTATTTATTCATGCACTAGGACCCATTCCAGCGTCATGGTATTTGGATGCGGAGCTACACAGGCGAACCCACCATTGGGAAACTTTGAAAGATGAATTCATAGGGACATTCGGCCTAATAGGAGGCTCGGAGGTGCTCGATGATGCTCTGTAGGATATAGACACATTTGTGTTTAGGAAACCCAGCCCCCATGCACCGTTTGGGGCACCAACGTGGGAGGCACAGATGCATGACATTGCCAACTGTCATAATATTACTATAGAAGAGCAAGATGAAGATCTGCGCAATATCTTTATCCCAGAATCGGAGGGGGAGCCCACTGTTGCTGGACCCCCACTACAAAATGTGGATGTAACGAAACCTCTGAAATTGTGGGAAGTTAACATTGGCACATCAGAGCAACCCAAATTGGCTAAGATCGGGGACTATTGGGATGATGACACTGTTAGCAAAGTAGCTGAACTGCTCACAGAATATCAAGACTTATTCCCCACGAAGTTCTAAAAACTCAAGGGGATCACAGGGGAGCTAGGAGTCATGCACATCACACTGAAACCTGATGCACGCCCGGTAAAACAACGACCTTATCGATTGAACCCTAAGTATAAATAAAAGGTTAAAGAAGAACTTGATAAAATGCTCGCCGCAGGCATTATCAAACTGGTCGAACAGTCGGATTAGGTAAGTCCGATGGTGGTTCAGGAAAAGAAGACTAAGGGGGAAATCCAAATTTGTGTGGACTTGCGTAAGTTGAATGACGCCTGTGTACATGATCCCTTCCCGATGCCGTTCTCAGATGAAATCTTGGATAGCGTAGGCGGCGAGGAAGCATACTCATTCACTGACGGGTTCTCTGTATACCATCAGATTAGAATCGCACTAGAAGATCGTAGCAAAACTATGTTTGCCATAGAATGGGGTTCCTTTCAGTATACAATCATGCCATTTTGACTCAAGAACACCCCTGCTATTTTCTCGCGAGTCGTAGTTGCGGTATTTAAGGAGTTCATCCACAAATTCATAGAAGTATATTTTGATGATTGGATAGTCTTTGGCTTGGTAAGGACACATGTGTCGAACCTACACCTGATGTTGGATGCCTGTAGAAAGCACCAAATCTCCATGAATATTAAGAAATGTATCTTCTGCATACCTTTCAGAATCCTGCTGGGATGTATTGTATGTCGACAGGGGCTAATGGTTGACCCTGCGAAGGTGGCAGTTATCATCAAACTGGCAGTGCCAACTATCGAGAAACAACTGCGTTCGATCCTGGGACATACGGGTTACTACCGAAAATTCATTTAGGGATACACATTGATTACAACAACTCTGGAAAAAATGTTTAACAAGGATGTTTTATTTTTTTTGGACGACGAGTGTCAGAAAAGCTTTGAACTACTCAAGGAAAAAATGGTCTCTGCGCCTATCCTATTTTTTTTGGATTGGAAAAAGGTCTTCCACGTTCATGTTGATGCGTCTGGAATCGCCCTCGGAGCAGTCCTTATGCAGCCTGGAGACGGGGATATTGATCACCCGGTTGCATTCGCCAGCCGAAAAATCTCTGGCGCAAAGCGCAATTATGCCACTACAGAACGAGAAGGATTGGCCATGGTTTATGCACTACAGAAGTATCGGCACTATCTATTAGGGGGTCACTTCAAAATGTTTACAGATCACTCGGATTTGAAGTACCTAGTGAATAAGCCTATGTTGGTGGGGAAAATATGCCGATGGCTTCTATTATTCCAGGAGTATTATTTCGAGATCATTGTCAAGCCAGGAAGGATGAATGCTGAGCCATATCACCTGTCTCGAATCGAGAATGGTGAGGACTCGACTAACCTATAGGAGGGACTATCAGATGTGCAACTATTTGCTATTAAAGTAGTAGACGCGCACTTTGCTGACATTATCCTGTTTTTGTCTATAGGCATGGCACTTGTAGGGTATTCTGTGCAACAGAAGAAAGAGTTGGTAGCTCGTGCTGCGGATTTTACCATCATTGCAGGACATTTATATAAAATGGGCGTGGATGAAGTGCTGCGCAGGTATGTCTTAGAACATGAATGGCATGACATCTTGGCAGAAGCCCATGACAGGGTCATAGGGGGTCATTACGTAGGAAAAAGCAACGATGCAAAAGATCTTACGGGCTGGATTGTGGTGGCCCACCTTGCATACTGAGTCGCATGACTACTCTAAGGCTTGCGATGCATGCCAATGAACCGGATGTACATCTCGGGGAGATGAAATGCCTCTGCAACCACAAGTAGCCCTCCAGGCTTTTGACAAGTGGGCTATCGATTTTTTCAACCCTCTCAACCCTCCTGAGAAGAAGACAGGTGCGCGCTACATTATAACTACTACTGACTACGTAACTCGGTCGAAGCACAGGCCGTCAAGGATTGCACCGTAGGTACCACTGCGCATTTCATTTTTGAACAGATTCTGACCAGATTCGTGTGTCCTAGGATCTTGATGAGCGATCAAGGTACGCACTTTGTTAATGAGACAATACAGGAGTTAACGAAGGAATTCCGGATCCACCACACAAAGAGTACCCCATTCCACCCTTAGGAGAACAAAGTGGTTGAAGATTTTAACAAGGTTTTGGAGAACACACTAACTAAGGTCTGTAATGCCGATCGAAGCGACTGGGATGTCCGTATCCCATCTGTTATTTGGGCCTACCGCACGACTTGAAAAAAAATTGACAGGAAAAACACTGTTTTAGATGATCTATGGCAAGGAGGCCGTCATTCCCATGGAATATATCATTCCTAGCCTGTGCATCGCTACCTTTACAAACATGGCCGAGCCAGCCATTCTGGAGAAATGTTTAGTGCAGCTCGTGGCCTTAGAGGAAGACCGTTTTATTGCTAACTTCCATCAGCAGGTCCAGAAGGCACGGGACAAAGCATGGCATGATCGCCATATTCGCCAAAATACCTTTACTGCAGATGAATTAGTTCTACTATATGATAGCCAGTTTGTAAAGCACATAGGAAAATTCCAACAGCACTGGCTTGGGCCCTATGTGGTTAAGGAAGTCATAGAAGGTGGGCTGTTCGGCTCGCTACCTTGCGCGATGATCTGATGCCCAGGTACGTCAATGGCAGTTGGCTCAAACCATATCGGATCAAATGACTATATGAATGGCGGTGGGGTTGGTATATCCTCGGGCATAGTGGGACTTATATCGCGCAACCACAGGATTGGAAGACCCGGGGGATACACGGGAGAAGCAAGGATGAAGTCGGAATACTGATAAGAGTGATGCTGTGTTGCCCCAGTAGCCGGAGTGATCAGACTGTTGTAGGCGCAGGTGGAGACCCCACCACCTCAGTGACTCGGGACGAGTCACAAGATTGTGTTGGGGGATTGTTGGAACAGGGTCTCCTACAAAGCTGCGAATCTGGTCCATTTTGTATATTTTTTATTATATTTAGTCTAACACAGGGTTTTTGGGGTGGGTCAAAGCCCCTAATGCATTGTAAGCAAGTCAAGGGTAGACCAAGAGTCTGCAAACCACAGTTTGCAGACCATTGGATACGTAGGCTAAAGTAGTATAAATAGTTGAGCCTTTTTGAGTCGATAGGTAGAGGATGAATAGATATTGATGCGACGTACGAATTGCTAGATCTTGGGTTAGGTTGTTTGGGTTAGGACTCCTGCTGGCTGTGTGCACGGAGATCCTCTGTCCTGTTGTGTACAGACCTTGCTGGCTGTGTGCGCAGGTGGTATTCGGGGAATGTAAGAGGATTTTGATAAGTAATATATGTGAAGTATTGCTGAAACATATGATGTTGTTTGGGTCTGTTCTGTTATGATTGATGCGAACTAAGATTTTCTGACTAAGCTCCAATCTCTTCTGTTTTATCTCTGTGGTATGAAAGTATCTGCACTTAGTATATTACTGTGATGTGACTGTTGGTGCACTTACTGATTGCATCTCTGTTAATGAACATGAACTATTTGTGTTGACAATATTGGTTGTGATTATGCTGTTTTATGGTTGTAATTAATGATACGCACGTGGATGCGAACCTACTAGAGAAGAGATGATAAGAACTATAGTGTGGTTACGTTCTGGAACCCTGCGAATCACCCTTCTATGTAGATCTGATAATTTTGGGCCTGTGTTATTACCTACTCTCTCTCAGGGTGCAGAAACCTGGTTCCAACACCCTCCCATATTGCTTCGTGTGAGACTTTGACCTGCGCAAGCGGGTCACTGCCGAAAGGGCCAGCACTATAGGGGTTTGTTGGCAAACCGTGACCTCCGAACCTAGGTTAGGACCCCTCGAGCCAACACTGACTAATTTTTTTTTCCAGAAAACTAAGTGATCACGTGGATGCGAACCTGCTAGAGAAGAGATGATAAGAACTATAGTGTGGTTACGTTCTGGAACCCTGCGAATCACCCTTCTATGTAGATCT
This sequence comes from Pinus albicaulis, assembly GCA_034641835.2. Lineage (NCBI taxonomy): Eukaryota > Viridiplantae > Streptophyta > Pinopsida > Pinales > Pinaceae > Pinus > Pinus albicaulis. The sequence goes on from CM076578.1 coordinate 1,913,831,949, forward strand.
GATAATTTCGGGCCTCTGTTATTACCTACTCTCTCTCAGGGTGCGGAAAACTGGTTCCAGCACCCTCCCATATTGCTTCGTGTGAGACTTTGACCTGCGCAAGCGGGTCACTGCCGAAAGGGCCAGCACTATAGGGGTTTGTTGGCAAACCGTGACCTCCGAACCTAGGTTAGGACCCCTCGAGCCAACACTGACTAATTTTTTTTTTCCAGAAAACTAAGTGATCCACATCTGTAACATGACCAAAAAAACAAAGTAGAAAAAGGAGAACTAATATAGGCTAGGATTCAAACAACTATTTTTGAGAAGAAAAAATGATAGATTTCTTTTGCTAGATTTATATTAAAGAAATATAGATCATTATATTTTTCAGATGTATGATATATTTATGTATGTTATGTATAAAGAGACTGAAAATTATCAGAAACTATCTAAACATAAAAGATATATGTGTCCAAAGAAATATTTGCATACTTCTTAAACAAAAACTAAAGAGGTTAAGTATATGAAGAATATAAAGTCCCCTTGGAACCAAAGTATAGCATAAGTCCACATATAGATAGAAACATCCAATATAGAAAGGGTTACCTAATCACCATTGACCAAGAATTCAAAATGCATTAGGCCCGGCAGAAGAAAAACACACCATTAGAGAGGGCATCTTCCTCTGAAATATGCTCCTGAAATACATGAAGCAAGGAGATATAACAGAGATGTAGGGGAATGAGGGCAAAAAAAATTTGATGTTCTCCATCCAATGAAATAAATAAGGTAGCATCTCAAGAGAGTTCCGTCCCTGAACCCACTTTGAGTCAGCAACCATTATAATCTTCTCTAAATTTTTTGAATCACCCACTTTGAGTCACCGACAATCAGAATATTTTCAATGGGACCCCATAGTGCCAATACCTCTTCTTTGCAATTTGAACCAGGCTCTCCAGATCAGTAGCAGTGGAAAGCATGAGTTGACTCTCTGGAGCACCTCATAGTGCCACAACCTCTTCCCTGCAATTTGAACCAAGTTACCCAAACTATTAGTATTGGAAAGCATGAGATGGATTAAGTTTTATATAGACACCACATCCACATTGGCCATAGACGAAGCCCCATCAAAATACCCTGTGGGAAACGATTCTTCAGATCCTTAAAGGAAACACTTGAAGGAAACACAATGAAAATGAGACAATCAAAATCTTTTCAATGGGACCCCATTGTGCCACCACCTCTTCTCTACAATTTGAACCATGTTCTCCATTTCAGTAGTAATGGAAAGCATGATTTGACTCTTTGGAGCACCCCCATAGTGCCACAACCTCTTCCCTGCAATTTGAACCAATTTCTCCAGACTAGTAGAAGTGGAAAACATGAGATGGATTAAGTTTTATATAGACTCCACAGCCACAATGGCCACAAACAAAGCCCCATCAAAATACCTTGTGGGAAAAAATTCCCCAGATCCTTAAAGGAAACACTTAAAGGAAAAACAATGCCTTACTTGCTACACCCGAATCTATGACCCATTCCAAATTCCAATTACTTACAAGAAAATGTATTCAATTAAACTTATTTAATCTTCAATGCAACACATTGCAATCAAATAATCTTAGCTTTATACATATCAAGTATAGAATGGACATGATAAATCCAAAACCAAACCAAGAAGGGACATGAGATCATCAAACTTTTCTTCAGGATGGACCAAAATAAAGAAGAATAGAACAAATGGAAGCCAACATAGTCCAGAGGAGATAATTCCTCGCATCCCTGTAACAACTAATGATAATATGACCGTAGGCAAAGACAGGGAAAATAGATGACTAATTTTTTTTTCCAAAAAACTAAGTGATCCACTTCTGTAACATGACCAAAAAAAGAGAGTAGAAAAAGGAGAACTGATATAGGCTAGGATTCAAACAACTATTTTTCAGAAGAAAAAATGCTATATTTCTTTTGCTAGCACGGGAAAGCCCAAGATGGCTTGGAACTCTTTGAACAAATGCAAGAGGCAGGTGTTATGTTGACCAACATCACTTTTGTCAGCATCCTCTCTTTAATTGCATGACTCAAGACCATGCCATCAAACCAATAGCTGAACATTATGCTTGCATTATTGATTGTGATAGATTAACATGGCTTGAAGTATATCAATTTGTGGCGAGGTTTCTTGTAGTTTAGCTCGTTAGTCTCAATATTCTAAGAATGAATTATGAAACCTGCATGAATAATTCCTAATTGAGCCTGTTAGAGTCAGAATATGCATTCTGCCATCAGTGACTGATATGATTCCTTCATTCCTCATATTAGGTGTCTCATTCTGAAATTTTTATATCATTCCATTAGGTCATGCTAGAAATTATTTCACTGATGGTAGCCTTCCTCAAATAAAATTCTCCCTTAGAAGACCATATTTGCTGACTTATTCCCATGTTTCCTTGAGAGCATAACAACACCTATGAAAATGCTCTTCTCATCATGATTTGTCTTAGTCAAAATCAGTCATGAAGAGCAGGTCTAAAGAGTCTCATTAGGTCATTAGGTTTTTTGTTTTTCAAGGTCATTACTCCATTTAGATAAAGTTAGCAAATATATGAGAGGGACTCAAAGAGAATTTTATCTTCCTATATAGAAGATCATCACTTTGTAATTTTTATATTTTCAAGTTGTAATTTTTTGATTTTAATGATTTTTATATCAAAATGCCATTTTGATATAAAATCAAATATGTAATTTATTTCTATTTCCAAATGTAATTTTATGTTTTCATATGTAATAAAATCATCCCTAGCTATCAATGCAATCATTCCGGCCAAAATGAAACAAAGAAAGCCAAGCTTCATTACTTGATCAACCTGCAAAGCCAAAAAGTCAGAGAAGTTAAAGAGTATCAATGTTAAAGTATGAGAAGAAAAAGTGAACATAAGGAAAGTGGGTAATTCAAATAAAAAATTCAAATCCTCAAAGCTATAAAGCCATTCAAAATCCTTAAAGCAAACCTATTGTCTTCATTCATCCTGTTATCACCAAATTGAGTCCTCTTGGGTTGCTTCAATGGTCAACTTGGAGTAACTGTTTCAAACCACTTCTAATTGAAGCTTAGCCTCTTCATTTTGAGAGGGCTCTCTCAAGGGGGTTTTATGATATTTGATAATGATAGTACTAGATGGCTAAATCTATGAATTATGTCTTGGCTTTGAATTATTGCAGGTTGAAAATAATGCAGGCTGCTACCATTGTGCTATGGAGTCAGTGACAAGGATCTAAATGACAAAGGCTCTCCTTGTGGAAGCTGAGGCATGTAGATATTTAAATGAAAGTGGAATACACACATACAAAGTTTACTAAATATATAAATGTTAAAAGGAAGTTAGAGCATGAGACATGAATTCTGAGTAATGAACATTAAGATACTGAAAGCAGGACATTGAGAAAGATATCCAATAGTTTAGTGCTTAAAAGGAAGTCAAAGCATGCAAAGAACGAATTATGAGTAATCAAACATTAACATATTGACAGAAAATAATAAGATACATAGCTTGGTGTTCATGAAAATATCAAATGAATCTCAGGTGAAGGATGAAACCAATAGCCACTCTCTATTACTGATCAAAACCTGTTTACAATAGTAGAAGTCAGCAGTAACATATTCCAACCCCTCATACATCGAAGTACTATTTAATTATAGGCATCTAGCCTTTACATCCAATCTGCAAAATGGCTAGATCATTAAACTCTTTTACTGCCACCTAATCTAACCACAAACTAGATATTTATAACTAGAAACTGACACCTACTGAATTAGGAGTTAGAGTCCTACTATAACTCAAACACCTACTTATAACATTTTAAACTAAATATTATCCAAAATTCCTTGAAAGGAATCATGTCCTTCAACCATATTGACCACAATCAAAACATTAATACCCTTATTGTCTTCATGAAACTGCTCTGCCTATTGTTAAGGAGCTGTTACATTGATGATATGGCAGCATGGTGAGATGGCATCTCCAAACCATCTTCATGACAACATGTTTCCATTCAGCAATCTTCCGTTTTGATACTCTTTATCAATGCTCTAATACTCTTTAGAATTTCCCATGGAGAACAACTTTGAAATTGTTATTTACCATTCATATATTTCCAAAAACTGACCTCGCTGTAAAAACATAGTTTTAAGCTACTTTCGTAGCGAAACAAATTAGGTCATTTGTGATGTACTTCTGCTACTTTTAACCATTGGAGGGTGTTAGGTGATCAAAAAAATTTAAATACAAACTTTAAAGTTCCCTAACCAGGTCAATTTAAGTGGCTTAAAACCAAAAAGATATCTTTAGAAATTCCGCAGCAAAAACTGGGCTTCAAGCCTGGGACACGCTGTAGAATTGCCTAGTTTTCCATAGCTTTGGAAAAATTTAGAATTTAAGCCTAAGAAAGGTCCATGAGTATGCCTGAATGTGAAATATGATGGTATAAGATAAAAAGGATCTGTTATTTACTGTTACCTTTCTCATTTATCATCAGATTCTTCTTGAGTGACTTTAGTAGTTTCTTCTACAAACTTTCTTTCCAAACCTTTCTTCTCCTGTCCTAGGGATTCATGTTGCTTGAGAAATTCTATCAGGTGAAATTGGCACATGGAGAATACCAAACTTCGTAGAAGTTCCTTTGAATTTTAGTGCAAAATATTGTGCTACCTATTTGTGATGACCTTGTAATCTTTGACAAAACTGAATGCACCCTGCTCTTATAAAAAACTCTACGAAATTGGAATCTTCCATGATTAACTTTGGGCCTATAGGCTCAAAACTGAATGGTAGGCCTCCTTTATTTGTCTTTTTTGGTGTATCCATTTCCTTTGTTTTGCAGTGGTGGCCTTCTTTAAATATTCACACCTGTTCAGTGAAGACTTGATGACAACAAGCTGTTTATGGCAATAAGGGGCTGGTATGAAAACAGACTTCTAGAGGAAGAACAATGAAAACGATTTGCTTGAGTAGCAGCTTACAAGAATGAAAGAGAAAGCATGAGGAATGAGGGGTAAATTAGGAAAAAATGAGATGGAATTCATAAGAAAATGGTAATTGATGCCCAAACGTGCTCAAAAATTTCAATGATGACCATATTTTGACAGCATGACCTCGAAACACTCAAAGTTTGACAACTCATCAGTTTGCAGAAACCGTTGTAGGAAAACAAGGTTTCATAGAGAATTTAGTTTAACAAGTGTCAGATTCGCTACAGAATTACTAGGTGTTTCCGCAGTGGAATCTGTTAAATTTTGTTGAGATTCAACAAGATGATGAGCTTAGTGAAAATTAAGCACCTTCACTAAGTGGGGCCCACATGCTATTTTTAGGTGTATGCCTATTTTTAGACATGGTGAGCATATTCTATAAGTAGCAGGAGGCTATTTTTAGATGGTTGATCAAGTTGGAAAAATAGATGAGATTATATTTTTAGAAGATTGGGCGAAGTCTATTTATAGATCGCTAATAAAAAAATAGATGCATGTCGAATATTATTAACCCTTAATAATAATCCGACAACAAATATCAACTTATTCTCTTGGAGCACTTTATTTCAGTGAACATATTTGGAAAATTAGTGGGCTGAAGGAATTACACAATTCCTAGGGTTTGATGGTGACTCATGCATGGAGGACTTCGTTATAACTGAAGTGGCAAGTTGTGACAGAGTTGGAAGAGTAGTTATGTGAGCTATTATTTAGTTTAACTCAGTTAAGTGAGTTAAACTTAGTTGTGCTAGTTGTATCTAATCCTGATTGAAGATACACTTATGAGAGTTTAGTGAATTAATTATTTAATTAATTCACAACTAGAGACTCACTTGCAACTGAACAAATACATCAGTTAACTACTTGCATGTCAGTTCTAGTGGAGACCCAGTGGAGATATAGGTGAAAGGGTGAGATGGAATATCTGCTGTGATTATAGTGATGCATTAAATGCATCTGACGCACATTGGAGATGCCAATGAGGATTGCGCAGTCAAGGCAAGGCCAATTCAAATTCATTCAGGGGTCTTCTTCAGCAGGGATTGCGCAGTGGAGGCAGGTTGTCAGGAGGCAAGAAATTGGTGCATAGATATGCAAATTTCTACATGGCAGTGTGTAATGATTGTTGATTGTACTAAGAGCTTGATATACTAAGCTTTGTATGAGATTGTTACATGTTCCATTGATATACATAATATATGATAGTTGGGGTTTTTAGCTTTAAGCTTTCCCATTAAACAACTGTGTTTATGTACAATTGATTTTGCTTCATATGTGTTTTGCAATTGGCGATTTAATTTCCGCAAATAATTAAGTGGAAGGATTCTGTATTTAACATAATATTAATTTGTTAGATCAGGGGAGTCCAGTAATATACATACATCTTGTATAATTTCTAAAAATTTGTACTAAAAACACTGCAGACTCAGGAAATTTCTGACAGGTGGCCAAATTTGACACATTTGGTTAATTAAAGTATCTAATTCAAATTTACCCCTTTGACATGACTTGAATACATCCCATAACAACTTAAAGCAACCCTAAAAACTTATATTATATCATAAAATTTATTATTTCATGATATGATGCTCCTAACCAATCTACTTACAAACTTGACACACTTCAAGTTATTTTTCAGATTTTTTGGGTGTGATAACACATCCATCCGCAGTTTGTAGTAAAGGAGAAATTTCAAGTTTTTTTGAGAAAATCAGCAAAATTTCAAAGGCACTGCATGTTCGCTTTAAGCGTTGCACATTTACCCTCACATGTTGCGTGTTTTCCCATCAACCTCTGACCAAAATACTCAGGCGCTGTGATTTTCCCTTCGCACGTTGCGTGTTTGCCTTCACATGCTGCACATTTTCCCACACGCTACGCGTTTGATCAGACAGGGTTTCAAAACATTTTAGAACCTCCAACAAGCTCATAATTCATCACAAATTTATTCAAAGGTCTTTAAATCAGTGAGTAACCCCTAAGACACATCTCCTCTGATATATTTTGTGTTTCATAAGAAATTTGAAGTACCTTCTAAAAGAAATCCTAGTTTTCATTTTTCCCTTCCCATTTTCATGCATGATATCCATACTCATATCCCTAAAACACATATCATTCATAAACACTACTAAATCCTAGGGTTTTCATAGACCTAGGTTTTCATTTACATTTTCACTCCCTCCATTTGCCTAAGCTATTCCTTTCACCTCACACTCACTTCATCTCACTTCATTTACCCTAGGGTTTCAAGGCTTCAAATTCAAAATGCCTGAAGAGGAAGAAATAAATGTCAGTGAGGAGCAAACAAAAAAGAAGAAATCATATAATAAAAGAGGGAAAATCATCAGATATGAACCAGCAACCACAAAAGATATCATGGCTTCTCCCCTCACTGTGTCATGTTTTATATAAGTTGGTTGTTTTTAGTTTTGTGAGAAAGTGCAGAAGATGCAATATCACCCTATGTTGACAAGGTTGTTCATTTCCAATATTCATGATAGGAAGGTCACTCTTGATGGGGTTACATTTACTATTTCCACCGATATCATTGCAGCTGCTATAGGGATCTCGATTGTAGGAGAAAAATGGTTTAAGTAAGGAAACCTTGACCATTCCTACTATGAACCATATCTTAAACAAAGATACAAGGATGATAAAAATACAATTTTACCTTTCTTTCATCTCCTCGATAGATATGTTCCCATGATGAAATTAATCATGAAATACTTCACCTGTGAGGGGAGATTTTCTCGACTCTATTCCTATCATATCCGGCTTCTCATGCATTTCACTAGAGTTAGAATGCTTCACATACCCTATTTTCTCTTCCGCAGCATTGACAAGATGGCATACATTGTATAAAAAATGAATTATAGTCATCAAATGCAGAGTATTTTCCACCACTCCCTCATCAAAATGATAGTCATGTACCAGCTTGATCAAATGAAAATTCCATGGGACACATTCATATCAAATGAGATTTTCACTACCCCACCTAGTCAGCATGATCAGAATATCCCCTCATCATCTCATCCTCCCATATCTACTCCCCCATCTCAGCCTGCTGCTCATACATAATCACCAATTCAGTTTCATTCACCTCATATTGATCCTTCTTCTTCACCTTTCTATAACCCTACATCATCATCACATCACGATTTAGAGTCATCCAGCAGTGAGGAAGATATTGAGGCAACAAGGGCTAGTTTGATTGAGGTTCACCCTTTTCATAAAACTTATCAGAGAGGCTATAGGCATGTGTTTGTTTCACTTGGAGTGAAAGGGGCCATGCATTCTTCATACACACAGCAGGTAGAAAAAGGCAGAGAAAAGGAAAAAGAGCCAAACATTGATGATGAGGAGGGAAAACATGAGACAAGATGAATTTCAGTCGATTGAACTAGGCGAGGAAGATGAAGACAAAATTACTAGTGCAGCAATCAAAGGCAAATAGGAGAAGAATAGTGAACTTGAAACTAATCTTGAGAGGGAAAAATATGTATTTGAATTCCTTGAGCAAGAAAATCAGCAGCTGAAAACCAAGCATGCCATCAATGAGGTGAAATGTATCAAAGCATAGAGAGAGGCAGAGAAGGCTAAAGCCTTGCTTGAGGAAACATTGGAAAGGTTTGGTGAACTTGATGATGAGGAGGATCAACCTCCAAGATAGAGACCAATGACTAGAGGGCTGAAAAGAGCTCTAGCCCTATAGAGACAAAGGGAAGCTGAACTATCAGATCAGCTTACCTTAAATGAACAACTTGCCCTAGAAATTAGCAAGGATAGGGAACCATGGCTTGATATATCCAATATAAATGTGGAGAAGTTGCTTGAGAAGGTCAACAAGGACAATTAATTGTTGAGAACAAGGGTCAAAATTCATGCGCGGAAAGAGAGAATTGCATTGGCCAAGCTCAAAAGAGCCAATGCTAAAATTGAAAATTTGACCAAGCATGGAGAGAAAGAAAGGTTGAGTATACTTGTTGAGGTGTCACTCCATGCCTCAAGCAGTCAATGAGCAAGTACCCTCATAATTTTGGCACATTTTTGCACTTATGTTCATTTCAATAAATTTTTGCAATTTTCAACACAAAATTTTTGCTAAAGGCGCAACGACCTGCACATTGCGCTCTTTTTTTGGGGTCTCCAATTAACAAATGGCCACCACCATAATGTTAATAATGATGAGGACATCAACCCTAGAAAGTTTCAGAATATTTGGAGGAGAACTGGTCCCTAAAAAATGCAAAAAACTACCAAAATTTCATGTTTCTACCTCCTTTTTGGTCTGCTCGCTGCGCGTTTACCAGTTTTGGGAGAAATGAATTTTGACAGGGAAAATGAGCACCATTTTGGAAACTAGAGGTATATTTGGAAACTAAAATTAGATATATTTCCAATGAGCTATCATGGAGTTGATTTTGACATCGAGAAGGCACTCAAAACCAGCTTTGAAAACAGGCAATTGTTTCTTCTTGCATGTTGCGCGTATACTAGGAAATTTCCAATTTTCACAGTCTTCAACAATTTTTCTCCAGTTTGAATTTTCACCTTGGGAAATGAGAAATAAATAATGTAAATGGTCAAGATGAATGTACAAGTAAATTTTTTACTTTTATCTAGGGTAGATACATTAGGTAAGTCAATCAGTTGAGGTGTAATGAATCAATTCCAAGAGATAGGAATGAGTCACTTTTCTCATCATACACTCTAGCTTTCAGTTCAAATTTTCATGTAATATCTCCCTCACCTCATGGATTCGACCCATGAGGATGAGAGGAGGTGGTTTTAGGTCTATTTAGCTCAGGTCTTCAGAGGGGTTGGATGTTGGCATCAATTTGAAAGTTTGTATATTGATCAAGAAACATTTTGGCCTGGATATTATTGACAAATTGCAACTATTTCTTTAGGATTCATGTGGTATGAATTTTTGACATAGTTTTTTCTCTGTGACCATTTGTATGAATGTATTGTAAGCTCATAAACCTTTTCATGTCTATGATATGCTTAATTTCAAGTTGAAAGGTAGAATTCATGTTTTTCATGCTCTGTTTTGGGGAATTTGGCATAATTTGTCCATTTTCTTTAGTTTAGGGATAATTCATCTCATATGCTGTTCCTAGCTCCTCACTGGTCTATTCATATCACCAAAATCACCTTTAAATGTTAAACCTTCCTACCTATCTTGCCCCATCGAATGGACTGCAATTTCATCTCATTGGCCCAAATTCAGTCCCCTTGACCTAATCCTCGTTTCAGTGAGCCCAAACCTAAATCAAATCAAATCCCTGCATTTCATATCTAGCCTAAAACCATAATTTCTCTAGCCCTCCTGGCTGTGACCCTTTGGAGATAGCCCTCTCCACCTTGATAGGGCTAGCTATCAAGTCAAAATCTTGGTTTGTGGTTACCTCTGTTGGGATTCCTTCTTCAGCCTTGGGAATCTAGCGGAGTGATAAGATATTGGCATCGTTGTCGGGAAACGAAGATAATTTTTTTTCCTTGGGTGTATGAAAAAGATCAGATCTGATTGTTGATGGTGAACCACGATCAGACACAAGAAGGCTGTGCATCATTCACCTGGTGACTTTGGTGTCAAAGAATCCCAAGATTCAGAATTCTCATGGCGATTCCACTCTTCAAAAAGCAGTAGCCTGAAGAACTTCTTGGTGACTCACGATTGTCAAAATGGATTTGATTGCTCAAAGGTATGCTCCTATGAATCGAGCTCATATTCCTGGTTTTCTAAACCATATTCCTCGTATAGATTGGCAATTAGGATTGCCAAAGTTTAAGCGTCAAGACGGTGAAGATGCTAGTTTGCATTTGGTCAAATTTCATTTGCATACTCATAGACTAAAGATTGAGTTTCCTGAAGATTGTCTGATGAAGATGTTTATGGCTACCTTGGAGGAAAAAGCGAGATCATGGTATGAGGATCTACCATCTGCTAGTTTATATTCTCTAAAGGACTTTCATTCAGTTTTATTTTAACATTATCAAAGCTGTAATTATTCCTTCTCGATGATTGATAGTTGTTGTGAGATCTTTAATAATTTCATTGAGTTTCTTGAAAATTTGTATGGAAATGAAGAGTGTCTAGATGATGAGCTCATAGAATCCCTTAATGATTTTTCGTCCCAACAAGAAATAGCTGTTTCCTCCTTGGATGAAGGGATCCTTGAGCCTTTGCATGATAACCCTCCTTAGATGAGACAGACTGGGACCAAGAAATAGAAGTGCCAATTCCCAATCCTAAAAATGAAAATCACCAAATCTATGTAAATTTCTTTAAAACTCAGTCTTCTCCTTTGTCTGAAGATGAGATATATCAGCTCCTGAAAATTCATATTACAACCCAAGTGAATGTAGATTTGTAGCTCTTACAATGTTCACAAAGTCAAGAATGTGTGATTGAAGCATCTTCCATTATTGAAAACGAAAGTATGGGTTTGAATGATGATAGTCATGAGATTGATGAAGCCATACCAGAAGTTGTTGTGAGTAAACTGATTTGTGATGATGATTTCCTGCAAGGAGATCAGCTAACATAGACTGATGTCTTTCATGAAGAAAATAGGGATGTCATTTTTAACAATATTGAATAATATTTTCTATTCAAAGATGACTTAGAATATGAATTTGAGGATTATGAGCCTAAGAGAGGTAGTATGTCAAAGAAAGAATCAAAGTTTCTCATGCTTCAGGAATTTGTAGCCAACACTCAGAAAGGATAAAGTCATACTTCCATATGCTATCCTATGGATCAACAACCAAGTGTTCTTTCATATTAGAATGAAGAGTGTGCTTGTGTTTTTGTTGAGTCTGAAGACAAGGTAACATTTCATGTTTTTGAGGACCCTTTTACTGATTTGCTACAACTGGTAGGGAAGTTGTATTTTCTTGTTTTCATGGACCAACAACACATGTTCAGTAAACACTTGGAGTGGTCTAGTTTTTGTTTTTTCTTCCTACTCGAGGAAAGTGAGAGCAGAATTCAAGCAAGTAACCATCTGCTAGATTGGTTACACTGGAAGGATCACTTCACATGATTGTAAATATGTCTTCAGCATGTAGGTGGTTGTCATTAGGATTTGAAGCCCTCAAGTCTCAGTGATGTACTACCATCAATACGTAGGGTAAGTTCGATTTTTTGAGTCTTTTTTAAGTCAAGTCAAGTCAAATTGAGTCAGTTTCATTTAGTTTGTGTCATTGAATTGTTAGAAAATCAGTCCTACCTTTCAGTTTCAATTATTTTTGACTGTATTGGCCCAATGGAAGAAAACACTAATCTTCTCAACTCAAAGATTTGCGGTTCTTGAATTCTCTGTCAAATATGCCATCCCCAATAAGGTCAATGTTAGAGTCTGAATTTTCATTTTTCCATCAGTGACTGATATCATTCCTTCATTTCTCATATTAGGTGTCTCATTCTGAAAATTTTATATCATTCCATTAGGTCATGCTAAAAATTATTTCACTGATGGTAGCCTTCCTCAAATAAAACTTCATTCTCCCTTAGAAGACCATATTTTATGACTTATTCCCATGCCTCCTTGAGCATAACAATACCTATTAAAATGCTCTTCTCATCATGATTTGTCTCAGTCAAAATTAGTCATGAAGATCGGGTCTAAAGAGTCTCATTAGGTCATTAGGTTTTTTGTTTTTCAAGGTCATTACTCCATTAAGATAAAGTTTTAAAGTATATGAGAGGGACTCAAAGAGAATTTTATCTTCCTATATAGAAGATCATCACTTTGTAATTTTTATATTTTCAAGTTGTAATTTTTTGATTTTAATGATTTTTATATCAAATGCCATTTTGATATAAAATCAAATATGTAGTTTATTTCTATTTCCAAATGTAATTTTATGTTTTCATATGTAGTAAACTCATCCCTAGCTGTCAATGCAATAATTCCGGCCAAAATGAAACAAAGAAAGCCAAGTTTCATTACTTGATCAACTTGCAAAGCCAAAAAGTCAGAGAAGTTAAAGAGTAGCAGCATTAAAGTATGAGAAGAAAAAGTGAACATAAGGAAAGTGGGTAATTAAAATAAAAAATTCAAATCCTCAAAGCTATAAATCCATTCAAAATCCTCAAAGAAAACCTAGTGTCTTCATTCATCCATTAGCAGTTTGCAGCAAAGGAGAAATTTCAAGTTTTTTTGAGCAAATCAACAAAATTTCAGAGGCACTGCACATTTGCTTTAAACGCTTCATGTTTGCTTGGATGCTGTGTGTTTACGCTCGCACGCTGTGCTTTTAACCATAAAAATCTGACCAAAATACTTAGGAGTTGCGTGTTTCCCTTCGCACGCTGTGCGTTTTCCTGCACGCTGCGCGTTCCTCTAGGACGTTGCGCATTTGATCAGATAGGGTTTCAAAACATTTCACAACTTCGAACAAGCTCAAACTTTGTCACAAATTTCTTCAAAGGTATTTAAATCAATGAATAAACCCTAAGACACATATCCTCTGATATATTTTGTATTTCATAAGAAATTTTAAGTATCTTCTAAAAGAAACCCTAGTTTTCATTTTTCCCTTCCCATTTTCATGCATGATATCCATACTCATATTCATAAAACACATATCATTCATAAACACTGCCAAATCCTAGGGTTTTCATAGACATAGGTTTTCATTTAAATTTTCACTCCCTCCATTTGACTAAGCTATTCGTTTCACCTCACACTCCGTTCATCTCATTTCATTTACCCTAGGGTTTCAAGGCTTCAAACTCAAAATGTCTGAAGAGGAAGATAGAAATGTCAGTGAGGAGCAAACAACAAAGAATAAATCATGTAATAAAGTAGGGAAAATCATCAGATATGAAACAACAACCACAAAAGAGCTCATGGCTCCTCCCCTCACTGTGTCATGTTTTAAACAAGTTGGTTGTTTTGAGTTTTGTGAGAAAGTGTAGAAGATCCAATATCAATCTATGTTGACAAGGTTGTTCATTTCGAATCTTCATGATAGGTAGGTCACTCTTTCTGGGGTCACATTTACTATTTCCACCGATATCATTGCAGCTGCTACAGGGATCCTGAGTGTAGGAGAAAAATGGTTTGGTGAACCTGATGATGAGGAGGATCAGCCTCCAAGACAGAGACCAAGGAATAGAGGGCCAAAAAGAGCTCTAGCCCTAGAGAGACAAAGGGAAGCTGAGCTACCAGATTAGCTTACCTTAAATGAACAAATTGCCATAGAAATTAGCAAGGATAGGGAACCATGGCTAGATAGAGCCAATCTACATTTGGAGAAGTTTCTTGAGAAGGCCAACAAGGACAATGACTTGTTGAGAACAAGGGTCAAAATTCATGCACGGAAAGAGAGAATTTCATTGGCCAAGCTCAAAAGAGCCAATGCTAAAATTGAAAATGTGACCAAGCATGGAGAGTAAGAAAGGTTGGATATACTTGCTGAGGTGTCACTCCATGCCTCAAGAACTCAATGAGCAAGTACCCTCATAATTTTGGCGCATTTTTTCACTTATGTTCATTTCAGTAAATTTTTGGAATTTTCAACACATAAATTTTGATAAAGGTACAACGACCTGCATGCTGCGCTCTTTTTTGGGACCTCCAATTGAAAAATGGCCACCACCATCATGTTAATAATTATGTGGAAATCAACCCTAGCAATTTTCAGAATATTTGGAGGAGAAGTGGTCCCTAAAAAATGCAAAAAAACTACCAAAAGTTCATGTTTCTGCCTCCTTTTTGGTCTGCTCATTGTGCGTTTACCAGTTTTGGGAGAAATTAATTTTGATAGGGAAAATTAGAACCATTTTGGAAACTAGAGGTATATTTGGAAACTAGACTTAGAGAGCTTTCCAATGCGCTATCATGGAGCTGATTTGGACACAGGGAAGGCACTCAAAACCATATTTTAAAACATGCTATTTTTTCTACCTGCATGCTGTGCGTTTACCAGGAAATTTCCAATTTTCATAGTCTTCAACAATTTTTCTCCAGTTTGAATTTTCACCTTGGGAATTGAGAAATGACTAATGTAAATGGTCAAGATGAATGTAAAATTAATGTTTTTACTTTTATCTAGGGTAGATACATTAGGTAAGTCAATTAGTTGAGGTGTAATGAATTAGTTCCTATAAATAGGAATGGGTTACTTTTCTCATCCTACACTCTAGCTTTCAGTTCAACTTTTCATGTAATATCTCCCTCACCTCATGGATTCGACCCCTGAGGATGAGAGGAGGTAGTTTGAGGTCTATTTAACTTATGTCTTCAGAGGGGTTGGATGTTGGCATCAGTTTGAAAGTTTGTGTATTGATCAAGAAACATTTTGGCTTGGATATTAATGACAAATTGCAACTATTTCTTTAGGATTCATGTGGTATGAATTTTCGACATAGTTTTTTCTTTGTGATCATTTGTATGAATGTATTGTAAGCTCATAAACCTTTTCATGTCTATGGTATGCTTAATTTCAAGTTGAAAGGCATAATTCATGTTTTTCATGCTCTGTTTTGGAGAATTTTGTGTAATTTGTTCATTTTCTTCATTTTAGGGAGAATTCATCTCATATGCTCTTCCTAGCTCCTCACCGGTCTATTCATCTCACCAAAATCACCTTTAAATGTAAAAAATTCCTACCTACCTTTCCCCATCGAATGGACTGCAATTTCATCTCATTGGCCCTAATTCAGTCCCCTTGACCTAATCCTCGATTCAGTGAGCCCAACCCCAAATCAAATCAAATCCCTTCGTTTCATATGTAGCCTAAAACCCTAATTTCTCCAGCCCTCCTAGTTGTGACCCTTTGGAGAGAGCCCTCTTTGGCTTTATAGGGCTAGCTATTAAGTCAAAATCTTGGTTTGTAGTTACCTCTATTGGGATTCCTTCTTCAGCCTTGGGAATCTGGCGGAGTGATAACATATTGGCGCCGTTGCTGGGGAACGAAGATAATTTTTTTTCCCTGGGTGTATGACAAATATCAGATCTGATTGTTGATGGTGAACAACGATCAAGCACAAGAAGGTTGTACATCATTCACTTGGTGAATCCAGTGTCGAAGAATCCTAAGATTCAGAATTCTCATGGCGACTCCACTATTAAAAAACCGGTAGCCTGAAGAACTTCTTAGTGACTCACGATTGTCAAAATGGATTTGACTGCTTGAAGGTATGCTCCTATGAATCAAGCTCATATTCCTGGTTTTCCGAACCATATTCCTCTTATATATTGGCAATCAATATTTTCAAAGTTTAAGGGTCAAGATGGTGAAGATGCTAGTTTGCATTTGGTCAAATTTCATTTGCATATTCATAGACTAAAGATTGAGTTTCCTGAAGATTGTCTGATGAAGATGTTTATGGCTACCCTGGAGGAAAAAGCGAGATCATGGTATGAGGATCTACCATCTGTTAGTTTATATTCTCTAAAGGACTTTCATTGAGTTTTCTTTCAGCATGATCAAAGCTCTAATTCTTCCTTGTCGATGATTGATAGTTGTTGTGAGATCTATGATAATTTCATTGAGTTTCTTGAAAATTTGTATGGAAATGAAGAGTGTCTAGATGATGAGCTCATAGAATCACTTAATGATTTTTCGTCCCAACAAGAAATAGCTGTTTCCTCCTTGGATGAAGAGATCCTTGAGCCTTTGCATGATAACCCTTTTCATCACCAACAAGAATCAGTAGTTCCCTCAGATGAGACAAACTGGGACCAAGAAATAGAAGTTTCAATTCCTGTTCCTAAAATGAAAATCACCAAATCAATGTAAATTTCTTTAAAACTCAGTCTTCTCCTTTGTCTGAAGATGAGATAGATTAGCTCCTGAACAGTAATATAAAAACCCAAGCGAATGTAGATTTGCAGCTCTTACAATGTTCACATAGTCAAGAATGTGTGATTGAAGCATCTTCCATTATTGAAAACGAAATTATGGGTTTGAATGATGATAGTCATGAGATTGATGAAGCCATACCATAAGTTTTTGTGAGTAAATTGATTTGTGGTGATGATTTCCTGCAAGGAGATCAACTAACAGAGACCTCTATCTTTCATGAAGAAAATAGGGATGTCATGTTTAACAATATTGAAGAATATATTATGTTCAAAGATGACATGGAATATGAATTTGAGGATTACGAGCCTAAGAGAGGTAGTATGTTAGAGAAATAATCAGAGTTGCTCATGCTTCAGGAATTTGTATGCAACACTCAGACAATAGAAAGTCATACTTCCCTATGCTATCTTATGGATCAACAACCAAGTGTTCTTTCAGATCAGAATGAAGAGTGTGCTTGTGTTTTTGCTGAGTCTGAAGACAAGGTAACATTTCATGTTTTTGAAGATCCTTTTACTGATTTGCTACAACTGGCAGGGAAGTTGTATTTTCTTGTTTTCATGACCAGCAACACATGTTCAGTAAACACTTGGACTGCCCTAGTTTTTGTTTTTTCTGCCTGCTGGAGGTAAGTGAGAGAAGAATTCAAGCAAGTAACCATTTGCTGGATTGGTTACACTGGAAGGATCACTTCACATGATTGTACATATGTCTTTAGCAGGCAGGTGGTTGTCATCAGGATTTGAAGCCCTCAAGTCTCGATGATGTACTACCATCAATAAGTAGGGTAAGTTCAGTTTTGAGTCATTTTAAAGTCAATTCAAGCCAAATTGAGTCAGTTTCATTTAGTTTGTGTCATTGAATTTTTAGAAAACCAGTCCTACCTTTTAGTTTTAGTTATTTTTGACCTTATTGGCCCAATGGAAGAAAACGTTGATCTTCTCAACTCAGAGATTTGCGGTTCTTGACTCCTTTGTCAGAGCTGCCATCCCCAATAAGGCCAATGTTAGAGTCAGAATATGCATTCTACCATCAGTGACTAATATCATTCCTTCATTTCTCATATTAGGTGTCCCATTCTAAAATTTTTATATCATTCGATTAGGCCATGCTAAAGATTATTTCACTAATGGTAGCCTTCCTCAAATAAAACTTCATTCTCCCTCAGAAGACCATATTTGTTGAGTTATTCACATGTCTCCTTGGGCATAACAACACCTATGAAGATGCTCTTCTCATCATGATTTGTCTCAGTCAAAATCAATCATGAAGATCGGGTATAAAGAGTCTCATTAGGTCATTAGGTTTTTTATTTTTCAAGGTCATTACTCCATTCAGATAAAGTCAATAAATAATGATAGGGACTCAAAGATAATTTTATATTCCTATATAGAATATCATCACTTTGTAATTTTTATAATTTCAAGTTGTAATTTTTGGATTTTAATGATTTTTATATCAAAATGCCATTTTGATATAAAATAAAATATGTAATTTATTTCTTTTTCAAAATGTAATTTTATGTTTTCATATGTAATAAAATCATCCCTAGCTATCAATGCAATCATTCCGGCCAAAATGAAACAAATAAAGCCAAGCTTCATTACTTGATCAACTTGTAAAGCCAAAAAGTTAGAGAAGTTAAAGAGTATCCGTGTTAAAGTATGAGAAGAAAAAGTGAACATAAGGAAAGTGGGTAATTCAAATCCTCAAAGCTATAAAGCCATTCAAAATCCTCAAATAAAACCTATTGTCTTCATTCATCCATCCGAATTTTGCAGCAAAGGAGAGATTTCAATTTTTTTTGAGCAAATCAGCAAAATTTCAGAGGCGCTGCGTGTTTTCTTGGATGCTGCACTTTTACCCTCGCACGATGTGCGTTTGCCCATCAACCTCTGACCAAAATACTCAGGAGCTGTGTGTTTCCCTTCACACAAATTTCTTCAAATGACTTTAAATCAGTGATTAAACCCTAAGAAACGTCTCCTCTGATATATTTTGTGTTTCATATGAAATTTGAAGTATCTTCTAAAAGAATTCCTAGTTTTCATTTTTCCGTTTCCCATTTTCATGCAAGATATCCATACTCATATCCCTAAAACACATATGATTCATAAGCACTACTAAATCCTAGGGTTTTCATAGACCTAGGTTTTCATTCACATTTTCAATCCCTCCATTTTCCTAAGTTATTCCTTTCACCTCACACTCCCTTCATGTTGAGATTCAACAAGATGATGAGCTTAGTGAAAAGAGTCGTCTTCACTAAGTGGGCCCGCAGGCTATTTTTGGCGCAAGTCTATTTTTAGACATGATGATCATATTTCAGAAGTTGCAAGATGCTATTTGTGGATGGTTGTTCAAGTTGGAAAAATAGATGAAATTCTATTTTTAGAATATTGGGCGAAGTCTATTTATAGATCGTCAATCTAAAAATAGATGCATGTCGATTATTATTAGCTCTTAATAATAATTAGACTCTAAATAGCAACTTATTCTCTTAGAGCACTTCAGTTCAGTGCACGGATGTGGCACAGTAGCTGACAAAAGGAATTACACTAATCCTGAGGGTTTACTGGAGCTAATGCATGGAGGACTCAGTAATAGAACTCAAGTGGCAGAGTTATGACACATTTGGAAGAAGTAGTTATGGAGTTGTATTCAATTTAACTCAGTTAGACTCAGTTGAGCTAGTTGTATCTAGTCTAACTGATTGATACACTAGTGAGAGTGGAGTGAATTAATTAGTTAATTAATTCACAAATAGCTAGCTACGTGTCAGTGAAGAATGCATGGGAGCAAACTACAATGTGGCAGGTTTGCAGGTTTAGTGGAGACCGGTGGAGTGATAGGTGAAAGTGAAAGGGCAAGAAGGACTATCTGTTGTGACTATAGGGATGCATTGATTGCATCACACACTTAGTGGAGATGCTAGTTAGGATTCCGCAGTCAAGGATAGAGTAATTCGAATTCATTCAGAGCTATTCTTCAACAGATATTGCGCAGTGGAGGCAGGTTAGTAGGTGGCAAAGATTGGTGCATGGATTTGCAAGATTGGGCCTGATTAGTGTATGACGATTATACTGTACTGAGGGCTTGTGATAAGATTTGTATGCTTGTATGATATTTTCATATGATATCCATGTTACATAATATATAGTTTGGGTTTTCAGCTTCCGTATTTCTCGGTTAAAAGCTGTGTTATGTGCGATTGAATATTTTTGTTTATACTTCACATGTGTGTGCAATTAAATTTTCCGCAAAAGATTAACAAGTGGAATAGATTCAGTATATTGCATAAATTTAAATAGTGTGAGATCAGGTGGATCTTGGACATATGCATTCTTAGTGCAAATAATTTCTACATGGTATCAGAACATTTTTGATTGAAGATTGGAATTGGGAAGTGAGTTTGTGCTGGTGGACAATTCGAATTTGCTGGAGGAGTTTCTTGGTGCAACAATTCAGTATACATTAAAATGTCTTTCAATGGCTTGTGGTTGGAGTATGCCCTTGATGGGAGCTCGAATTAAATATCCTGGAAGGAATAGGGATGGAGGCGGTGCTAGAGATAATGGGCTGAAGGAGCTCATCGATAACGATGTTCCTAAGCCGGGATCTAGAAATGTTGCATTACTTGATGCATGGAAAAATAAGATTGAAAATATGAGGAGGATTCTGTTGGAAGGTGTGAAGGACCACATTGTGTCTAGCCTTCATGGGAAACCCACTCCATTCTTAATGTGGAATGCTTTGATATATTTGTTCCAAAGCAGAAGTGACCAGAGGAAGTTGGCGCTTAAAGACAAGCTCAGAAAAATAAAAATGGAGAAAGACGACAATATTCCAAAATACCTCACGAAGTTTGTCCACTGCAAGGATGAACTAGGAAGTGTGGGGGTTACTGTTGATGAAGAAGACTTGGTGAGCTTGGCTCTCCTTGGGCTTCTGAAGATTTGGCATAGATACAAAGACTCTGTCAATGGACGGTAGAAACTGACAGGATGGGAGCGACTTTGGTCAGATCTTGTGCAGGAGGAGATAAGGCAGGGTACCGGGGATGGATCTTCATCGAAGAATAAAGATGAAGAGAATTGTGCTTTGGCTGCCAAATCAAGGAAAGGGAAGGGAAAGAAAAATCCTTCTAAATCCGGTGCGAAAGGCAAGAAGCAGGATTTGTCCAAAGTGAAGTGTTTTCACTGTCACGAGCATGGAAATTTCGCCACTATTTGTCCACGGAAGAAGAAGAATAGCGGCAGGTACAACGGATCTACGGTGGAGAGGCCTTGGCCTCGCAATTTGAGCTGGATTTTCCTTGATCGCATGCTTGGTTTCAGGCACCATGGGGATCGGTGTGGTATCTTGGCAGTGGTGCGTCTTTTCATAGCGGGAGATAAGAGTTGTTTAGTGACTTGGAGAGAAGGACCTCCAGGATACATATAGAGATGGGCGATGATGGTCGGTATAGTGCGGCGGCATTGGGACCATTACCTTTGAGAGGGTAGGTAATCCATTCTTGTTGAAGAATGTCATGCATGTTCGAGGTTTGAAGAACTTGGTCTCGGTACTTATTGCTAAGAAGACAAGGGTTATGATGTTGTTTTCAGTGAGGGAAAAGCCTTCATTCGACATAAAACAACGGGTCAAACCAATAAGATAGGGGTTCGAATTAAGAACCTCTACAAGCTGGAGGTAGATGGCTACGCTGCAATGGTGGGCAAAGCAGAAGAAGTGGTGAGCCGGGATGAGGGCGAGTTATGGCACAGGATATTGGGCCATCTTCACCATGGCGCTTTGAAGATTTTGCAGCAAATTTCTACTGGAATTCCCAAGGGTACTCTTGCGCAGCCAGATCAGTGCAAAGGATGTACAATGGGTAAGTTTGTGAAGACCACCTTTCATGAGAAGGAGAACCATGCTTCGGTGATCCTGGAGAGAATTCACAGAGATGTGTGTGGACCATTCTCGGTTGCTTCAACAACAAAAAACAGGTATCATGTGATATTTTTTGATGACTTTTCTCGTAGATGCTAGATCTTCTTCATGCAAAAGAAGAGTGAATCGTTCTAAAAGTTCTGTGAGTTCAAGGGGTTGGTGGATAAGGAGTCGGGGAAGCAGGTGAAAGCTCTACAGAGCGATAATCGTGGTGGACACATCTCGGGCGGGAATTCAAGAGGTGCCGCGAAAATAAGGAATTCGAAGAGAGCTCATAGCACCTCATAACCCATAGCAGAATGGGGTTGCTGCGCAGAAGAACAGAATGATCATGGGTGCTCCATGACCAAGGCCTACCGATGCACTTGTGGGCGGAAGCATGCGACACTATGGTTTATGTGCAAAACCATTTTCCTCATAGAGTACTTGGCATGAGAACACCCGAAGAAGCTTCTACTGGTAAGAAGCCTGATATTTCTCTTTTGAAGATTTTTGGCTCACCTGTTTACATTCATGTGACAAAGGACGCCAGGAAGAAGCTGGAGCCGAATGCACAAGTCAGGATATTTGTGGGGTACATAGAAACACCCCATAACTATCATGTGTATTTTCCAGACAGTTGGATGACTATTGTGCGACAGGATATAAAATTCAATGAGGTGAAAGCCATGAAGTTGTCGCTTGAGAGGGAGCTACACTTGCATGCGGAAGAGGAACTTCTTGTTCCCAAAGATGAGCCTCTGGATGTGGATCAGCCACAGGAGGAGATTCATGGAGTGGAGGTGTCCACTCATGTAGAACCAAACATCATACAAGGCAAGAAGCATACCACAGAAGCTGAGAGACTGAAGGTGGATGCGGCACAAATTGTAGGAGTTCCTACATCACAGCGCAGACAGAGATAGTCACTTGACTGATATATTGGATACATGGCTCTTATGAGAAAGTGTATTGTGACAGAGCCATATTCTTTTGAAGAAGCATTGCAGGAGCCCACATGGGTAGATGCCATGGTGGAGGAGTATGACTCCATTGTCAGAAACAGTGCTTGGGAGATTGTTCCAAGGCCGGTGGGTAATTCAGTTGTAGGATCAAGATGGATCTACAAGCTAAAGCAAGCTGCTGATGGGAGCATTGAGAAGTATAAGTCAAGATTTGTTACCCAGGGCTTCTCACAGATCGAGGAGATTGATTATGAAGAAAATTTTGCACCTGTTGCATGGTATTCTTCCATAAGGACCATCCTTGCTCTCTCAGTGCATATGGGTTGGCACATTCATCGGATGGATGTGAAGACTGCATTCCTTAATGGGATCATTAAGGAAGAGGTGTACATTGAGAAGTTTGAAGGATTTGAGATCTTCAGCAGCGAGTCGCATGTGTGCAGGCTCAAAAGAGCGCTGTATGGGCTGAAACAAGCACCTCGTGCTTGGTACACTCGGATTGACAGCTATTTCACTGGACTTGGCTTCACCAAGAGTGAGGCGGATGCAAACCTGTACCAGATTTTGGTTGAGGGGAAGCTTTTGATCATTGTATTTTATGTTGATGATTTAATACTAACATGTGATGAGCATTTGATACACTCATGCAAGGCTTATCTTGCAAAGGAGTTTGAGATGAAAGATTTAGGCCTCCTTCATTATTTACTTGGATTGGAAATATGGCAGCGGGAAGGTGAACTGTTTGTGTCTCAAGGCAAGTATGCTCGGTAGATACTGGAGAAGTTTCACATGCAAGGTTGCAAGCCTATCGACACTCCTCTTCTAGGAAATTGGAAGAAAGAGGATGCTACATCAGCAGAGGTAGTGGATGCCATTGTTTATCGACAATTGGTGGGTTCGCTCATGTATTTAGTCAATACAAGACCGAACATATGCTATGCGGTGAACCGGCTTTCACAAGCGATGGTTAAGCCTACCAAGCTCTTTTGGAAGGTGGGCAAGCACGTATTGAGATATCTCAGGGGAACATCTGAGTATGGTTTATGGTACAGACAGACGGATGAGGTGAAGTTGCATGGCTTCACGAATGCAGATTGGGCAGGAAGCCCAACAGACAAAAATAGCACATCAGGAGGGATTTTTAGTATCGGATCTACGATAGTTTCTTGGTACAATAGGAAACAAAGATCTGTGGCACTCAGTTCAGTGGAAGCAGAATACATGGCAGCAAGTTTAACTGCATGTGAGGCTATCTGGATGAGGAAGATTTTGGTTGGTTTGTTTGGTTCACATTTAGATCCCATGGTGATTCATTGTGATAATTAGAGTTGCATTAAAATCTTTGTTAATCCTGTGTTTCATGATAGATCTAAACATATTGATATATGGTATCATCATATTAGAGATTGTGTGCAGCGGAATATCATTTTGCTTTAGTACATTCCTACGGAGGATCAGGATGCAAATATTCTGACAAAGGCGCTCACCAGGAGCAAATTAGAATACCATAGAGGCAGGATCGGGGTGAAGGATAATCCCTATCTTGTTGAGATTCAACAAGATGATGAGCTTAGTGAAAAGAGTCGTCTTTACTAAGTGGGCCCGCAGGCTATTTTTGGCGCAAGTTTATTTTTAGACATGATGATCATATTTCAGAAGTTGCAGGATGCTATTTGTGGATGGTTGGTCAAGTTGGAAAAATAGATGAAATTCTATTTTTAGAATATTGGGCGAAGTCTATTTATAGATCATCAATCTAAAAATAGATGCATGTCGATTATTATTAGCGACTTTAAACAACAACTTATTCTCTTGGAGCACTTCAGTTCAGTGCATAGATGTGGCACAACAGTTGACAGAAGGAATTACGCTATTCCAGAGGGTTTACTGGAGCTAATGCATGGAGGAATCAGTTAGAACTCAAGTGGCAGAGTTATGACACAATTGGAAGAAGTAGTTATGGAGTTGTATTCAATTTAACTCAGTTAGACTCAGTTGAGCTAGTTGTATCTAGTCTAACTGATTGATACACTAGTGAGAGTGGAGTGAATTAATTAGTTAATTAATTCACAAATAATAACTCATTAATCAACTGAAGAATACATCATTTAGCTACAGTGCATGGCAGTTTTAGTGGAGACCAGTGGAGAGATAGGTGAAAGGGCAAGATAGACTATCTTTTGTGACTATAGTGATGCATTGATTGCATCCAACACTTAGTGGAGATGCCAATGAGGATTGCGCAGTCAAGGATGGAGTAATTCGAATTCATTCAGAGCTATTCTTCAACATATATTGCGCAGTGGAGGCAGGCTAGCAGGTGGCATAGATCGGTGCATGGATTTGCAAGATTAGGCCTGTATCGTGTATGACGATTGTACTGTACTGAGGGCTTGTGATAAGCTTTGTATGCTTGTATGAGATTGTCATATGATCTCCATGTTACATAATATATAGTTTGGGTTTTCAGCTTTTAGGCTTTCCCGGTTAAAAAATGTGTTATGTGCGATTGATAATTTTTGTTTATGCTTCACATGTGTGTGAAATTAATTTTTCCGCAAAAGATTAACAAGTGGAATAGATTCAGTATCTTGCATAAAGTTAAATAGTGTGAGATCAGGTGGATCTTGAACATATGCATGCTTAGTGCATATAATTTCTACACTTCATATCATTTCATTTACCCTAGGGTTTCAAGGCTTTAAATTCAAAATGTCTGAAGAGGAAGACAAAAATGTCAGTGAGGAGAAAACAACAAAGAAGAAATCATATAATAAAGGAGGGAAAATCATCAGATATGAACCATCAACCAAAAAATAGCTCATGGCTTATCCCCTCATTGTGTCATGTTTTAAACAAGTTGGTTGTTTTGATTTTTGTGAGAAAGTGCAGAAGATCTAATATCATGTTGACAAGGTTGTTCATTTCCAATCTTCATGATAGGAAGGTCACTCTTGCTGGGGTCACATTTACTATGTCCACCGATATCATTGCAGTTGCTACAGGGATCCCGAGTGTAGGAGAAAAATGGTTTAAGCAAGGAAACCTTGACCATTCCTACTATGAACCATATATTAAACCAAGATACAGGATGATAAAAAGACCATTTTCCCTTTCTCTCATCTCCTCGATAGATATGTCCCCATGATGAAAGTCATCATGAAATACTTCACCTATGAGGGGAGGTTTTCTCGATTCTATTCCTATCATATTCGGCTTCTCATGCATTTCACTAGAGTCAAAATGCTTCACATACCCTATTTTCTCTTCCGCAACTTTGACAAGATGGCATACATTGTACAAAAAATGGATTTTAGTCATCAAATGCAGAGTATTTTCCACCACTCCCTCATAAAAATGATAGTCTTGTACCAGCTTGATCAAATGAAAATTCCATGGGACACATTCATATCAAATGAGATTTTCACTACCCCACCAAGTCAGCATGATCAGAATATCCCCTCATCATCTCATCCTCCCATATCTACTCCCCCATCTCAGCCTGCTGCTCATACATCATCACCAAGTCAGTTTCATTCACCTCATATTGATCCTTCTTCTTCACCTTTCTATAACCCTACATCATCATCACATCACGATTCAGAGTCATCTAGCAGTGAGGAAGATATTGAGGCAGCAAGGGCTAGTTTGTCTGAGGCTCACCCTTTTCCTAAAAATTATATGAGAGACTATAGGCATGTGTTTGTTTCACTTGGAGTGAAAGGGGCCATGCCTTCTTCATCAACACATGAGCTAGACAAAGGCAAGGAAAATGCAAAAGAGCCAAACATTGAAGATGAGGAGGGAAAACATGAGACAAAGCATGAATTTCAGTTGATTGACCTAAGTGAGGAAGATGAAGACAAAATTACCAGTGCAACAATAAAAGGAAAAGAGGCAAAGATTAGTGAACTTGAAACTAATCTTGAGAGGGAAAAATATGTAGTTGACTTCCTTGAGAAAGAAAATCAGCAGCTGAAAACCAAGCAGGCCATCAATGAGGTGAAATGTATCAAAGCATAGAAAGAGGCAGAGAAGGCTAAAGCCTTGCTTGAGGAAACATTGGAAAGGTTTGGTGAACTTGATGATGAGGAGGATCAACTTCCAAGACAGAGACCAAGGACTAGAGGGTTGAAAAGAGCTCTAGCCCTAGAGAGACAAAGGGAAGCTGAGCTATCATATCAACTTACCTTAAATGAAAAACTTGCCCTCGAAATCAGCAAGGAAAGGGAACCATGGCTTGATAGATCTAATCTACATTTGGAGAAGTTGCTTGAGAAGGAAAACAAGGACAATGACTTGTTGAGAACAAGGGTCAAAATTCATGCATGGAAAGAGAGAATTGCATTAGCCAAGCTCAAAAGAGGCAATGCTAAAATTGAAAATTTGACCAAGCATAGAGAGAAAGAAAGGTTGGATATACTTTTTGAGGTGTCACTCCATGCCTCAAGCAATCAATGAGAAATTACCCTCATAATTTTTGCACATTTTTTCACTTATGTTCATTTCAGTAAATTTTTGCAATTTTCAACACAGAAATTTTGCTAATTTTTGGGCCTCCAATTGACAAATGGCCACCACCATCATGTTCATAATAATGAGGACATCAACCCTAGAAAATTTCATAATATTTGGAGGATAACTGGTCCCTAAAAAATGCAAAAAACTACCAAAAATTCATGTTTCTCCCTCCTTTTTGGTCTGCTCACTACACATTTACTAGTTTTGGGAGAAATCAATTTTGATAGAGAATATGAGCCCCATTTTGGAAAATGGAGGTATATTTGGAAACTAGACTCATATGGCTTTCCAATGAGCTATCATGGAGCTGATTTGGACACCAGGAAGGCACTCAAAACTATATTTAAAAATATGCTATTTTTTTTGCTTGCACGCTGCGCGTTTACTAGGAAATTTCCAATTTTCACAGTCTTTAGCAATTTTTCTCCAGTTTTAATTTTCACCTTAGGAAATGAGAAATGAATAATGTAAATGGTCAATATGAATGTAAAATTAATGTTTTTAATTTTATCTAGGGTAGATACATTAGGTAAGTCAATCAGTTGAGGTGTAATGAATCAATTCCTAGAGATAGGAATGAGTCACTTTTCTCATCCTACACTCTAGCTTTCAGTTCAGATTTTCATGTAATATCTCCCTCACCTCATGGATTCAACCCTTGAGGATGAGAGGAGGTGGTTTGAGGTCTATTTAGCTCAGGTCTTTAGAGGGGTTGGATGTTGGCATTAGTTTGAAAGTTTGTGTATTGATCAAGAAACATTTTAGCCTGGATATTAATGATAAATTGTAACTATTTCTTTGGGATTCATGTGGTATGAATTTTGGACATAGTTTTTTCTCTGTGATCATTTGTATGAATATCATTTAAGCTCATAAACATTTTCATGCTTATTATATGCTTAATTTCAAGTTGAAAGGTAGAATTCATGTTTTTCATGCTTTGTTTTGGGGAATTTTGCGTAATTTGTCCATTTTCTTCAGTTTAGGGAGAATTCATCTGATATGATCTTCCTAGCTTTTCACCGGTCTATTCATTTCACCAAAATCACCTTTAAATGTTAAACCTTCCTGCCTACCTTGCCCCATTGAATGGACTGCAATTTCATCTCATTGGCCCTAGTTTAGTCCCCTTGACCTAATCCTCGTTTCAGTGAGCCCAACCCCAAATCAATCAAATCCATGCGTTTCATATCTAGCCTGAAACCCTAATTGCTCCAGCCCTCCTGGATGTGACCCTTTGGAGAGATCCCTCTTCGGCTTTATAGGTCTAGCTATCAAGTCAAAAGCTTGGTTTGTGGTTACCTCTGTTGGGATTCCTTCTTCAACGTTGGGAATCTGGCGGAGTGATAACAGAGCCATTGTTAGAGCTTCACAAAGTGATGCATGATAAGTAAGGCATTGTATTGGAACGTAGGCATGACATACTCCTGTTTTAAAAAATTAAATTTACTCTTATGATATTAGTCAAGTGTTGAGTGGGTGGAGGTAGGGTCAAATTTATTACTTGGAAACTTAAATTTCATTACAACTTTAAGATGTTATTTTTCCCTAAAATAAAGTTTTCAAATTTTTTGTTGATTTTTAAATAATATTATATCAGATTTTGCATTACTTTTCTAATATATATATATGCAGCTATATTTTTTGATATCTTTTTAGAATTTTTCTATTTTTTCCATTCCTAAGGGTTCAATATATTGATTCTTCTAATGCCCTTCATGACTTTACTCTAAGAGAACACTTTCATTTCTTCTATATCTTTCTCAAAAGTAATGATGCTTTTGTGGCTTTTTGCATAGCAAGAAATTAATGTTCTAGTTGCATTGAAATAATTCTTTAGTTAGCTCTACATTGTTTTGGAAAATATTCTAACTTTTTATGAGTTTCCCCAAAGTGAGTGCTTATCATTAAGTTTTTCTGTTGAGTTTCTACAAATATCAATGCCGAGAGACTCTCTTCTCATTTTGACAGATACTCCTAGAAAATTTCTTGCAATTCTTAGCAACTTTTTTGTGATACATATTACAGGGGACGACTCATGGTTGGTCACATCTTCCATTGTGAGGTTGTTGTTTTAAGTTTAAACTTTAAAGTAGTATATCTTAGAAAGGTCATTGTTATTATCCCCTTAAAATAAATGAGATATTATAAATGTCTATTATTCAATGATATTTTTTTTTTTGATTATAAAAATTTTAATGATGAATTGTGAACCGTTTGAAATTTCAGTTGACATCATTGAATTATAGACCAAAATATCTTGCTAGTGGAAATCGATGGTGGTTATGGTATGAAATTTGTTTTTTTCCAGAAAACTAATTGAACCACATTTGTAACATGACAAAAAAAAATAGAGTAGAAAAAGGAGAACTGATATAGGCCAGGATTCAAACAATTATTTTTGAGAAGAAAAAATGCTAGATTTATATTAAAGAAAGATAGATCAGTATATTGCTCAGATGTATGATACATTTATGTATGCTCTGTATAAAGAGACTGAAAAATTACCAGAAAATATCTAAAGATAAAAGATATATGTGTCCAAAGAAATATTTTCATACTTCTTAAACAAAAACTAAAGAGGTTCAGTATATGAAGAATATAAAGTCCCCTTGGAACCAAAGTATAGCATAAGTACACATAGAGAGAAAAACAACCAATATAGAAAGGGTTACCTGATCACCATTGACCATGAATTCAAAATGCATCAGGCCCGATAGAAGAGAAACCCACCATTAGAGAGGACATCTTCCTTTTAAATTTTCTCCTGAAATACATGAGGGAAGGAGATATCACAGAGATGTAGGGGAATGAGGGCAACAACAATTTGATGTTCTCCATCCAATGTAATAGATAAGGTACCATCTTAAGAGAGTTCCGTCCCTGAACCCACTTTGAGTCACCGACCATTAGAATCTTCTCAAAATTCTATCTCTGAACCCACTTTGAATCACCCACTTTGAGTCACCGACAATCACAATATTTTCAACGGTCCAATCTCGAGGAAGTAAGAAAATTTTTTGAGATTAGTGACCAGCTTGATTGCAAAAAATTGGCCCTAAGTTATTTCTCCAGCCTTACCCTGCTTCCATTCCTCAAGAATAGAATGTCGCGAGCTTACTTGCTACACCCGAATCTATGACCCATTCCAAATTCCAATTACTTACAAGAAAATGTATTCAATTAAACTTATTTAATCTTCAATGCAACACATTGCAATCAAATGTATCCAGTTCAGCCAAATATTTAGTACAAATTTAAAATAATTGGAGAAATTTGCCAACAAACTTCCGGAATAGAAATAAGTTCTAATAAATCTAAGCAGTCGAAACATAGTGACATTTGAATTCGATAGCATTTATGCAAAGAGCTAGGACTCACGAACTTGAATCATGACGCCCCCAAGAGGGGGAAAACACATGAACCCAAGCTTCGAGGAAACTACGCTATTAGCTGCAGAAGATGTTTCATATATCTTTTCTGTGAGGATTTTTTCTCTTCCTCCTGAGCCCCATCATCATGATCTGCTGAAAGCCCATCATTTTCTTCTCGACATCCTCCTGCACAGGTAATTTATGCTCGCCATATCTGAGCTTGGATGAAATCACATTCTTTGCTGCAGATTAAACTTTCCGCTGTAGGAATCTCCGACTCTTAAATCCCATGGTTCTTTTGAAACATTGGAATTATTGTTAATGTCTGTGCCCTCAACCTTAATCTCATCCTCGACCTTGTTCATCCACAAAAATCACATTCCTATGTTGCAGAACCCTGACATCTTGAATTTATGTGAAAAAATTTATGGATAAGGAAGCCTCTTCTTTGCCCAAGACTATGGGGTCTTCGTCAACAAACACAGTAGCAATCAACAAATCTGGATCAATAACTAAGGGCGGGGTCAAGAGGATTCGAACCCAAGACAAGGGTTCTCCTTCGCCACCACAGGAGAGAACATTGAATGTACAATATCCAACATATATAGGCGTGCACCATCGTAGTTAGGGGAAATGGGTGTCTGAAATAAAGGAACCCAAAAATAAAACCATAAATTGTCTTGAATACTTCGATACACCAGAGATGGTGGCTTGAGCCTACGACTTCGCTGAGGTCTATTTGAAGGGAAAGAAACACACTTTGCTTAATTTCCCGGAGCTAATTGATCACATTCCGCACCCAATTTCTTTGAAACCTCGCCACATTTAGTAGCTGCTGCAAAAGCAACTGCTGCGATCCATCTTACAAGCGCAGGGAATTTTGAATGGCCGAGCGACTCTAAATTAACAAGAAGAAGCCCTAGAAACCCTCCACTAACTAATGAGCTATCATAACTGCATTGTAATCTAAATATTTGCAACTACCTTTGTCTTTTCATCAAACGACTGAATATGTTTTAATTGTCTAACATATAATCTAACGGTTCCAGGTTATGACACGATGCACACAGGAGATTTGTTTTTAAATAGTGACGCCTTATGGCGTAATTACAAATTTTATAGGAATATGATCTATTTAAAGCCAAAATATAATTTATTTTCAAATATATGAATGAAAACTAAATCTAGTAGTAAAAACAACAACATTATAATATATAATAAAAAAAAGGAGAAATATAGCTTATATCTGCATGTAATAGAAAATAATAATTTACTATGAGGGTTGCAAAAGTAGAAAATCATAACACTAATCTATTAGTACCGAATAATAGAGTACCTACCATGGACTTGGCATAGACTCCAGGGAGGATCCAACCTTTCCTGCCATATGTCGATGATGCTAGACCTTGTGTTGGGGCTTGCAAGTAGCTACATATCGATACGCAGAGCCATTAGGTGCCCCGTCCATCACTTTACGACACCAACAACATATATATAGCCTACAAAAAATGTAAGGCTGAGATACATTTGGGTAAAGTTTGTGGTTCAAATGATACCGAGGAAAATTCATTTGGACGTTAAATTCATGCTCATTGGGTGACACAACAACTTGTAACGTGACCATGAATGGCTCACGAGTGAATACATACCCTGCTAAGAAGAAGGTCTCTCTCTCTTTGTACTCTCATATTAATTAAGGGTCATAGAGCCCACTATTAACCCAAGATTTCATGATTTGACGCTATATTATGACTTTGTCTTAGTTATCTTGAGATTAAGATACTTTTATGTATAAGCTATTTTGTGCCTGATATTTAGCAGTTACAACATGTTTTCGCTCTTCATTTTTCTTAGATATTCATGTATATTTTCCATACACATACATACATAAATGCAAACATTTATTACATTTCACAGCACACAAGGAATTTAATGCATAAGCGAGTCTTAATCAGAACAATATAGTCCCTGCATTCAAACCATTATCCATGAACACAATAGCATCATTCATCATACGTTAAACATAATACACAATTAATTATCTTAGAGTAAGTAGGGAAAATGAGTCTGGGACAAGGACTCTCCACCCAACCGTAGAGAAAGACAACCACAATTACTTGCATTCATCACCCCCAAGCTAGATTCCAGAGCCTGGGGGGGAATGCTCACTTTAGGGACTAACGCATCAATTTGTTGCTGAATTCCGAGACTCTAGAGGACCTCCTTTCTCAAACCCACCAGCTAGAAAATTCTTGCTGGGTCGGCATCAAGAATCTATAGGTGCCCAACCTCACCCCAAGGTGCTCACATAGTGATTCACCCCCTGCCATGGAGTCCAAAATCCACTGTGCCTTCTGGGCATTAACTATTAGTCTTCATTCTGGTCTTCTACAACTTCTGCCTCAGGATGACCTCTACCCAATCTGTCACAGGGCTCCAGAGTTTGTTATCTCATCCCATAGCCTCTAGGGAACCCAAGATATTATAAGGCTCTATATATTCTTTCCCAAACCACAACTTCCAGGGACCCAAGTTGTTACAAGGCTCAAGAGACCTTTGTCTAAACCCATAAATTTCAGGGACCCAAGTTATTACAGGGCTCCAAGGATTCTATCTCAACCCATAGCCTATAGAGATCCCGAGCTGTTACAGGGCTCCAAGGATTCTATCTCAACCCACAGCCTCTAGAGATCCCGAGCTGTTACAGGGCTCCAAAGAATATAATATCAACCCACAACCTCCAAGTATCGAGAGTCAATCCCCTTATCTTCTCTTCTATACTGCCTACGGAGAGCTCATGTCAAACTCCTCCTCCACTCCACACTGTTTTTATTTTTCTTCTCTTCCTCTTCCTCCTTTTTTTCCTTCACGTTCAACCTTTTTCTTGGTTTCTTCCTCAACTGTCATTACTGTTGCATCCTCCCTAGCCTGCAACGCATCGTACTTTTCCATAACTTCATGTCCTTTCTTCCTTTTTGTTTCTTCCCAAGTGGCATGGTCTTGCATACCTCTTGTTCTACTCTTTTAATTTTGAGAACTCTTTTCTTAAATTCCAACACCTTCCAGTATTTAATGGTTGTCCCAAGTTTTCAGGTTTCTCCCTTGCACAAGAAAGAAAGATGTCCCAAGCAAGTGACTCCCTTCCCATATTTGTGTCCCTGACTCAGTCCCCAT
Source organism: Pinus albicaulis (assembly GCA_034641835.2). Taxonomy (NCBI): domain Eukaryota; kingdom Viridiplantae; phylum Streptophyta; class Pinopsida; order Pinales; family Pinaceae; genus Pinus; species Pinus albicaulis. Next base: position 1,913,865,734 of record CM076578.1, read on the forward strand.
TTTGATTTCAATTCATCGTATAATATTTACAATGCATTCACGATGCAATTTGCATGGGATTCTTGAGTGGGGCCGTCACATAATTGTTGAACCTCAAAAATGTTCTTATTTTGACACCCCTTTTCATCATTTATTCCTCCCATTTCACAAACTCATGACTCCAATCAATGATAATTGACATATTCCACATCAGAGAAGGAATTTACGTGATCTATACTTTATATTATGATGTTTCTTATTATTTAGATGAATTTCTATAATTAGATACAGAATGTGTGCAATTCTACAACTAACCTTTGTTTCTGCAACCACTGTTATGGTTTGACAGGTTTTGAGAAGCAAATAAGGAAGCAGGTCATATGGGTATCTCTAGAATGATCCACACATGGATTGTATCCCATCCAAATGTTTGAATTCAAAAAGGAATCGTCCCTATGCTCGCGGTCAAGATCGGTCAAAGAACATGACTTGTGGACGAAATACTCTCGATTTGATCTGACGTAGAAAATCAAGAGATAGCCATTAAAGAATTTTCTTCTATCCAGACTTCTAATTTCAGTTCTATTTGTTATCTATAGGTAGAAATGGCTCAAACATTTAAATTCAAAACTTGTATAAATATCGGTCTTTCGAAACCACGAAATTATCCTAATTTTTGTGATAATTCGGTGTATGCTTTTGAAAATCTGTTTTGCTAATAAGAAGACCAGTTCCAAATCTTTTGATGCACGCTTAGTATATTATATTTTCAACTCATTTTATTGTATAGGTCCCCTGCATGGAAAGGAGGTTTTTAATTGCTTGGTAGTTTTATTTCTGTCATTTAATTTCTTATTGATTCGTAGTTTTTTCTCTTGTCAATTCATAGTTAAATTCACATTGTTTTTATAGTTAGATTCCTGTCAATTCATAGTTTAATTTGCTTACTATTTTGTAGATTAGTTTCATGAATGTTTTTTGGAATTAGTTTCCAATTCGCTGTGTAATCTTGTGCTCACTAACTCATCTTAAGAAAGTGACTCTGCCATTTTCCAGTTGGATCAGATTTGGGCATTCGATCATATAGCAGTTGTAGTTTTCTTTAAACATGCTTTGTACTTGCTTTTGATTTCAATTGGCACTGTCATTTAAATTCTTAGCAATAGAATTTATGCTTTCAATCCATGGAACATAATTATATTAATTTTATCTTTCAAACATTCTTAGATTTAAGACTAGGACAAAATTAGATTAGAATTGTGTTTTAAAATAGATGAAATGTTCTGTATTCTTAGGAATAAATATTTCAATGGATAAGATAGAAAATTATTTCATCTTTGTCATTTGAATGCAATTAGATTTAGAATAGTGCTATGTTTTAAACTAGTTATATATTTTTGATAGATGTTTTTCCGACCTAGATAAGTCTAACATCATTCAAAGTTTGATTTATTTTTATGAAATTTAGATTAGTTAATGAACATTTCCTTTTCTTCCTTCTTTTAGATTTCATATTTCATTCATTTCATTAAAAGAAATTTGTAATCCAATTCCTTTAAAAACAACACTTTCTTTTCTTCCTTCTTTAAGAATTAGTTTTCATCATTAAAATTCATTTAGATTTGGTTGTTTACTAGCATTTGACGATTTCATAGATTTCATTTCTTAGACCAATATCAATTCTCAAAACTTTAGGCATAAGATACAAAATCCCCCAAAAACATAAAACATACACAACGAAGTAAGAAAACAAGGTTACCTAAGCATATATAGTGCACAACACTTCATAAAATTACTAAACTCGATCAATAATTTATGATAGCAATTTGAGACATCAAATTGACTAAAAATTTTGGCGCCATTTCTGGGGAAGTGTAATTAGGAAGCCTTATTTCTAACATTAAAAAAAATCAAAAATGACATGTGTAGAGAAAGAGACTCTAGGGGTCGATTCATAGCTAGAGGTAGAATTTTTATTTCAACAACACTACTCACCCCACCAAGACCACGTAGTGCCACACCACTATCTCAAAATCATATTCCATTTTTTTACCTCAAGAAATAGACTTCCTGAAGTCTTAAGATAAAAAATCCAACTAGGAGATTCTACAACTTCATCTACTGAGGCAGCCTTAGAAGAAGAAGATCCTAGATCTCCAACAGAAGGAGTAACCTTTTTCACCTCTACAGGAGAACATATTCTAGCTCAAGAGTTAGAAACCCCTAGTGAGGAAGAAGAAGAAAATTTCTTCAATATCCCATTGATAGAAGAACCAGAGGAAGAATAAATAACTCTACAATTAGAACCTTACATTAGCTCTGAGGAATCTACAATGGCAGAAGAAGGAGGAGGATGAATTCTGAATGGAGATGCCTTAAGAGGAGGAGGACGAGGTGGATGAAGAGATGGAGGAAGAGGTATAGGTAGAGGAGATCCTAACTCTGTTGGATTTCCTATAGTTAATGAGGATACAAATTTTACAATGAAAAATATTTCACCTTCTGTCCTTCCCAATTTCCATGGATTAAGGAGTGAAGATCCTGAAACATTTTTATTTGAATTTGAAGTCTTATGTAGATCTTATGACTACTTACAAGACTCTAAAAAATTAAAGCTATTCCCTGAAACACTCAAGGGAGCATCTTTAAAATGGTTCATGGGTTTGATAACACAATCTATTAGGACATGGGATGAGATGAAAAGTGCATTTTTTCAAATATATTTGGATTATTGCACACCTATTAATAGGAAGGATGAAGTATTTAAAATGATGCAGAGAGTGGTTTAAAACTTAGAAGATTTAATTGAGAGATTCAATTATAATATAAAGAGAGCTAAGATGAAACATCTAGATCAAGATACTTTAAAATCTCTCTTATTGAAAGCCATCAAAGATGAATGTATAAATATCCTTAACATGATGGGAAAAGGAGATATCTCTCAATTAACATTACTTGAAATTTTTGAATTATGCATTCAACTCTCAATAGGAAAATAAAAAACTGGGAAAAATACAAGAGATCCTATTCTCTCTAGAGTAAATAAATCTGGAACTAGAACAATGAGTAGGGCATAAATTGGGAATATGCTTGATGAATTTAAAACAGATATCTTAGGGAGTCTTAGTGAACAAATAGACACCCTGAAATTACAAAACAAACAGAAAGCTGAAATTGATTCCTTAACTATTTGCTGTCCTAAATGCAGAAAGAAACATGCTTTAAGAGAATGTCCTCTTGATGTAAAAATCATAGAGATCTGTGTTATTTGTGCCAAAAATCATGAAATAAAAAAAATGTCCCTATATATCAGGTGTTAAGGCTGTCTTTCAAGAAGAAGTAACTCCATCTCCAATATATCCTCTTTTTTTTTGTCTCCAGTATAATCAACCCCCACCAAACAATTGGAATTCATCATTGCAACAACCTTGGTCCTAGCCTCAACCTTGGACACAAGGGATGAAAAATCCTTATGGAAGATGCTCTCAGTATCACCAGTATCCACAATCCTATCCAAAATATCCTCCCCATCATTTTCCACAACAAAATCAACCACCCCAAATCGAAAATTAGAACCCACAACTTTCATTACCATTTCCACAATGAAAAAATCAACTACCTACCCAACCATTACCAAACCCAAATAAAAAAAATGCTCAAAATGCTTATAATGTAGAAGGAAAAAACTTTCCAGCTTACATGATTACTCCACTAGATCTTAACAATGTCCAACTTAGATCTGGTAGAATATTAGAAAGGGAAAATCCTTTTGCTGTTATTCAAGAAAAATATGATTTTGATGAACTACAGCAAAATAAATTTTTTGGAGAAGGGACATGTCTTCAGCAGAATCGAAATTCTGAGAATGAAGAACAAAAAGATGCAATAAACTCAAATCCTATAATAGAGCAACCTTCAGTATCTGTTTCTAACCCTCCTTTTCCTGAAAGATTACAAATCGATAGAGTAATAGGAAAACAAATTTTGTTGCCTAATTATGATTTTCTAGATGAATTGAAAAAGGTCTATATCAAAATTCCTCTGTTATAGGCCATTAAAGAGTTTCCTATTCTAGCCAAAACAATAAGAGAGTTGAGCATGAAAAAATCAGGAAGAAAAACAAAAGAAATAAAAAGGATCCAGTTAGTAGGAAAAATTGGTGACATTATGATGGGAAAAATAACCATACAAAAATATTTAGACCCAGGAAGTCTAGTTGTAAAAACACATATCAATGTGTTGCGATTCCAAATACATTAATTGAATTAGGAGCAACCATCAACATCATGAGCAAGCAAACTATGGAACAACTAAGTTTTCCAAAACTTCAGTATACGCCAACATTATTGCAATTAGCATACATATCAGTAATCAAGCCAGATGGTGTATTAGAAGACATATATGTATCCTTATACTGTTGGGAATATCCAGTTGACGTCATGATCCTAACTCCCAAGAAAAACCTAGGGGGACATCCATTAATTTTAGGAAGACCTTGGTTAGCTACAACTGATGCTTTCATTAGTTGTAGATCTGGTGATATGTTTATTTTAGATGGTAAATCAACAAAGAAATTCACTCTATATCCTCCAAAAAAAGCAATCACAAAAATAGGAGATGAAGAATGGATGGATGATGACAATGAGATACAACCTCTCTTTACTATTTCTCATATTAGTGAAGAAAGTCAAATCTTAAATTCAATATAAAAATTTGAAACATCTTCAGGATGTGAAGATGATTATAGTTTTCAAGAAAAATGCAATATTGAATACTTGTCATCTAGACATATGTCTTTATATTATATGGAAGAATTTGGTAACTCTACAGTTAAAATAGTTCCAGGGAAATCTTGAAACATAAGCAAAAACTTGGAGAAATTCCAACAAGAAGAGTTAATAAAAAAATTACAAAAAAATTCTTCTGCATATGCATGGGAGTGCACTAACATGAAAGGAATTAGTCCTGAGACTTGTATACATCATATCTAGATTGAGGAAAACTATAGGATTATCAGACAACCTCAAGGAAGGATGAATCCAAATCTTAGGGAAATTGTGAAAGAAGAATTGCAAAAATTGCTGAATGTAAACTTCATCTATCCAATTTCAGACAGTCAGTGGGTTTCTCCCTTGGTGATTGTACCTAAAAGGAATGGTAAATGGAGGGTATGCATTGATTATCGAGAGTTGATTAAGGCTACTCTAAAAGATTGTATCCCATTGCCTTTCATAGATCAAGTATTGGATACATTAGTAGGTAAGAAGTATTTCTCATTTTTGGATGGTTTTAGTGGTTACAGTAAAATTCAAGTAGCACCTGAAAACCAAGACAAAACGACATTCACCTGTCCATGGGAAACCTATGCTTATCGAGTACTTCCTTTTGGATTGTGCAATGAACCTACAACATTCCAAAGGGCAGTATTAGGAATTTTCTCTGATCTAATACATGATTGTGTGGAAGTATATATGGATGATTTTACAATTTATGGAAATTATTTTGAAGAGGCTCTTGAAAACATGGAAAGGGTTCTTAAAAGATGCAAAGAAGCAAACCTTTCATTAATTCATGAAAAATGATTTATGATGTTTACTGACGAAATCATTTTATGACATCACATTTCAGGGGATGGAATTAAAGTAGACTCATCCAAATTTGAAGTCATCTCCAAATTATCAATTCCAAGTTGTCAAAAGGATATTAGAAGTTTTATAGGGTACTATAAAATATTTATAGAAAACTTCACCAAAATAGCATCTCTGCTCTTCAAATTGCTGACCAAAGATTTTGAATTTAGTTGAAATCCTGATTTCCAATTGGCATTTGAAATTTAAAAAGAAAAAATATCTTAAGCACCCATCTTAAGAGGTCCAAATTGGAAAATACCTTTTCACATTTCAATAGATGCTTCAGATACAACTCTGGGAGCTGTACTAGGACAAAATGATTTGATCCCCTATGCCATCTATTACACAAGTAAAAATTTTACTCCTGCTGAGTTAAATTACACTGTAACTGCAAAATAATTTCTAGTTGTTGTCCATGCTATTAAAAATTTAGACACTACATCACTGGCTATGAAACTTTATTCACACGGACCATTTTGAAATTATGTATTTAATGAAGAAATATATTTCTAATAGTAGAATCACAAGTTGGTTATTAGTCCTGCAAGAATTTAGCATCGCCATTCTAGACCGACCTGGAAAACAAAACACAATTGCTAATTTCTTGTCTAGAATTCAAAACAATAATCATGATACTCCAGTAGAGGATAAATTTCCTGATGAATATCTCTTTGAAATATCTACTAAATCTCCATGGTTTGCAAATATTTCTAACTACTTAGCTACAAGAAAATTACCAGCATACTTGTTTCCTAGAGAGAAAAGAAAAAATATTCAAATAAGAGAATTATACTCATGGGTTAATGATGAATTATATAAAACAGGTCCAAATATCATCATCACAAGGTGTGTTCAAGAAGATGAAATGCCTGAAATTCTGAAGGCATGCTACAATGAACTTTGTGGTGGACACTTTGCTGATAAGAGGATTTCCCATAAAATCCTTCATTTAGGATATTATTGGCCATCCATCTTTAAATATGCAAAATAATATGTCAAAAGGTGTGAAAACTGTCAAAGAATGGGGAAACATGTTCTTACATATGAAATTCCCTTACAACCTCAGGTACTCATCGAACCATTTGAAAAATGGGCCCTGGACAAAAGAGGTACATTCTGGTTTACACTGACTATGTCACTAAATGGATAGAGGCTAAAGCACTTTATTTTTCTAATGAAAATGTTGTAGTTTCATTTCTCTTTGAGGATATTTTCACTCGTTTTGGTGTCCCAAGGGAAATTGTGACAGATTAGGGATCTCAATTTACATCTAAGGCGGGGAAGAAGATTGTGGATGAATACAAGGTTAAAAATAGAAAGTCTACTCCATATCATTCACAAGAAAATGGTAAAGTGGAGTCCACCAATAAAGTGATCAAGGAAATCCTCACAAAGACTGTACATCTACATAGGAAGGATTGGGCAGATAGGCTTCCTGAAGCCTTATGGGCCTAGCAGACTACATGGAGAAACACAAAAGGACATACTCCCTATGAACTTGTTTATGGGAAGCAAGTGCTATTTCCTATATAATTTCAGACAAAAACCTTCAAGATAGCAGTCAGATTGGGACTTGATTTATTAGAAGCCCAAAAGCACAGAATGGATCAACTTAATGATCTTGACGAGATCAGGCAAGATGCAGTTCAAAGAACCAACCTAATCCAACAACAAAAATACATATGGCATGATAAATACATAAAAGATAGAAAGTTTCAAGCAGGAGATTGGGCACTTTTTTTCGATTCAAAGTTCAAATAATTCCAAGGAAAATTTTAGACTCATTGGCTTGGGCCTTATGAGATCAAAAAAGTCTTTGAAAATGGAGCAGTCAGGATAAAGACAATTGATGAAGAAAATTTACCTCTTCTTGTGAATGAAAATCGATTAAAAGTCTATCATAAGCCAATTACAAAAGAGGAATTTATCAAAAATTTTCAAGACAATACTGATATGAAGTTGGTGAAGAAGAATCCTTCTTCTTCCCCAACTTAGTCTTCTTTTTACTTTCATATCTAAAAAAAAAAAAAAAAATTGTATTAAGTATGAAAACCAATCAATGATTGGCATCCTTATACAGAAAATACAAGATGAAAATTAGAGTTCTGACATCTTATATTTTCTCCCATTCTAAAATTCCAAATTCTTTGTTCCCTTTCTTTCTCTGAAGTAATAAAAGAAGTAGCTAAAGATTTGCTACAATTTTGCAGCTCTCAGGAGAACCTGTAGATGCCATCACATTCTACAGCTCTGTTACATTGTTTTTTAAAATCCTACTGAAGCAAACGTACTGAACAGAAGCAATTGAATACTCCATTGAAGATCATGCTGAAAAGACACCTGAAGAATCAACACAAAGAAAAGAGCAACAAAGGTTAGTTCCAAGGTATGTTAAAAAAAATTGTTTAAATAATAAGACCAAAAAAATTAGTATATATAATTTAGATGATCATATGCTGCCACCCCAATATGTCATCATTAGAATTGATTGTATTCGGATTCACATCACAATTTCATAATCCGACCACATCATCCGTATAATATCTCATAATAATCTAGACCGATTTTTCCATTAATGATTAACGATAATATCTCACTTCCGTAACCCACTCATCCACATTCCTAAACCCTCGACACCCTTAACTTAGAGCCAAAACATCAATTCACTTGATCAAATAAGAATAGTTTTGAATGTGAAACTCTTCATGACAGAGACATGGGTATAATAGTGAAAACTGAACCCGTGGGAGTGAAATTCATGGAGGGTTATCCTCAAGTAAAGGAAATGCTGCAAAAGGTGAAATAGCTTCAATTTATAGAGAATTTCAATGGGTTCCATAAGGAGGTCACTAAGTCTTATGCAAGATCTTTCGATGGGACAGAGGTCGAAATTGGAGATGTAAAATTCTCAGTGACAAAAGTCTTTATAGCCAATTTACAAAACTTTCGAAAATTGGCGAGATATGGTTCAAGAACAAGGAAATTCATAGCGAAGAATGGATATTTTTTCTTAAGAATCCAGGTATGGATACTACTGTTTACAAGAAAGGAATTCCCAGTTTAGCACTCAAAAAAAATGGAGAAATATGCTTTTAATTCTACAAAATTTTGTTACTTGCAAGGGTAGATTTGGCTGTATGTTTGTTTATCATGCCCAATTGTTAATGAAATTTTTGGACGATGGAGAAATAAACCTCCCACACTTCCTAATGAATAGTCTAAAGAAGATGTCAAAAAATGTGCAGAAAAGAGTCCAATTCATAGACAATACCATGCACCATCATGGATTGATAAAGATACTCATTGAATTCCATCTAAAGAGTGTAGGAGACTCCTAGGGAAGTTTCCTAATCAGAAATCACTTTCAAGATGAAGCACCTGAACAACCTAAGGATGAAAAAACCAGAATAAGTAGGAGGAGAAAGGTTGATACATGCATCGAGAAGAAATACTCACCTCAACCACAACAAGAAGAAGTACTCACCATTGCAGAGTTAATGAAAATTAAGAAACAAAGTGGAGTAAAAAAGAGAGGCAATGTAGATAAAAAGGGCAAAGTTACAAGTTTAAACCCTCCATAGCCAAGGAGAAGCTCTAGACTTCGTAAACCCTTGAAGAAGACACCATCACAAGAGGCAAAGTTTGTTAATTTAGATGAAGAACCCCAAGTTCCATCGCCCATTACTATCTCTCCTGCACACAGTACTATACACTCTCCTATACATAGTCCTGTACACAGTCCAAGCAGAAAATCTCTAGAAATTGACCCAACACAACAACATATATATGAATATATTGAGTCATTGGAGAAAATACATGCAAAAGAAAATCCTAGTGTGGAAGAGTAGCCAATCAGTCCATAAGAACCTCTGGTAAACACCCTTAAGAAATAAATTTATGAGCTAGAGATACTGAACAGGCACATTAAACTAGAAAATGAAACCTTGAAAGAACATAATCACCTGGAGAAGGTCATCAGTGATAGCACTATCTTACATTTGGGGCTGTGGTATAAAAATAATAAGAAACTAAAGAAAAAGAATAAATCTCTGAACAGGAAAGCCATCAACTTAAAGTAAAAAATCCTCATGAAGAAACCAAGAATGGAAATCACTTCAAGAAAAGGAAAGAAGAGGAAGTTGGATGTATTGGAAGAGGTGTCACAACAAATGCAATAGGAGGTGAAGGCTCACAATTTTGGGAATTGCATGAGGACATGCAATGGTTTTGACACCCTTTTTCATCATGTCTTCCTCCCTTTTCACAAACTCATGACTCCAATCAATGATAATTGACATATTCCACATCAGAGAAGGCATTTACTTGTTCTCTACTTTATATTATGATGTTTCTTATTATTTAGATGAATTTTTGTAATTAGCTACAGAATGTGTGCAATTTTTCAGCTAACCATTGTTTCTGCAGCCACTGTTATGGTTTGATAGGTTTTGAGAAGCAAATAAGGAAGCAGGTCATATGGGTATCTCTATAATGATCCACACATGGATCGTATCCCACCCACTTTTTCAAAGTAAAAAAGGAATTGTGCCTATGATCGAGGTCAAGATTAGTCAAAGAACATGATCTGCATAAGAAATACTCTCGATTTTATCTGACGTAGAGAAAATTGAGAGATAGCCATTAAAGATTTTGCTTCTATCCAGACTTCTAATTTCAATTCTATTTGTTATTTATAGGCAGAAATTCCTCAAACAGTTAAATTCGAAACTTGTATAAATACCGGTCTTTTGAAATCGGGAAACAACCCTAATTTTTGTGATAATTCGGTGTATGCTTTTGAAACTATGTTTTGCTAATAAGAAGACCAGTACCAGATCTTTTGATGCGCGCATAATCTATTAGATTTTTTACTCATTTTGTTGCAGAGGGCCCCTGCACTGAATTGAGGTTTTTAATTGCTTTGTAGTTTGATTTCTATCATTTAATTTCTTGTTGATTCATAGTTTTTCCTCTTGTCAATTCATAGTTAAATTCACATTGTTTTTATAGTTAGATTCCTGTCAATTCATAGTTTAATTTTCTTACTATTTTGTAGATTAGTTTCATGAATGCTTTCTGAAATTAGTTTCCAATTAGCTGTGTAATCTTGTGCTCGCTAAGTCATCTCAAGAAAGTGACTCTGTCATTTTCCAATTGGATCAGATTTGGGCAATTGGTCATACAAAAATTGTAGTTTTCTTTAAACATGCTTTGTATTTGCTTTTGATTTCAATTAGCACTGTCATTTAAATTATTAGCAATAGAATTTATGATTTCAATCCATGGAACAAAATTAGATTAAGTTTATCTTTCAAACATTCTTAGATTTAAAACTAGGACATAGTTAGATTAGAATTATGTTTTAAAATAGATTGTTGAAGTTTGCAACAAGAAACAGTGAAATTGGCATCCAGAAACAACTTGACAACACCTACACTAGTGTGGGACCACAGGTCGTGTAGTGATCGGTCCTAGCGATACATTAGTGTGTAATTCAATTTATTTATTAAATTGAAATGTGTGAAATTTAATTATCCCTTAATTAAATTGGACAATAAAATGTAATCTTATCTCATAAACACTTGTAATAGTTAACCGAGTGTGATAAACTCAATTAGTTCATGAATTTCGAGTTGAGGGTAGCTGGTGAGGCATGCAGAGTGATTCTATGTGTTTTAGATTTCAAGTTGTAGTTAAGTGCACGAGTTTAATGCATGAGTAATCAGTTAACTCAATTAAGTGAGTTAAAGTCAGTTGGACTAGTTGTAACAATTTGTTGCACTAGTGAGAGATCAAGTGAATTAAGTATTATTTAATTCACAATCAATGATATGCCATGCAACTAATGATTTACTATTATTAGCTACATGTATGTCAGTTCCAGTGGAGACCCAGTTGATACAAAGGTTAAAGGGAAGTTAACTATCAGTTGTGATATTAACAGGCCGCCCAAATGTAGTTAAAATACCACAGGATGCCCCTGATACTCATCGCAGTTGAGAAAGGCTGAAATTCCTAAGGAATAGGGATTGCATTCCTCATGAATCGCATGAGCAAGGTAGGCTGAACACAGGCTAAGAATTGTCTAAATGTTGGCTCGATTTTGTCAGCATCAGTGTGAGACGATAGGAAAATTGTAGGAGACTCTTGTGAGGTAAGAACCTGTATGCAATTGAGGTAAAATATGCATGCAAATATTTGAGGAGCATAGCAGAGGATAGTACCTTGGTGGTTGAGAGGGAGCCTCTCAACATGTAGTCTCAGAAGGTTGTGGAGCAGCCACAATTGGAGAAGCGGAGAGGAGACCGAGTGGAAGAGTCCACTCAAGCAGAGATCTCCAGGAGGGGGAAATTTTGAGCCAGATGGGAAGAGGGAGTACATGCATCTATACCTCTAGGTGTGAGGTGGAGCAATGTACATAATTAATCCCAAGAATAAATTTGGGCAAGATTCATTGAGATGGTGTGTCTCATGGATCGAACCTGGCTATGGGGAGGCCACAATACAGTAGTAGTAGGAAGGATCAGTTACATTGATGGAGTCAGATGTTAAGAAGTCAGAAATTAGAGTGACAAGTGTCAGATACTGGAGTGTAGATAAAAGTTGGAAGCAATTCATAGTTCATGGATGCAGATGTCAGCAGTGTAGAGAGTCTAGTAGACATGTGCAGTAGCTAGCAGCAGTAAGAATACTTTGATGACAAATGCATTATACTGATTCAGTTATTTGGAGGCTATTCAGTTTCAGAAGTGTTGCATGTGCTAGAAACACTAGAGAAGTGTTGCATGCGTGAGAAACACTAGAGAAGTGTTTCATGCAAGAGTTGCATGTTGCATGCAAGAGGTGCATGTGCGCATGCAAGGAAATTCCTTTCTTGTTGAGAGGGAATGTTGAAGTTTGCAACAAGAAACAATGAAATTGGCATCCAGAAACAACATGACATCACCTACACTAGTGTGGGACCACATGTCATGTAGTGATGGGTCCTAGCGATACATTAGTGTGTAATTCAATTTATTTAATAAATTGAAATGTGCCAAATTTAATTATCCCTTAAAACTGGACAATAAAATGTAATCTTATCTCATAAACAGTTGTAATAGTTGACTGAGTGTGATAAACTCAATTAGCTCATGAATTTCGAGTTGAGGGTAGTTGGCGAGGCATGCAGAGTGATTCTATGTGTTTAAGAGTTCAAGTTTCAGTTAAGTGCATGATTTTAATGCACAGGTAATCAGTTAACTCAGTTAAGTGAGTTAAAGTCAGTTGGACTAGTTGTAACTATTTCTTGCACTAGTGAGAGATTAAGTGAATTAAATATTATTTAATTCACTATTAGTGGTCTGCTATGCAGCTGATGATTTAATATTATTAGCTGCAAGCGTGTTAGTTCCAGTAGAGACCCAGTTGAGACAAAGGTTAAAGGGAATTTAACTATCAATTGTGATATTAGCAGGTTGCCCAGATGTAGTTAAAAAATCACATGATGCCCATGATACTCAACAAAATTGAGAAAGGCTGAAATTCCTAAGGAATAGGGATTTCATTCCTCATGAATTGTGTGAGAAAGGCAGGTTGAAGACAGGCTGAGAATTGGCTAAGTGTTGGCCTGATTTTGTCTGGATCAGTGCGAGATGATAGGCAGATTGCAGGAGACTCTTGTGAGAAGAGTGCATTGTAATTGTTTCATGATTCCTTATGGAATATACAATATATGATATAGGGGTTTTGAGAAGAAAAATTTCCCCGGGAAATTATCTGTGTTATGGTTTTATTTGATTCTTCTTTGCTTCATGTGATTGGCGATTGTGTTTAATTTCCGCAATTGATTTGTAGAAGCGATTCAATATCTAGCTTTAGTACATTTTTATAAAATCGGATTGAATCCATGATATACATATTTTTTGTATAATTTTTGCATAGGTCAAATGCTCTATTTTCTTAGGACTAAATCTTTGAATGGATAAGATAGAAAATGATTTCATATTTGTCATTTGAATGCAATTAGATTTAGAATAGTGCTCTAATTTAAACTAGTTAGATATTTTTCATAGATGTTTTTCCGACCTAGATAAGTCTAACATCATTCAAAGTTTGATTTATTTTTATGCAATTTAGATTAGTTAATGAAAATTTCATTTTCTTCCTTCTTTTAGATTTCATATTTCATTCATTTCATTAAAAGAAATTTGTAATCCAATTCCTTTAAAAACAACATTTCCTTTTCTTCCTTCTTTAAGAATTAGTTTTCATCATTAAAATTCATTTAGATTTGGTTGTTTACTAGAATTTAAAGATTTCATAGATTTCATTTCTTAGACCAATTTCAATTCTTCAAACTTTAGGCATAAGATACAAAATCCCCAAAACAACATAAAACATACACAACGAAGTAAGAAAGCAATGTTACCTAAGCATATATAGTGCACCACACTTCATCAAATTACTAACCTCAATCGATAATTTATGAGAGCAATTTGAGACATAAAATTGACTAAATATTAATTTGTCAACCAAATAACAAGGAAAATATAAAATAACTCCACCATGGTGAGTTACTAAAGGCCTTGGAATGGATAATGCCTCAAATTCAATTGAAGGAAGAAACAATCGATTACTTCCCCAATGGAGTTAATGCTACCCTATGGGCTATTTAATGTCTATGAGTATTACATAAATTCTACCAATTTGAAAAATCTATTTGTATAGACATAAATTGTTAAGGGCATCGAAATTTTTTTTTGATGCAAAATTATTTATTTCCTCTTATGCAAATATTGTCAGTATATAATATTATCAAAGTACAATGCTGATATAAAAGCTCCTTGTGCATATTTTTTGTGAAAGAGTAGGATAAGGGGGAACCTTCAAAACAAAGCCTCCTCTTTAATCTTACACAATATATCACAATAGAAAATAACACTCCACAACCTCTCACTGCATTAATTTAGAAATTAAACTAATGTATAGATGAAGGAACAATTCCAAGGCATATTCTGGTTGGGAAAGAGAAGTAAAAGTTCAATTAGTGACGAGTAGGAAATAAAGTTACATAAAATAAAGAACAATTCACCTAGTGCTATCCATGAGCATAACCTTCAAGCTTCCTCTTTTGCAAATATTTTCCTCTTTGAGGATTTTTCTTTGAGTAAGAGTGGTAGCTAAAAGAGTTTTTTTTTTCCTCCTAAGTGGTAGAAGAAAATTCCCAATGCTCATACTAATGAGATGCAATGAAAAGTAGAATTAGAAAATGATTGAATCCATGATTACACTTTTTCCACGTAACTTTACATTAATTGAACTCTTGGGAGACCCCTCTATTTAAAAGTTTTCTTAGATAACTCCATGCATGAGAAGTGAAGATTTTTCTTGGGTTAGGCCATGCAATGGCCTCGCTAATTATAAAAATTTATCACAACTAGTGAAAACACAATATTTTTAGACTTATATAGTCTTTGAGTGTGCATGGAAACTACTAGGTTGCATAATTTTATGCATAGGTGATGCATAAGAAGGTTTTTTGAATATTTAAGGATTTCCTACATAGATTACACAAATTATAGAATGGAGGTGCCACACAGTCATAAATATATTCAACTACATGGTTTGAATTTTATTCTTCATATATAATTCAAATATTTTGTGTAATTTCAAAATACATTAAGATCCATTGGATTGATATTTGAACATATGTGATATTTTCTACAAAAAAACCTTCACCTATGCAAGCACATTAAAATAGTGTGATAAAAATTCACCTCGAAAAATGTGGATCTTTGGTTCTTTAATAATGTTATTTTTATCAACCTATTTTTCTACCCTTGGATCACTGACCCTTAGGCCTCATGGTCAGATGAATTTTTCTTGACATGGGGTGATGTTTTGAGCCAGTTTGACCCTTATCCGCAAGCAAGCAGGCTTCTGCTTGTGGCCAAATCCCTATAGACGTTGTTAGGGTCCTATAATAATAGGATTCATAATTTTGAATTAACTATGATTAGTCTTGTAATTTGTACATACTTTTCTTTCTGCAAATTGTTTTCCCATATTAAAAAAATGTAAAGAGGGTAAAATTCCTAAAAGAAAAATCAAAGGATAAATAAAATAAAAAAATAAAAAAAAGAATGTAAGATATGAACCCCACCAAAAAAAGAGATAAAAAATAGATTCTGAAAGTGATGCAAATTCAAATGCCACTAATTTTTACTTTACTTTGCAAAATACGATTGTGTGCAGCTTGTAAAAAATGCCACAATCCATGATAGTCAAACACTAAACTTGACTTTTTCATGCTTTAAATTTCATGTTGATAGATAGAGAATAAAGATCTAGCCAAAATGTTTAATATTGGCAGATTAGTAGTTAGGTAGAGAACACTAAATGAGATCAACAATTTAATCTGAGCCATTGGAAGAAATAAGGTTAGAATTAGATAGTTTGCTGTTAAAAGAAAAATAAAAAGGGTCTGCAAGCTCAAATGCATCCAAATAAATGAAGAAAAAATGTTAGGGTAGATGATGGGTAGGCAGAAGCAGTTTTCACAAGGCATGGATAACATAAAATGGTCATTTCATATTACTAACTTCCTTCCAAAATTATTCCCCTTGTAAAAATATCCCTCCCCTTCATAGTAATATTTTTCACCTTACTTCACTCATTTCCCTACAAAAAACCCCTTTTCCTTAGTTTAAAGAAAACATATTATCTTTGGAAAAGTAAAATTCCCTTTATTCAAAAAACCCCAAAAATACATTTATCCTAAGTATTTATTTAAAATCATGTATCGGGTCTCACTACTAAACATCCCTCCCTGATATAAGTTTTTACATTAAAACTTAGTGTATAAAACCCACACTTATTAAACATTTCACTGTATATTCTTAACACTCCCATATGTATTAAATCCCTTTATATTACACACTTATCCTGTATTTAATTAATTCCCACACACACACACACACACACACACACACACACACACACACACATATATATATATTATCCCCAACCCATATTTTATTTTATAACATATAGTTTTAATTTTCCTGCATGTAATATAACCAGGGCCCCACGCCTATCTAATCCCAACAGTTTATTCACATTTGTCCATCCGTCGGATCTAATAGCCAGTAATCTCTATCACTCGCCAGAAATCCCGATCTTTAACCACTCCAATACCTTAAGAAATGAGCAGTTTTTGGAGCCCCACTCCCTGCTACGTGGCAATATTTCATTGCATCGCATCCTCAGAAATAATACCGCCTACCACCTTCTACCAATGAAAAATATTCCAAACGATGTTTTCACTTGTTATCAAAACCACCGCTCCAATTTGAATTGACCCCGTGCATTAATGTTTAACCATTGTTGGTTAAAAATGCATAAATCCGCCCTTTCCATTCTTTCACCATTATTTCTGTTACAGTTTCCACATAGAGAGAATTTCAGAACTATTCCTGAGCTAAAGAATAGCTACCGACCTTTTTTTAAGCCCTTTACACCAGAATTCAACAATCTTGCTGCCAAATACATTGCAGAACCTGTTTAAAATAATCTAAAGACAACCGAAGCCTCAAAAAGTCTCCGCTGCATCCAAAACCACCCCTGCAAGTATAAAATCACCCTTTCCAGGTATTCCTTAGTGCAAAGGCTTGTTCTTAAAGCTATAAGAAAGTAACAAAGTAATTGAATCAGTTTAGGAGCCTTTGCAGACCAAAAGAAAGCCCCTGTTGCTTCCCAATCCTTTTCTTATAGACCCTAGGCATATTTTCACAAAATTCCCAAGGCCTAAGACTATTCTTGATCATAGAGAGTAATATTTGATCAATTGGTTTCCCCAAACCATTCTGCAGACTGTAAACATATTTCACAGGTGATCCTAAAGGCCTGAAACTATTTTTCTATGTCAAAAGAGTAATCAATTGATTAAAATTAATAATTATTGCTTCCGAAGGTATTGTAACAATAAATCCCCTGCAACCTCCAGTTGTAGATGTAGAACACACACCTTTGGCAGACAAAGATTTTAAAATTAGTGACCCTGTCACTGAGTTTAACCTTCTTGAGCTCCACTACTGGAGGCATAACAAATCAATTGACCAAGCTGATGGGGTTTTCATTTGGGAGTCCAATTTTTCCAAGTACATTGTCCCACAGACCTTCCAGTGTCCAAAGGTGATTAGAATTTGCCAAAATTGTTATTTCCCTGGTCAAAGATTCATTGTAACCCTTGGTAAAGATATTCTGTTCACTATCACAACTGAGTCAATAAACCAAATGCTGCAAATTCAACCTATACCTGATGAAATCCCACTGTCTATTGGGACCCTAAATCAGTTATATCTGAATTTGGACTTCCCCAAGAGGTTCCAAATTTTCCAAACATTCATCCCCTCATCAACAGAAACTCCCAAAACTAATCCTCCTTATCCAACATCTATTTTCTCTAAGAGAACCAGGCATATCATCACAATGCTGTCTTCTATTTTGGGTTATTTTACCGATGAGCATGTTGATGCTTCAGTTTTAGGTTTCCTATCTATTTTTACCCCTGGTCAGCCTCCTGCTACCATATTTAATTTTTCCCAGTACCTTGCTGATACAATGCATGAAAAACTTGTTAAAATGCCTGGAGAAGGTGTCTTCAAGCACTCATCTATTTTTTTCCACATGTTTTTATACTTCCAAGCTGAAAAATTTGCCATCAACCTTCATAAACTGGATGTTGAAGGTAATCCACAATCAGTTATCTTTTGGACTTCCTTAATCAGGAAGGAATCAACAGAGTTCACATACACAGACTCCATTGACTGTTTCATCCATCCAATTGTCAACATGCTGAGAAACAACATTCAAACAAGAGTCAATGATGATATTAAAAAGGGCTCGCAGTTATCAAAGCATAGTAGGACAGGATGTTGGTACCTTTATCAGAACCACACAGAGATTAGGGTATATGGATCTAATCTCTTTCCATATAAGCTGCACAAATACCTCCCAATGAGGTTATTTTCACTTGAATATATCAGGTAGATCCTTAATTCCGATGGAATAAATTTCTTGGCAACAAAAAAGAAGACACAATTTAAGATAAAGAATCGAGTTGGTCCTTTTATTTGTAACAGTAGAGATGCATGTCAACAAGTAGAAAAATATTTGCAGGAATTTAAGTTCAGTCAAAGTTTCCAGTGGTATTATGATCCTTTAGGAATAATAAGAAAATTAAGATTCAAATGTAAATTAACTCCTTATGTACATGAGTCCAGGCCAGATATAGATAAGTACTCCAATCAGTCTGAATGGTTGGAGAATACTTTGAAAGAATTGGAAAAACCAGCAGAAACCAGTTCAATTATGCAAACTCCAGCCCCACAAGATAGGAACTCTAAGATAGGCAGAGAAGAAGGGTCCTATACAGCTGAAACTACCACTGAAACTAAGTTCAAATTGATGTACAGGAAGAAGCCAAAATTAAATCCTGTAGCTGAAGAAGTTGAAACTATTGAGATCACAGATACTGATACAATGGTAAGACAATGCTCCTCCTGCAGTTTCAGAAGAAACTCACTAGCCTTCAACATCTAACACTCAGCTTATGAAGAAGCATCATAGTGTTGAAGTGTCTTCATCCAATAAACCAGTAGAGAAAGAGCAAGACATCATGCAAAAGTATAAAGAGATCAAGATCAAGAATTAGGCACTAAAGGCTAATACATATACCCAATACTGGAAGTAGACACCTAGTGACCAAAGCAGATTTCTTTCTACAATTGATTACAAGACCAGGAAGATTCCGATGACCTTCCTACAACCCACAGGGAAGCATCCCAAATCATCAGCAGATTATAAGAAGACATCATATGAAGTTTAGGCCCAGGATCTTCATCCTATAGACCAGATAGAATTTCACAAGAAAGCTGGTGAAATGCTGTACTCTACCATGACCAATAAAGCCATGAGTGTTCAAAAGTTGCAAAATAATCTAGGTAACATCAATTATCAACTAAAGCTAGAAAAGGCTTCCTCACAAGCCAAAGACAATAGGATTAAATCTCTAAAAGAGCTAGTCATAGAAGTGGGATATGATCCCACTAACATCAAAGTTGCAGATGAAATCATAAAGAAAAAGAATGCAGACATTGCTACATTAAATAAGCAACTCAAATTTCCTCCTACTAAACACCCACAGACCAAAGAAGTATTACAAAATTATAATACAAAAGATGAGATGATGAACCTCATTCTTCAGTTAGCTGCCCAGTTGAAAGAAATGGAAAATGAAATGGATAAGTTAGTACAAGAGAAAGAGGCCAGCAAGGAAGAAGTACCTGTCACTGTTATTCCTATAGTCACTACATCTATTCCTTCTACTCTAGCAGAATCATTAGCTCCATCATTTCCAATAGCTACAACAATGCCTATTACATCATCAACTACTTCAGCAGCAGAGTCATCTACAACAACATCACAACCTACTAATGAGGCAAGTAAACTAGTGAAAGAAATGCAGGAAATGTCCATCCAGACAAATGAAATAAACATACTTAAAGAAAAATTCAAAAGTGTAGAGGATGAAAAGAAACTACTTCGAATCATGCAGAAGAATGAAGTGCAGAAGACAAACAGATTGATAGAGAAAGTGCAGAAGCTGGAAAAAGAATTGACATTGAAAAAACCACTTGCTTAAGCCAAGCAACAACTGTGGGCCAATATCATTAACTCTGTCAATGATATTTGGCTATCAATTCAAGTTATATTTGAGAAAAAGGATTTAATCAAGGCAGCAAATGAATCCATTTAGAAAATCATGAAAGAACTTGGTAAGAAGCCAGAGGAAGCAAATGAAATCATTAAGTTTGTTAATTCCAAGAATAAACAAGAATTAGAGGAAATTGGAATTAGTGACAGGACATAAACAATTCTTGAAGTTAGAAAGGTGATTTCTAAAAGGAACTTAATGATACAACTGGAAGAAAAGTGCCAGAACATGGAGCTTGCCATTACTATATTTATGGTGAAATTTTATGTTTTGAGGCAGAAAGGTCTGCCAAATCCTCTGGTTATCAATGGAAGGTTGATGAAACATGAGGATTATGATAAGAAAATTAGAGAAGTGGCAAAGGAACAAATCAACAATTCAACCATGAAAGGAATTCCAACAGGAAAGGTCCTTTATCAGAGTTTTGAGAACCTTTTTTACCTCCAGCATGAGGTAAAACATTTATTCATTAACAGGCCCACTTTTGCAAAGTATACAGAGGCTGATGAGATATTCAGAAGGATGGTAAAAATTAAATTACCAGATGCAGAAGATTGGGAGAAGTTGACTGATTTACATTGAAAGTTAAAACAATAAACAAAGCAGTCAAAGGTTAAAGTTAAAACACAACAGTAAGTGAAAACATAACAGTCACAATAAAGAGTATCAGAGTTAAAGTGTATTAGATGAAATTTAGATGGTTAACATCAAAATAGAGTTGACAAAGCATAGTGAAATACAACCAGCGTAAAGGACACTCAATAGCAGCCAGCGTTGAGCAAACAATTAGAGAGGAATCAACAAAAATATCAATAATCAAACAACAAATCAATAAAAGCAAGAACATATTGCATTAATTATATGGTTGTCTCTATCTTCTTGCATGAAGATATTTATTTTTCCTTGAATTATTCCTAAGTTAGTTTAGGATGTTTTTTAATAATTTTTTGTATAAATACTTCACAACTCGAAGTAGTGAGTGTGGATTGTGGATTACTAAACATTTCTATAGATGTATTGATCTGAACCAGAGGGTTCTTTGTACCATTTTCAAGTCAGCAGACTGGATTGAACAATAAAGACCTTATATTACTGGATTCATGTGTTGAGCCACATTTAGTGAAGTAATTTCAACTATTCTATGTTATTTTCTTGAAGTTTTCCCATACTTAATTTTTTTTTGAATCTAAATGTATAACATCAGTTTTATTTCAGAATTTGTTTAAAAACACTATGCCTTGAACTTTTATTTCATTTATATGTTTTCTTCTGATATCTAGAGTAGGTAATTCTTAATTTCTCCCTAGTTTCGATTGACCTCTGTCATTTCACTCATTATCCGGATCTGAGAATCCTTAACTTCTCTCTCATCTCGATTGAAACCATTTCATCACTCACCCTAAAGATCTAAATCAGCTTAGCTATCTTTCCTAGTGAAAACTTCCTTTAGACCTTGATCCTGCTTCTGTTGCTTGATACATTGACTCCATTAGCCCAATGGTAAGCAGAACTTCATATATCCATCTGAATAAGTGATTCCACCACTAAACCAAATCAGAACCAAAACCCAATTAATCCTACATAACTAGCCTAAAATCAACTAAAATCAACCAAGTTAAATAATATAGAGCACTCTCTGAGCATTAGGAAGGCTAGATCCTAAAGCTTAAAAGTAGGTTTGTGGTTACCTCTAAAATTTCCTTAACTAAAAAGCAGAACAACCCTGGGAAATTATTGGAGTGATAACATACTGGCGACTCCACTGGGGACAGAACCAATCCTCAGTTAAATAAACCTTAAAGGAAATTTTTATACTCATCTTTTCACCTTAAGTTTTATTTAGGGTTGTATCAATATTTCATTATTAAATTAAAATTATGGCTTCAAAAGAATATAATACACTTGGTCTCATCCTGATCTACAACTTGCTACAATTGTGGATGACCCTGATAGAATTTTAAAGAAAAATAAAAAAATAGAAAGTTTAGGAAGTAAAAGTAAATTAATCAAAGCTAATTCACTGGCCAAAGAATTATCTATCTTTCAAGACATTGAATTTGATTTAGAGTTTGAGAAATCTTTGTTTAGAACTAAATTTGAAAGTTCCATCTATGATAGTGTAATAGATCCTGTTTTCATTTCATTCATTGAAACTAAGAAGGAGACTGTTTCGCTTATTTCAGATCAAAAAGCTCTAGAACCTTTTAATAAAATTGATGCTTTGGCTGTAACTTTGATTAAAGAAATTGATGAAGCCTACCTTCAACATTCTGTTGAGTTAACTTATTTATCTGCTTATACCCCTAAGCCTTCTACAAGTCATATAGAATCTGTAGATTCATCCTTGTTTAGTACCACCTCATCTATTATTTCCACCACACTTCATTCCACAAAATCATTCATTCCAAAGCTTCCCCTTCAACCTAGAGTTTTATTTCCATCTCCAAATACTACAAGTTCATCCTCTAGCATTTCCGCTGCATTTTCTAATACTTCAACCTCATTTCCAAGCACCTCTTCCAGTATCCCAACTACACCATCTAGTGTTCCAACCTCATCTGCAAGTACTTCAATCACATCTCCAAGTTCTACCACTTTACCTCCTAGGAAAGCAAGAATCTCAGCCATGGTATCCATATATGCTCCTTTGATCCTCCCAGCTCAATTACATTCTATGCCCCAAGACTATCAAAGTAAAATCTTTCAATTTGATGGCACTTGCCAATACACTGCACAAAACACATGTTAATAAAATGACTGATCACTTTGAGCTGCATGAAATTGATGAATATGATGTTCAAATGAGATTGTTTTCCCAAAATTTAGCTGGTGATGTAAAGAAATTGTTTAAAGCTTTACCTGCCAGTCATATTACTAATTTAGAACATTTCCATAGATAGTTATCAATAGATGGGAGAAAAAGAAGAATCCTTTACAAATTTTTTCCGAATATGAGAACATAAAAAGAGCACCTAATGAACCAGTTCAAGACTATTGTACTGGATTGAACAACATCTATAATGCTATTCCAGCAAACATTAAACCTCCACTAGATTTAACTTTAATCAAATTCCCTGATGGTTTTAACACTGACATGTCATACCAACTTAGGGAAAGAAACCCTGAAACCTTAGAGCAGATGCAAAGTAATGCTATTAGTGTAGAAGCAAATTTGTTAGCAAGAAGAGCTATATTAAGAAATGAAATAAGAGTAATGATAAAGAATGAACACTCCACCTCAGATAGTAAGATAGATAGCTTAGAAAAAGCCATGGAAAGAAAGATGGATAGGTTAGAAAATATGGAAAGGAAACCACAGTGGGATAATCAGCAACAAGGTACACAAATAAGAAATCCAAACTTTAGAAATAATCCCAACACTGGTAAAGCTAGAGAATCAACACTTGATCAAACAATAAGACCACCTTTTTAAGAGAACTATGCTAAGAGTTCTCACCAAAATGAAGAAGATGAAGACACTCAGATTAAATTAATGGGCATTAATGATGATAGTACTATTTTTCTTACACAAGAAGAACAAGAACTATACATGCTACAACAAATACAGTTAGAATCTGGAGAGTATTTTGATTACAATCAAGGTTATGAGTATGCCATTAATGAAGTTCACAAGAAATATAACCTTAGGAGTAAGAAAAATGTGGAAATACCCACTAAGAAAACTGCCCAAACTCAGTCTAAGAAAACAGTAGAAGCTGCGACAAACAAGGTACTGCAAATTCTTCCTAGTGAAACCCAACAAAACTATAATTAAAATCAGAAAATTTCTAGTCCAAAAATTGCACCCAGTCCTAAAATTGTAGATATTACAGATACTGATGTTCAAACATCATCTGGTGCTCAAAAATATGCTGTTAAGACAACAATTTCTGCTAAAACATCTACTGCTGATCCTAAAAAATCAGCTGATCCTGAAACATCTGTAGCTGCTAAAACAACAGTTGATCCTAAAAAATCAGCTGCTGCTAAAACAACTGCTGCCAAAACCACAACTGCCACCCAAACTGTCCCTGAAAAGAAGATTGAAAATAGCAAAACTGTGGAAACACAGTTTGAAAAACCAACTTTAGATAAGGAAGAGAAGCATACTCAAACTACAGTTAGTAGAGAAGAGATTATTTAGTTAGATAAAGCACAAGCTCCATTCAATATCCAAATTGAAATTTCCAAATTGAAAATACCAATTCCTTTAACAGAATTGGTAAAACATGATTTATATAAATCACAAATTGCTGAAACAATGAACATTAATAAAGGAGAAGACTCTGTCAATCTAAATGATAACCAACCATAACTAATTTTTGGTCGTGAGGTAAACGAGAAACATCAAGAAGGTGGTGTTTTTCCTTTCTACATTAGCTTGAGTATACATGATCAAATTTTACACAATGCTATGCTAGATTCAGGAGCATTACACAATTTAATGCCAAAGGCCATTATGGAAACATTGGATTTAGACATCACTAGACCATACAAAGATCTTTTCTCTTTTGATTCTAGCAAAGTTAAATTTCTTGGCCTAATAAAAGACTTGTGTGTGACTCTAGTCTAGTACCATGGTAAGAGTATTGTCATGGACATTGTAGTTGCTGATATCCCTCCTAAGTATGGAATGCTATTATCTCGCTCATGGGGAGAAAAATTGCAGGGATCTCTACAGTTAGACATGTCATATGCCACAACTTCAGTATTTGGTCAACCTAAGAAAATTTACAGAGAAACATTAATGAAATACATGGTCAGTAGTGCAGAAAAACCACATAACTATCCTATTTATTCTGTGCCTTCTGATATGGATTCTTTCATTTTATGTAACTCAGAAACTGGAATAGACAAAAACACAATTGTTAAACAAAAACATAAGGAAGTTGACAGTGATAATATTTTTCATGAGTCTATGTGGCACCTAGATTTTGATGGTTCAGTGAAAAAATTAGAAGCAGGAGCAGGAGTTTGGATTCATAACATGGAAAAGAATCATTCTAAAGGTCATGCCTTTAGAATAAACTTTAAATGCACCAATAACGTGGCTGAGGATGAAGCTTTAATCTTAGGGCTGCAGATTGTTAGAAATTTAGGAGGAAAAAGAGTTTCTATCACGGGAGACTCTAACTTAATTATAAAACCAATCAGAGGAGAATATTATGTGTATAATCCTAGATTAATCCAATACAGTGAAACAATTTTAGATCTGATTAAATAATTTCTTGAAATTGACTTAGCTGTAATTCCTACAAAACATAATATGCAGGCACAAAATTTAGCAACTTTTGCTAGCACCTGCAATATGCCTTTTCAGCCAAATCATCAATATACAATAGAGGTAAGACACAAGCCTACTGTACCAGACAACTTGAAATATTGGAAGATTTTTACACAAGATACTCAAATCTACCACTTTATGAGTGCCGAGGGAGAATTCCAAAATTGTAACATAGACACAGATTGTACAATAGATGATACTTTAGATAGTGAGATAGATGTAAATAATCTAGATTTAACTGAACCCACTAAATTTACTCAAGTATAAATAGATAAAATATAGAAAGTAGAAATAGAAGAACTAGCTGATGATGATTCAAAGTTTTTAAATCTTAAAAATAACTTTCTGCCTAAGGGATTAGCCCCATTAGAATATCTTTTTGATTAAAATGATGTTGCAAGAAAACAAAAAATGGAACCATTAAGATCAGATATAGAAGAGTGTAATATAGGAACAAAACATAAACCTAAGATTATCAAACTTTCAAAAGCTTTACCTTCAGAAGAAAAACTGAAATATATAGCTTTGTTTAAATAATTTCAAGATGTGTTTGCATGGAGTTATGAAGACCTTAAATCTTATGACACTAGCATCATTCAACACAAAATACCTATCAAAGAGGATCAGAAACCATTTAAACATAATCTTAGGAGAATAAATCCTGTTCTTATGCCTTTGATTGAAAAAGAGGTAAAGAGGATGTATGAAGCACAGATCATTGCACCTATTAGATATTTTGATTGGGTTTCAAACTTAGTTCCCACTAGGAAGAAAACAGGGGAGATAAGACTTTGTGTTGATTTTCGGAATTTAAACCAGGTGTCCCTAAAAGATAACTATCCTCTCCCCAAAATGGATCATATTTTACAGAGGGTGGTTGGATCATCCAAGATTTCATTGCTTGATGGATTCTCAAGATATAATCAAATCTTAGTTCAGCCAGAAGACCAACCAAAGACAACATTTACTACTCCTTGGGGTAATTTCATGTATGTGAAAATTCCTTTTGGATTAATGAATGTAGGAGCCACACTTCAGAGAGCTATGAACATAGATTTTTCCAAATAAATTCATGATTTTCTTGTCATTTATTTAGATGATATTAATATATTTTCAAAAATAGACAATGAACATTTAGATCATCTGTGACAAGTGTTTATTAAATGTAGAAAAAATGGTATTTCTTTGAATCCCAAAAAGACACTCTTTGGACTTGAATAAGGTAAACTTTTAGGACATATTATTTCAAAAGAGGGAATTAGAATAGACCCTGCTAGAATAGAGGAAATTCTGAACATAAGTCATCCTAGAAATATTAAGGAATTACAAGCATTCTTAGGTAATATTAACTTTCTTAGAAGATTCATTTCTCATTTAGCATAATTAATTAGAGAACTAAATAACATGTTAAAGAAAGATTCAACACTTAAATGGATAGTAGAGGCAAAACAATCCTTTTAATCCATCAAACAAGCCCTTACAAAAACACCAATCCTAATAAGTCCTGATTTCAAAAAATATTTTATTATTTTTTCTTTTGCTTCAGAACATACAATTGTTGCAGTCTTACTACAGAAGAATGATCAGGGTTATGAACAACCCATTGCTTTTTTCAGCAAATCTTTAAGGGATGCCACACTAAAGTATAACATAATGGAAAAACAGGCACTTTCTTTAGTGAAGGCTATTAAAGACTTTAGAGTATACATCTTGCATTCACACATTATTGCATATGTTCCAAATTCAGTAGTTAAGGACATTCTGACTCAGAGTGGGCCTGATGGAAAGAGTGGCAAGTGGATTGCCACTATTTTGGAATATGACATAGAAATAAAGCCTACTAAACTTATTAAAGGCCAAGGTTTAGCCAAACTCATTTTTGAATCGAACTGTCAGGCCTTGGATATAAATTTATTGGTCAATTAGATGATCAGGATGAGATGGCGACTCCACATATCAGTGAAGCTTTCATTGATTCACCTTGGTATGAAAATATCATATTTGTTTTACTAAATTTACAAGCTCCTCTTGGTTTATCTAGAACTAAAGATAGATTTTTGAAAATGCAAGCAATGAAGTATTGTATCATAGATAGTGCTTTATTTTGGAATGATCATGGTGGTATACTACTTAACTGTTTACTTAAAGATGAAACTAATAAAGTTATGCAAGAGTTTCATGCAGGTGACTGTGGAGGACACCTTTACTGGAAGTCAAAAACTGATAAAATATTGAGGGCAGGTTTTTAATGGCCCGCTCTTTTTGCATATGTTAAAAAGTATGTGACCTCCTGTCACAAATGCCAAATCTTTGAAGGGAAGAAAAACTGTTACCTTTACCCCTCAAACCCATTTCCACAGAAATGGCATTTCAGCAATGGGGTTTAGAATTCATTGGTGAAATTCACCCACCCTCCTCAGCCCAACACAAATGGATTTTCACAGCCACTGATTATTTCACCAAGTGGATAGAAGCCATTCCTTCTAGACAAGCCACTGATTCTGTCATCATTTCATTCCTTGAAAAAAATATAATGTCTAGATTTTGATGCCTTCAAAAGCTCATTACTGATAATGAAACTGCTTTCAAATGTAAGAAAATGATTGAATTCTGTAACAAATACCACATTAAACTTTGCCATTCCACTACCTATGACCCTCAGGTTAATGGACTTGCCGAATCCTCCAACAAAAGCCTAGTAACTATCATCAAGAAACTGTTAGAAGAAAATAAAAAGTCCCGGAACAAAAGGCTGGTCAATGTCTTATGGGCAGACAGACTGACTACAAAGAAGTCCATTCGTACATCTCCTTATCAACTTGTATATGGGATGGATGTTTTTTTTGCATCCTATTTAGGAGTGCGAGTGATGAAGATGATCCAATAACTGCAGGTTGAACCAAATTATATCCAGAGAAGGATAAATCAGACTATACATTTTAAATAGACTAGGGAATAGGTTTATGTCAAATCACAAGTTATTCAAGATAAAATTAAGAATATTTTTGACAAGAAAACCAAAGCTGATGATTTTTACATAGGTGATAAAGTGCTAAAGTGGGATTCTAGGAGAGAAGAAAAGGGTAAACATGGCAAATTTGATTTCCTATGGAAAGGCCCCTATATCATTTATGGTTACAAAGGTAACAATGCATTCTTTTTGAAGGAAATAATTGGATCAGATCTACCAAGAGGACCAGTCAATGGTAGGATGCTAAAGCATTACTTTACTCCAGATTAACATTAGTTCACTTTTTTTACTTTTCTCATTGTACATAACATTGCAGAGTTTAGATTGGATTGGTTGTTTTTCTTACAAAGTTGAAGCACAGAGAGAAGGCCCTCAGATTTGAAAGGTAAAATATCATAAGTATGAATAAAGAATAGCTCAGAAAACAGTTTCAAGGCAAGCATAGCCAAAGTTCAAAGGCTACTGATCTCGAAGATCTTGAAATTTCACCAGGAAATTCCATCCCCATGTGGAGCCACTGTTAGGGTCCTATAATAATAGGATTCATAATTTTGAATTGATTAAGATTAGTCTTGTAATATGTACATTCTTTTCTTTCCGCAAATTATTTTCCCATATTAAAAAAATGTAAAGAGGGTAAACATCTTAAAAGAAAAATCAAAGGACTAATAAAAGAAAAAAAAAAAAAAATGTAAGATATGAACCCCACCAAAAAAAGAGATAAAAAATAGATTCTGAAAGTGATGCAAATTCAAATGCCACTACTTTTTACTTTACTTTGCAAAATAAGATTGTGTGCAGCTTGTCAAAAATGCCACAATCCATGATAGTCAATCAACTTAAACTTGAATTTTTCATGCTTTAAATTTCATGTTGATAGATAGAGAATAAAGATCTAGCCAAACTGTTTAATCTTGGTAGATCAGTAGTTAGGTAGAGAATAATAAATGAGTTCAATAGTTTAATCTGAGCCATTGGAAGAAATAAGGTTAGAATTAGATAGTTTGCTGTCAAAATAAAAATAAAAAGGGTCTGCAAGCTCAAATGCATACAAATAAATGAAGAAAAAATGTTAGGGTAGATGATGGGTAGGCAAAAGCAGTTTTCACAAGGCATGGATAGCAGAAAATGGTCATTTCATATTACTAACTTCCTTCCAAAATTATTCCCCTTGTAAAAATATCCCTCCCCTTCATAGTAATCTTTTTCCCCTTACTTCACTCATTTCCCTACAAAAAACCCCTTTTCCTTAGTTTAAATAAAACATATTTTCTTTGGAAAAGTAAAATTCCCTTTACTAATTTCCCTTTATTCAAAAAACCCCAAAAATACATTTATCCTAAGTATTTATTTAAAATCATGTATTGGGTCCCACTACTAAACATCCCTCCCCGATATAAGTTTTTACATTAAAACTTAGTGTATAAAACCCGCACTTATTAAACATTTCACTGTATATTCTTAACACTCCCATATGTATTAAATCCCTTTATAATACACATTTATCCCGTATTTAATTAATTCCTGCATATATATATTATCCCCAACCCATATTTTATTTTATAACATATAGTTTATTTTTCCCGCATGTAATATAACCCGGGCCCAATGCCTATCTAATCCCTGGTAGTTCATTCCCATTTTCCCATCTGTCAGATCTATATTGACCAGATCTAATGGAAAGTAATCTCTATCGCACACCCGAAAGCCCGATCTTTAACCACTCCAAGACCTTGCGAAATGAGCAGTTTTTAGAGCCCCGCTCCCTGATACGTGGCAATATTTCATTGCATCGCATCCTCAGAAATAATACCACCTACCACCTTCTACCGATGCGAAAATTGCCAAACGATATTTCCGCCCGTTATCAAAACCACCGCTCCCATTTTAATTGACCCCACACATTAATGTTTAACCATTGTTGGTTAAAAATGCATAAATCCGCCCTTTCCATTCTTTCACCATTATTTCTGTTATAGTTTCCACATACAAAGAATTTTCGACCTATTCCCGAGCTAAAGAATAGCTATCGACCTGTTTTCAATCCCTTCACACCTGAATTCAACAATCTTGCTGCCAAAGACGCTGCAGAACCTGTTTAAAACAGTATAAAGACTACCGAAGCCTCAAAAGTCTCGCTGCGTCCAAAACCACCTCTGCAAGTAGAAAATCACCCTTTCCAGGTATTCTTCAGTGCAAAGGCCTGTTCCTAAAGCTATAATAAAGTAACAAAGTAATTGAATCAATTTCGGAGCCTTTGCAAACCAAAATAAAGCCCCTGTTGCTTCCCAATCCTTTTTCCCAGACCCTAGGCATCTTTTCACAGAATTCCCAAGGCTTGAGACTATTCTTGATCACAAATAGTAATATTTGATCAATTTGTTTCCCCAAACCCTTCTGTAGACTGTAAATATCTTTCACAGGTGCTCCTAAAGGCCCGAAATTGTTTTTCTAAGTCAAAAGAGTAATCAATTGATTAAAATTAATAAATATGGCTTCCCAAGGTATTGTAACAATAAATCCCCTGCAACCTCCAGTTATAGATGTGGAACACACACCTTTGGTAGACAGAGATTTTAAAATTAGTGACATTGTCACTGAGTTTAACCTTCTTGAGCTCCACTGCTGGAGCCATGACAAATCAATTGACCAAGCTGATGAGATTTTCATTTGGGAGTCCACTTTGTCCAAGTACATTGTCCCACAGACCTTCCAGTGTCCAGAGGTGATTAGACTTTGCCAAAATTTTTATTTCCCTGATCAAAGAGCCATTTTAACCCCTGGTAAAGAGATTATGTTCACTATCAAAGCTGAGTTAATCAACCAAATGCTGCAAATTCAACCTAGACCTGATGGAATCCCATTGTCTATTGAGACCCTTACTCAGTTATATCTAAATCTAGACTTCCCCAAGAGGTTCCAGAATTTCCAAACGTTCATCCCCTCATCAATAGAAACTTCCAAAACTAATCCTACTTATCCAACATCTATTTTCTTTGAGAGAACCAGACATATCATCACAATGCTGTCTTCTATTTTGGGTTATTTTACTGATGAGCATGTTGATGCTTCAGTTTTAGGTTTCCTATCTATTTTCACCCCTGGTCAGCCTCCTGCTACCATATTCAATTTTTCCCAGTACCTTGCTGATACAATGCATGAAAAACTTGTTAAAATGCCTGAAGAAGGTGTCTTCAAGTACTCATCTATTTTATTCCACATGTTTTTATACTTCCAAGCTGAAAAATTTGCCATCAACCTTTAATGGAAGAAGTTTCCTCGGACACGTAATTTTATTAATAATAGAAAATAAATTACATAAAAAGTTGTAGGAGTTTACAAACGTAAAATTCTACTAAATTTGCAATTAGGAGACTAACCTATTTATAAGCTAAATGTCCTAACTTAATTTAGTTACGGATCACTTGAAAAAATAACAAGTGTCCATTTACAATAAATGATCTTCTATCCAATCTACTAACTTTATTCCTATTTTAGAGCCTAAGATACGACTCAATTCTAGAGTCCTAACTTTGCTAACAATATTCTATTTCTAAATGTCTCTTAAAAATTATTAAATATTATAATTTAATAAATATTTTTGTTCTCTAATATTTATTAAATATTCTAATTTAATAAATATTTTATCTTAACTTTACATTAATATATTTGGACCATCTAACATTACAACATATACCAAGTTCATCTCTAAACTTAGTAATTTTTATTCTGCCAAGAGGTTTGGTGAAGATATCGGAGGTCTGATCTTCTGAAGGACAATAAATCGGATTGATGACATCCTTTGCAATGAGTGATCTGATATGATGATACTTGGTGTCCACATGCTTTGTCTTTGAATGAAAAATTGGATTCTTGGCAAGCTTTATTGCTGACTGATTGTCGATGAATAATGGAGTAGCTCCTGTTGGAGGAATTCCCAAGTCTTGTAAAACTCTACACAACCAAACAATCTCACATGCTGCTTCCCATGTTGAAATGTACTATGCTTCTGTTGAAGTAGTGGCCACTGTAGCTTGCTTCTTGCAACTCCAGGAAATTGCTGCTGACCCCATGTTCATTAAATAACCTGAGGTTGATTCCCTATCATCAATACTACCAACAAAGTCGGCATCTGAAAATCCACCAAGTACAAAATTTTTAGTCTTTTTGTAAAGAAGACCAAAATATTTCGTTCCTTGGATATAATGAAGAACTCTTTTAGTTGCATTCTATTGGCTGTCTCGTGGTTCCTGCATAAAGTGGGAAAGAACACTGACGACATGAGAAAGATCTGGTTGAGTAGTTGTCAGATAAATCAAGCTACCAATCAATTGTCTATAAGTAGTGCTATCCACCATTTCCCCCCCTTCAAATTTTGAAAGTTTCAATTTTTGTTCCATAGGGGTGAGAACATGCTTGCAATCCTGCATTCCAAATTCCTGAAGAATTTCTGCTGCATACTTACTCCGAGAAATGAAAATATGATGTGGTCGTTGGAATACTTCAATTCTAAGATAGTAATGAAGTAGTCCCAAATTCGTCATCTTAAAACCTGCATGTAACTCCTTTTTCACCTGTGAAATGTGATCATCATTTTTTCCAGTGATAATCAAATAATCTACATACATAACCAAAATCACTAGATTTTTACCTTGTTGACGTACATACAAGGTATCATCAGATTCACTTCGTTGAAAACCAAATTTCTGAAGGTATTCATCCATTTTAGCATACCAAGCTCGGGGAGCTTGTTTTAACCCATTAAAGCCTTTATCAGTTTGCAAACTTTATGTTCATGTCCTTCAATTTCAAAACATGGTGGTTGTGTCATGTACACTTATTTCTGTAAATCACCGTTGAGGAAAGCACTTTTTACATCCATTTGATGAACTTTCCATCCTTGTTGAGCTGCTAAGGCAAGTGTGAGTCGGATGGTGTTCCATTTAGTTGTAGGAGCAAACGTTTCCTCATAATCTATCCCTTCCTGTTGTGCAAAACCTTTAGCAACAAGTCTTGCTTTATACTTGTCAATTTCACCATTTGCATCCGATGGGTTTAACATTCTAAGGACAATCAACAAGTTTCCAAGTGTTATTGTCTTGAACTGACTGATATTCATCAACCATAGCTTGTTGTAATTCTTTATGTTTTACTGCCTCTCGGTATGTAGAAGGTTCAGTAAAATCATTTTCTATCAAGGCAAAATTTCCTTCATTTCTTTGTGATCCCCTTGTTCCTGTTTTATTCAGTTTGTTAGGCCTTACATCTTTCAAAAGTTGAACTGCCCATTTTTGCAATTGATGTTCACTGGTTTGGGATTGTGAAAAATCACCATCATTATAAAGAGGGTTGATATAAACTAATGTTTGTTGATCAACCGTAGGTTCTGGGGGCAGAGATTCATTGTTAGAAGAACTGCTGCTGCTAGGAGAGTTGGATGAATTGCTAGAATACCCAGATGGTGCTGATGAAGAAGACAGACTGGATGAATCATTTTCAAATGAAGGAAACTCAAGTTCATAAAAATTTTGTGAATTTGTTTGACTTTGTAAATTTCCATTTCTTTTATCACTTTTTGTTTCTAACTTTTGAAGAACACTTTCAAATTCTTCAGCACTCTTACTCTCATTTTCATCAAAAATCACATCTTTGCTTACAATAAATTTCCCATTCGAAAAAATTCGGTACCCTTTCTTCTCATCAGAATACCCGATCATTGTGCACTTCAAGCTTCGTGCATCAAGCTTAGTTCGTTTTTCCTTCGGAACTAAAGCATAACAGACTGATCCAAAAACTCTGAGATGTTTTACCCAAGGTTTGAAGCCAAACCATGCTTCATAAGGTGTGATTACGTCTAAAGAAGCAGTGGGAGATCTGTTCCTCAAGTAGACAGCGATATGAATTTCTTCGGCCCAATATAAAGGACTTAACTTTTTGAAAGTTAGCATAGATCGTGCCATTCCTAACAAGGTATGATTCATTCGTTCTACTACTCCATTTTGCTGTGGAGTGTAGACATTGGTAAGATGTCGTTTTATGCCATTATCCATGCAATAATTTTTGAATTAATTTGAAGTGAATTCTACGCCATTGTTAGTTCTAAGAGTGCCAATATTCTCCTTTACTTCATTTTAAATAAGCTGACGAAAAGTTTTGAACTTTTCAAATGCTTCTGACTTTTGCTTCAAAAAATATACCCAAGTCATCCTACTAAAATCATCAATAAAGAGTAAGAAATATCTGCAACCTCCGAGCTAAGTTGGGAAGGGTCCACAAATATCATTGTGAACCAACTGCAAATGCCTGTTTGTGCGCCATGAACTTGTAGGAAAAGTCTCTCGATGTTGTTTTCCAAAAATGCAAGATTCACACTTTGCATTTTCCCTTTTAAAGGTTGGAAGTCCTTTAACCATTCCTTGTTTTTGTAACTGAGAGAGACTTTTGAAGTTGAGATGGCCATATCTTACATGCCAAAATCTAATTGGTGAAATTTCTTTACTTGCTGCTCCTGCAAAGTTAAGAATTTCTTGGAATAACTGTCCCTTTCATCCTTAACAGTTTTCCATCTTCATAACCTGTCATCGCTGTTTTCATGTTTTGTTTGACTGAGTTGATTTTAACTAATCCATCTTCCATAATCACCATATGTCCTGCTTGTCGAATCGTGACTAAAGATAATTAATTTTGCTTGAATGTTGGGACATATCATACATTTGAAATCATTCTTTCTCCAATGCCTGGTAAAAAAAATTTAACTACGCCTTTGCTAGAAGGAGTATATTTTGTTTTACTAGCAAGATAGATTGAATTTAGATGGCATTCTTTGAAATTCCAAAAGAAATCCCGCCGAAAAGTCATGTGTTGAGTTGCGACTGTATCCAGAATCCATGTGCTTCATTATCACTTCCGAGAAACCTTGAAACCTGGAAAGCTGTTGATTCTGTGTTGGTGAAAACATATTCGGAACCATCAGGATCATCTTCATCATTTGAAAACTGTGCAGAGTTTGGATGAAACTTGGGAATTTTCTCAATATAATTTCTACAATATACCGCATAATAGCAAACTTTGTTACATCTCCTGCAAACAATTTGACTGAAATCGCTGCCTCTGCCTTGAGACTCTCCTCTGCCTTGATACTATCCTCGGCATCTTTTTTGGCCTCTGTTTTGAGTTTGTCCTCTACCTGGAATTTGTCCTCTGCCTTGATGATATCCTCTATTTTGATTGTTGCCTCTTCCTTGAAAATTTCTCCTTCCTAAATTGTAGCCTCTGTTGAAATTGTTTCCTCTTCTTTCACTGCTACCACGACCTTGGGCTGCTTAATTTTGATTGAAATTTCCTCTTCCTTTGTTTCTTGAACTATTAGCTGAGGAGTTACTTGAGCTGGCTTCAGTGAAGGAGACATCTTCTCCAATATTTTTCTTCTTCCCAAAGGTTTTATCAAGTTGAGCTAACATGTCACTCAATTCATCAAATTTGATCTTTTCTAACTATCCAGTGACTCTTGCAAAGTTTCCAAAAAATGTGTATATGATGATGGCAATCCAACAATTAGAATCGTGGTCAAGAAGCTTTCATCAATAGCTTGAAAACCAACATTTATTATTTCTTGTTTGATATTTTTAAGTCGTGAAATATACTCAAGGACATCACCACCTTCAGTTAATTTCTGTTGAAGCAATTTTAATTGAAGATCAACCTTCTTTGATTAAGGTTGTGTATCAAAGAGATATTTGAATGTACATAAAGCAGTCCATGCATCTAAGGAATTTTCAATATGTATGTACATTTCATTATTAACTTAAGCTTTTATAAGAGCTAATTTTTTGCCATTTTTTACTTCCCATTTTGCAAGTGAAGCTGCATGTGTTGGTTTATTTGGCTTAATGTTTCCATCACAAATTTCATGCCACAATTCATTAGATATGAGAGTGCTTTCAATTAGACGTTTCCATGTCTTATAAGATTTCACTCCTTCTAGCTTATCAGATTCAGAGAACAGATTAATTAACTTCGAGATTGTAGTGTTGAAGCAGTGCACCAAAATAATCAAGAACAAAAAATGATCAACTCGTCACACGAAACACACCATGCCAAAAACAACACACGAAACACAAAGAAAAAACAATCTATCAGGGCTTGGCCTTGACCCTCGTATAGTCGTTGAAAAAGGAGAAAAATGACTGAACTTTGCACTTGGCTCTAGTCAATTTCTTGTTCAGTGTTTACAATGAAATCTTTGAAAAATTTGACAATGCCTTTACAAATCTCCTTAAAAAAAAATCTACCCCCCCTCAAAGTAAAAAACTTCTTTGAGTTACAAAATCACTCTTATCTCTCCTAATAAAATCTCCTTATTACTCCCAAAAAAATGACATAATTTCAATTTTCTCCCTTATAACTCCAATTACAAAATTTTCTCTCCCTTATGCAAGCATCTTAACATGCTGTAGGAAAATTAAATAATCCCACAATTTCACTATAAATTTAGTAACTACACAATTTCTGAAAAGAGTGAGCTTATGTCCTTCATAAAAAATGTAATTGATTTTCTACTAGCTGGCAATTCTACAAGCTCCTCCTTAAGATTTTTTTTTTTTCTAATTACATACACTTCAATCCACAATGCTTAAGATTTCATACATCATTTTACAAGCATATATTAAATAAATGCGCAAATTCCGGTTCTCAAACCCAATGCAAAACATGGAGATTGTAAGATGTATAGGCTGGGATCTAAATCCTTGACTTCCGATTGATATCACAAACTTAACAATGTGGATAGTATATTGGTGCAAGTATTCAAATCATGCAAAAGGCATTGTTTAAAAAAATGCGTTGTTTACCATACAAAAAATAACATTCAATTCAAAAATGCTGCCAAGACTCCTCACTGCGGTAGCGGTCCATTCAGTCCGTGGCTCCTATGGTGCTTTGTGGCTATCGCCTCCACGGTGTTTGTGTTTACCAAATCTATCACCATAGCTTTTAATTCTGCCTTTAAAAAAAATGCGATTTCATTTGTTCTGCATTGTCAACCTCATGCATCGTAGATGGAATGAGTGACTGTCACTTGAATGGTTAGTTCCCTTCAACTCTGCAAGTGTACGCCTCAATCCCGCTTTCTGCGTTTACCTGTCTCTCCGTCCGGCAATCAGGTCCTGCATTGGTTGGAGCGACTTCTACAATTTTCATAAACACTGCTTCTGCGTTCACCATTGCTCAACTTTGTTTCTGCGTTCAATGCTGCTTCAATGCTCATTCAACACTGCTGAAACTCAATGAATTTGTTTTATCAACTGTCTTGATTGCCATACATATGCAACAATAGTGGTTTTATTCAACACTATTCACTTGCCAACCGTATGCAATAAACAATGGTTTTCTTCCGCGCTAGTGTTAACGTGCCTCAACAAGCTCTAAAGCTTTATTTGCTCCACTTGAAATCTCTGCGTTGGTTAGCTTCAGTGCTAACGGTAATGCCTTCAATAATTTTTTAGCTTTGGACTTCGATCCGAAAAAGATTATTTAATGGGAAGAAAAAACTGTAGGAAGATCTCGATAAGAAGCTCACAGAAAATTGAATTTTAAAAACAAACTGAATCTTAAATAAAAAAAAATTGATTTTTAGATTATAACCAATAAATTTCTCATCCTTTAGCAGAATTTTCCAAAAGTCTGCAAAGCTGAAATCTTCACCTTCACGTCATCTGCATTACCGGTGGCTTTGATACCACATTAATGGTAGAAGTGTCCTTAGACACGTAATTTTATTAATAATGGAAAAGAAATTACATAAAAATTTGCAGGAGTTTACAAACGTAAACTTCTACTAAATTTGCAATTAGGAGACTAACCTATTTATAAGCTATATGTCCTAACTTAATTTAGTTATGGATTACTTGAAAAAATAACAAGTGTCCATTTACAATAAATGATCTTCTATCCAATCTACTAAATTTGTTCCTATTTTAGACACTAAAATACGACTCAATTCTAGAGTCCTATCTTTGCTAACAATATTCTATTTCTAAATGTCTATTAATATTTATTAAATATTATAATTTAATAAATATTTTATCCTAACTTTACATTAATATATTTGGATCATCTAACAACCTTCAGAAACTGGATGTTGAAGATAATCCACAGTCAGTTATCTTTTGGACTTCCTTAATCAGGAAGGAATCAACAGACCTCACATACACAAACTTCATTAACTCTTTCATCCATCCAATTCTCAACATGTTGAGAAACAACATTCAACCAAGAGTCAATGATGATATTAAAAAGGTCCTACAATTATCAAAGCATAGTAGGATAGGAGATTGGTACCTTTATCAGAACCACACAGAGATTAGGGTATATGGATCTAATCTCTTTCCATATAAGCTGCCCAAATACCTACCAATAAGGTTATTTGCACTTGAATATATCAGATAGATCCTTAATTCTGATGGAATAAATTTCTTGGCAGCCAAAAAGAAGACACAGTTTAAGATAAAGAATCAGGTTGGTCCTTTTATTTGTAACAGTAGAGATGCAGGTCAACAAGCAGAAAAATATTTGCAGGAATTTAAGTTTAGTCAAAGTTTCAAGTGGTATTATGATCCTTTAGGAATAATAAGAAAATTAAGAGTCAAATGTGAATTAACTCCTTATGTACATGAGTCCAGGCCAGATATAGAGAAGTACTCCAATCAATCTGAATGGTTGGTGTTATAGGTCAATTTGGGCACCATTCCCAATGACCTGGTTAACTAGACATCATCTCCATAACCAATGAATAGGGACTATCAACCCCTATCATTTCAGTTGCTACATGCCCTAAGACAAAGAACGAGGACAAATCATCTATGAATTTCATTGCAAATCTTTCCAATATTTGATGTTTATATTATATCATATGAGAGCTCACCAACGCTGCCTCTCAAGGGACTAAGTGCATTGCATATGCAGGTAACCCCACTCAAAGGTACTTTGCAAAGCACTTCCCGACACTCATGGGTGCGTTGGTCACATTGGGTGCGAAATTCTCATTTTTCCAGAATCTCCACTTGGTCAATGCTTTCTAGAAGAGTTCACGTGTGTCAAACTTCAAATCCATGTGTCCATTTGATACCTCTGAGATTGGGAACATTGTTACACATTATTTTTTCACCATGACATTTTACTGTCTATATGGGTTCATCAATACCTATATAATGCTCCCTTAGAAGTCTACAACCCTAAAGTTCCTAAACCAAGTCCTGAATTTAGAGAAAATCTTGTAAAAATCATAAAAACATTTGTACCACACTTTTCCTTAGCCTTACCTACGGCACCGCACCTCTTTTCTCTAAAAACTGCGGAGCCGACTGCACATTTTCTTCATTAAAAGTGCAGACAACTGTAAAAGGTAAATTGAAGGTGAAAGTAAATTCTAGAAGCCCAGCTGGTCGAATATTCTCCCAGCTGGAAGCTTCTAGAAGGCGTTATCTAGTCGAAGCCTTATTCCCTCCATTCATCATGAACATTCATTCCTTCATAAAAGGAGCCTATTCCTTGGTCTTTGGAACTTAATTCTTTGATAAGAGGACTCTATCCCTTCCATTTTGGAACTGTAACCACTTTCCTTCTCCTATAAATTGAAGCTTTGGTTCAGTCTCAAGGGTACATGCTCACATATGTAAAAATTCTCTATACATTTTGTATACACTTAGTACTTGCTTTGTACTTGGTAGCTACGATAGCGAAGGGAATTGCTGAAGAAAGATACTCTTTTTGATAGTTTTTATCCATGTGAGAACGATTACACACTCGTATTTAGGCTGGTTCAAATAGTGGAAGGGCTTGTTAGACCAAAGGAAAACGCTTGTTCCGGACCCCGAAAGGACCAGTACAACATCAACGCGAACGCGGTTGTAAGACTCCTTATTTTATTTAAAGATAATACAAATGGATCTTGTTTTCTCAATAAGTTGTTTATGTGTTTACTTGAATGAATTATTTCTTAAATTCCTTGATCATTAAGATTGATTTGTGATTTTTGAATTAGTATATGTTGCAGGTGCTTTTGATTCTCTTCCATGTCTTTGTTTGCAGATCTTAAGAGGTGACTTCTTGGAGCGATGAGAAAGAAGAATTCAACTAGCATTAGATCACAGGTAGGTCCTTTCTTCATCATAGAAAATTCTAAATCATATATAATCTAGAGAAAGTAGTTTACAATTGTCCTGTTTGTTTCTAGCTATCCTTGTGATACTAGGGAGATATTTCTTGTCCGCAAGAACGATTTTTCTGCCTAACAAAATGGCGACTCCACTGGGGACTGGTTTAGTTTCACAAGGTTATCCACAAGATCCTACCCGTCGATTGCCGTTCATAGCAACTTTGGATTTACCATATTTATCTCGCCTTACGAATGATCCCATCTACTATCATTCCTATTGGCCATCAATGCCTCATAAATTTCCCAGTGACATCCCAAAATTTGAAGGAAAAATAGGAGAGGATCCTTCCAACCATGTTATGACTTACCACCTTTGGTGCGCATCTAACTCATTAATCGATGATTCTGTTCGACTTAGAATTTTTCAGAGAACGTTAATAGGATTAGCCAGTGCTAAGTGGTACATTGAACTGCCACGAGGCTCGTTTAACAATTTTAATGCCCTAGAAAATGCCTTCTTAACTCATTTTCAGTTTCCAGTCAGATATGACAATGGCACGGAATTATTAACTTCATTAAAACAATCTACGTCTACATACATATCAGATCATATTCATGAATGGAGACGTAGAAGACGTTTGATAAAAGTTTTTATCCTGGATCAAATATTGGCAGAATGGTTTGTTAAATCATTGCTACCAAAAATCATTGAAGATGTAGCCAAAGCAGGAGTTGTATGAAAGAACAAGTTATTGCTCAAGCCCAATATCTAGACTTGGTATATACCCAGTCCAGAACTTTGTACGAGAAAATTCTTGATTTACTGCGTTCTGGTCAAATAACAACAACTCCTTCAGGGTCTCATGCCGCTGATGGTGTATTCGGTTCGGTTACTACAACTAATAATAAGAAGAAATCTTCAAAGATTACTTCTCCTATAATAACTTTACCTGATTCACCAAAAGGAGAATCTTCCTTGGAAACTAATGCCGATATTCACATTGTAGATTCATCTACTAAGTCGAAATCTGGAAACAAGAAAAAAGGGAAGAAAAAGAATAAACAGACCTCATCTCTTAAAGAAAAAACTGATAAAATTGAATCAACTGATGACAAAAGGAAACCTCGTTATCCTTGTCTTATTTGTGATAAGGATCATTTCACCAAGGAATGTCCACATAGGGTTGAAGTTTCTAAGTTTGTCAAAGGTTCACCCACTCCCACTGTCTTGAAGGATCCCTTTCCAATTAAAGATAGTAAAATGATTGGATCTTCTTCTAATACATCAGATATTTTGATGGTTGCAACACGATCACAAGACTATGGTAGTAAAAATCCCGTTAATGGTAAAGAAATATAAAATTCTCATTCAACACCAGCTACATCTCCCTCGGTTTCTGATCCTCTTCATATCGAGAAACCAAATCCTGACTTAGTAATAAAACCACCTTCTAAAGGCGTGCTTCGTAAATCAAATTTCAATCCACATGCGAGGGTTGCTTAGAATCCCCTTCAGCAATGATGGCCTTCGAAGTGCTGCAATCATGTCCAGCACAAAGGAAATTACTATTGTCAGTTTTAGGAGCCGTAGATATGCAGGATTCCAAGCTTATGGTTTTCTATTTAGAAAATTTTACACCTCACCTACCCCATCAAATGGCTTTCCAGATTCCAGTGTTAGTAAAAAACAGACGTTGCTTTCGTACTGTGATTGATGAAGGGGCATCTACGTGTATGATGTCGTTGAAATGTTGGAAATCACTTGGTTATTCGATGATTAACCAATCTCTGACCATCCTCAAAGCTTTTGATGGAAGAGGATTCCATCCGTATTGTATTTTACAGGATCTACCTATAGAGGTCGAAGGAAAAACTGTTAATCTAGATGCGGAAGTAGTTGATGCCCCTCTAGATTACAACCTTCTCCTGGGTCGAAGTTGGTATTATGCTATGACTGCCATCGTATCATCGGTTTTTCGGGTAATCATGTTCCCTCACAATGGAAAGATCGTTAAAATTGACCAGCTTTCATATTACTCATCTGACCCAACTTCTATGGATAGTATCCAACAAGTTGGAAAATTGAATATCCCTTACGAAGATGTTGGGGTAGGTTTAATTAAAGACTCTGCATTATTAGGAAATTTTTCTATGCCTGCACACAACGCATTGCATACTATCGCTAATATCAATATGATTACATCAAGTACTATACCATTTGATGATCCTTGGATAGTACCTTCAGAATCAGAACTGGATTCTTTCGAAGGCGAGATGCCTTTGAGTCCTTTTGAGTTAGCATCTCAAGAATTACAGTCATTTTCTGATCGTCTTTCAACTAAATATGATCCAATGAATGTGATCAATGAAGAATCATTTTCAACATCAAGCTCGGCCTTGACATCAATTCCTGATCCTTTTCAACAAGTATTCAATACTGATGAACATATTCGTGAATTTTTGTCTATGGATGAATTACCATGGGAAGATATACATCATAGATCTTCATTTATACCTGATCTTGATCGATTTGAAAATTATTTTTCATCAATTTTTACCACTGACTATGTCAAAGAACCTTAGAGTCCTCTATCGATCACAAATTCAGATTCTGAAATGAATTTAGAAAATATTTCTACAACGGTTCCCATTGACATCTCAGTAAAACCAGGAATTGTTGAAAACATTCATATAGGCACTTCTTGTACAAAAGATGAAATTGATATATAAAAAGCCCTATTTTAAGAATTCCATGACATTTTTGCCTGGTCCTATGAAGAAATGCCAAGAATTGATCCATCCATTGTCGTTCATGAAATTAAAACATACCTGGATGATAAACCTATCAGACAAAGATTACGTCAAATACATCCACGAAAAGCTACTGTGATCAAAGCTAAAGTTGAAAAATTATTTCGAGCAGGATTTATTTATCCAATCCCTCTCACAGATTGGGTATCGAATATTGTTCCTGTTAATAAAAAACAAGGAACAATCAGAGTATGTATCGATTATAGGGATATAAATAGAGCTTGTCCAAAATACAATTATCCAACCCCTTATATCGATCAAATCATTGACGATTGTTCCGGAAGCGTAATGTTTTCATTTATGGATGGATTTTCTAGTTATAATCAAATAAACATACTCCCTACTGATCAACCAAAGACAACATTCATTTGTCCGTGGGGAACTTTCGCTTACCGTA
Source organism: Pinus albicaulis (assembly GCA_034641835.2). NCBI lineage: Eukaryota > Viridiplantae > Streptophyta > Pinopsida > Pinales > Pinaceae > Pinus > Pinus albicaulis. The sequence continues at coordinate 1,913,909,718 of CM076578.1, forward strand.
AATTACCATTTGGACTTAAGAATGCTGGTGCAACTTTTCAAAGGGCAATGTCTTATGCATTTCATGACATTAAACACATTGTGCAACCTTATCTCAATGATTTACCTGCTCATTCATTACACAAGAAAGATCATCCTACTCATTTACGAGTAATCTTTATGAGATGTAGGCATTATAAGATTTGTTTGAATCCTCAGTTTTCTGTGTATAATCTGGATGATTGTTGGGATTTATTGTTTCAAAGGCAGGCATTCGTGTTGACCCGTCGAAGGTTGAGGCCATCATCAGTTTACCTCCTCCTTCTACACTCCACCAACTCCAAAGTTTGCAAGGGAAAGAAAACTTTCTACATAGATTCATTCCTAAATATGCTGAGTTAACCAATGGTTTTAACAGGTTGTTGAAACATAATGTTCTTTTCATTTGGGACGAGACCACTGATAGATATTTTGATGCTCTAAAGCACACGTTGACTCATGCACTGTTATTGCATCCACCCAATTACAACCAAGATTACTTTTTATACTTAGCAGCCTCTAATTTCACGATCGTAATGGTATTAGTTCAGGAAAATGAATTTCACAACGAACATGTGATTTACTATCTCAGTCCCAATTTGAATCCGACTAAAATCAAATACTCACATGTGGAGAAATTGGCCTTGGCAGCAATTCAAACTGTCCAAAGATTTCGTCATTACATACTGTTACGAAAAACAATAGTGATCTCTGATTGTAACCCTATGATGTATATTTTGACCAAAAAATTACTAGGGGGCAAATACTCTAAATGGATTATTATCCTACAAGAGTTTTATTTAGAATTTGAAAAATCTAAGTCAAAGAAATCACTAGTGTTCGCCGAACTTATGTGTGACTTCCCCAATACTGAGACAAAAACTGTGGTAGAACATATGATCACCGATGAATCTTTGTTTCTTATCAGTACCATTGATCCATGGTATGGAGATATCATCATTTATCTCCACCCCAAAATTTTTAGCCTGAACTCTCACGTTCACATAGATGAAAAAACCGTTTCCAATCCCAGCAATATAATATTGTCGGCGACACTCTTTATCGTCGAGGTGCGGACTCTATTTTTTGGCGATGTATTACTCATGAAGAGGCTGAAAAAGTTTTAAATGACTGTCATTCTGGAGCATGTGGCGGTCATATGTCTGGGTATGCCACAACCCAAAAGATATTGCACGCTGGTTATTTTTGGCCTTCGTTATTTAAATATTGCATTCTAGCAGTCCGGAAATGCCACAATTGTCAGATATTTGATCTTAAAATGCGTGCACCACCAACTCTTCTTCACCCAATAATTGCTGTCGGTCCTTTTGCAAAATGGGGCATTGAATTCATTACATGTAACCCTCACTCGGCTGGGGGGCATGGGTATATTATTCTCGCAGTATATTATTTTACCAAATGGGCCGAGGCGATGCCTACATTTGCGGAAAATGGAAAAAATGTAGCTACTTTTGTATTCAGTCACATGATTTCTTGATTTGGTGTACCCCAAGCTATCATTACTGACCATGGAAGTCAGTTTCGAAACATAATGATGATCGAACTGACTGATCAACTTGGCCTGCGCCATGATAGCTCCACTCCATATTACCCGCAGGCTAATGGTCAGGTTGAAGCCATTAATAAATTTTTAACCACCATGATCAAACGGATAATCGGAATTCATAAATTGAATTGGCATACTATGCTTTTCTCAGAACTTTGGGCATACCAAACCTCAACAAAAATTTCAACAGGTTTCACTCCTTTTTAGCTGGTTTACAGTTTAGAAGCCGTGTTATCGATTGAATGCGAAATACCGTCATTCCAATTAGCCATAGAGTTACTACTAGCTACCTCTGAAGAGGAAAAATGATTTTTATACTTAGCTCAATTAGATGGGACTCTGTGCACCGCTGCATTAGCTACCGAGGCTCATAAAAACAAATAAAAGCTCAATATGATAGGAGTGTTACACCTTGTGTTTTTTCATAGGGTGACCTAGTATTGGTATACGACCAAGCTAATGATAAACTAGGAGCTGGGAAATTTGAACCCATGTGGCACGATCCTTATATAGTCAAGCGAGTGCTTGCAAAAGGGGCCTATGAATTGACTGATTATGACGGGGTATTTTTAAATAAACCCAGAAATGGGCTTTATTTGAAGAGATATTATGCTTAAATCTTGTGTGGAGATCTTACTTGTATATTAGTTCTTTTCGTAGCTAGTGTGCTTTAGATTAGAAGAGTGTGCCTAGTTTAAGTTTCTTTTTACTACTATCCCTCCTTATTTGGATTACTCTTGATATTGCAGGTGTCTACATCCCTTCAAACGTATATTGGTTTTGCTGATGGTGCTTGTCATAGTACACAAAACATTTCTTCCGTAGTCTGGGTTATTTATTCACCCACTGATGAGTTAATATCTATGCATGGGGTAAGCCTTGGTAAAACAACGAATAATATTGCAGAATATAGTGCAGTGATTGAGTTATTATCTGAATCCATTTCATTTAGAATTCGACGTTTGATCGTTAGGTTAGATTCTGAACTCATTGTATTACATTTAAATCGAGTATACACAATTAAAAATCCAGTATTATTGAGATTATTTTTGAAGGTACGTCTCTTGGAACGAGAGTTTGATTACATTGAATATCAACACATTCCGAGAAATTTAAACACATTGGCTGATGCATTAGCTACTAGTGTTATAAACAGACATTTTCAACATTAAAGCAGTAAATCAAAGCAACATTCGATAAGCATGTTGAAAAGATAGCCAGAAATACTAGTAAGATCATATAGTAAGAGTAATGTTTTAAAAAAATATTACATCGTCCTCGATTATAGGTTTAAAACACCTTATGATTGGAAAAAATAGTGATACAAAAAACAAAAATGTCATAGTCTGCACAATCATCCACTATCTGTGGTGGTGATCATGACAGTACACGACAGCTCGCGCTACTCTATTCTGGAATCTCCTGAACTGACCAGGAACTCCAATAACATGTCTCTGAAGATGGAGAGGGATATCATCTATCGAAGTCGCTGGGATATCCAAGGTCAAACGTTCTAGGTTTTGTTCTAGGTCAGTAAGAATCACAGCTGCTTGATCCTATGGTGCTGCAACAGGCTCTCTTTGCTTCCTGTCGAAGTGACGGAGCATGGATGGCCTGGGTGGACCAACATCTGCATTTAAAATTTTTTTGTTGTCAGTATTGGACGATTTAAAAAAAAAACAAAATAAAAATTAGAATTTAGAACATGTCAAAATTATTCTTACCTGAGTCTTCCCACTATGTTCCCGGAGGAAGGGACATCTCTTGATCACCATGAAAGTCTATCCCGACATATGGGAAATCTTCTATGGCGAATATTTGGTTCTCCTACCAATGGAAATAAGCTGGAGTGAAACGAACAATCTCACCGCCCTCACTATGACGGGCCATCAGTGCAACCCATCGGACCATCCAACGCTCCCTGACTCTACCAGGATCAAGTGAAATAAGCTGTGGGGCAAGCGAAGGAATTCTCTCCAGGGAAAATGTGACAACAATAGCTCCATACCCAAAGATTTTCAACTTTGATTTCTTTGCCCGGGTCAATTGGCCTTTTACGTTGGCCAATACTACCTCACACCAATTGAAAATGGTGCCTCTGAAACAATCAACAGCAGTCTGCATCTGGGATATAGTAGCAACGTGTGGAGTTGCACTCCCACACAACCGGGTTACAGTAAACACAACCACTTTGAGTTTAGGACGGATGGTTGTTTTTATATCAATGTGTTTGTCTTTGGGATCCCCTTCCTCATTGAAAAACTCTTGCTGAAGGCTAGTGACAGTTTGGCCCCCTGCCCTACCCCCAAACAAAGAGATTGGTTCACCTCTCTTTGATAAACCAGTAAGAAAATATATATCTTCTAGCTCGATTTCGAGCCGGTGATATCCAATTATGAAGCACTATTCCTAGACGTCCCACTTGTTTACTAGCCATGTGAGTAAGTCTACTTGGGCCCGCATACCCTGAATAGCCCAGAATTTATATAAACCACATTCCCTCAATACATGCAATGTGGGCACATGTACCATTGCGGCCTTATCAACCTCTTCATGTTCGCGTTCCCTCCACTCGAGCATTGTAGATATTCTGCAATGGGAAAATTTGAAGATTAGAAAAAAAATTGAGTGGAAAAATTTGGTTTATTTTGGGAGAATATATCATTTTATTTTCTTCACGGCGCCCCCGCACCTTTTGCACAAAGACAGTTCAGAGGTCCACACGAGTCCTATAAAAAAAGTGTGGGACCACGACAATTTTCTCTTTGAAAAATTGTCGCAGTCCGCAGGTGTCATGTGTATTACCTATGGACCCCCGTGGGAGAAATTCCTGAACATATTTTTCTCCTAAAAAATGAATTTAAAACCTAAATCAAGAAAGTGAATAGACAAAAATGAAGGCGAGGATGATGTGGATTACCTGGAGCTGACGATTTTCGATTCCGACGGTCGAATTTTCCGTAATCTCCTCTGGAATTTTTTTCACCAAAAGCTCTCAACTTTCACTCTGGAATCAAATGGTAAAAATGATTTAGAAAAACTCATTTTTATAAGATTTTTTGAATAAATGAAATATAATTTTGTTTATTTTCCACTTTGAAAAGTTGTTTTTCGAATTATTTGTATTAATCATAAACATGTATGTTTAATTTTTGAGTTTTTGTGCAGAATACAGGATTTTTTGGGTAAAATGATCATTTTTACGAAGGAGTATACTTTTTATCACTTTCTCGAACTTGGTAAAAATTATGAAAAAGCGAAACCATGAGTACATTTTTATCCCTTTTTCGAACTCGTTAAAACTTACGAAAAAGCGAAATATTGAGTTCTCTTTTAAGCCCTTTTCAACTCTCTAAACATGAAAAGATTGCCGAGTACTTGAATATTCGAACTCGTTAAAGGAAATGAACAGTCGTCCCTTCAGTATAAGTTTACCCCTTTTCCAGACTGAAATGTATTATTTACGAAAAAGGTATATGTTGACTAATCATGGTCAATAGAGTTCTCTCCTGTATTATTTTATCCTTTTTCGGGCTTGAGAGACTAAATTTATGAAAAAGTACACCCACAGAGTTTTCTTAAGTTTTTCTTCTGACTCCCTAAAATTGAAAAACACCGAGTTTCTCCTATACTAGACTCGTTAAAATTTAATAGTAAAGGGCCTGTCAATTATAAACGGGAACGAACCACTCCTTCTTAGGGTTCGATTTTAAACTAAGTTGGACTCATCCGAAGGATGAGATTATATAACAAGCAAATGTTATCCTCCTTAAGCTTGTCAAAAATAAAAAGGTACTTGCCATAAATGGTGGGGGAAAAAGAGAGAAAATGGATCCAATTGTTAAACTTTGTTTAAAAGCAGTATGCCACTCTTGAACACAACACTTTTTGTCACACTTCTACCTGGGTTGGGAAAATCCTTTGCCTATCAGTTAATCAAACCACATTGAAAGTCTTCAGCTAGTTTCTGGGTATTAGCTTTAGGTCAATTGTCACCAAACCATCTGCAGTGTTGTTATGTGTTCAAGAGGACAGTTCAAATAAACCATTCATTTGCAAACATATGTCTTCATTCCTGTTGACCATCCCTGAATCAGTCCTTGCAAAATATTTCTACAAAACTTGATCTAATGGTTTCGTGTCATGGGATTTCCTGCAACGGGTCACTTTTTATCAAAGACAACATATCATCTAGGAATTTTATCTAGAATCCTTCAGTACCTTGGAATCTGCATGCCCTAATGGCAGATTTCTCGCCTTCGACGACAGGTTACGTCATTGACCTCCGATCGGATGATTCTATGAAGTGTTCGACTTAAAATAATTTATTCACACTTCATGGATTGTACTGAGTACTTTGAGAGCCATTGTCATTATTGGTGGTTTCTCTCACACTTGTTAATAGTTCGCATCATTGACTAGTAATTAAGTGGTTTCTACCATTTTCGACTTTGACACAATCAATCGCATGGATATAATCGTACTAGTTCGGGAAGCATAAATCAATACCCTGGATCTAGTTTCCACCATCTAGGATGCGAGGAGTTTTATTTTTCATTATGCAGTAGAATATTCATGACAGATGGCTTCGTCCATACTGTGTCTACTATTAATGTAATATTAGAATCATTTCTATATCAGAACATTTTAGTTAGTTTTTTCTCTGAGTATGGGAATGCCTACCTCAGCAATGAAATATATATATGTTTGCATTGAATATTTTTACAGGTTCCAACCGGCGTCCACAAGCCAATCCTCAGAATGATAAAGCACTTCACTCTTCGAATTATCTCAGACTTCACACTTTAGGGGGAAATCTGTTACACATTATTTTGTCACCATGACATTTTACTATCTATATGGGTTCATCAATACCTATATAATGCTCCCTTAGAAGTCTACAACCCTAAAGTTCCTAAACCAAGTCCTTAATTTTGAGAAAAGCTTGTAAAAATCATAAAAACACTTGTACCACACTTTTCCTTAGCCTTACCTGCGGCACCACACCATTTTTCTCTAAAAAATGCGGAGTCGACTGGACGTTTTCTTCATTAAAAGTGCGGACCCATGTAAAAAGTAAATTGAAGGTGAAAGTAAATTATAGAAGCCCAGCTGGTCAAATGTTCTCCCAGCTGGAAGCTTCTAGAAGGCGTTATCCAGTCGAAGCCTTACTCCCTCCATTCATCATGAACATTCATTCCTTCATAAAGGGAGCCTATTCCTTGGTATTTGGAACTTAATCCCTTGATAAGAGGACTCTATCCCTTCCATTTTGGAGCTGTAACCATTTTCCTTCTGCTATAAATTGAAGCTTTGGTTCAGTCTCAAGGGTACATGCTCACATATGTAAAAATTCTCTATACATTTTGTATACACTTAGTACTTGCTCTGTACTTGGTAGCTACGACAGAGAATGGAATTGATGAAGAAACATACTCTTTTTTCTAGCTTTTATCCATGCGAGAACGATTACACACTCGTATTTAGGCTGGTTCAAAGAGTGGAAGGGCTTGTCAGACCAAAGGAAAACGCTTGTTTTGAACCTTGGAAGGACCTGTATGACATCAAGGCGAACGCGGTTGTAAGACTCCTTTTATTTAAAGATAATACAAATGGATCTTTTTTTCTCAATAAGTTGTTTATGTATTTACTTGAATGACTTATTTCTTAAATTCCTTGATCAATAAGATAGATTTGTGATTTTTGAATTGGTATATGTTGCAGGTGCTTTTGATTCTCTTCCATGTCTTTGTTTTCAGATCTTAAGAGGTGACTTCTTGGAGTGATGAGAAAGAAGAATTCAACTAGCATTGGATCACAGGTAGGTCCTTTCTTCATCATAGAAAATTCTAAATCATATATAATCTAGAGAAAGTAGTTTACATTTGTCCTGTTTTTTTCTAGCTATCCTTGTGATACTAGGGAGATCTTTCTTGTCCGCAAGAACAATTTATCCGCCTAACAAAAATATATTGCCTATTATTATAAAGTCATTGATTTTAAAACTACCTTCAGCTCCTATATAAATTGAGCACAGATCATAGTGCTTTCTAAGGAAGAATTTGAGTAGAGAAATGCTGGTGGAATTTCAATTGAGGAATTGATTTGAGTGACAGGCTGCTGGAGAGATGTGCATTGTGATGAGGTTGGGATGCTACTGGAGATGGTGACACTAAATCAATCACTGGGTTGTAATCTCCCCTTCTATCTATTAATAAATATTGCTGCTTACTTTCCCGCATGTGTATCTGTCTAAGCTTCTATCTTTCATATTATGAATTCTTATCAGATGTATATGGTTCATGTTTTTTTATTGATTTAACTGAATAAATTGAATAGACATCTATATTATTGCTATCTTTTGTTGTTTAGTGTTAATATTTACAGGAAATATTTTGGCGTTCTAGCTTGGATTTGAAGCTACAATAAGAGCGACAGAAGGAGAATAGGAAGTGCTTGGACTCCAAGTAAGTTATTTGATATGTTCTATGTGTATATTTACTGTTAGGAAAAGTAGTTGCAAAGTATTTAACTTGTTGTTCTATATGAACACTACATCTAGGGAAGAATGTTTTATCCATAATTCATAATTACGCATAACAAATTGACGACTCCACTAGGGAGTTTACCTTTCATCCTTAGTGTATTTGCCCCTGATTTTATCTGTTATTCACCCAGTAGAATTTACTCAAAAATATTAGGCTTTTTGAAATCAAAATTTGCATTAGAAGTGTGTTAAACAATTGATTTTTCATTCTCTGACTATGCTCAACGCACTGTTGAACATGACAGTGCTTTGCAGAGTATTGTCTCCCTTCCAGGGGTACGTTGCAGTGATATGTATCCCCTTAGAGACTGCGTTGCCCCCTAGAATCAACCAAATTCCATTGAGTTTGTCATATCATTTGCTTTTAGTTTGTTGTTTGCTGTGTTTTAAAGAGCCTGATACCTCAGATTGACTAGTGACCTTACTTACTCCTTCCTCCTTTGAAAGAAAAGTTTGTTCAATATTTATTTAAAGTGTTTTTCTTTATCATTGATGAATTAATTTCAAAGTATTTTCATTGCTGCATTATATCCATTTTCTTTTGAAATAGGAAGTTGTTGTTAAATTCTTCGTTTCATGATAGGAAAAATTGTTGTTAAATTCCTCATTTTTCCTTCAAAAGAGAAATTGTTGTTTAAATTCTTCTTTCTCAAAAGTAAAAGGCATTTGTTTTTATTGCTTTGATGCACTTAGTTTCCTTTTCCGCATTCATAACATTAAAGGGAATGAAAAGAAAAACCTACATTTGCATGTAGTGGATTGTGTGTTTTGCATAAGGAACAATTAGGAAAGTTGTATTTTAGTTTGTGCTCTTTGATTGTTTTCTCTCAAATTGATTTCTCTTTCCCTCTAGTAACTAGGATTTTCATTGAAAAACCAAAAGTGAAAGATTTCTTATCATTTTAGTTTTCATTTTAGGAATTTCCAATACATCATTGTGGTGAACCTTGAAAGGAAAATTGATAAACAAGATCAACTTAAAATTTACCTCAATTTACCTAACAAAGCATTGGAACCATAACGATAACATTTAGAAGGTCTAGGCTAGAGACGTGTTCCAATGTCGTAAAACATAGCAGCTGTCATTAATTGTCTACGATACATTGCAAGTGTGATACCTCACTCCACATATGTAAGTATATTGTAGCTATTCCACGTACTTTCGGGTATATCGGGTGGTGTTACAGTACGAAAAGTATAAAGGGGTGCTCTCACTATGTGGTTTTGCATTAGACAGCGCTAATATGGACTTGGTCCTCTACGTACCTTCGGGTATATTTGGGAGGAAAACTTTAGGTTGCTATCCATCCATAGTGATCCGAGTTGTCCGCCTTGTAAATTGTGATACAATGAACACAACATTTGGGGAGATTTCCTGCCCGTACTTCTTGGTTCGCCAGGAGGTATTCTGCAGTTCAGAGTTTCTTGGTAAACCTTTTGCCTAGCATTACCCTTTTATTTTGTTTATTTGTTTTTTGGTTAAATAAATCAGTCATCATGGAAGAACAAAATCCTTTTCCTCATCGTTCACGTAGACTAGCATTAAAACCACCTTTACCACCATAAGTTACTCTTGGTCGGCGAAGGAAACAACACTCTACCGAATCAAGTACTATTAGTACCTATGGTGAAGCTTCATCTTCCCATATACCAGAGTTGGCACAAGTTGTTTCTACACATCCTGGTTCATTACTGTTGTCGAGACGGAGTCCTCACAACTACTCGTGGTCACAATCCATCCAATCAGTGAGACCATACCTCTTGAACCTGACGTTGTTCAATCGGAGGTTGATCAGATCCTGTCCCTTCTTTACCAGAAAATAAGAATCCCAAAATTGAACAACTGGAAGTTGTTCATCCATTGGTCATCCCACAATTTTCTGTAGCCATTGAGTCTCCCATATCACACATTCAACCTCCTGAAATATACTTTGGGCCTGACGGTGAAATACTTCCACCTGGTTTAATTTCGATTGAAGAAATCCCACAAGATGAGACACCTTTAACTCCAACCCATTTTGGGGAGAATATTTACCTGTACGAGTCTTTTCCTCAATCACCACCCTCTTCTTTTGTTGATCCTGTTACTATTCATATTCTTGTCGATTCAAAAGGGTATAAATTTGGTCAAGTAACCATGCCTGAACCAACATCTTCGGTTGGCCATCTGTTCCAATTACGTCAGTACCTACCCTCGCTACCCCGTCTATGTTTACAATTTCACCAGAATCATATTTTCATGGTGGCCCTATGGTCCCATCAGGTTATAAATCTTTATCTGGAATTTTCTCTGGTGCATCTTCAAACCCATGGACTTCACCAATGTCATCTTCTGTTATTCTAACTTTTAAACCTATAGTGAGTATTGAACGGCTTGATTCTTTATATACATTATCAGGGCAATATCAAGTTGGTCCTTCTGGGTATATTCCATCTAGTACAATATCAACTGGACTCTCTGCATTTGGAGAGAAATATTTTCCGTCTTATTATCCTCCTCATGCAGGGGGGAAACCTTTGGTCACCCACTATTACAATACTCCGTCACTTTTTGGTCAACCTAATGTTGAAATGAATGTTTGTCAATGGTAGCCCACTCTGCCTATCCAACCACAAACGGTTGTACACTCATATTAATCAGTTCAACCTGTCACACCCACATCATTTCCACTTGTTAATACATTTTTACCCCTATTACAGAATAAAAATGTTGTACAACAACCTTTTCAGGTGGGTCTTTCAACTCAATACCCTCAATTATTGGGCCCACAGACTCCAAATCCTCTGGTTAACTTACAATAACAACCTGTACCTGGAATCATTTATTCACAAGATGGTTTACCATTTTATGGGATGTCACAACCACAACTAGGTTATACATATCCTCAATCAAATCCAAGTTATCCTAATTTGGGTTATAACATTGGTGGACAGAACCCTTGGCAGCCTCAGGCGCAAATTCCTCAACCTTCATTTCAACAAGTATAATATCCAAGTTTTGGACAACATAATTCTCAAGCGTTTGCTTATCAAAACAACCCCTATCTGGGTTACCAGCAGCAGATTCCTTATGCTAGTGCTCAAATGCCTGTTGCTCAAGCAATTCCATCATACCTTGGCTATGATAAACCTGAACTTAATAGACATTTTCCCTTTGTTGCAATTTTAGAGTTACCAGATTTAAATTAGCTAACCAATGATCCAATCAACTATGCTCCTTGGTGGTCGATGATACCTCACAAATTACTCTAGGATATTCCTAAGTTCAATGGAAACCCTATAGAAGACCCATAAACTCATGTTATGACTTATCATTTGTTGTGTTCATCAAACTCCCTGAATGATGACTCTGTTCGACTACGTCTTTTCCAGTGTACGCTGACTAGTCCGGCTGAAAAATGGTATATTGAGTTACCTAGAGATTCTTTTGATAATTTCACTGCCCTAGCTATTGTCTTTTTGACTCACTTCCAGTTACCCATACGATATGAAACTGGAACGGAACTCTTAACCATTTTCAAACAGACTAATGCTACTTACATTTCTGATCATATTCATGAGTGGCGTCGTCATCATATAATGGTTAAGGCATTTGTTCCTGATCAGCTCCTTGCTGAGTGGTTCATTAAGTCCCTGTTACCATCTATAATTCAGGATGTGGCTAAGGGTGGCATCGTCACTGAAGAGCAAGTCATTTCTCATGCCCAATATTTATATTTTATCTATACTCAATCTGGCACGCTCTATGAAAAAATTCCTAACGCGACGCGATCTAATTTTATTGTTCCTCCTCAATTAAAGGAATCTCATGCTGGAGATGGCTTGATTGGTACTACAAGCACACATCATACTACTGCATCTGATCCTGCACCTTCTTCCGAAATTAATGCCATGTCATTTGACAAGGGAAAAAGTGACAAGCAACTCGGAAGTAAGAAAAAGGGGAAATCTAAGAAAAAGCAAACTTTTAACCCGCAGGAAAGATCATCTGATCAAATGTTTGGACCTAGGAAACCTTGTTATCCATGTATAATCTGTAATGAGGAACATTTTGTTCGGGATTGTCCTCACTGCACTGAAGTCTCAAAAATCATTAAGACTTCCCACACGTCATTTGTGTTGACATATCCATTTCCAAATCTGGACACAAATTTGGTTGCTACAGATCCAGCTTCTAGTTCCCAAGTACTTATGTTATTTGTCACAAAACCTTCAACATATATTTTGGTGTCAACACGTAATAAATATTATGGTAGTTAGGCAACTGATCAACCTACTACCTCAACTATGAATCCGTCTATGGAATCGGTACTAACTACTGCTATTCCTGAATTGACAATTAAGCCACCAAAGGGAGTAATTCACAAATAAACATATAATCCTCGAGAAAGAGCTGCTCAAAATTATAACATAGTTGAATATTTGGCTCAATCCCCTTTAGCTATGTCTACTCTTGAGGTATTACAAAATTTTCCCTCCCAGAAACAGACTTTATTATTGGCTATTGGTGGAATCGATCCGACTGATTCTAACCTTGTCGTCATTAATTATACAGGCTATGTGCCGCAACTACCAGCATAATTGGCATTCTCCATAAAAGTAAATGTTCTCAACCACCTTGTTCATTGCACTATTATTGATGAGGGAGCATCTACATGCATTATGTCTCTAAATTGTTTCAAGTCACTTGGCTCGCCACGTTTATCACAATTATCAACGACATTGAAGGCTTTTGATGGACATATATATAAACCTTGTGGTATTATTAATAACCTGCATGTTGAACTAGGGGGGAAAACAATGAATGTTGATGTCAAGGTTGTTGACGGACTCCTTGACTATAATATTCTACTTGGAAGGCCATGGGTATATGCTATGGCTGCAATTGTTTCTACATATTTCAGAATGATCACCTTTCCATATATAGGTACAATTACAGTCATCAATCAACTATCCTTCTTTGCCTCCGCTTCGAAGGTAACTGGAAGTGTTCTGTTCTTTCACCCACCCCAACTAGCACTTCAGAACATTGGTGTAGGACTCTTAAAGGATTCCACTCTCATAGGAACCTTTGCATTACCACCGCCCGCGACATCGACATAAATTGCAACTATTGAGACTTGCTACATGATCTCTTTCACTCCATCTAGCTTAAGGGAGAGTGCGGATAATTCTAAAATTGTTACGTTGGATGAGTTTCTGCCACCTAGCCCTATTGAGCTAGCATAGCAATCAATATATCTGGCTTGGGCGACGAATCCAAAATTAGGATCGCCGGTTGTTTGGGTTGATCGTTCCTTAGATTTTGGTAGTCCATCTGATCCTTTTTCCTCAACTTTCTTGACATAACAGAATATTTTGGAAGCCATGATGTCAGAACGAGAACAATGGAAAATTATCATCATCGTTCCCATCTTCCTGATTATGAAGAAAATTATCTTAGTGAACTATATCACCCTTCAATCAAAAATTTCTTTTTGAATTATTTACCTATTAATGTAATCGGTTCTGAGTGAAATCTGTCAAATATTGAAGAAACCATTTTTATCGACATTTCGACCAAACCTGGCGTAGTAGAAAATATTCATGTTAGTGTGTCTTGTTCTCCATCAGAACTCGAAACATATCGCTCTTTATTTCGTGAATTCCGTGATGCATTTTCTTGGTCTTACAAGGAAATGCCATGCATAGATACTAGTATTGTTGAACACACTATTAATATGTATCCTGATGTCAAACCGGTGCGTCAACGGCTTCGTCCTGTTCATCCAAAGAAAGCCGCTGCCATCAAAGCAGAAGTTGAGAAACTTTTGCGTGCTGGTTTCATTTACCCTGTTCTGCTAGCTGAGTGGGTTTCCAATATCGTTCCTGTCATGAAAAAGCAAGGAACCATCAGAGTGTGCGTCTATTATCGGGATGTCAACATTGCTTGTCCAAAAGGCAACTATCCTACTCCCTTTATTGATGATATTATTGATGATTGTGTTGGATGTGAAATTTTTTCGTTCATGGATGGATTTTCTGCTTACAATCAAATCAATATCCACCCAGAGGATCAACATAAGACATCATTCATCTGTCCCTGGGGCACATTCGCTTATAGGAAACTGCCGTTTGGTTTAAAGAACGATGGAGAAACTTTTCAGAGAGAAATGGACTATTCTTTCAATGACATCAAGCACATTGTTCAACCTTATCTAGATGATTTACCCGCGCATTCACGAAATCAGACTGATCACCCAATGAACTCGAGAGCAATCTTTTTACGCTGCCGACACTACAAAATACGCCTCAATCCACATAAATGTGTGCTTTGTGTTGGTTCTGGTTGTTTGCTTGGATTTGTAGTCTCAAAATAAGGAATTCGAATCGACCCATTGAAGGTCCAGACCATTCTTGATTTTCCTGCGCCCTAAAATTTACTTTAGATATAGAAACTTCAAGGAAAGGCTAACTTCCTAATAAGGTTCATTCCAAACTACGCCGAAATGGCTAAAGGATTTATTGAACTCTTGAAAAAGGGGGTTCCCTTCCATTGGGACAAAGTTGTGCAAGATTCTTTTGACGCTGTCAAGGATACTCTTGTCTGGGCGACATTAATGTATCCCCCTAATTATCAGAATGACTATTTCCTATATATCGCCGCGACTGAAATGACCATTTCTATGGTTCTGGTCCAAGTAGAAAATGGAATTGAACATCCGATCTATTATTTGAGTTGTAATCTCAATGATACAGAAGTTAAGTATTCATATGTAGAAAAGATTGCCTTGGAAGCTGTTCAAGCTGTCCAAATATTTCGCCACTATATCCTGCTCTGAAAGACCACTGTCATTTCGGATTGCAACCCCATGACTTATATCTTATCACGTCAATTGCTGGGGGGGAAATATTCAAAATGGATTGTCATTTTGTAGGAATTTGATTTGGAATTCATGAAATCCAAGTCAAAGAAATATTTAGTTTTGGCAGAGCTTCTCTATGACCTTCCCTCTGATAGTACTGCTACTACATCAGAACCATCAATTCCTGACGAGTCTCTGTTTCTAATCGGATCATATGATCCTTGGTATGGATATTTCATCATTTATCTCCAAACCCAAACTTTTCGGCCTGATACCTCTCGCTCTAAACAACGACGTATTCGATACCAAGTCAAAGATTATCTAATCGTCGGCGATACACTTTATCATCGTGGTGTCGATACTATTTTAAGAAGGTGCCTCACTCATGAGGAGGCTGAAAAGGTTTTAAATGATTGTCATGCTGGGGCTTGTGGTGGAAATTTATCTAGATACGATACCACACAAAAGATACTCCATGCTGGTTACTTTTTGCCTACCATATTTCGTGATTGCATTCTCGTGGTCAGAAGTTGTCATGCGTGCCAGATTTTTTATCGTAAAATCTGCAAACCGCTAGCGCCAATGCATCTTGTTGTCTCTGTGGGACCATTTTCAAAATGTGGTATTGACTTCATGACCTGTAACCCTCATTCATCTGGGGGGCATGGTTATATTATTGTTGCAGTTGACCACTTTACCAAATGGGCTGAAGCGATGCCTACATTCAACAACACAAGATAAACAACTGCATTGTTTTTCTTTAATCATGTTATTGCACGGTTTGGGGTCCTCCAGGCTATAGTTACAGATCATGGGAAGAATTTTCACAACCACATGATGGTTGAATTGACTGCCAAGTTAGGATTGTCACATGATAATTCTACTCCTTATTATCCACAATCAAATGGACAAGTTGAAGCTATCAACAAGATTCTTAAACGTATGCTTCAACGAATGATAGGAGTTCGTAAAAATAAACTGGCATTTGATCTTGTAATCTTCCTTATGGGCATATCAAACCTCGGTAAGAAACGCAACTGGATTTACTCCCTTTCAATTGGTGTATGGTCTGGAAGCTATCTTGCCTATCCAATGTGAAATACTATCGTTAAAACTTACAATCGACTTGTTACGTGACACCTTAGAAGAAGAAGCACGTCTTTTTAACCTCATCCATCTTGATGAAATGTGTCGTGAAGCCCGATTGGCCAACGAAGCGCATAAAAGACGTATAAAGGTGCAATACAATAAAAATATCTAGCCTCGCATTTTCTCAGAGGGTGACTTGGTCCTTATTTATGATCAAGAAGTTGATGCAATAGGTACAGGGAAATTTGAGCCATTATGGCATGGCCCCTATATTTTCAAAAGAGTTCTTGCTAAGGGTGCCTATGAGTTAGTTGATTACAATGGAATTTCGTTGGTGCAACCCATAAATGGGTTGTATCTGAAACATTACTATGCTTAATCATGAGCGTAGTGATTTTTTGTATTATATTATATATATATTCTGTTGATTTGCATTCATTTTCTTAGTTTGTTTTTAGAGTTTTCTTGATGTTAGTAATCCACTTTACATTTCATCGCAGATGTCTAAATATTCGGAACCATTTGTTGGATATGTTGATGGTGCTAGTCGTAGTACGCAAAATATATCCTTTGCAGCATGGGCCATTTTCGCTTCGAATGATGAGTTAGTGGGTTTTCAAGGGATTTGTATTGGTAGATCGACGAATAATATCGCTGAGTATAGCACGTTGATCGAACTTCTCTCTGATGCCATTTCATTTGGTATTAACTACATCATCATAAGGTTAGAGTCACAGCTTGTGGTATTACAACTTACTAGTGTTTATACTGTTAGAAATCCAACACTGCATCGATTGTTCCTAAGAGTTCGAATTTTGGAAAGACACTTTGATTTTATTCAATATCAACATATTTCCATAAATTTGAACACATTTATTGATTCTTTAGCTAATCAAGTTTTAGACATACATTTGCAACATTTGTAAAGAAAACATTCACATCATTGAATAGGATTGCATAATAAACATAGGAAAACACTGAAATCGAATAGATAAATAGTTATAGGTTTTTAAAAAATTTGTGCCCAAGACACATTGGTCATCTGACCTCAAAATGTATGCAAAATGTCAAAAGTAAACTAGTGGTGCTCGTGTTAACATGCTATAGATCTAGCTATCCTACATAGTAACCACATCCAATGGTTAGGAACACCTATATTGTGACGCTGCAGTTGCATGGGTAACTCTTTGATTCGAAAATCCGAAATACCGAAGGTCAACCCCTCTATGTGATGCCAAAGCTCAGTCAGAGTCTCAGCCATATCAAGATCCTGAAGGACTACTCTCCCGACAACCCTCTCTGCTGGCTCATATGCTACACTCTCTGGTTCCTCCACCAGTTGAACTTGACCAACATTTGAATTACATCAAAAATTTAGTTTAGTCTTGGGAAAACATCAAAAATACAAAAACATTGTATAAACCTTAGGAAAATAAAAAACATGGTAAAAAAATTCTTACCTATTGCACCCCACTGAGCGCCTTTTGATAAAGCTAAATCTAGATCTCCTCAGAAATTAATGCCTACGTATGAATACTCATCAATGGTGACAATCTGTCGCTTGAACCAGGTGAAGAACACAGTCGAGAACACAGTGGTCGATTGGCCTGCATGCCTACCCATCATTCTACCCATCTCTGCATCCTCGAATCTCTAGGATTAGACACATCCAGTGTCACATGCTGTGGCAGCATCAATGGAATCCGTTCTAAGGCAAATGATATGAGGATCAAACCATATCTGAAGTTCTTCTTCCTTCCTCCCTTTACTTTGTTCAGTTGTTCTTTTATCTGAGAAAGTACAACTTTAGACCAGTTGAAAACTGTTGGCTCCATACACTAGCGCATACTGCATGTACGATCTATTTGCTACATGTAGTGTAACGGTGCCAACAAGTTTTGTGATCGTGAAAAGGATGGTTCTCAAAGGAAAATATATAACATCCCAGATGTTTATCTTTCCATATTTTATTGGCTCTACCCCTGGATAGAAATGTTGCAAAACATAATCTTTCACAGCCTCTCCTCCAAGAATAGACCCTGAGAGAAATAGACAAGCCTCTCCTCGAAAAACCTATGAGAAAGTATACATCCTCTACTATTATGGGAACCAATTGGTTCTTAATATGAAATGCCTCGATAGTTGGATCCCATGCTCAAACTAAGAACTCCAAGAGTTATATTTGTTGCCTCATCCCTAAGAATCGGAAGTACTTTAATAGTCCACAATCTCTTAGGGCTATTACTATGCCCAGATAATTTAGGGAAATAATATCATGTTCTTCATTCTCTCTTTCCCTCCATGTAATCGTCATTGTAATCTGATGAATACCTGAAATATAACCATAAGAACCATTAGATTCCATTCAATGCAAAAAATTGAGCAAATTTTGGGCATGATGCAAAAATAAAAAATGAAGATTGCGCCCAACACAACCCTGGACAAGAGATATCGTGTTGTATATGCAGCTAGCATTCATTTTAGCTGCTATGCAACACACCTTTTGATGTCCAAGGGTGCGTTTCCCTCTTTGGGATTAGAATTTACCCTAGGGACCCCAAAACCCTAAAAATTTGCAGTGAAAGGAAATTAAATGATTACTGAAGGAAAGAAAGGGTTCATGGCAATAACCTAGATCAAACGACAATGAAATCCATCCACCTAAACGATCGCAATCAACAACTGAAGTTTTGGGCAAAATCAGGTTCAGAGCTCCAAAATACAAATGGTAACTATGGAATGGTAAAAATGAATAGTACAACTCTTTTTAATAGTCATTTAATTGTTTGAAAATCATATTTATTGCTATGACTATGGTTTTATTATGTTTTTATCATGAAACATGTATTTTTACTCCATTTGATGTTGTTCTGAACAGGTATTACAACTGATGAACAAATTAGTCGTGCAGATTTAGTTCAAGAATGATTTGACCACAAAGTATACTTTTTATCCTTATTTTTCGAGCTTTGTTAAAAATGAAAAAGGATTTGAAGCACACTTTTATCTCTTTTTAGAGCTTTGATAATAGCAAAAAAGGAACCCCTGGAGTCTTCTTTCAGCTCTTTTCAGACTCCAATAATGTGAAAATATTGCCGAGCACTTGTCTTTTCGAGCTCGTAAAAGTAAATGAATTGATATCTACTCAGTATAAGTTTAACCCTTTTCCAGACTGAGATAGATTATTTACGAAAAAGGAATACCTTGGTTGAACATGACTTAAGAGGTTCTCTCAGATATTATTTTACACTTTTTGGGATCTGAGCGACAACTTTACGAAAAAGTACTTATGGAGTTTTCTTTCGTCCTTTTTTTCAAACTCTCTAAATATGAAAAAGGACCTGGCTGCCACTGTCGTTAAGCTCATTAAAACATAAAATAGCGACATGCTTGTCAATCATGGCAAGAATCAAGTTTAATTCATCACTAGACTCATTAAATTATTAAATAGAAATACTTTGTTTTCCTAAAGGGTTGAATTATAGATCAAGCATAGGTTATCCTCCTCAATATTGTTAAAAAATAAAGAGGTACTGGTCGATAAATGTCTGGGGAAAAATTGGGAAAGTGAACAAAAATTTTTACGGTAGTAGGTTGCTCTTGAACATGACACTTCACTCCATCATCGTGACTATTTGGGTTGGGTAATATTCTTGACAGTTCATTCATACTTATGGTTCATCATACCTTCACTTCGGTTTTGGGTCAATGCTGCCAACTCAACTCAGTGTCGCCGATATGTTCAAGAGAAGTCATCCAGTGAATACTCATCCTTCTGCAATACTCATAAACATTCATTCTCATGAAAATCATCCCTGAACATTGCTATATCAAGTCATACCTATCTCTGAAATCAATAACTCCCATTTCACAATAAAGTGACTTCCTGTCGACAACAAATTGTTATCTAGGAAGTTCACTTAGAAACATTATATTCTAGTACCACGAGGCTTGTTACAACATCAACAAGATCCTCACTTCCGGACTTTTGACCGAAAGATTTTGTTTGGCGTTCGACATCAAATAATCTATTCACGCCTTACAAAATGTACTGAAGTACCTTGAAGGCCATTGAAATTAATAGTGGTTCTCTTGCATTTGTTAACAACTCAATTCATTGGCTGGTAATCAAACGACGTCTTTCCATGTTCGACTACAGATCATATATTTGCATGGCTAGAATTGTACTCGAATGATCGAGTGAATGAGATAAGAAGACCCTAGATCTAGTTTCAGCCATCCGGGCTGTGATTTCAGGATTTTTGTACACATCATCTGTACGGTGACCTTACATACAGATCATCATCTAAACATGGGCCTATATCTGTAGGCATGTCTGTATTGGGAAAAATTCCAATGTAGACGACTTTCTAAATTATGTACATGTTATTATAAAGTTTATGTGTTGAGCATGGGAATCCCTTCCCTCAGCAATTTATGATCAAGAGGATATATCATGATGTAATGTATTGTAAGATTGATGCAGGTCGCCACTCCACTTCATCTCCAGCCCATCACAGTGTAAAGCATCTCAATCAAAATATTGTTATTATTATTCTAACTTCATGCTTTAGGCGAAAATTTTTATAGGTAAATTTGGGCACCATTCCCAATGACCTAGTTAACTGGAAATCATCTCCAGAACCAATGAATAGGGTCTATCATCCCCTATCATTTCAGTTGCTACGTGCCCTAAGACAAAGAACAAGGACACATAATCTATGACTTTCATTGCAAAGGTTTCCAAGATTTGAAGTTTATATTATATCATATGAGAGCTCACCAACGCTGCCTCTCAAGGGACAAAGTACATATGCAAGTAACCCCACTCAAGGGTGCTTTGCAAAGCACTTCCTGACACTCATGGGTGTGTTGGTCACATTGGGAGTGAAATTATCATTGTTCCAGAATCTCCACTTGGCCAGTGCCTTCTAGAAGAGTTCACATGTGTCAAACTTCAAATCCATGTTTCCATTTGATACCTCTAAGACTGGGAAAATTTCTTGCCTATTATTAGAAATTCATTGATTGTAAAACTACCTTCAACTCCTCTATAAATTGAGCACAGATCCTAGCGCTTTCTAAGGAAGAATTTGAGTAGAGAAATGTTGATGGAATTTCAATTGAGGAATTGATTTGAGTGACATGTTGCTGGAGAGATGTGCATTGTGATGAGGCTGGGATGCTGCTGGAGATGGTGACACTAAATCAATCACAAGTTTGTAACCTCCCCTTCTATCCATTAATAAAGATTGCTTCTTACTTTTCCACATATGTATCTGTATAATATTTTTTCTTTCACATTATGAATTCTTATCTAATGTATATGGTTCATGATTTCTTGATTTAACTGCATAACTTGAATAGACATCTGTATTATTGCTATCTTTTGCTGTTTAGTGCTCATCTTTGCAGGAAATATTTTGGCGATATAGCTTGGATTTGAAGCTAAAGCAAGAGCAAAAGAAGGAGAATAGGAAGTGCTTGGAGTCCAAGTAAGTTCTTTGATCTATTATGTGTGTCTATTTACTATTAGGAAAAGTAGTTGCAAAGTCTTTAACCTGTTGTTCTAGATGAGCACTACATCTAGGGAAGAATGTTTTATCCGTAATTCATAATTCCGCATAACAGTTGGCGAATACTTTGAAATAACTAGAAAAACTAGCAGAAACCAGTTCAATTATGAAAAATCCAGCCCCACAGGATAGGAACTCTAAGAGAGGTAGAGAAGAAGGGTCCTATATAGCTAAAACTACCACTGAAAATAAGTTCAAATTAATGTACAGGAAGAAGCCAAAATTAAATCCTGTAACTCCAGAAGTTGAAACTATTGAGATCATAGATACTGATACAATGGTAAAAGACAATTCTCCTCATATAGTTTCAGAAGAAACTCACCAGCCTTCAACATCTAAAAGTAAGCTTATTCAAAAGCAGCATAGTGTTGAAGTGTCTTCATCTAGTAAACCATGAGAGAAAGAGCAGGACATCATACATAAGTATAAAGAGATCAAGATCAAGAATGAGGCACTAAAGGCTGATACATATACCCAATACTGGAAGCAGTCACCTAGTGACCAAAGAAGATTGCTTTCTGCATTTTATTACAA
The DNA here is from genome assembly GCA_034641835.2 of Pinus albicaulis. NCBI lineage: Eukaryota > Viridiplantae > Streptophyta > Pinopsida > Pinales > Pinaceae > Pinus > Pinus albicaulis. Next base: position 1,913,931,893 of record CM076578.1, read on the forward strand.
GAATAGGAAGATGCATATGACCTTCCTACAGCCTACAATGAAGCATCCCAAATCATCAACAGATTATAAGAAGACATCATATGAAGTTTAGGCCCAGGATCTTCATCCTATAGACCAGATAGAATTTCACAAGCAAGCTAGTGAAATGTTGTACTCTACCATGACCAATAAATCCATGAGTGTTCAGAAGCTGCAAAATACTCTAGGGAACATCAAAGATCAACTAAAGCTATAAAAGGCTTCCTCACAAGCCAAAGACAACATGATTAAATCTCTAGAAGAGCTGGTCATAGAAGTGGGATATGATACCACTAACATCAAAGTTGCAGATGAACTCATAAAGAAAAAGATTGCAGACATTGCTACATTAAATAAGCAACTCAAATTGCCTCCTAATAAACACCCACAGGCCAAATAAATATTACAGAGTGAAAATAAAAAATATGAGATGATGAACCTCATTCTTCAGTTAATTGCCCAGTTGAAAGAAATGGAAAATGAAATGGATAAGTTAGTATAGGAGAAAGAGGCCAAAAAGGAAGCAATACCTGTCAATGCTATTCCTACAATCACTACAGCCGTTCCTTCTACTCTAGTAGAATCATTAGCTCCATTAATTCCAATAGCTACAACACTGCCTATTACATCAGCAACTACTTCAGCAGTAGAATCATCTATAGTAACATCACAACCTACTGATGAGGAAAGTAAACTAGTGAAAGCAATGCAGGAAATTTCAATCCAGACAAATGAAATAAAAAAAATTAAAGAACAAATCAAAAGTCTGGAGGATGAAAAGAAACTAGTTCAAATCATGCAGAAGAATGAAGTGTAGAAGACAAACAAATTGATAGAGAAAGTGCAGAAGCTGGAAAAAGAACTGACATTGAAAGAACCTCTTGCTCAAGCCAAGCAACAATTGTGGGCCAATATCATTGACTCTGTCAATGATATTTGGCCATCAATTCAATTTATATTGAGCAAAAGGATTTGATCAAGGTAGCAAATGAATCCATTCAGAAAATCAAGGACGAACTTGGTAAGAAGCCATAGGAATCAAATGAAATCATTAAGTTTCTTAATTCCAAGAATAAATAAGAATTAGAGGAAATTGGAATTAATGACATGACAGAAACAATTCTTGAAGTTAGAAAGGTGATTTCTAAAAGAAATTTAATGATACAACTGGAAGAAAAGTGGCAGAACATGGAGCTTGCCATTACTAGATTTATGGTGAAATTTTATGTTTTGAGGTAGAAAGGTCTGCTCGATCCTCTGGTTATCAATGATAGGTTGATGAAACATGAGGATTATGATAAGAAAATAAAAAAAAGTGGCAAAGGAACAAATCAACAATTCATCCATGAAAGGAATTCCAACACGAAAGGTCCTTTATCAGAGTTTTGAGAACATTTTTACCTCCAGCATGAGGTAAAACATTTATTCATTAACAGGCCCAATTTTGCAAAGTATACAGAGGTTGATGATATATTCAGAAGGATGGTAAAAATTAAATTACCAGATGTAGAAGATTGGGAGAAGTTGAGTGATTTACTTTGAAAGGTAAAACAATAAACACAGCAGTCAAAGGTTAAAGTTAAAACACAACAGTAAGTGAAAACATAACAGTCACAGTAAAGAGTATCATAGTTAAAGTGTATCAGATGAAAGTCAGATGGTTAAAGTCAAAACAGAGTAGACAAAGCATAGTGAAATACAACCAATGTAAAGGACTCTCAACAACAGCCAGCTTTGAGCAAACAGTCAGAGAGGAATCAACGAAAATATCAATAAATCAAACAACAAATCAATAAAAGCAGGGACATATTGCATTAATTAGATAGTTGTCTCTATCTTCTTGCATGAAGATATTTATTTTTCCTTGAATAGTTCCTAAGTCAGTTAGGATATTTTGTAATAAGTTTTTGTATAAATACTTCACAACTTGAAGTAGTGAGTGTGGATTGTGGATTACTAAACATTTCTATAGATGTATTGATCTGAACCAAAGGGTTCTTTGTACCATTTTCAAGTCAGCAGAATAGATTGAGCAATAAAGACATTATATTACTAGATTCATGTGTTGAACCACATTTAGTGAAGTAATTTCAACTGTTCTCTGTTATTTTCTTGAAGTTTTCACATACATAAATTTTTTTTGAATCTAAATGTATAACATGAGTTTTATTTCAGAATTTGTTTAAAAACACTTTGTCTTGAACTGTTATTTCATTTATATGTTTTCTTCTAATATCCAGAGTAGGGAATTATTAATTTCTCCCTAGTTTTGATTGACCTCTGTCATTTCACTCATTATCTGGATCTGAGAATCCTTAATTTCTCTCTCATCCCAATTGAAACCATTTCATCACTCAGCTTAAAGATATAAATCAGCTCAGCTATCTTGCCCAGTGAAAACTTCCTTTAGACCTTGGTCCTGCTTCTGTTGCTTGATACATTGACTCCATTAGCCCTATGGTAAGTAGACCTTCATCTATCCACCTAAATAATTTATTCCACCACCGAACCAAATCAAAACCAAAACCCAATTAATCCTACATAACTAGCCTAAAATCAACTAAAATAAACCAAGTTAAATCATAAAGAGAGAGCCCTCTTTGAGCATTAGGAAGGCTAGATCCTAAAGCTTAAAAGTGGGTTTGTGGTTACCTCTAAAATTTCCTTAACTAAAAAGTAGAACATCCCTGGGAAATTAGTGGAGTGATAAAATATGATACCAGTCCCTATTGTGCCTGTGGCTAGGGCCCTCTCTTGTCCTTTATGTGCCTGTGACCAAGATAATCTTCTAAAATGACTTGGTCCCTAGGAGATCAGTTTCTATTCGAGCTAGCCAGTACAAATCAACACACAAAGGCAGGAAACTTAACCCCAAAAGGAGCCAAGACCAAAACCCCCTTGAAGATACTTCCCAAGTGGTCCCCAAGTGATAAAAAAACATTTGTATGTGTTCCAATTATGCTATATCGCACCACCTAAAACTAGGCGGAATGGGTCATGTCACCCCACCTAGCCCAAGTGTGACCTCGTGCTCAACCCTCTTGTAAGAAGGGTTCCCAGAATACACTACTGCAAATGGATTTTACTCCCTACCGCAAGCTACTAAGTTTCTTTTGTGGTCTTGGAGCGGTTAACTCACACTCCTATCTCCAAGACTCTAGCCTAAGCTAGTGTTGGTGTACTACTAGTGAAAGAAAAAGTTGAATCTAGTTAACTTTATTATCATGTTTATTTTAGTCCATCTATTGTCATTTACTATCCACTGGCACCATCATTTGCGTTGCCCTTGAACATGACACTTGTTTGATTCATTATCTTATAGTTGGGTTTTAGCTTGCCTAGGAGACATACCATTCATATGAGTCTTTTTACTCCTCTGGTTGGTTAATCTTCCAGTCATATTGATCATGCTTCGATGCCTCCTGCATCGTTGCATGATATCACATGGTGCTTATTTAGTCATGCTAGCAATTCACTCTTATGTCATGCCATTATGTGTTAAAGGGAAGTCTCAGCCTGTGTCAGCCATTTGCAGTAGCCTGTTGACCTATTTGCGTCATCCATCCCTGTGTCAATTGTACTTCATCACTTCATGACTTCATCCATACATCACATCATCCCAGTTTGTTTTGTGTCATACGATGGGGGATAAATTAAGGCCCTCCTTCAATGGATACTCCCATGTCGACTTCAACTCATTATCCAGGAGATTGATCTAGGAACCGGTAGTACCTTGGAGCTTGCAGACCTCAAAGGCAGGCTTCCTCACGATCGATAGTGGGTTCATATAATTGGATCCTGATTGGTCAAGTTCACTGGTGTTTGACATTAGATCATCTATTCAAACATAGTGGAATGTACTAGGTACCTTGGGATCCATTTTCCTCATTGGTGGATTCCCTCATGTCTGTTACTGGCTTACCTAATTTGCTGGTAATCAGGCAGTTTATACCTTGATTGACTTTAGCTCATTTATTCACATGTGTAGATCCATACCATTGGGGTTATGTCCTATACCCTGGGATAAGGATATCTCACTCTTATATGGCATCCTTCTTGGGTTGCGTTGGAGTTATGTATCATTTATGTACCTTGAGGGCTATCTCAGACACTTCTCTATCTGTCATGTGTCCATAGTCCTACTGATGTATACTGTGAAATAGTTCCACGATTGTATTTATTAGTGGATATGATATTTTCAGTGACTCACATGGATCCATTGTGTATGTGTGTCATGGCCATGTTCTAACAATTTATGTCATGGATCCACAATGTATGTTTGGCGGACATGTTCAATTTTCTCTTATGATCGAGCATGGGTATGCCCGCCTCAGGGATTTTATCAGCACAATTGAGACTTCAACTCCATTTTCTTCTTATCTATGTCCTTGGCTTTGTTTTCCCACTGTCATTTTGACCTCTGAGTTTTTTCATAATGTATTTTGGCCATCAACCCCTCATTTTGACCTCATATATTAGGGGTCATCCGTTATTAGTGTATTTTTCTACCCTTGGATCACTGACCCTTAGCCTTCATGGTCATACGAATTTTTCCTAACATTGGGTGAATTTTTGAGCCAGTTTGACCTTTAGTCAGAGGAAGGTAGGATTGTGCCTGCGACCAAATCCCTATAGTTGCTACCATGCCCTCTTGTGCCTATGGCTAGGGACCTATTTTTCCCTTTATGTGCCTGTGACCAAGGGAATGTTATAAAATGACTTAGTCCCTAGGAGATAAATTTGATTCCTCATCTATTCGAGCTGGACAAGACTCATCAATTAGAATCTTATGTAACTTCTCTTCGTCCCAAGCGTCCGTATTCATCCTTCCAGGACCTCTCTTCTAGCTATTTATACTGGATCATTTGAGAGGTTCAGGATATTTTTGGAGGGCCATGCTAGTTTTTAGATCTATATTACTACTGGAGAGCTGAGATCTTGATCCTATGCTACCATTTTGCTGCTAGATAGAGAGCTTGTGAGTTCTTGGTTATATTTCTATTCTCTTCATGCTCATTTCTTATATGTAGTGGGAAATTTATACCTGATCGCAAAGAGAAAATGAGGAAGCAAATGTATAATCACTGTTCATTTTATATGATTAATGAAGATCTATGTTCTCTCCCTTATATAATTATGTTTTCAATAGATCTTGTGATTAGTTTTTATTTTTGTTAATCTAACGATCTTCTGAGGAAGATCATTTTCCGTCCTTTAGAGTTTGTGATTGTGTGTAGGTATTGAGATCGATTACAGATGAAGCAGATCACTTGAGTGGATCACGAGGATTTCGCTATGAACTCAAGATCCATCCCCAATCTTCGAGGGGGCAAGGTGTCATTTCTCTTCTTCATAGTGTAAAATTGATTACATGCTGCTTGATGATCATAAGGGATTGGAATCTCTTTTGTCTTCTTAGTATTGTCTCTATCTGTCTACTGATATAATCATACACTAGATCATGAAGCAACAACTTCTTGCAATTTCTAATGCAACAATTATGAAAAATAACCACATATCTTAGAGAAATATCTTCAACCCATAAACAAATCGAGATGTGAAAAGACCTTTGGACATGAACCAATGATGCACAAAAATGAAATCCTTTATTATGCAAATCCATCCATCAGTTTATATCGATATTTATTATTTTAAAACCCTAAAATGAATCCACCATTAACCTGCAAAAGAGAGATAAAACCCTTAAATGGCCAAAATAAAAGATAACAAATCTTGAAAAAGAATGAGGAATAATAGTAAGAATGGAAAATTATAATATTAAATTCTATAGTGGTGAGAAATGAAATTATGAAGTGGTTTCAACCCTATTGGTTCTTGCGTATATTCATAGATCCATGATTCTCTCCAACTAAAGGGAGCACTAGTTCTATTAAAAAATTATATATTACAGAGCAATGCAACACATAAAATATGCGGAAAACACAAGCACACAAAACACATAAAACCAGAGAGACACAGATATACGTGGTTCACCCAGTTTTGGCTACATCCACCCCGAACAGCCAGTCCTTACTTTCTATTATCCAGCAAAATGAAGAGACACAACCGACAACAGATCCGCTGTAATATCCTTTGTTCTCTCTCACAATCTCCTTATCAGTTTCTTGCTATGAGAATACACATACAATACACATCCGCAATACAATACCCTCATACAAGTGAGGGGTTTCTTTCTAGGGAAAAAAACCCTAAACTAAACATAACTTCTACCGTCAGATCATCCGCCTAATGAATGACCCAGATTGACTAGAAATTACTATACTTTTACAAGGAAATTTTACATCTGTTTTTAACTTCAGGGGCGCTACCCCCGAAACCCCCTGCCAAAGGGGGGGCTCCATAAAGTCGTAGCCGCCCCCCCTGGACCCCCCAGGCACCGTTTAATTACAAGTGGCATTTCCGCTCCATTAAGATATAGGGGTCCAACGCTGTGATATAAAATAAACAAGATAATCAAGCTCCACACCCAACAAGTTCTTCGTGACCAAAACAAAGAATTTGATCTCCAGGAATACCAAGGAAGAATCTTGTACATCTCAAAACAACACCACTGAATCTAGAAATACAAGGGGCTAAAAACCTCTTTGGAACTACACCCATGTTGTGCAAAATTTTATAAATTTCTTAGTTAATCTTTCCCATAATTTTCCAACCATATTAATTGTTGTGAAACCCTAAATTAGATACTATAAGTATCTTGAAAAATAGAGGTAAACCATTGAACTAACACAAAAAATAAGAAAACAAGAAATTATGTACAATAATGAGAAATGGAATTAGCAGAAATGATATTAATAATGGGGAGAAAGCACTACAAGGAAAAGACCCTCTAGCGGATGTTTTTGAGGAACCCCACAGAAAAATACCCCATACATCCATTTTTAGCGGAGGTTACCAGAGGAGGTTGGCGGGTAGAGGGTTTTGCAGATGTTTTCCACTCAGTGCGCTTATCATTAAACATTGCCCCGGTGCTTTGCAATACCGAAAGCACCGGTGTGCACAAAAGAATTGGCACACTGGATACCGTGCACTTCGTCCACACCCACCCGATGCATCGTATTATTCTATAGCATCGGTGCTTCTCAAATCTTCTACGCCGGTGCATTATAAAACACTGCGCAAAAACCGAAACCACCCGGTGCGGTAGAAAGAAACCGCACCGGTGCATCATAAGACAATGTGCCAAAACACAAATCGACTGGTGCATTTGTAAGAAAAAGAACTAGTGCACCTATAAACCACACACACCGGTAAAGGATTAAATTAAAAACAAAAAAAATTACGGCAAAAAACCTGTATTTTTCATTTTCCAGTGCTCTTGAGCTCTCAATTACCAGTGCATGCTCTACCATAGAACGCACCGGTACGCACAGAACATTGGCACACTGGACAGCGTGCACGATGTACACACCTGCTCGGGGCGTCCTATTACGGTTATGCACCGGTGCTTCAGTACTCTTCCGTGACAGTGCATCATAAAACACTGCGCCAAAATAGAAACGTGCCAGTGCGTTATTATCCAAGAGCACCGGTGCACCTATAAAATTCACGCACCAGAATAGCATTAAATAAAAAAAATTAAGGCCAAAAAAATGGTGCTTTGAGACTATTCCGCACTGGTGCGTTACGAATATTCTTCCCCGATGCATCATCAAAACATTGCGCCAAAACTGAAACATCCTGGAGCGGTGTTAGGGAACCGCCCCAGCGCATTATTAACAACGCGCCAAATGTGACATCGCTCGATGCGGTTTTAAGCAAGCGTATCGGTGCGCCTAGAAAACCCCGCGCACCCGAACAAGGTTAAATAAAATACAATTTACGGCCAAAAAACTGCATTTTTCACTTTCCTCAGTGCTCCAGAGCTCTCAAGCACTGGTGCCATTTCCCCTTCTCTGATCCGCCCTGACATTGGTGCTCTCATTACACCCATTGCACGCACTGCTGCTCTACATTGGCCACCAATATCCAGCTTTCATTTTGAAAAAAGGTGGTCAAATTTTCTTTTGAAAATTTTACAGCCAATATGCCTCCTCGATGGTGAAATATATAGGTATTTTTCTAGTTTTTCAATAATTAAGCCTTTTAGCGGATTAGAATTTGAAATAACCTTGAAAATAACCATTAAAAGAGAGAAAAAAAAATTGTCGCACGGTGCGCCGGAGCTGTTCGGCTCGCAACAGATAGCGGTGCTACCTGTAAAATTTACAGGCCGCATCAACTTCGGTGCTAACGGTATCCGCACTGTTTCCGGGGCAATTCCAAAAGGTGCCCCGCATAAATTTAAATTAAAAAAATAAAATGCGGTGTGCTCATTTAGCCAGGCGCACTGTTGACCATGGGAATCCCAGTGCGGTGCGTTGATGGAATTATCTGCCCCGGTGTATGTCAGCGCACCTCATTCTGCATTTCGAGAGGGTAAACGGTGCGGCCAGGTAAAAGACCGCACCGTTGACTATGTAATTGTCATGAAGTCGGTGCACTGACACGACTATATGCTCCGAGGCGTATATTTCAATTAGCGCACCACTATTTTGAACTTAGATAGTCAATGGTGCTTGAAAAATAGACAACTGCACCGAGGCCGGTGCGTTGTATTTCAAGGGGCACCGACACTGGTGTGATACAAACATAAGCCGCACCGCCACTGGTGCGTGACTGTTTTTGTGGCACACCGAATGGTCTGTTTGTTTTTTTTTCAAAAAATATATACATATGTATATTCCTAAATACATGTTTTTTTTAATAAATTTTATTTATTTAATATGTCAATGCTTTAGAGAGAAGAGGAGGAACAACAACAACAACAAGCTGAACAATATGACATGATTCGCCAATGGGAGGCCTGAGAGAGGGAGAGAGATGCATACCCTCACCCTATTACAATAGATACCCAAGGGATCCTTAGGCAGGTAGGCCTCCTCAAGTTCTATGAGGAGGCTACTTCCCTAAAGGCCCATAGTGTGTTTTTGAGATATCTTATCTGCTGGTGGAATGCCCACCGACAGGATTTCCAGGTTGGTCCTGACCAGTGGTACACACCCATTGAGGAAGATATTTATTTTATTACAGGACTATTGAGGAGAGGGGTGGATTTTCCCTCATTCCCAGATGTGCCAGCTGGTTGTGTATCAGGGAGTCAGTTAGTTTACTCCAAGAGATACATTGGAGCACATGTACTGTCTCCTTCAAAGTTTCAGGTACTTGGAGGTCGGTTACGTATAGGTGCATTTGGTAGATAGGATGTGCAATTGATGCAGGCCTAAACCTGCAAATACCCAGAATCTTCTCCAACTCTGTCCTATTCAACATATATTTCATTCACCGTCCAATTGTTGATTCCAATCTGGGATAATTCGTACATTTCCCAATCTAATTAACATTCAACACATTCCTTTCGGTTTTAAATCGAAAATAGCAAACTAACACTCACTTTCTTATAATTATTTCCCAACCTGCCTCACGGAATTTCAACAACTCTCCATAAATCCATTTATCAACCTTTTCATTCAATTAAACACAAATCTTCAGTTGGCACAATGCGCCCATCATCTCAACTTACAATAAAACAAGATGTGCCTTAAACTGACAATTTAATACCCCTCTCTATTTCAAAATGCTGCATCGATTTTCATCGCTTTTGTAAAAGCAATTCTTAGTCGGAAGATCCCGCTTCTGCAATTTCTCATTCCATTCAACATTATAATAGATCTGCCTTCAATAAATACAGATATGCTTACCATGAGTATTTATGCAATTTGAGTGCGCCCTCTCCTTTGCTGATGTTGTGGATTGGCTCCACGATTTTAATTATAAACTCTGATTTAACCATGCACCATAGTTCCTCAGATTTTAATTGTTGTATCAACTCCTGCAAAACTCAACGCAATCTCAAACTCTGCAAAGCCAATATATAAACACAAGCTTTGATCAATTTCACAAATAATTGATCACTCATCAATTCACCTCTTCGACAACTTCAGCGCATGGTTTCTGGACTTTAAACCTTTTAATTTATTAACCATGGACCTTTATAGATATCAACCATCTTTTAATCATTTAAACACAGCACTGAGCGCCTTTTAAATAACCACGTCTCTAAAGATGTCGACGGTTTCACAATTCAACCCAACTCTCGATGCGATACCACTCCTTTCTGCTCCGATCCAAATTCACTTGGAATCGGTAATTACTAATCGGCGATCAGCACCATTGCCACACTGTTCCAATCCGATTTTATTGGATCGCACCCTGCAAAAAATGAAATTCCACTGCGATTTTACTGGTCTAACGTCTATTCCATAACGCCAATGCACTATTTATCAGCGATTGCAAATCACTATTTGCAATCACACACTATTGATTGTCCACCGAATCTGATTGAACCGGTACTGAATCAACCCGTAATTCACCGAATTCTCCTGACATGCCAACACTGTCGACCATTACCACAGGCCGATGCGATAACAATATATTTATCGCAACTCCACTTCTCTGATCTGTCACTATATAATATCTACCGGTGGTTTCAAGTTGCCATTTCAAAATCTACGAGTGTTGACTACGCCTATAATTCCGATGCGAAGATATAGGAGTATCCGCATTGGTATCATATCAGAGATCAGAACTCACGGACTTAATTTCCATAACTCCGATCAGATTCCACAACGCCTATCGAACTTTCAACCCGATTCACCTTCAAACCTGATCTATGACAAATTGCATCCGTTTCTTTGTGATTTCGGTGCGATACGTGACTCCACTCCTCGCCGAGGTGGATCTGACAATTTACACAGTCAATACATATATTACCTAGAGTCGACTCAAAAAGTTCTGTGTAATCAATTTTACACCAATTCCTCCGTTTGAATGACTGTTCTAGATCACAATTTCCGATTACCGATTATTCCAGCAATTGTCTTAATCACGGATGATCTTATACTTTAAAACAAAAGAACACTCACACTAACATAATTTCAAGAAATTATACAAAGAACCAATATCCAAGCTTTATGCCAATTATACAATGATACATAGAATATTAATTGTATTCATAACAAGTAGAAACAGAATCTCGATCTTATGTCCAGTAACACAAGAAATCGATTTCTGTCAAAACAAAATCAAACCACACACGACTCTGAGCTTCTGCTCCACATCTCCCTAATCTCTCTCTCTACTGAAGATACAAGAAGACTCAATTTATACAATTAAATGGTTCCATGAATCAATTCTGATTCTGAACCAGAAATATCTCCTAAAAATCTCTTCAAATCCACTCCAATGCTAAATCAAGCTTTTAAAACTCTATTTTAGCCAAATAAATCTAACTATTTGGCCTGATCTCCATACAAGGAGGATCACTCAGCCACCTACACCCTATCCTCATTTTTAACAATAAATAAACACTCTCATATATTTAAACAAATAATTAAATTAAATTATTTTCTTTCAGCCCCTTGCTAGTCACAACATGTGACCATGCTATCACATTGCTGACTAGCCTGAATGCTCCTGCATCAGACTCCCAAAGTTGAAAGTTTCCATGACCTCCTGGTTATGTGTTTCTTCTACTGTCCATCCAGTATCCCAAACTTTACTTTGTAACTGGTCATCACTTTCATTATGCTGCTGATTTAATTCTTCTGCCACTCTCACTTCTGTTCCTCCAGGTTCCCAAATCTTAATTTGCTGTTGTCCTCTGTTCTTGCTGATACAAATTCCTGTAGTCAATTTCTCATTCTTGCTGTCCCTCTTCTCATCTAATTTCATCTTCCATAATTTCTCAATTTCCTTCTTACCATTTGTCTTTAACTGAACTCCACTGACATCTGTATGTTGTACATTCTCTTTTTGTTTATCTTCAGCTCCTTCAATCATGACAATTTCCCTGTCAATACCATCATTATCAAAATCATTAAATACAAGTTCAAAATATCTTTCTGTTTCAGCCATTTCTTCCAGTAATCTCACTTCTTCATCAACATGCATAAGCACATTGTCCAATCGCTGTTCATCACCTGTCAAACCTGAAAACATGCACAACATGTCAGTTTCAAAAATACAAGGCTCTTCATTCGAAGCCTCAATGATCAACTTCTCATGCTCCTCTGAACTATTCTGATAGTTCACTAAATTTTTGAGAAATTCTTCCTCAACAACTCTGATTTCTTCCTCATCAAAGAAAACTTTTGGGACTGCAACTTCTTGACTATACTTGGCAACTTCATCATAAGTTTGTAGAATACCTTCCTGTTCTACACAACTTCTTCCAATACTCAGTTTATCCAAATAAGACAATAATGCCTCTTCCTCTTCTCTGAGAAGACTTTGATCTTTCAAAGATTTCCTTGGCTTACCTTCTTCAGCTAAGTTCTCGGTGTCAGCTTTCCTTCTCTCCACTTCATAAATCTGCAATGCATTTGTTTCCTTTCCTGTTTCCATCTCCCATTTGTCTCCTATCCATGCCAAAATTTCTTCAAATATAATCCAATAAGTTTCCAGTAAAAGAAGACATAACCATTCAGCCATACCTTTTAATTTTCTCCACCAATTGAAGTCTTGAAAGTCCTTATGCATCTCTTTTCTTACTTGTCTTGCCTCTGCTCCTTTCACTTTTTCATACACAGGTTCAAATCCTTTAGGCTGCATACCTGCAAATTTACATTCACAAAAATAATTAATCCCAAAAATATGAGATCCTCTTGTCTGTGCAGATGATGTCAACACATTCCTCTCATTCTGATCTGCATAGATCAGTTCTTCTCTACCGTCATCACTGTCTTCGTCCCCAAGGAGAGATCCTTTCTCTGGTTCGCAAATGTATCCTATTTCTTCATTCTCAGTTGTTTGAAGTAATAATTTCTCAGCAAACAATTCTCTTACAGGCCATTTAACTCTTCTTCCCACATAAAATCCTCGTTTCCATGTTTCTCGAATTCCTTTCAATACCAGCTTCTCCAAATGACTGAGTTCTGCCTTCATCTCAGCCAGCTCTATGTCCCTTTCTTCTTTACTCATTCCTTTGAGTCCAACTGCGAGTCCAACTGCTTCAGCACTCTTTTCCCTATGTCTGTGACTTTCCTTTGTACCCCTGTCATGACCATCAGTAGTCAATTCCTTTCCTTCATCTGGTGAACTTTCCTTGTTCACTAGTGAGCTGCAACTAACCTTTTCCATTTCGCCTGTAACAAGTCTCCTTCATGCCTCACCAAACTTTCCTGAGTTTAGCCTTTTGGCACCTCTTGGTTCTTTCCTCGAACCTTTCACTGACTAACAATTCTACCCAGCACCCTTCTTGCTGGAATTGTTATCTCTTGTCCACAATCACAATTGTGGAGCTGCTTTAGGCTCTGCATCTTCAATTGCTCACTTCCTTTCTTCATTCAGTAAATTTGTTACTGTCGGGTCTTTTCACCTTTATTCTTCTGGGAATTCTTCTTGCCCGATCTTCTTTACATAGCTCATATGCTATGATACTGGTACAACTCATTTCACCTTTCAGCAAATCCACTGCTTTCACTGACCTGCACAATCTTTTCACACCAAATCAGTCATGCAATCAACTTAAACATTCTTACCAGATCTTCCGGGCATTTTCTGCTTCTCCATTCTGACCTCAACGTTGTTTGTAATCTGATCATCATCTTCATCAACATCCTTTCTGGCAATTATACATCTGCTAAATTTAAAATTCAGTTTTCAAAAACAATCTTTTCAGAGCGTTACCTGCTCTGATACCAAAAATGATGCAGGCCTAAACCTGCAAATACCCAGAATCTTCTAAAACTCTGTCCTATTCAACATATATTTCAGTCACCGCCCAATTGTTGATTCCAATCTGGGATAATTCGTACATTTCCCAATCTAATTAACATTCAACACATTCCTTTCGGTTTTAAATCGAAAATAGCAAACTAACACTCACTTTCTTATAATTATTTCCCAACCTGCCTCACGGAATTTCAACAACTCTCCATAAATCCATTTATCAACCTTTTCATTCAATTAAACACAAATCTTCAGTTGGCACAATGCGCCCATCATCTCAACTTACAATAAAACAAGATGTGCCTTAAACTGACAATTTAATACCCCTCTCTATTTCAAAATGCTGCATCGATTTTCATCGCTTTTGTAAAAGCAATTCTTAGTCGGAAGATCCCGCTTCTGCAATTTCTCATTCCATTCAACATTATAATAGATCTGCCTTCAATAAATACAGATATGCTTACCATGAGTATTTATGCAATTTGAGTGCGCCCTCTCCTTTGCTGATGTTGTGGATTGGCTCCACGATTTTAATTATAAACTCTGATTTAACCATGCACCATAGTTCCTCAGATTTTAATTGTTGTATCAACTCCTCTTCGACAACTTCAGCGCATGGTTTCTGGACTTTAAACCTTTTAATTTATTAACCATGGACCTTTATAGATATCAACCATCTTTTAATCATTTAAAGACAGCACTGAGCGCCTTTTAAATAACCACGTCTCTAAAGATGTCGACGGTTTCACAATTCAACCCAACTCTCGATGCGATACCACTCCTTTCTGCTCCGATCCAAATTCACTTGGAATCGGTAATTACTAATCGGCGATCAGCACCATTGCCACACTGTTCCGATCCGATTTTATTGGATCGCACCCTGCAAAAAATGAAATTCCACTGCGATTTTACTGGTCTAACGTCTATTCCATAACGCCAATGCACTATTTATCAGCGATTGCAAATCACTATTTGCAATCACACACTATTGATTGTCCACCGAATCTGATTGAACCGGTACTGAATCAACCCGTAATTCGCCGAATTCTCCTGACATGCCAACACTGTCGACCATTACCACAGGCCGATGCGATAACAATATATTTATCGCAACTCCACTTCTCTGATCTGTCACTATATAATATCTACCGGTGGTTTCAAGTTGCCATTTCAAAATCTACGAGTGTTGACTACGCCTATAATTCCGATGCGAAGATATAGGAGTATCCGCATTGGTATCATATCAGAGATCAGAACTCACGGACTTAATTTCCATAACTCCGATCAGATTCCACAACGCCTATCGAACTTTCAACCCGATTCACCTTCAAACCTGATCTATGACAAATTGCATCCGTTTCTTTGTGATTTTGGTGCGATACGTGACTCCACTCCTCGCCGAGGTGGATCTGACAATTTACACAGTCAATACATATATTACCTAGAGTCGACTCAAAAAGTTCTGTGTAATCAATTTTCAACCAATTCCTCCGCTTGAATAACCAAGGCTCTAGATCACAATTTTCGACAATGATTATTCCAGCAATTGTCTTAATCACAGAAGATCTTATACTTTAAAACAAAAGAACATACAGACCGACATAGTTTCAAGAAATTATACAAAGAACCAATATTCAAGCTTTACGCCAATTATACAATGATGCATAGAATATTAATTGTATTCATGACAAGTAGAAACAGAATCTCGATCTCATGTCTAGTAACACAAGAAATCGATTTCTGTCAAAACAAAATCAAACCACACACGACTCTGAGCTTCTGCTCCACGTCTCCCTAATCTCTCTCTACTGAAGATACAAGAAGACTCAATTTATACAATTAAATGGTTCCATGAATCAATTCTGATTCTGAACCAGAAATATCTCCTAAAAATCTCTTCAAATCCACTCCAATGCTAAATCAAGCTTTTAAAACTCTATTTTAGCCAAATAAATCTAACTATTTGGCCTGATCTCCATACAAGGAGGATCACTCAGCCACCTACACCCTATCCTCATTTTTAACAATAAATAAACACTCTCATATATTTAAACAAATAATTAAATTAAATTATTTTCTTTCAGCCCCTTGCTAGTCACAACATGTGACCATGCTATCACATTGCTGACTAGCCTGAATGCTCCTGCATCAGCAATGTCTCTCACTTATCATTTCGACCATTTCGCACAACACCAGTGACGGGCAACGCATTAGTTGCTCGCTTTTATATTATGTTGATTCTTTAGTACAACAACCATGACTTGTCAGGTGGTCTGCCATTTTTTTGCAGCATTTTTGTACGGCCTTAGATAGATGTCGTGCTCATGCACAAGGGAGGGTCAACTTCCCTTTTGATTCAGAGTTTTTTTTTTACTTTTTGAGAGGTTTCCAGAGATGAGACCTAGTCTTGTTCGATAGCCTCATAGGTCGATGTTTGAGGCACGAATGCACATGTGGGGGCAGATGATGCCCAAGAGGGAGACACTATGTTTCCAGCCAGGATATGGCATGATGCACTAGACTTACTAGCCAGTGTTGATAGGCTGCATCCATTCATTATGGTCCCATGTCCTTATGCTGGATTAGATTGACGAGGGTGTCCCAACATCCTCTTCATAGATGATGAGCCACCAGATGATAGAGGTAATATTACTGTTTTATTTATATTTATTCTAACATGTTCTTTAACTTGTTTTTATTAAATTATATAATGAAATTGTCTAATTATTGTTGTGTACTTGTATATATTTTGCAGACATTGGCTCTTTTGATGGCAAGGAGATGTCGGATCCACCACATGATCCAGGTGTGGATCCTGATGATGATCAGGACATGGCCGATGCCAAGGATGATCATGACCAGGATGAGGCTGGTGCAACAGAGAGACATGCTCCTGCCCATGGTGCATCGGTACCGCCTTTTACTAGGCGCGGTCAACCTGAGACTAGATATAGGATGGAGTTGGGCAACCAACTCTGTGCATGGATTGTTGATGTGGGCATCAGGCCCGCTCATTACAGAGACATATAGGCTGATGATAGGCTGTTATGGATGTGGAGAGGCATGCCGCATGAAATGTACGGCTTGATGCCGCATGTCGTAGGAGCTACGACAAATATTATGAAACTGAGGAGGACTGTCTGTAGCTATAGGCGTAGTTGAGCCACGACACGTGATGGACAGTCCGTGAGCAACGACTCACATGCATCTCATGATCGTTCACCTCGCGCCGCACCTGATGAGTATGAGGCTCCACTAGCAGCATCTAGCAGCAGTCATCATGGAGATGAGGCTAGACCATCGGCCATGTCCAGTCAGTAGCTTGCTGCAGCATCCATCAGTACTAGTCATGATCATGAGCAGGTGCCTGGACCATCGACCGTCAAGGATGGACTATTGACTGAGTAGGCCTCCACTACTACTGCTTATGTTGATGTTGTACTACCACTAGCTGTCGATGCATCCATCAGTACTAGTGATCATGATCATGAGTAGGCTCGACCATCAACCGTCGAGGCTGCACCCTTTATTGAGAAGACCTCCACTTGTATTGCTATTGATGTTGTTATACTACCACCAGCTGATCCATGAAATTTATATTACAGTTGTATATTTTTAACATTATTAAGTTATATATATATATGGTCCATGTATTTTATGTTCATGTTGCACTTGTAATTAATTTACATGTTGGTGATCATCATGATGTGGCACATATTGTTAGGTCATGCTAGATATGTTCATTTAATGTTTAGCTTGCAGGTATATGTGTATATGTGATAGCATGAGTTATTTGACATGAGATGTATATTTGATGTTTGTGTTGTGATGATGCTAATATATAATGTTAATTTGATGTTTGAATGTGTTTTTTAGTCAAATATGATGTTTGTATGATGGTTATCATGACCGTGATAATGTTTATTAATTAATTTAATATTAAATGACCATGATATTTATTAAATATTATGTCGTGATTGTATTTGAAATTTAAATTTTAATTGTATGTAAAATTTTAAAATTATATTTGTATTTGTACTAATTGTAATATTAACTATAATTGTATGTAAAATATTTATTAATGTAAAATTTTAATTGTAATTGTAATATTTAATAAATTGTGAAATGATTGTAATTGTATATATGGAAAATTGTAAAATTGTAATTGTAATTCTAATTGTATGTAAAATTTTAAAATTGTAATTGTATTTGTAATTGTAATTTTAATTAAATTGTATGTAAAATATTTGTAAAATTGTAATTGTAATTGTAAATGTAATTCTACGTAAAATTGTAAATGTAATTGTATGTAAAATTCTAAAATTGTAATTGTATTTGTAATTGTAATTTTAATTGAATTGTATGTAAAATTTTTGTAAAATTGTAATTGTAATTCTATGTAAAATTGTAAATGTAATTGTATGTAAAATTAAAATTGTAATTGTAATTCTAATCGTAATTCATGCACGTGAAATTAATGTAAAATTGTAATTGTAGTTGTATGTAAAATATTTGTAAAATTTTAATTCTATTAATGTGAAAATTTTAATTGTATTAATGTGAAATGATTTTATTAAAATATTTAAATTTGTAAATTTGCAAATAATTGTAAAATGACAAATCTAGAAAAATACGAATTTTTGTAACATAATAAAGTTTAGAAAATAATGAAAATAAATTCATGTACTTTAGAATTATCATTATTTTTTTATGATCTTACATAAAAAAAGGAACTTTATAAAGTCCGGCGCGCTTATCATCATAACATGCACCGGTGCGTCGTATTACTAAGACGCACCGGTGCTTCACAACTTTTCCACATTGGTAATGAATAAATGCAAATAAAAAAAAACGCAACTCTATTTTCTTTAAGTGAAAAAAAAGCGGCAATTTGAAAAATGGGCAGCAAAATATTTTCAAAAATCTAATTTCATAAAATAATTCTTTAAATACTAAGCACTTTTCATTATTTCACTATTTTTGCTAAAATTTTCAGCTAGATATTTGCAGGAGACAGACCTAGAGCAAGAGAGCATGAGGCCACTGTGGAGCAGCGAAATACGTTCGAACAGAAGTATTCAGACAATCAGAAACCAAAACTTTGGTGATTCAAAATCTGTATCATAGAATTTCAAACTATCTCGTGATTAAATTTGATTATTTTTTTTACTTTTCTTTTGTAGTTTTTTTACTTTTTTTGCAGTTTTATCCATTTTTACCCTAAACCCTTCAATTTTTTGTTTTTGCACTTTCGTCTCCCTATTTCTGTGATTTCAGAATTAGGGTTTTTCATTTTATATTGACGTTCAACCCACGGGACGACTTGCATAGTCGGATCCCAATCCATTCGGCCATTGTGTGAATTTTTCGAAAAAATAGATTTTTCTTTATCGGTGCGCCCTGCGTATGCTACCATCGGTGCGCCCTGCGTATGCTACCGCATCGGTGCGCTGTATTATACAGTGCACCACACAAGTAATATGTAGTAAAAAAATTGAAAACATTTTTTCTAAATCCGTGCGCCATATCTGAAATAGAGCACCGGTGCTCCATTTAACGAGGATAGCACCGTACGGTGTATTACACCATTTTTGCGGTGCATTTATAATACCCCATGCACCGTATGATCTATTACACTGTTTGTGCAGTGCGTTTGTAATACCCAACGCACCGTACGGTCTATTATACTATTTTGCTGTGCATTTTTAATATCCCCACGCACCAGCTGTGGTGCGTACTTCATGAAAGGCGCATCGGTGACTTAAAATTTATTTTCTACTTGAAAAGTTGAGAATTTATTTATAAATATATTAATGAATGATATGGTATAGGTTTCAGATTAATAAAGAAATGACTGACAAGAGATCAAGTAACAAAAATACTGTTAACACATCAAGAAAAGCAAAAAAGGTAAGTTCTTTGTAAATTCTTTATAAAAAATATTATTTTTGAACTATATGTAAGTTTAAATAATATATATTGTTTACTATGTATCATGTAGAGCCACAAAATGATGAAGCTCGATATGATTATTTCTGATCTAGGACCAGAAGAGCGTAAAAGTTTAATGGAAAAATTGCAAAAGGATTAATCAAGTGAATGAAAAAATATTATCGATCCAATATGAGTTTCTTTTTTTAATTATCATTTATAATATATTTAAAATTATTAGATAACATGTGTCAAACAGTCTACTAATTCACATCTGTTTAATGTTCTACATGGACCAACAACTCAGAAAATGATTTTTTTTCTAAGAAAAGAAGAAAATAGAACATGCAAATGAAAATGAATTGCTCCTTATCTCATCTGGAGTGATGTTGGAAGTTAACAAAAGTGGGAAAAACTTTTACAAAAGTTTGAGGGATTTAGTGGAACGAATGTATAGACGTTTTTTCCACTTACAATACAAAAATCAATCCAATGATTCCAATAACCAAATTTTATCTAAACTACAGGAAGAGTTTCCAGAGAATTGGTCAATGAGGCATGTCAGACTTTTAATAGCAAAAACGTACAACAACAAAAAAGAAAGAATGAAAAAGTACTATTGCTTTAAATGTTTGTCTAGAATTATTTATAAATATAACTTTTTTTATATTTCATTTTCATATATCAATATAAAAATTAAATATTTTATTGTCATGTTACATTTTCAAGAATATTATGAAAATATTAAAAGATGAACGAGTTGATATTAGAAATATGCCAGTAGGAATGTCCAAAAAGGTGTACAAGGAGATGGTCAAAGAAATGGACAAAATTGCATCGCAGGAGGAGCCATCTCAACAACAACGTGCTTCAAATGTAATATGTAATCATTGAATTTTTCGATCATTAGGTACAATAAATAAACAATTTAGCATGAAATATTAATTTTCAAGAATTTTCTTGCAGAAAGAAAAGAAAATGGAACCCATTTAGCACATAAAACAAGATGACAAAGAAGAAAAGGGTTGATTTCTAAGTTTGTGAGTAATTGTTACTTCCTTATAACAACTTAACTATATTTCATTTTTGTATTTTTTAAATTGTTTTACAAAAATCATCATTGAATGTCTTCAAACAGGTGCTAACATACAAAGAAGAACCATCAGATAAATTGATTGAAATTGGGTTAAATATGGGTTGTGAGTATATGTTGGCATATCATAATTTAATTGTGGAATTTGTAAGCATCTATCGATCTTGTTTTACTTAGCTCCATCTATAATTAATAGAACAAAAACAACTTTTATCTTAAATATATGATTTGTTATGGGGTATAAAACTTGCAGGAAACAAAGTATGGAACTATGCCAACAGATGAAATTTTGAAATGTGGCTTGGGACATGGTTTTGAAAGAATGTGTATAGTTTATGAGTCAATTGTTGCTATGGTACGCCATTTTTCTTTTCGATTTACATTGATGTATATTATTTAATATTGCAATTTTCATTATTCTCGCCAATGTATATACACTCATTTCAGTTTATTTTTATGTTTTTAGATGGAAGGTGAAGAAGAAGAAAACAATCAACGCCGTGAACAAACCATTCCTAAAAATAACCCAAGTCATGGAAGTAGCTCTAGTAGTGACAACAGTTCAAGCGAAGAATGATGATCACTATGTTTGGATATCAAAGCAAGGCGTTTTATTTTTTGAAATATGTCTATGAAATCAGACATTTTGTTTAATGTAATGGACATAGTGTCCCAATTGAAAGACAAAGGGATACGAATAACTGTCCCATTTTGTATGATAAAGACTATCTTATTTATATATATATAATCATAAAATATGTTTTAATTTATTCTATTGCGTTCTCCATTATCACTATTGCGCTCTCCATTGTCGTTCTCAAATGCACTAATAAAAATTTAATTCATATGAATATTGTTATAAGATATATATGTGTCGACTTTTGATGAATAATGAATTTTAAAAAACCACAAAATTCTGATATGATATAACAAATTAATCCAAACAACACATTCAAATGCATTAATAAAAATGTAATTAATATGAATATTGTTATAAGATGTGTTGACTTTTGATGAATAATGAATTTAAAACAATCACAATAATTGGACTGTCACAGGTCGATATTTCTAAAAAAAAAAAAATGAAAACCGGTGCGTGTTAGTAACTGTCGATCGGTGCATTTATGTGTCTATACGCACTGGTGCCATTGTACGATCCATGGGCACCACACAAATACCGATACCAGTTATAAATATCGGTGCGTTTGTGTGATACTGCATATTGGGGCGTTTATGTATCTATAAGCACCGGTGCATTTTTATGATCAATGGGCACTGCACGAATATCGATACCAATTATAAATCTCAGTGCCTTTCGGTGATATGATGTGTTAGCGCTCAAATCTGCCTTAGGCTGAAAAAGGAAAAACTCGAGGCCACATCAAACCAAGCTTAGCCTCGTAGCTAGCCCTACGAGGACAGGAGAGGGCTCTCTCCGGGTCTATCTTGGCAAAAGGTCTTCAAAGGGGCTGAGATGACTCAAAATTGATACTGATTTTAGGCTAGTAAAGAGATAGGAAAGTTTGATTTAAATTTTTTGGGTTTTTGTTGAAAAAATGGGAAAAACAATTTTGGGTTTGGGGATAAGGCCAAATCTTTGCAGAATTCGAGTTAGGGAGAGGTAGGCAGTAGTATTGATGCTTTTTTTATTGAGTGTATGGATGGATCAGAATGATAAGGAGCTGAAGAGGGCAAGGGAGAACAATAATCCTCTCCAAACTAGCGAAAACATATAAAACTAAACAAATTTAAAGGCAGAGCACTGAAATCAATGGATTCAACCTCATTTACTCATTCATTTAGTTTCAGAAGCAAAAGAAGGGAATGGCATACATTAAACATTCAAGAACTTACAAATAACTGAGAGAACACACCATCAAAACTGAAAGCCACAAGAATCCCAACAGGTGCTGCAAAACCTCTGATCTTTCCTTAGCCAAAATGTGAAAAATATGTACAATAGTGTGCCAAAATTTTCCCAAGAGTCCAACCCTGATAGTGTCTCAAAAATTACATCATATAGACCATCCTAACCCCTTCCCATGCCTCTAGGGGTCGAATTCCTCCTTCTAGGAGCAGTTTCAACTAATTCTAAATAAGGAGCTAAAATCTAGGCAGCCAAACAACTTGCCTCTAAAAGGAAGGAAACTGATTCTTTCACCTGATTTTCACTTTTTTTGGGAGTGAATCATCTAGAATAGGTAAAAGTGAGTCAAAGTTACATTAAAACCACAAAATTACATCAAGAAAACTCAAAAATTACATCCACAATCAAAACTGGTCCAACTGGCCGAAATCCTGAGCTGGAAGATGAAAAACTAGCCAATTTTCTCTATGCGCCGCGGGCCTGAGCTCTATGCGTCGCACGCCTTTCAGCCTGCTTTTGGGGCACTTCCCGGCATCCAAATCAAGCTCATGATAGCTTGTTGGAAATCCCTGGATGTCTGCTATCCAACCCAAGTGGAATTTCCCAATTTGGAGCTCATTTGCACCTCCAAAACTTCATTCTCCCACAAGTACTTCCTGCTGGTGCAAAAGGTGGCAGAAAGGTGATTTTCATGGTGTTTTTGGCCCTTTTGATCATCCAAAACTTGGTGAAATGCTTCGGCCATTTATGAGCATGCATAAATTATCATTAAAAATCTAAAAATACAAATTTTTCCTCTAGCAAGTGTCCCAATCATAAGCGCGCGTCGTGACGCGCTACGCGTTGGGCTGAAAAACCTGCTTTGAGACCAAAATTTTCAAAATGACAAAAACCTCCTTCTCCAGAATTATAGCCTTCGCTTCGGGCCCCATAATGAAGAGAAGAGATTAGTACACACTTGCGATGAAACAAAAGTAGAACGATATATACAATGATGATGAAATCAGCAGAAAATACTCAGAAGTGGTATCGCTTGAGCAGCTGACCATTGATCGGCCCTCCAGGACAATCATCCCCGTTCATTTCCTTGAGAAGAAAGGCGTTATGACCATGATACGCTGCAATCCTAAAAGGACCCTTCCAAAGGTTTTCAAATTTGTCGTGCTTTCCCTTATCTTCGTTCCAAGCATCCCACTTCAGGACCACCTCATCCAACTGAAACTTATCTGATTTTGCCTTCTTGTCATAAATCTTCTTAATGCGCTCCTGCAACTTGAATGTATTTTGAAAGACCTCCTCCCGTGTCTGCTGTAAATGAATCATCTGATTTATCCTTCGCTGCATAGGATCTTCCTCACTACCAGCTTCCTGAAGCAATTTGACTACCGGCACAGCAAGAGACGTGGGAAACACTGTGTCTACTCCATACACCAACTCGAAAGGAGACATGCCGATAGATTTTTTCTGACTTACCCTATCAGCCCAAAGCGCATTCACCAATTTCTTGTGCCAAACCTTTTTATTGATTTCCAGCAATTTCTTAATGATGTTTACCAAAGACTTATTCGAAGATTCCGCCAAGCCATTTCCTTGCGGATGGTAGGCAGTCGAATGTCCCAAGCTGATGTTGTACTTATAGAAAAATTCAATCATCCTCTTAGACTTGAAGGCCACTGCATTATCTGTGATTATCTTACTAGGACAACCAAAACGTGACAGAATGTTATTTTCAAGAAAAGAGATAATTACCGCATCCGTAGCCTGTCGGGTGGGAATCGCCTCGATCCACTTCGTGAAGTAATCTGTTGCTGTCAATATCCATCTATGCTGTCCGGAAGATGCCGGATGGATTTCCCCAATGAAATCCAACCCCCACTGCTGAAATGGTGCACTGACTTCAATTGGTTTGAGAGGCAAAGGCTGTAGTTTCTGCTTCCCTTCGAAATTTTGACATTCGTGACAATTCTTAACAGCCTTATATACATCAGAAAATAAAGTAGGCCAATAGTATCCCGCCCTTAGAATCTTATTCGCTGTGGTTTTCCAAAATAGATGGCCCCCGCAGTCTCCTCTATGAAATTCCTCCAAAACTCTTTTGGCTTCTTCCTCTACCAAACAATTCAATAACATTCCACCAGGGTCTTTCCAATATAATGCAGAATTCAATATGAAAAACTTTGCAGCCCTCAACTTCAAGGTTCTACTCTTATTTCTAGGCATCCCGGGTGGTGGAGACAAATTCTGAAGTACGTATAAAATGTTAGCATACCAAGGGGAAGAAACAAAAATATCAGATACCTGAAATGATGTACTCTCCTCATCTTCATCAGACATGGCAGCGATCAAATTTATATCTAGAGCATGCATATTTGTTTCAGCCATGAGCTTGGCTAGTCCTTGTCCTTTGATCAGCTTGGTCGGCTTAATCTCCACATCATATTCCAATAACGCAGTGGTCCACTTACCCCGTCTTCCTTCTGGATCTGCCTGTACCAAAACATCTTTAACTGCTGTGTTAGGAACGTAGGCTATAATGTGAGAATGCAGTATATACACACGGAAATATTTTAAGGCCTTTACAAGAGCAAGTGCTTGTTTCTCAATAATGTAGTATTTCAACGCTCCGTCCCTTATAATTCGACTGAAAAAGGCAATGGGCTTCTCAATTCCATCCCTTTTCTGCATTAAAACAGCTGCCAAAGTGTGCTCAGAAGCAAACGAAAACAAAATGAAGTCCTGTGTGTAGTCCAGGCTGATTAAAATAGGGGCTGAAGAAAGAGCTAACTTTACCAAATTGAATTATTTCACCGCCTCTTCTGTCCACTTTACCTGACTGTCCTTTTTCAGCATGTTTGTGATTTCTCTAAGATGCTCAGCAAGATTTGGAATGAAACGACGCAGAAAATTCATTTTACCATTAAATGACTGTATTTCTTTCTTGTTCCGGGGCTGTTTAATTTGCTGGATTGCTTCAACACGTGCAGGGTCAACACGAATGTCGTCTTTCGATATGATATGGCCAAGGAGTTTGCCTTCATCCATGGCAAACAGGCTCTTTTTCGGATTCAGCGAAATGCCATATTTTCTGCACTTCTGGAAAACAACTTTCAAATGATATAAATGTTCTTCATCAGAATTTGAAAACACAGTCAAATCATCAAGGTAAACAACCAAAAATACATCTTTCTCATTGGCGAAAGCCATGTCCATTGCACGCTGAAAAGTGGCACCTGCATTTTTCAAACCAAACGGCATCTTTGCATAATGAAATGTTCCCCATGGAGTGGTGAATGCAGTTTTGTCACGATCGTCCTCATGCACTAAAATTTGATTATATCCTTAATAGCCATCGAGTAGTGACATCCTTGATGCTCCAACTACTCGCTGCAATATATGGTCCATTTTTGGCAATGGATAATTGTCTTTTAATGATACCTTATTCAAATTTCTGAAATCGATACACAAACGGATCTCACCTGTCTTTTTTCTCACGGGCACCAAATTTGATATCAAATTAGAAAATCTGATAGGCACAATGATTTCTGACTTATACAACCTGTTTACCTCTTTTTCAATCGATGGCAGCAGCTTCGAATTGATTCTCCTCAACTTCTGACGGAAAGGCTTCTGATTTGGTTTAATAGGGATAGTATGCTGAATGATATTAGTGTCATACGTTTTTAAATCTGAGTAATCCCACGCAAAAGCATCAGCAAATGAAGACAACAATCTCACATACTCCGCTCTTACCTCTGGTGACAATGACTTGGATAACTTTACCATCTTGGGATTTTCAGCTGTCCCAATATTTACTTCTTCAACACCTTTTTCAGTCGGCCTTAATGTCGGTTTGCGGGCTACATCATCTTGATCAAAGAGTTCCTCTAAAGGAATCAATCCTTTAGGAATGATGTTATCTTTAAGTTGCAGCAGTTCCATTTGATTTACTTTTATATCATCATTACCATCATCATGTTCTGTATCTATGGAGGTATCTTTAAACTTACCCTTATTTTGCAGAAAATCACTAATCTCCTCGTCATCCTGAAAAACTTGCCAACATCTCTGATTGTTCGGAACGGTGGGGCGGTGCTTTTTGCTGGAATTCATTGGGATTTTTAAATTGCTTGCTGCCTTGGCAAGTCCATCAGCAACACCATTTTGTATGCGAGGCACACACGTCAAGGTATAATCTGAAAATAACTTCAAGATGTCTAAAACTGCATTACGGTAAGCCCTCATGCGAGGATGCTTGGCTTGAAACTCACCCTTTACCTGCTTTATCACCAACTCCAAATCACCATAGACTGCAATTCTTTTCGCTTTCAGTTTTCTTAGAATCTTAAGGCCAGCAATCAGAGCCTCATACTCCACCTCATTGTTAGAACAGTCAAATGCTAGTTTGTAGGAACATACTCTCACATTGCTTGGAACCTTATCCAGAGCGGAAAATGGACTGCGTATCCAAACACCAATTCCAGCACCATCACTACCCACTGCGCCATCAAAATCCATGGTCCAAAGACCATCTTCATCCTCCTCTAAGTGCTGAAATTGTGCCAGCTCTGTTTTTCCTATTTGCTGCCCATCGTCTTTAGCTGATTGCTCAACAGTAACTTTCTTTTCTCGTCTTTCTTTCTGCATAAATTCTCTAAAATTCTCGGTGATCTCTGGTATATCTTCTGCCGGAACTAACTGAATATCTATATCATTAAAACTATCAGAAAACAAAACAAAAGACTCTAAGTCGGTATGTACATAATTTACAGGATGATTGATCGGTTTCTCCTTTCTTGTTATCATATATTTCATCTTCTGCTCTCGATATAACTTTCTCATTTGACCAAAGACTGGAATTGTTGCATAGGAGAAATCTAACTGTAGTGTACCTTTCAACTTTGCCCCCTAAGATCTAGAAAGGAGCATCCCAAATCGAGGAGGAATGTCTGCCACAACCACGTCCATCAAGACATTCTTCGCAGGAATTTGATCTAAACTTACAACCAAATCTTTGATGAGTCCGATACATCTCACGCGGCTGGAATCAAATGAATACAAATCATGATATTTCCTTGTAATGTCTAAACCCAACTTTTCCATGATCGCCTTTGGCATCAGATTGTGCGAAGCACCAGAATCGAACATGGCATTGTGCAATACATATTCATGCAACCTCAAACTGATATAAAAGGGCGGAACATCACTGTCAGGAGACTCACCATCTAAAGAAGGCCCAAATATCAATTCAGGCTGATCATCTTCAATATTTACCATGTCAAACATTGGATCAAAATTCAGAATTTTAGAGACTTGACCTCGATAACTGCTGTTCTTCATAAATTCTGTCAAAGGAATAGACACCTTCAATTTGGAAATTTCATTCTCCAAACTAAAAGCTGAAACTCTTTCAACCTCTTTGACCAGAAATTCTTTCTTTTCAGCCTTATCCTTCATTATGTTTGGCTAATTTTCCTTTTCTGTTGATGATGATTTATTAACTGCAGGATCAATTGTCTCTTTTCCTTTCTTCTGTGGTATAGGTGAATCCATCTTCGGTGCTGAAGCCTCTTTTCTCTTCTGAATTGGGTTTATGGGCACATATCTGTTTCTCAATGAGTATTGCTTCTGTTGAGCGGACAAAGAATTCATATACCCTCTATGGTATTCATCTGATTCTTCCTCCAGAGCTGCATCGTTTGCTAAAATGAAATCCTCATATTTCTGTGCAGCTGAACTTTCTCCATATTCTTCGTCCTCAGTGATGTAAATGGGCAGATCATCGGGAGTAAAGAAGTGATTTTGCTCCCCTACTACATCATCGTCATCGTCTGAATCTTGACTTACAAAATTCTGCAAAAGAGGTGTTTTAACCTCCTGCTGGGCTGCCGGCTCTTGTGCTCTCTGTTCACGCTGCTTAATTCTGAACTGTGGCTGCTGCTGGCCACGGTAGTTGGGATTACGAATCTGCGTTTCTAGCTTGTCAAGCGTCATTCTTTTGAACATTTTTTCCATCTCACGAAGCAAGTGCTGCTCCGATGCAGATGTGGAAGCTTCTTCTTTTATGGTCACTCTCTTTTCCGCTTTCAACCGTGCTCTCTTATCATTCAGGTTCGCCTCAACACTAACAACAATCTTCTGCATATCTTCCAAGGTAGGTGGATCTCTATCTCGTAGTGAATAAGCCATCTCCGGATCAAAACCATCTGGGAATTTAAGGAGAGCTGATTTTCTAGACAGTCTTAAGTCATCTGGAATTGCATTATAAACTGTATTGAATCTGATAATATAATCCTGAACAGACTCACCAGGATTACGCTTGATGCTGGTATACTCAGAAGTAATTTGCAGCGGATCTTTTTTCATCTCCCATCGGTCTAGGAATTGTGTCTGAAGCTCTTGTAATGTATTGATACTTGCGGGCGGTGGAGCTCTGAACCATTTACGAACCTCACCTCCAAAAGTCTGGGCGAACAACCTCATGGACACATTTTCTTCATCTATTTCATGCAGGTCCAAGAAATCTATCATTCTAACAATATGCTGCTGAGCAGACACACTCTGCGGAGTGCCATCAAATATTGGAATCTTACTATGATAATCAGCGGGCACAGGATCCAAATTTGCAGGTAAAACAAGAGGTGCGAATCTAGCAGCCATGGCTTTTGGCGGATTTATAATCTGCTGTCTTGGAGAAACAGGTGGAATGGGAGCAGTAGATGAACGAGGTGTATGCGGTGGAGACGGAGGAAGAACTACTGCTGATTTCTGATCAGAGATCTCAGGCTGTACCGAAATGGTAGGGATAAAGGGAGATTCAGTGGGAATCCGTGAACTAGATGCAATTTTAGATGGTCCAAGAGTTTGTGAAGCAGATTCTATAAATTTTGGGATGTTAGTTGCCACAATGGAGTTTTGAAGATTCAGAATATAATTATCAATAGATCTATTTGCTTGCTCAACTTCTAGATACTTGATGAACTCAGGATTGATGACGGTAGAACCAATAGCACTTTCGGATTTGGTTTCAAACAATGATAACTCGAACTGATCATCAAACTCAATATCTTCAATGTATTAAAAAACAGTGGGGTATGAATGAGATTTGACCAAAGGAAAGATAGGAGCTTCTCGACGGAAAATTCTTGGGATTAGGTTGGGGTTCTCGTATACTGGAGGCGGATTTGGATCAGGATTTGATCTAGTATGCCTTTTTGAAGCCAGTGTATTGATCTATTCCAAAAAATCCAAGGGACACAACCGATTATTTTCAGCCTATCAACTTCTAGACTCGATCATCCAATAGTCTAGAACGAACAAGTATACTGGGGTAATTTGCAAATCAAATGCTACACTCACAAGCTAATCGGAGATCGACTGAAGCAGCGTTTATCTACTTCCGCTTAAGCATAGCAAAAGCGTTTCGAAAGCTACCTGGCGTGACTTCAGACTTCGTCTATAACTCATGAAATGAACATTCCAACAAGCAAACCATTGAGATTTTATTCCCCAGTATGGTCGCCACTATGTTAGCGCTCAAATCTGCCTCAGGCTGAAAAAGGAAAAACTCGAGGCCACATCAAACCAAGCTTAGCCTCGTAGCTAGCCCTACGAGGACAGGAGAGGGCTCTCTCCGGGTCTATCTCGGAAAAAGGTCTTCAAAGGGGCTGAGATGACTCAAAATTGATACTGATTTTAGGCTAGTAAAGAGATAGGAAAGTTTAATTTAAATTTTTTGGGTTTTTGTTGAAAAAATGGGGAAAACAATTTTGGGTTCGGGGATAAGGCCATATCTTTGCAGAATTCGAGTTGGGGCGAGGTAGGCAGTAGTCTTGATGCTTTTTGATTGAGTGTAAGGATGGATCAGAATGATAAGGAGCTGAAGAGGGCAAGGGAGAACAAGAATCCTCTCCAAACTAGCGAAAACATATAAAACTAAACAAATTTAAAGGCAGAGCACTGAAATCAATGGATTCAACCTCATTTACTCATTCATTTAGTTTCAGAAGAAAAAGAAGGGAATGAAATACATTAAACATTCAAGAACTTAAAAATAACTGAGAGAACACACCATCAAAATCGAAATACAATCTACAATAAGAACCTAACAAACTAAAACTCGATCTTTTCCTTAGCCAAAATGTGAAAATAGTAATAATAATAAAATGTATTCTTTCTTCAAGAGTCCAACTCGACAAGAACTTTAAATTATATCATATACTATCCCAACCTCTCTATGCTGTGTAGGGGGTTTAGAATTCCTCCTTCTAGGAGCAGTTTCAACTAATTCTAAACAAGGAGCTAAAATCTAGGCAGCCAAACAACTTGCCTCTAAAAGGAAGGAAACTGATTCTTTGACTTGATTTTCACTTTTTTGGGAGTGAATCATCTAGAATAGGTAAAAGTGAATCAAAGTTACATGACAACCACAAAATTACATCAATATAACTCAAAAATTACATTCACAATCAAAACTAGTCCAACTGGCCGAAATCCTGAGCTGGAAGGTGAAAAATTAGCCAATTTTCTCTATGCGCCGCGCGCATGAGCTCTATGCGTCGCGCGCCTTTCAGCCTGCTTTTGGGGCACTTTCTGGCATCAAAATCAAGCTCATGATAGCTTTTTGGAAAGCCCTAGATGTCTGATATCCAACCCAAGTGGAATTTCTCAATTTGGAGCTCATTTGCTTCTCTAAAACTTCATTCTCCCACAAGTACTTCCTGCTGGTGCAAAAGGTGGCAGAAAGGTGATTTTCATGGTGTTTTTGGCCCTTTTGATCATCCAGAACTTGGTGAAATGTGTCAGCCATACTGGAGCTTCGGCCATACTTGAGCATGCATAAATTATCATGAAAAATCCAAAAACACAAATTTTTCCTCCAAAGAAGTGTCCCAATCATAAGCCAAGGCCGCACGGTGCGTCACGCGTTGGGTCGAAAAACTGCTGAGACCAAAATTTTTAAAATATTAAAAAATTCTCCAAATTTGCTAAATATTAAAGTTTAAGACCCTCCATCATGTATCATTTTCAGCCAACGAAGCCTCGGCCAAAATCCTGGAGTGTGGACTGTGCCTTTCGCCGCTTTAGTGCCTCGCTCAACCTTCTCTTCGTATCTTCATTTTAGCTTCCAAGAACGTGATTACGAGCCCAATAAATGATTCTTCATGAATGGCGTGTCTTTGTCTCTATTGCACTTGCCTAAACTTCTGGTGAATGTTGGCCACGTGTGAGGCAAGTGCCCCAATCACTTTGCAGGTTTGGCGGTCACCTGTCTCTTCCGGGCCAATTGTCGATCCTCACGGATTCGTCGCAGCTCATAAAGTGTGTGCTCATCCTCTAGCTTTTTGTTACGCTGCTCCAGGTATTTTATCACCTACTGAGCCCTCTGCAATTTCTCTTTCAGCGTGTCATTCTCGGCCTTTTTCTCCAGGATGATCTCTTTCAGCTTCGAGCTAGGAGAGCTCGCATCAACATCAATCAATTGCACTGCAGGGATCTGGCTCCCGAGGGGCCCTCACCGTGCACCCGCCCTTGCCCTCCGTCCCGAACCCATACCGTGCCGATGAAGAAGGCGAGACCCTTCCACACCATGTGGAGACAATACTCGCTCGTTGTATGAAGTCAATTCAGACCCTACACTTCATGCACACACCATGTGGAGATAAGACTACTGTGGTAGCCGGCCAAATAAGGCCCGTGGCCTCGCTGGTATCGACACAATCGGAGCACCGACATGCCTGTCCCGCACAGCCAAGCTGGTGTAGAAGGCTTCCTCACTCGTTAAACTACCTCAGAGGCGGCCGCGGCGCCGCAAAGCAGTCAGAGACGAAACCTCCCGGCCACCGTGTCGCTGATGTACCACCATGATTTTCGACCGGGCCGCGTAATGATACATACCGAAGCATGTCGTTAAGGCCGGGGTCTTCTTCTGTACAAGAAATGTCATCCGCTCTATGTTGCGATACATGAAGTATGGAATGCTCATCATACGTACCCTCGTGAAATGCATCAACAAACGGATATGGTACACATAGAGGCGCGAGAATCTGCCCTCGCAATTGAAATATCGAATGATGAGTTTCATCAATGGTGCAAAATCATCCTTCAGAAATCTGAATGGAAATACCCTGCTCAGATGCCTCAAATATCCAGGTCTGATATAGGGCTCATAATAGGATTTCTCTAGCTGCTGTCGTTTGTTCCATTCCTCTCCTACGTTTGGTATCCCGGTGGCCTGAGCAATGGTCTCTGGTGATAGAATGAAGTTTACTCCGGCAAGGTTTACACGACCATCATGTAAATGTAGAACAAATAGGCGAGCTAGCTCATGATGATGCTGAGTTTGGGAAATCATCTCACAGTATTGGAAACATGACTGATGCTGAAAACAATCCATTGCAAGCGGGCAAGCCTGCAACTGAGCCAAAGAAGTAGGCTCCTCCCTGACATGCCTACCACTTTTGCCACTTTTGTGAGACCTCTGTGGCACATTAACCTCTGCTGTGGAATCACTGTCATACTCCTGCTCATAAACTGAATCCGTCTCTGACATGGCGCTGAAATCAAGATGTTTGCAAAATATATGCTGATATAGGTATAGTGAAAACAAGAGTTCAGTGTATGCTCTAATCCCAAATGTGTCACACGTGTATCAAAGTGTTATAGGAAAGCCACATTGATAAAGGTTCTGACAAATGAGTTTGAATGGAAAACAGTCACTGCTTTGACTACATGGGGATTTTGACAAGTGAGTAGGAAGAAATATAGTGTAGTGTATAGCCTTTGCAATGATAGTTAGGCTTTGTCAATGGAGAATGGGAATAATGAAAATGGGACTGTGTTTGGCAATGGAGAATGGGAATAGTGAATATGGGACTGTATTACAATATAAATGATAAATAGTGTGACAATGATAGTGGTAAGATAATAGCAATGACAGCAGTGATATAATAGCAAAGAGAGAGCGTGAGAGCAGAGGCACCACTGACAATAGATGACACAGGCATATATCAATAACACAAGTTTGGAAACCCCCACAATATCATTAACATGTCTTTCAAAACCCTAGGGAGTGATTTTAGAAATGAATATAGGGTTTATAATTCACCACATCAAACACTTGTTTTTCCATTTTCGAAATACCATAACATGTCCATGATTCACTAAGTAAGCACGAACAACTTACTTGCAAGCAAAATGAGGTAATTTGGCATGAATCTGGGCGAAGGAGTAAAATTTTTTGGCCCTGAAACTTTACGCGTCGTGCGCATGCCCAGTGCGCCGCGCACGGTATGTGCGTCGCGCGCATGCAAAAATGCACGGGCCTGTGATGCCCAGTGCGTCGCGCGCCTTGTGTGCGTCGCGCGCCACCTGTGTGCGCCGCGCCCACTTCCACTTCAACTTCCACGGCTTTGAGAACAAGTTTTCGCCCTTCTACTCTCCAATTCGACCTTTGCTTTGGGAATTTGTGAAAATGACTTGTCCTCCATGGTTTATATGGGTTGAAAAATATCTCATAAGAATCAGATTTGATTTTAATTTTCTCCATAACCCACTTTGTAATGTTTGGCAATCTTGGCACTTTATCATTTAATGCAATTCTGTCTTTTGGCTTTCCACTGTTTTTTCTGAGTCTTGGATTGATGAAACTTGGTTGTTTTTGCAGGGATTTTGGCATTTTGACTTCGGCAAAGACCAGAGGCTTCTTTTGAACTTCTTATGGTGGAACAAATACATAATTATTACAAAAAGTAAATTTGACAGTTTCTAGTTCAAAACAGAGTTTTGGACTAGAAATGTCTTCAAATGTTTTTGAGAATAAAAATATGAAATAGGAACCTTTTCGAAACCAACCTCATGGCCTGCGGGCTTTTATTACATGTATCAAAAGACTGAAAACCATAGACTCTAGGACTAATGACTCTTGTTGACAAAAATAATCATTTATGACCATGAATGAAGTGACCTGAACTTCAGTGATTTTTGAGGAATTTTTTAATTAGCCCTGCAGGTACAAGCATGAGGAAATACAAGATGACCAGACCCTCTCGTCAGTCAATGGCATGCCCCTAGCGAAATGCAACGAAGTGGAATGAGCGAGACACCTGAAAATGATATGCAAAAAGCGAAATGATCTCTGACGGAGGGCTGTAAGGACCGACTCTAACATGATGCACCGGTGCATCATAAAGGTATACACACCAGTGGGTTGATACAACCTATGGGCACTGCATAAATCCCAAGACCAATTAGAACGACCCCGTGTGTTTTATGACCAACACTACGCCCGATGCGGTTTTACACCTAAACATCCCGGTGCGTTCGTTCGACTGAGACAACCCCGGGGTGTTGTCTTCATGTATGCACCAGTGCGTTAAATCCAGAGTAGCGCACCAATGAAAAAACATCCGTAATAACCTCTAGCCACCCATTTTTTTTTAGTTGTGTTGAATTTTCGTTAAATGATTCGCCAAAACCTCCGTAACCATAAATGGATGTTGTAGAAAATGTTTTTTGGACAATTTTGGCCAATTGTATAACACTAAAAACCTCCTTTATAACCTTCGCTAGAGGGCATTTTCCTTGTAGTGAAGGTAAAAATGCATGGGGAAAGAAGGGTTACACAATACTCTATATTTAATTACATTAGTGTCAATCTTTTTATATTTTATTCTCTCATAGAATCACATGTTATTCCTATTTTTTCATGTGAAATTGATAAAGGAAACAAACCCTAACAATTTACTTTATTATCAACCTATTTTTCTACCCTTGGATCCCTGACCCTTGACCCTCATGGTCAAATGAATTTTTCCTGACATGGGGTCTCTTTTTGAGCCAGTTTAACCCTTAGCTGCAGGTAGGCAGACTTGTGCCTATGGCCAAAGCCCTATAGCTGCTACCAGGCCCTCTTGTGCCTGCGGCTAGGGCCCGCTTTTTCCCTTTTTGTTCCTACAACCAAGGGAATGTTCTAAAATAACTTACTCCCTAGGAGATCAATTCAATTCCTCATTTATTTGAGCTAGTCATGACTCATCAATTAGAAGCTTCTGTAACTTCTCGTCATCCTGAGCTTCTATATTTATCCTCACGATACCTCTTTTCTACCTATTTATACTGGATCATTTGAGAGGGCCAGGCTAGTTTTGGAGGGACATGCTAGTTTTAGGATCTATACTACTTCCGGAGAGCCGAGATCTTGATCCTATGCTACCATTTTTCTCCTAGATAGAGAGCTTGTGAGGTCTTGTTTATATGTGTGTGCTCTTTATGCTCATTTCTTTTATGTAGGGGGGAAACATTGTCGGATCACGGAGAGGAAACGTGGAAGCGAAGGCATAAGCACTATTAATTTTATATGATTAAAGAAGATATATGTTATCTCCCTTACATAATTATGTTTTCAATAGATCTCGTGATTAGTTTGTATTGTTGTTAATCTAACAATCTTCCGAGGAAGATCACTTGTCGTCCTTGTGAGTTTGTGATTGTGTGTAGGTATTGTGATCGATTGCAGATGAAGCAAATCGTTTTGAGTGGAGCGCAAGGATTCTTCCACAAACTCAATATCCGTCCCTAATCTATGAGGAGGAAAGGTGCCATTTTGCTTCCTCATAATGTAACATTAATAGCATGTTGATTGATGATCATAAGGGATTGGGAACTCTTTTGTCTTCTTAGACTTGTCTTTGTCTGTCTGGTGATCTAATTGGACACTAGATCACAGAGAAACAACTCCTTGAAATTTATAATGCAACATAATTGGTGCTTTCAATGAGAGCATGCTCGCTTGGTGTCCCCTTTGCCTTTGATCTTGATCAGATCCTCTTTTCTATGATTTGATGAGTTTTCTTAAATTTTTCTGACTGTTTTCGACTATTTTTAGGGTCTATTGCCTGTTTTTTTTTTCCTCTAAGCCACTGTGCGATTTTATAGAAAAATTATGAGTTTTTTTCCCTAGCCACTACCTTACAGGCTTGTTCCTGCAGCTAGGGACCCTTAGCCGCTGGCTGGCAAGCATGTCCCTGTGCCCAACCCTTCCCAGGAAATTTTGTGCCTATGACTAAGGCTTTTTTCCCTTGAAAGGTCCTTCATCTCAATCTAAAACTTATGTGTCTACATTTATATAGTGTGGGCTTCCTGTGTTCTTATTGGATCTAGTCCAGATTTGTCTTGTTCAGTAGTTTTTCTTTGGATTGGTTAAGTGCCTCTTTAGAGGAATTTTTCTCTTTTATTAGGAATCTAGCTTATTGTTTCTTGCTGACCTTTTAAAAAACATGATTGGGTTATCATTTGTTGTAGTTGATCAACTGTTGTAAGTACGTAATCTGATCTATTTTGATTAATTTTTTCAAGGTCTTTTGTCACCCATTATTGTTCAATTTGCTTCTTGAGATCTGATTGGGTTTTTGCTTTTGTCTCTTACCTTCATTATCAGTTTTGGTTGGTTGTATTCAACAATTGTTTAGACCTGATTTACATCTTGTCTTTAAATTTTGTGGCTTTTTATCATTTTTGTTCTCTCTTGTTGAGTGATGTCTTTGATCTTTTGGTCATTTGTGTCACAAACGATGGTTTTATTTTGAAAGTGTTTTGTCACATTGTATCGCCTTCATTAGATATTTTTTGGGCCTTCTTGCCTCTAGGGTTTGGTTTAGTACTTAGCAGAACATTGGCCCTCGTTGAGCCATTGTGTGGTAGCCCTAGCTTGATTTACATTGCCTTCCTTTTTCTTTCGCTTTGGCTTTTAGTGTGTTTGATTGGGCTTTGTTTCCCTATTTGTTTCGCTTTTGGAGTTCTTTGCATTCTTGCTTGGGAGAATTGATTTGGTCTCTTTTTCGATTTTATTTTTGGTTTATTTTTGGGCAATTAATTCAAAAATTATTGGGATATTTTTCATTGAGGAAGATTTAGTAGCAAGTGAATTATTGTAGGCATTGGTGTTTTTTGAAAAATTCTTACCCTCTCCTAGCTAGAATTCATCGAATTGAAAATGAAAATTGCATATAACTGCATTAGGGTGACTAACTAAGAGTCTCTCACACCATATTAGTTTCACACTACTTCCTACTTGTGTAAAAAAACCACTAAAATTAACACGATAATAAAATTAACTAGATTCATCTTTTTCTTTCATTGGTAGTACACCAACACTAGCTTAGGCTAGGGTCTTGGAGATAAGAGTATGAGTTAATCACTCCAAGACCAAAAAATCAACTTAGAAACTTGAAAAAGGGAGTAAAATTGATCCAGACTTATGCAGGAACACAATAAAATAAATAAATAAACATAAACGTAGATATGCAGTAGGAATAATACTTCATTTCATTAATATCAAATACTGAAAAATGGTTACAGACAAAATGGAAATTAAAGTAGCTCGGGTGATGGTAGCTTATCTAAAAAAGGAGATGTGGCAGCTACATGCCTCTAAAATGTGTTACAATGAGGATCAAGGGCCTTTTTATTATTGAACAACATGGGAGAACCATAAACAACCAAAAAAATAATCCCATGAGACGGAATGCCAAGAGTTTGTGGGCCCCGTTGGGTTTAGTTGGGAAGCCAACTTCCCGTGGTCGTAACTTCATCATATTATCTTCGTTTGGCGTGTACAATATATTGTCGAAAATATATCTTCACATACTACATGTTTCACCATAGGCCCTTATGGATTTGGGTCTACTACAGACCTCAAAGAACACCATTTAGGTGGTCAAAACTGCTCCGAAAGTTTAGGACCCAAAAAACTACTAAAAATAGTAAATGCTGCTATAAATAAGGAAATTGATGAAACCGACTTGAGGTCTAGGTGGAATAGGTGGGTGGCCACGGCCAATATCCACTTGGATCAAAAATACATTTGCAGTAGTGCGGTCTAGGAAGCCCTTCTTACAATAGGGTTAAGCACAAGGTCACACTTGGGCTAGGTAAGGTAACATGACCCATTTCACTTAGTTTCGGGTGGCATGATATAACAGAATTAGCACGCATCCAAATGATGTTTTATCACTTGGGGACTATTTAGGAGGCAAATATCAAGGGGGTTTTAGTCTTGGATCCTTTTGGGGTTAAGTGCCATGCCCTTGCGTGTTTATTTGTCCTGCGACTGTCCCCCCAAGTCATGTTATTGTCTGTGGTGACCATAGTGGCATTTATTTATAGGGCTCCTACAAAGGTGCAGGGTCGAGGTCGTCATTTTTGTACCTGGGAAAAATATTAGTCATACTCTTTTAGTCCTCTCTGGGGGTGTTCCACATTTTGTGAGGACACTTGTGTTGAGTTCGCAGCTAAAATGGCTAAGAAGAAGGTCGCTAGTATAACTGTTCCACCGCCAACTTCTTTGTATTTTGTTTGCATGTGCTATCTCGTAGGACGTTCTTAGTGTGTGATATTTAGTTCGAGTCCATAGTTTTTTCCCTAGGGTGTTTGCACTAACATAATTTGGTTTTAATTATTACCACCATGGCTGAATTTGTTCGTCGATAGTCACGTCGTCTTCAAGGTTTACTTCCTGAAAAGAGTGGAGTCATTTCTCCTGCACAGAGAGTGTTTGTTGGTGCTCAAGACTTATACCATCACACAGTATAAGAATTTGTGTCCTGTCCCATTAATAGTGATCTGGTCTCGATCAAGAATCTGGTGGAAGACTCTGACGCTCCTTCCAATCCACCTTTTACCGGTCCATTAGGACATACCTTATTGGGGCTAAATCCAGACGGTTCCACACCTTCCTACATTTACATGTATTTGTCTGCTCTTTACCCTCTGGTGGAGTTTGAGACCTCCTTACCATCTGCATCAGTAGTCTCAGCTGCCATGTCAGCATTTCCACCACTTAGTGTGGCCATTTCTACTCCTCCATACATGCCTCTCACTTCTTCCAAGGGAATTCCACTAGTCTCATCCATGGATCCTACTAATTGCCCGAATGTTTCTGTGCCCACCATATTCTATGATGACTATGGTAGCTCAATCTAGTCAGCTGGTAGGACCAATAATTTAGTCACGGAGCTTCTCCCAACCAGCCATTCTTGTTCCTTAGTTAGGCCCAATTACTTCAGGAAATATGTGGGGGGGGTTGTTAGTTGTCCCTAGTTACCCTGGGGGAAATGTAGCTTCTAGTATGTCACAAGATTGGTAAAGTTATCTCTTTGGAGGGGCGCCACCTACCAGTACTTTTACTGGAGGGGCTATTTTACTTGGGGAAAACCCCACTACTAGGATTGTCTCCCACCCGGGTCATTCTCCTTATGTCGGTCCTACTGTGTAGAGTGGTCCTTATTTTCACCCCAGACACAAACCCATTAGAAGTCATGATCCTGGGGGTTCAGTGCTATTCAGAGATTTCTACCTTGGGGGCCAACATCCATCTAGAAGTTATGCTGGCCCGCAACAACATTTTTCCAAGGTGAACCCTTTTCTACACCAACAAGTGCATACATTTAATCCGTATATGGGGGGACCTCAAGGTTGGTCAGGGGCTTCTCCTTCCTATGACCCATCTAGTTAAATTTACAAGCCATTTTTATCTTCTATTGAATTACCAGATTTGGAAAAATTTACTAATGGCTCCATTCGTCGTGATCCCTGGTGGCCACGTATGTCTTCCATGTTACCAGACACATCACCACCTACTATTTATGATGCTCATCTAATTCTTGGTGGATGATTCTGTTAAACTTCGCTTGTTCCAAAAAATTTTAATCGGGGATGCCGCCAAGTGGTATATCGAGCTAGATACTGCATCCTACAGTTACTTTACCTCTTTAGCTCAAAATTTCTTGACACATTTCCAGTTGCCTACTTGGTTTGATCTCAAATCTAACCTTTTGTATAACTTTAAACAAGATGATGCCACGCTTATTTATGATCACATTCACGAGTGGCGTCGTCGCAAGAAGTTAGTGAGAACTAAGTTATCCGATGAGATTTTACGTAAATGGTTCATTTTATCTCTCTGACCTAAAATTTCCAAGGATGTGTCCATGTTTCGAGTTTTTATTGAGGAGAAAGCTATTTTAGCTTCCCAACAGTTGGATCTCATATATTCACAATCGGGTACGTTGTATGAAGTGTTCCATAATGCCCCTAGGCCTTACCTAAACCATTTCCTGGCCCACACGCCGATGGTGTGATTGGGTCCATTTTCGATCCCATGAGACAACTTGTTTCCCACCCTGGGAAATTGATTGTTACATATCAAGCCCCAACAAGTGCATATGGCTTTGC
The DNA here is from genome assembly GCA_034641835.2 of Pinus albicaulis. Taxonomy (NCBI): domain Eukaryota; kingdom Viridiplantae; phylum Streptophyta; class Pinopsida; order Pinales; family Pinaceae; genus Pinus; species Pinus albicaulis. The sequence goes on from CM076578.1 coordinate 1,913,972,821, forward strand.
TAAAGCACCCCCTCTTGAGCAGTCCACTAATGTTCTCACCATGAAATCCACTCAACCAAAGAAAAACTCTAAATCTAGCGGTAAGAGAAATAAGAATAATAAGAGAAATAAACAAAAAATCAAACTTCCCAAGAGTTTCAAACCAATCCTCAGAGTCAGGGAGGGGGCACCAGTGAGTGTCGTCGCAAAGTCAAGTTCCATTATAAAATTTTTCAAGGCAATCTCCTTCCTAAAAAATTTCCTTGGATGGATGAAGTCCATATGCTTATTTCACTACCACCTACTCAACAACCTTCTATTTTGACTCATCCATTCCTTGCACAACCTCAAAAATAGATGGTTTCTAAACCTTCGAGATCTCCAGAAGGGGGAAATGAGGGGTCCTCTTCTCATCCCCCTCATAGTTCATTCGTCTTCAAGTGCAATGAAGATGTAAACGTGAATACTCTAACCAAATAATATGATGTGCCTGAGTCGAGTTCTCCTTTTAACGACTCACCAGCTCCACCTAGTTCCACTAGACCTCTGACTTTCCATAAGCCTCTGGAACATGTCTATCGCCCACCAAGGGTGTTCTCCATAATATGACACACAATCCTTCTGCCAAGGTTGCTCAACATTATAGTATTGTTGAAGATATTTCACAGGCTCCTTGTGCCATGTATGCCTTGAAGGTCTTACAAATTTTTCATCAACAACATAAATACTTGTTTTCTTCCATAAGTGGAGTTGATCTATCCAAATCTAGTCTCATCTCAATTCTGAGAAATACGCTGATCGTCTTTCCCATCAGATTTATTTCTAAATTATCATACAGATATTTTAGAAGAATATTCATCGCACGCTGGTGGATGAGGGATCTTCCACATGTATCATGTCAATATCATGTTGGAAAGCTCTTGGCTCTCTGACACACGCCATGTCCAATACCACTCTCCAAGCCTTTGACGGTCACAATTTCGTTCCTAAGGGGGTCCTTCCACATTTTTCCATCGGGTTAGGCATAAAAATGGTATATATTGATTTCGAAGTTTTCAAAGCCTCTTTAGATTATAACCTACTCCTTGGTTGTAGTTGGTTTTATGCCATGACCACATTAGTCTCATATGTATTTTGTGTCCTTTGCTTTCTTCATGAAGGAAAAATTGTTACCATTGATCAGCTTGACTATTGCATGTCGTCGGCCCAGATTTCCACCACAGCGAACTCTGTACCACTTGTGGGAGACCACCTTAGTCAATTTTAGAGTGTTGGTGCTAGAATTTTTAAAAGTTTTAATCTTATGGGGGTTGTCCTCATCTTACTTCACCCAAAACTCCTTCAAATCCTACTACTTCTCTTATGCATATGATCTCTTCTGGCGCCTGTGGACCCCATAGACCTCCTAATACATGGGTGGTGTCGCCTATTTTTATAGAATATGATCAACCTAGTGAGCACCCTCCGCCAGTTGTTGTGGAAAATATTCTCCCTTCAGAAATCCCGTTAGTACCTCATGATACTCGTCAGAAACTCCATCATAATATTGAATATGATCAAAATATTATTCCCACATGGGACACCACTCCACTTATTCCACCCGAATCTCTTGTAGAAAAACCCCTTCGGCTAGTAAAATTGAGAGTCATGGATCCCTCCTTTGATTTTCCTGGGGAAGTTATGCCACTTTATGCCTCTAATTCCCCCATTGTGGAATGCGTCGAGATTGACCTTTTAAATCTTGAATCGAATCAGGGGTCACCTCCACGGTGTTCCTCAGAATTACCACCCATGGACCGAGTCAATTCTTGGGCTTCTACTATTGAACTTTCCAACGTATTTCCCTCACCACCAATCGACGAGCATCTTGTACCTCCATTATGTATTGATATTCCCTTATGTCCTTGAGGTAATTTTGAAAGCATGACTATGTTAGAATGTCCCTGGCATGGTTAACCCTTTCGGGTTGGGAAGTTTGACTTCATTTGGCATGGATTTAAATAGGTGAAACATATGGTCTCTTCCTCCCATAGGTTCACGTATAAAAACCCTTGGCCTATGATTGGCTGTGGGCACATCTTAGCATGGCCTATTAGACTGTGTCGTGCTTGTATATATTGTATATAGGTGTGAGTGTGTTCAATTTATTTTTTCTTGTCATTGGCATCTACTCGGTTTCTATGTGTAATTCACGTGTCTAGTCTTTGCTGTACAAATTTCAACACCCTCACTCCCTTATAGAGGCTTTGTAGATGGTGCAAGCCGTTGCACTCAGAATGTTACTTCCACTGCTTGGGTCCTCTTTTCACCCATTATTGAACTTGTGAATCTGGGGATATTTGTCTTCACCCCATCAAAAACAACATGACCGAGTATAGTGTTGTCATCAAGTTCTTGACTGAGGCTATTTGTCTTGGCATATGCCACCTTGTTGTTCAACTCGAATCTCAACTCATAATGTTTCAACTCAACCGTCTCTACTCTGTAAGGAACCCGACTCTACTTGGTTACATTTTGAGGGTACGTCTCTTGGAACTCTCATTTGATTACATTGATTATGTACATATAACTCGATACCAAAACCATTTGGATGGTTCATTATCTAATTATGTGTTAGATTTTGATTTGTCACACTTATAACATTTTAAACCGTTCACATGAACACTTTGACATCTATTGTACATACATGGTGGAATAAACACATAGAAGTTAGTATTTTTATTATATCAAGAGTCTGAGTACATAGTTCAAAATTAGGAAACTGAGGCCTTGGTTGCTATGCCATACATATGCTAGCACATCAAAAAACTGCACAACCCTGTGCTACTGCCCCCACTTAGTGGTGCTCATGATAACATAAAACCACATTTAGAATGTGGCGGAGTAGACCACGATGAAGAGATGAGGCCACCCCTACGATGTGCGTCTGCATATGTCAAGGAGTCTCATCCAACCTCCTCAGAGAAACTCCCAATGTCAATCCCTCGACATTTCGCGTAAAATCCTGTAGCTCCTCATTTGCATCTTATATCTCTTCTGTTGGTGTTGTTGGGGCCGAGGCTTGTGGAAAATGTCTCCTTAGTGGAGAATATTCTTCTGGGTATGTAGGTGCCGTGTCTTAATATCAAAAACATCATCTTTAGTGACTATGTACTCTTATTAAAAAAAAAAAAATTCCAAAAAACCTCAAAAAATTACAAACCATAGAAAATCAATTTTTTTTTACCTCTTCCATCAAAGCCTTCACCAGGGGGAAAGACCATGTCAAGATCCCATGTGAATTCTACCCCATCATATAGGTATTCATCTACTTGTAATGCAGTTGCTCTCATGCATTTCCAATAAGTGGTTGGGTACAAGCTGCTAGTGCGCACTTGTCATCCTGTGGTAAAATGGAACACCATCTAGCCATGCGGGGTTCTCTTGCCAGTGGAGAGACTGCATAATCAAATATATGGGGCCTCATCACTGCAATATTCTCAAAGAATAAAATTGCAAGCAAGCTTAGATAACCACAAGTATCGCTTCTCCTCCTCTTCAGCTTTGTGAGCTAAACCTTCACGCTGACCACCATCCTGTCACATCAGTTAAACAAGGTGGCTTCTAAACATTGGATACATAACTCCAGGTGTGGTATTTTCACTGCATGGGGTGCTAAAAAACTTGCCACTCAGGTCACAATATAAGATAACATTTGTAGGGTCAAGTCTTATATGTCCTCTATGAGGATCTTCTTTTTATTTGCCCCTTCAACTTGCCTGCAATGGGAAACCCACAGACTTCTAACGGTTTCCCCATTATTGCTGCATACCCCTAATAACACAACTAGAGCCCCACACCTTGAGAAAGTATATTTCTAAGGCATATATAGTATATCTCTTTGGGCCAACAATGAATTCTTGGGTGTCTACATGTCACCATCGTATAATGTATGTCAACATATATGCTTGGCTAGTCATGCTTGGTATTATGAAGAACTTAAGAAAGCCACAGTCCCTCAGAGCATTGATGGTTTTCCCATGGCCCATAGCTTGGACTTAATTTTCAGTATTTTCCCTCCCTCTCCATTCTACCACCATGTTTTCTCCTGCACCCAAACACTACTCATCAGTCACGGCCAATATCGGGAAAATGCATAGAAAAAAATGATCTATGGGAGAAATTCTTAAAAATATTTATTTTTTCTTCCCAGCCGCACCCTTGCAATGGGTCAAATTCAGTCCTGGCTGCGGGAATCCCGTGGCATGCCTGCGGCTAGGCCTCCCTGGCCGCGAGAAGTTGTGGCATGCTTGTGACTAGGCTTCCCTGGTCGAATTTCGACCATTGTAAGCCCATGACGAGGAGTTTTTTCCCTATGAAAACCATAACCCTGACTCAAAAATGATCGTGCTTAAACATACCGTGTAGGAAATGACAAGAGGAAGGCGACTTTTACTTACTTGGTTGAAGATATCCAATTTCTCCTCCTTGATATTGCTCTCAAACCCTTGGAAGCTCTCTCCTCGTTTCTTCACAAACTCACAATGACCAATTAGAGAGGTATGAGTTCCCTTTATAACCTATTTTGGAATCTTCAAGAATATTAATTTTTTTATTTTGGGTTTAAAGGGTTTTTTTGAGCTTTATAATCTGTTTTCCAATCTACCTTTTTGCAGAAGGACTTGGGAGTGAAATTTTGTTTCTATCTTGGGAGGTTACCATTTATTACACCAGGCATGAGATACGATGCTTCTCTGATACCACTTAAGCGGTTGAAGGCTCGAACTGTTCTGATACCAAATGAAGTGAACAAAGTTCCTTCTCAAGTTAAATACTCTAGAAGACTTGGAAGATAATAATATCCATGAGGATACACATATTATTATATAAAATGTATGATGAATTAATTGACTTGATTGAGGATTACAAATGAGGTCTGCTTATATACCTAGGTAGGTGCCTCTTCACGAAAGGTAATGTCTCATAAGACATGCCCTTTCAACCTAATTACTAATTAACTAATTAAATTATTTATATTATTTTATTCATTACATTTTACTGGCATATAGGGGTAGGTCATTTTCACTGATTTTGCATTTTGACCGTTAGTGTTATTTTTATGCCTTAGGCCTGACCTTGTCATGTTGTGACTTTCACCATTTATTTTATGCATGTCGTAACCTATCGGTAGAGCTTACCTGCTCATGGATACGCTAGTTATCACATTGTTTCCAAATTGGTGTCCATGCAATAATTTTTATTATCTCTTGGAATCCCTCCTTATGACTAGCCATGACCTAGAATTTGAGCTTCATGTCCTCTTCTTCGTCTCTTTCTAGCCATACCCCAGGAGGATTCCACACTTTATCCCTTATGATTTCAATTTTTTATCAGCCTATTTTTGGAGTTTGATCCATTTTTTTCCTCTTCCATCGTCAACATCTGCTTGGCCTATCATCTGCTTTCACTTGGTGTTTTACCCTTTCTTGGAGGAACAACTGCGACAAGTGGTCCTATTATCCAACCTCTTGTCCACTTTATGTCATGAGCAGTTACACCATTATCGAAACCAGTTTCTATCCTTTATACCACCCTTTCTTCTAGAAGGAGTTTCCTTTAAGCTCTTTTTAGACTCCTTAAATTAGAAAATATTGTCAAGTGAACTTGTCTACTTCACGTTTATTAAAGTACTTGAAGTGTCGTTTACCTAGTATAATTTTAACCATTTTCTAGACTGGGATAGAATAGTTATGAAAAAGGAATACCCTAGTCTACTATGGCTAGGAGGTTCTCCCTTGTATAATTTTATCTCATTTTCAGGCTTGGGGACAATTTTACGAAAAAGTAACTTATAAAAAGAGAAGAGAGGGAACATCTATTTTCATTTATTTTCCACTGGCAACGTCATTTACTTCGCCCTTTAATATGACACCCGTCTGCTTAATTATATTACAGTTGGGTTTTAGCTTACCTGAGAGCCGTACCATTCATATGAGTCTTTTTACTCCTCTAGCTGGTTACTTTTTAGTTCATATGGAGCATGCCTCAATGCCCCTTGCATTGTCAAATGATATCACATGGTGCTCATTTAGTCATGTTGCCAAGTCACTCTTGTGTCATGCCACTATGTGTTTAAGGGAGGTATCGGCTTGTGTCGACCATCTATAGTAGCATGTTGAACTTTTTGAGTTAGCCATCCTTGTGTCAGTTGTAATTCATCTCTTCATGAATTCATCCATACATCACATCATCCTGGTCTGTTTCATGTCAATTGATGGGGAATACATTAAGTCCCTCTTTCGACGAATATTCTCCTTTCGACTTAAGCTCATTATCAAAGAGATTGATCTAGGAACCGGTAGTACCTTGGAGCTTGCAAACCTCAGTGGCAGGCTTCCTCACGATCGACAATGGGTTCACATCATTGGATCATGATTGGTCGAGTTTAATGGTGTTTGACATCATCGCATCTATTGACACGTACTGGACTGTACTAGGCACATTGGGATCCATTTCCGTCATTGGCCGATTCCCTCGCGTCTGTTACTGGTTTACCTCATTAGCTGGTAATAAAGTGGTTTATACCTTACTCAACTTCAACTCATTTATTTTCAAGTGTAGATGTGTACCATTGGGATTATGTCGAAGACCCTAGGATAGGAAAATCTCACTCTTATATGGCATCCTTCCCAGGTTGTGTTGGAGTTATGTATCATTTATGTACTTTGAGGGCTATCTAGGACACTTATATGTCTATCATGTGTCTATAGTCCTACTGATGTATACTATGACACATATCCACAATTGGGTTTCTTAGTGGCTATGATATTTACATCGAATCACATGGATCCACTATGTATGTATATCATGGCCATGTTATAGAACTTTAGGTCATGGATCCGTAGTGTATGTTTTTGCGGCCATGTTTATTATTCTCTTATGACTGAGCACGGGTATGCTCGCCTCAGGGATGTTATCAACACAGTTGAGACTTCAGCTCCATTGTCTTCTGATTTGCATCCTTGGCTTTGTTTGCCTACTGCTATTTCGACCTTTGAGTTTTGTCATAATGTTTTTCGCCCATCAACTTCTCATTCTAACCTCATACATCAAGGGGCACCTCTTATCAGCCTATTTTTCTATCCTTGGATCACTGACCCTGAGCCCTCATTTTCAGATGACTTTATATTGACACGGGGTGACTTTTTGAGCCAGTTTGACCCTGAGCCGTAGGCAGGCACACTTTTTCTTGTGGCCAAAACCCTATAGCCGCTACCAAGCCCTCTTGTGCCTGTAGCTAGGGCCCTATTATAGCCTTTATGTTCCTGTGGCGAAGGGAATATTCTAAAATGACTTAGTCGTTAGGAGATAAGTTTGATTCCTCATCTATTCGAGTTGGCCATGACTCATCAGGTAGAAGATTATGTAACTTCTCATCCATATTCATCCTCCCGAGTATCCATATTCATCCCCATGGGACCTCTCTTATACCTATTTAGACTTAATATTTTGAGAGGGCCATGCTAGTTTTGGAGAGCCATAGTATTTTTGAAAGCTATACTACTACTAGAGACCTGAGATCTTGATCTTATGTTTCCATTTTGTTGCTAGATAGAGAGCTTGTGAGGTTTTGGTTATATGTGTGTGCTCTTCATGCTCATTTCTTATATGTAGTGGGGAAAATATGTTGAATCATGGAGAGGAAACATGGAAGCAAAGGTATAAGCATTGTTCATTTTATTTGATTAATTAAAATCTATGTTCTCTCCCTTACATAATTACGTTTTTCATAAGATCGTATGATTAGTTTGTATGGTTGTTAATATAATGATCCTCTGAGGAAGATCACTTGTCGTCCTTGAGAGTTTGTGATTGTGTTTAGCTATTGAGATCGGTTGTAGTTGAAAAAAATCACTTGAGTGGAGTGCGAGGATTTTGCTATGAAATCAAGATCTATCCACAATCTGCGAGGAGGAAAGGTGCCATTTCTATTCCTCATAGTGTAAAATTGATTGCATGTTTCTTGATGATCATATGGGATTGGGATCTCTTTTGTCTTCTTAGTATTGTCTCTGTCTTTCTAGTGATCTAATAAAACACTAGATCATGGAGCAACAAATCCTTGCAATTTATAATGCAACATACTCTGTTTAATAGCCATGTTATAAGTTTTCCTACCTTCTTTGATATGTTAATAAAATAAATGAATTATATTATGGTGCTTTGGTGCATTAAGAGTTGTGATGCTAATAAACTAAAAGGAAGAACCTATTTTCCTAGACTATTTTAAAGCATTGGTGCACTTGGAACAAATTGGAGAACTATACTACTTGGTTCTATTACCCACCACGTGTGGATAGTATGTATATGAGAAATTTTTTATCCTAAATGGTCCTCAACCGAAATCCAACAACCTCTTGCAACCATCAAATAGCTTGATGTCCCATTATCTTTACCACCTAATCCAACCATGTGGTCCCTCACCCACTTTTTATGATTATATGTTTGAAGGTGGGATTCTCGATCCCAAAGGTATGGGTTTTTATTGGTATAGTTAAGTAATTTTCCTTACTTGTCATGGTAATTATTGAGCTTGGATTGGTGGAGGGATTCAGTGAAAAGAGTGGGCTAGGTCTGTACACTTGTCTCCACTACCCGATTTAATGGTTAACCTTGTACCCTAGTCCTGTGTGATCTCCTTTATTGACTATTAGCTTTAGGGTTGGAGCTACATGGGAAATATTGATTTTGGTTGCATCAATACAAGGAAAAGGCCCTATAGCGAATGTTTTTGAGGAACCCCTTATAAAAATAGCCCAAATATCCGTTTGTAGCAGAGGTCTCTAGAGGAGTTTGGCAGGTGGAGGTTTTTGCTAAAAATTGGCACACCGAGACACTGTGATCTCTGTACAAACCCACCTGGTGCGTCTAAGTACTCTAGCACACTAGTGCTCTATCTATTAACATGCTCGGTGTGTCTCCGTAATCTAGCACACTTTCACAATGTGCGGTACACCATCGATTCTACCGTTCGGTGCATCTCAAAAACCCGTGCACCGAAATAGGGTTAAATAAAAAAAAATTACCAGCCGTAAAAACATCATTTTTACTTCTTCAGTGCACCAGACCTCTCAAGCACCAGTGTCAGTTTTTCTTGTGTGAGGCGCCCTTCCATCGGTGCTCCCATTGCACACATTTTTGTCGTCCATTTCCCACGGCGTGGAGTTCAAATTTTCGAAAACGGTGGAAAAATTTGGTTTCTTCAATTCCTTAGCAATTTACTTATTTCTCAATAACTAAACATTTTAGCGGATTAGATTTTGAAAATAACTTAAATTAACCATTTAAAAAAAAAATATGCACAGTACATTCAAGTCGTTTGGCTTGCACTGTTTGCGGTGCTGCCTGTAAATTTACAGGCCGCACTGTGAATTGTGTTAATGGAAACCGCACTGGGTTCCGGTGTTGTACCGAAAAAACACGCACTGTAACTAATTTAAAAAATAACAAGGCGGTACAATCGTTTAAACGACTGCACCATTGACTTTGTAATAGTGTCGGGAGGGCGGTGCATTGACCAAACTAACTGCCCTGGGGCGGATAGTTAGGTCAGCGCACCGCCCGCCTGACAGCATTACATATTCATTGGTGCAGTCATTTACAGGACCACACCGTTGACAATGTATCGCTGTTGGGTGGTGTGTTGACCAAAATATCCGCCCCTCGATGGATAGTTAGGTCAACGCATTGCCCACCCAATAGAAGTACATGATCAACGATGTAGTTGTTTAGAGGACCACATCGTCAGAAAAATATTCCCTTCTTTGGCGGTGCGCGAACATTTTCCATGCGCACCGATCGCGGTGCGCTATAAAAATGTACGCACTGGTACTGGTGCATGACTGATTTTTGGGGCGCACCTACTGTTTTTTTTTCAAAAAAAATTATATATATATATATATATATATATATATATATATATATATATAAATTTTTAAATACATTTCTCATTTAATAAAAAAAATGTATTTATTATGTGAATCATTCCGGCGACCTCAACGGAGAGAACAAAGGGATCAACAAGAACATATGGAGGATAGGTATAACACGATTCAACTGTGGGAGGCACGAGAGAGGCAGAGAATTTTGTACCCTCGCCCTATTACGGCAGCCACCCAGTTGCTCCTAAGGGAGGTAAGCCTCCTTAAGTTCTATGAGGAGGCTACATCCTTGAAGGGCCATAGTGGGTTATTGAGACAACTAATCGTCAGGTGGGATGCCCACTGACAGGCTTTCTGGGTATGTCCTGGCCAGTGGTTCACGCCCACTGAGGAGGACATATATTTTATTACTGGCCTATCTAGGAGAGGGCAGGATTTTCCCCAGTTCCCAAATGTCCCCGTCGGCTATGAAACAGGGAGTCAGATGGCGTACTACCAGAGATACATTAGGGAAGATATAGTTTCTCCTGCATATTTTCAAGTGTCTGGTGGTCAATTATGTATTTCTTCATTTTGTGCAGTGGAGGTGAGGTGCCTCTCACTACTGCTAACGACCATTGCACACTATACTAGTGACGAACAAGTTGCCCGCTTTTATTTTATGTTGATTCTTTATTCCAGGTGCCACGACTTGTGAGATGGTCTACAATTTTTTTTGTGGTAGTTTTTCACAGCATTAGATAGATGTCGTTCTCAGGCACATGGGAGGTTGACCTTCCCCTTTTGCTTCAGATTTATTTTGTTTATTTTTTAGAGGTTTCCAGAGATGAGGCCTACTTTTTTCCGGTAGCCTCATAGGTCGATGTTGCATGTATGAATGCAGATGTGGGGCCAGATTATGCCCAATAGGGGCCAATCTGACTTTCCCTCCAGGATATCTCTTGATGCACTAGAGTTTATAGCCAGTGCTAATGATCACTCGTTTGTTCTAGTGCCATGTCCATATGCTAGTTTGGATTGGCTAGGGTGTACCAACATCCTCTTCACACAGGATGAGCCACTGGATGCGAGAGGTAATATTAGTGTTTTATTTAAATTAATATAGTTTCATTTTATTGTCTTAATTAATTAATTAGAATTATCAAATTCATTCTAACACGTTCTTTAACTTGTTTTATTAAATTTTTTAATGAAATTGTCTAATTATTGTTGTGTACTATATATTTTGTAGATATTGGGACATTCGTTGGGGACATGATTCCACCCCCACCGAATGATCCATGTGTATATGGTGACGAGGAGATGGCAGAGGCGGAGGATCAGGAATACAGACCTGATCCTGATCAGAAAATATGTTTTGATCTAGGGTCATGTATCAATATGAACCACCAGTCCTTATCCAACACATCTGGGTAAAAAAACACATGGTTGCAGTGTTTGGGGAAAATATAGGGCTCCTTAGTTTCATACCACATCTTTCTAGAGTTGATACATATCAGCCTACTATCATGATCTTCCTTTACATTATTCTGATCAAAGGTGTCCCACCACTTGCACCTAAAAATAACACGTTGGAAAGAAGATAAATCCACTTCAAAGATCTCCTGTATCTTTTCGACATAACCTAACGTCCCTCGTACTAGGTTTTGATCACGGTGGCTAGCTCGACTAGATTAATCGAACTCGACTTCCACTCCACAACCTTGCGTCATGTGTCCATCATCAGAATTTTCTGTGTGAAAATGGTGTCCATATGCCCACATAGATGGTAACAAATTTACCAATAAAAAAAGTTAAAAAACCATAGTGTCATGTGTCTTATAATAACCCAACTATTAAAATATGAAATATAGATGTTACATTTCAAAGGTGCATTATTAAGTTTAAAATGTACATAAATAGATTATTATCGAGTGGGTGCACCCAATCCCTATGTTTAGCGCATCCTTTTCAGCACGCGGGCAACGACCCATTGCATTGTATTTCTCTCTGACTTGGTTAGCAACCCAACTGTTATGTATATAAAAAAATCAATAAACATGTAATTTACTAGAGAAAACTCCTAAGCCTGGATAATCATATGTCGTGTAAGAACATATGCCATCCAACGTAAAAATTCTCTTTGCTATGATGGGTCTTGATATATCGTATACATTTATCCCATCCCATAATTCCTTCAATTCATCTACCAGTGGTTGTAGGTAGACATCCATATTCTTCACTTGTATTCTACTAGGGACAATGGGAGCCAACATAAGATGTTCATTCTTCATGGAAAACCATGGGGGGATATTGTTATTGATCACTACTAGAGGCCAAACATAATAATTGGTGTTATGGAGGGAATATGGGTTGATGCCACCCATGGCTATGCTGAGTCGTAGACTTTGTACTTCATCCTTGAATTTTTCGGGCCATGTATCCTCTATATGCTTCATGGCTATTGAATCTGTTGGGATTCGCATAACTCCCAACTCACTTTTGTGTGAGGCATGCCATCCATGCAACATAGCTAATTATTTGCAACGAGAGAGCCTTTGAATCCTTGGGATTATAGGCATGTGCCTCAATATCTTAAAAGGAGGACCACATGATTTACCCTTCTTTTTTTATTTATCATACCTGTCATGCCCACATTTCAGACATATCTCTTTGTTTGCATATTCTCCTCTATATAGAATACAATCATTTGGACATGCATGATATGATATGTACTCAACACCCAACATTTTCAACAATTTATTTTCCTCTTAGCAGCTACCGGGCAAGACATTATCACTCAGAAGAACTTTATCTTTGAATAACCTCTAGTTGGTCATGTACAATATTAAATGTACGTTAATGCCGATATAATTATTAACGTTCATAAAATTGAACATTTGTAATGTTCATTGTGTTATTATATGTCTCAAAATATAAGGGAGGACTTGATGGTCAATTACCTCAAAATTTCCAAGGAAAATGCATTCAACAAGCCAAAATTTGCTTTCAAGTTATACAACAACATCATTGTCCCCAATTGGGTAGACTTTGATTGACCGCTAGGTCCAAAGAGAGGGGTGGTGGAAGAAAATTTAAGGCTTTCGAAAAAGGTATCAGCGATATGAGCATCATCCCCTAGCTGATCATTGTTCTGGAATGCATCTAACAACATTGTCTCCATGGCAGTCATATCCCTTAAGTAATCATCCATACCAACCTCTATTTGATTGCCTCCATTGCCAGCTTGTGAAGAACTACTATTGCTATAGTCATTCCTAATTGGTGAATCTCGACATAGTGGGAATTGAATAGGTGGTTGATTCAACCATTCTTGGTATTGTTCCTCTGTGATTTTTTCTCTTAATTCAGCCTTCTCTCGATTTGACATTGTCTTGGGGTGAAACAGAAGATGGTAGGTAGGTCGCTCATCATCACTAGAATCCTAATAATTTCAAAAAATATGTTTGAACATGATTAGTACAAAATCGATGATATCAATTAGTAAGCACGTCGACAATGCATGATTAATTGGTTTGATGTTGAAATCATATTTACATTAATATACCAAAAAATTATTATTACCATCATTGTCCCAGGATTGTGGCTAGAAGATGCAATGTTACAATTGGCAGGGTGAAGCAGTCGTTCATTTTCATCTACCAAATGCGCCTTATGGTATGCTGCTCCTGATAAGAGCTTCTGAAGTTTTGGAGTTGTTTGAATATTTAGTGCATTTGAACTTGATTCTGAATCTGCATGAACCTACAAATTTGTATACATTAATTTTATTCAGCTGATTGACATGGATAAAAAAAAAAAATACAATTAGATAATGAAAATATAAATAAAATCTGAAGTAATTACATCTGGAGATGGATAGGGAGAACTCCGTGATGGAATTTGAGAAATATTATGGAACGAGCTAGATTTTGAAGAATTGTCCATTTGATATAATTATGAGATTTTCTCCTTGCGTTTGAGAAAACTCAACAATAAATTTTGGTGTACATACTAGAAAGTAATTTTTGTGCCTTAAAAATGGACTTATTGTTATCGGTACTTTTGTACAGTTAACCACACCGGTGCGTTTTAGTTACTAAAAAAAAAAAAAAAACAACCTAAGTATATTTTTTTAAGGTGAAAAAAAAGCGGTAAGTTGAAAAATGGGCGGAAAATTATTTTCGTAAATCTAATTTCATTGTGCCTGGAGCAAGAGAGCATGAGAGGAATGTGGAGCAGCAAAATAATTTCAAATAACAACGCTATTCAAAGAATCAGAATTTGAAACATCTTGTGATTCGCATAAAAACCCTGTAGTATAGTAAAATTGATAAATTTTATTGTAATAATTGTTTTTTTTTACAATTTTTGTTGGATTTAATGCATGCATAGTAAAAATTTTAAATTTTATTATGTATTTTGAGAAGAAAAAAAATAAAAAAATCCATTCTTATGTTAAATCCTTGCTTCTTCTTGTTTCTGTGACTTCACAATTAGGGCTTTTCATTTTATATTTATAGGGTTTGTATTGCTATATATATAGGCGTATGACATCTAACCCATGGGACCACTTACAGAGTTAGATCCCAATCCATGTTGGCCCTTGCACGATTTAAAAAAATAACATAATTTTTTAATTGGTGTGCCCTGTTTAAAATAGTACACTGGTGTGCTATTGTAGTATAACGCACAAGGCGTGTACTGACAAAAAAACATTGTTTGATAATTTTTTTTTTTTATTAATTTATGTTTGTGTTAATTGGTGCACCAGTTAACATATAACACACAGTGTCTCCTTGTTGACAAAGAGCACCGTACGGTGTTTCTACTGTATTGGCAGTGCGTTTATAAGAACCTACCAAACTGCCTTCGATGCGTACTTTTAAAAGCCACACCGTTTTTTTGTTTTTTTTTTTTTTTACCTGAAAATTTTGTGATTTATTTATAAAATATATAAATGAATGGTATGGTACAGGTTTCATATTGATAAATAAATGGATGAAAAGAGTTCAAGTAACAAAAATACTGATAACACATCGAGAAAATAAAAAAAGGCAAGTTTGTAAATTCTTTATAAAAATTATTATTTTTGAACTATATGTAAGTTTAACTAATATGTATTGTTTACTCTGTATCATGCAGAGCCACAAAATGGTGAAGCTCGATAAGATTATTTCTAATCTAAGACCAAAAGAACGTAAAAGATTGATGGAAAAACTGCAGAAGGATGAACCAGGTGAATGAAAAAATACTATTGATCTAATATGAGTTTCTTTTTTGAATTTTCATTAATAATATAATTAAAAATTTTAGATAATATGTTTCAAACAATCTATTAATTCACATATGTTTAATGTTCTATAGGGACCAATAGCAAAGAAAAATAATGTTGTTCTAAGAAAAGAAAAAGAATATAACATGAAAATGAAAATGAATTGCTCCTTAACTCATCTAGAGTGGTGCTGGAGGTTAAGGAAAGGGGGGAAATTTTTTACAAAAATTTGAGGGATCTAATGGAACGAATGTATAGACATTCTTTGCACTTACAATACAAAAATCAATCCAATGATTCCAAGAACCAAATTTTATTTAAACTACATGATTAGTTTCAAGAGAATTGGCCAATGAGACATGTTAGACTTTTAATAACAAAAATGCAAAAAAAGAAGAAGGAATGAAAAAGTAATACTCTTTTAAATGCTTTTCTAGAATTATATGTATATATTACTAGAAAGAAATCATTTATAAATATCACTTTTGTTATATTTACTTTTCATATATCAATATAAAAATCAAATAGTTTATTGTCATGTTACAATTTTAGGAAGATTATGAAAATCTCAAAGGATGAATGAGCTGATATTAGAAATATGCGAGTAAGAATGTCCAAAAAGGTGTACAAGGAGATGGTCATAGAAATGAACATAATTTCTTCGCACGAGGAGTCATCTCAACAAAAACGTGCTTCAAATGTAATATGTAATCATTGAATTTTTCGATTAGGTACAATAAATAAACAATATAGCATTAAATATTAATTTTCAAATATTTTCTTGCAAAAAAGAAAAGAAAATGGAACCCATTCAACACATAAAACATTATGATAAGGACGAAAAGGGATGTTATTTATATTTGTGAGTAATTGTTACTTCCTTATAAAAAATTAACTAGATTTCATTTTTGTATATTTTAAGTTGTTTTACAACAATCATCATTGAATGTCTTCAAACAAGTGCTAACATACAAAGAAGAACCATGAGAAGAATTGATTGACATTGGGTTAAATATGGGTTGTCAGTATATGTTGGCGTATCAGAAATTAATTGTGGAATTTGTAAGCATTATCTTGTTTTACTTAGTTCCGTCTATAATTAATAGAACAAAAAAATATTTTATATTAAATCTATGATTTGTTATGGGGTATAAAACTTGTAGTTAACAAAGTATGGAACTGTGCCAACAAATGAATTATTGAAAGATGACAGGAGATTTGGTTTTGAAAGAGTCAATTATTGCTATGGTACATTTCTTTTTGATTTACATTGATGTATATTATTTAATATTGCAATTTTCATTATTCTCACCAATGTATATACACTCATTACACTTTATTTTTATGTTTGTAGATGGAACTTGAAGAGGAAGAAAACAATTGACACTGTGAAAAAAACATTCCTCCAAATAACCCAAGTCATGAAAGTAGCTCGAGCACTGATAGAAGTTCTAACAACGAATGATGATCAATATGTTTGGATATCAAAGCAAGGCGTTGTATTTTTTGAAATATTTGTCTATGAAATCAGACATTTTGTTTAATGTAATGGACATAGCGTCCCAATTGAAAGACAAGGTGATACCAATAACTGTCCCATTTTGTATGACAAAGAGTGTCTTATTCCTTATTAATATATATATATATATATATATATATATATATATATATATATATATATATATATATATATATATATATATATATATATATATATATATATATATATATATATATATATAATAAAATGCGTTTTAATTTATTTTATTGCGTTCTCCATTATCGTTGTGAAATGTTACACCAGTGATATAATATATGGATGATTAAATATTATAATGAAGAGATGCAAAATCTTATGATATGATATAAAAAATCAATCCAAACATCACATTCAAATGCACTAATAAAAAATTAATTGATATGAATAATGTTATAGGATATGTGACGAATTTTGATGAATAATGAATTTTATAAAATCACAATAATTGCACTGTCATGCGTCGATGTTTCTAAAAAATACAAAATGAACACCGGTGCGTTTCTACGACCTATGGGCACCACACAAATACCAATACTGTTAAACACACTCATGGTGTAGGAGAAACTAAACACACACAAAGGGAAAGATAAGCATTCGCTGTATATTACCATTGATATGATGTACATTTATAATACAATGAGGTGACCCTTGGATTCATCTTCCAAGGTCACTTGGACTCCTTTGTGACTCTTTACCTTCCACACCTACCCATAGAGGATTAGGTGTTCAACATTGCCCCCCTTAATCCGAAGGGGTATGTGTGAGTCTAAGAAGAGAGTTGTAATACAAATATGCAAAGTATGCATGGCAGCACTTAGGCTGAATCAGCTCTCTGAAATGTTGGCATAAAGAGGTGGTTTAAGGATGACCACCAACACTAGAACGCAACACTTATTGTAGTTCCCGGAACTCTTCCAAATCTGGCAAGAAGCTGAGGGATTCTGCTAGAGGAGGTGTCCCTCATATTTGAAGAGGGAGACCTTCAACCTAAAAGAAGGGAAGTCTACAACCTATGATGGTTTAAGGATGACCACCAACACTGGAATTCTTGATGCATTTCCTGGAACTCAACCAAAGATGGCAAGAAGCTGAAATATTCTGCTAGAGGAAGTGTTTTGAAAGAGGAAGAATATCAACCTCACATAGATGGTTTAAGGCTGTCCACCAACCAAAGGCATGCTCATGGGCATCTGTGTCTCTGGCTACAACTCTAAATTTGGAATGATGAATTGTGGCTCAGGCTCGCTTGAACTGATGTGTCTCTGGCTACAACTCTGAATCTGGAATGAGAGATTGTGGCTCAAGCTCACTTGATGTGGCTTTGAAGCTTGTAGATGACCACCATTTCCTCCCCTGTTAGATACAAGGTGAGATGATGGCAAAAATTCAACTGCAATATTGTTCAATATTCTAGAACAAGTTCTGACATGTGACTTAAACATCTTCTTGGCTGTTGATGCCCATTGCCAAGAAGCGATCCATCCAAGATGAATCTTTGTTCTTACATGAGGCTTGTTTTTGAAGCATCTGTGTGAAGAATGGGTGCGTCGACCACAGTGCTTGCATGGGTGAAGATTGAAACAGTGATCTTTCATATGACCAACGTGATCACAGTGTTGGAATTTTACAATTTGTTGTTGTTGTTGTGGAAGTGGAGTAGGATCTAGAACAGCTGAAGGTGAACTGTCATGAAGAAATCTGACACTCTAAAATTTGATGGGCTTGGAGTAGTCTGGAATATGAAAGGACAATTCCTTGTCATATCCAAGACCAGTTCTGTTCTTGTTATGGACAAGCTCTTCCCAAGGTCTGATGATGGGCTTGGGAGGTGATGGCTGTATTTTTGCATCTTTCTGCACATCTGCTCCTGAAATGAGTACTGAATGTGAACCAAATTCAACTTTATATTCTTGCTGCTGATGGGAGTCCCTCTCAATTTTCTGAATGAAACAAGTTCAGAATGATGACTCCATTGTTGTAATTCTTCTTGCTGGAATTGAGACTCAAGCTGCAAAAATTCAATCTTGTCTTGTGCATTTTGCAGACATATTTGTATTTCTAAGAGAGTTCCCTTGTAGATTTAGACTGTTTCATTAGTACCACAAAGTATAAGAGTATTCAATAACTTTAATATTGTCTCTATTGGTCTCATTTTAAAACACTCAAAGTTTCTTGTAATTTTAACTTTGAATAATTTATTCCAACTTTACAAATGAAAAGAGTGATGATCACAAAACAAATACCAATTAGAGATCTTGATAATACAACAAGAAGAAAAGATCTAGACAATGTAGAACCCTGCACATATTCCCTTTCACGTACTTGCGTACTTGATAAGTGACTTACAAGGAAGTTGTTGTCCACTTTGACGCCTATACTTATGCAAACATTGGCGATGACCTTTATAGTGGAACCAATAATAAATCTTAAATGCACTGTCGTTCAATAGAGATATTTGAAATAAAACTTCAGCAACAAACTCTTGCTTTGCGAAGTTCTTCTCAGCATAACTTTGACGGTTCAAAAGGCTCAAGCATACCTTGATATATAGTGCATTATAACAATCTAAGCTTTGATCCAACAGCCATGCCACCGTCTCCAATCTCCGTGGATCAGAACTTGACGTGAATCCAATACAAAATGTCCCC
Source organism: Pinus albicaulis (assembly GCA_034641835.2). Lineage (NCBI taxonomy): Eukaryota > Viridiplantae > Streptophyta > Pinopsida > Pinales > Pinaceae > Pinus > Pinus albicaulis. Next base: position 1,913,992,162 of record CM076578.1, read on the forward strand.
TAATTTCACTGAGAATAGTCCTTCAGAATACCATTTCCGACTGGCTGAATTTTAATTTGTTTTTTAAGAATGTGAAGCAGGATTGAGCACAAGGTGGTAATGGTGGAACTAATAATAAATAAAATTCTACAAAAGCAGTTCAAGAAAGCAAAGGAGGAATTTTCGCAAAAGAAGATAAGTTTTAAAGAGAGGTTGTTCTTTCATGGAACAGACATGGATGCGATAGAGAGCATCGTTGAAGAAGGATTCAAGATTGGCGGTGAAGGTGTGGAGGAAGTATGATGCTTATCTCTATTGCTTTACTTGATGACCAGGGCAAAGAATATAGCCAGGGACATTCTTCTGATGTCGTGGTCATGAAAAGAGCAGAGCACTTACTCCCAAAAGATATAGTCCACTTCCAATCGACCCCTCCACAAATGATCTCTTTGAGATAGCAAAGGATGGGGTTCTTCTATGAAAATCTCTTCTTGCTGCAAAAACTCGATCTTTTCATCCTTTCGTTCCTTCATCTGATATTCTATGCATGATTTGGACCCATGGCACAACAATATTTTTCACTGTTTTGCAAATCTTCCAGCGGTGCCCTCTTATGTGGCTGACTGAGGTGGCGCAGTGTTGGAACCATTATTGGCCTACGTCTAAGGCTGGAACTATTGAGCAAAGGAAGATCTTGATTCATTAATGGGTACGGTGGGGAGTGACCAACAACAAGCATCGATTTCAAATCACCCACACCGCCTTACAGCTCCTAGAGGATGGTCACAATTCCAAAGCACAGATAAAATGCTCTCCTTGACCTATAGGCAGTCAGCACTGAGGTGGAATTCCTACCGCCGTGGAAGGGTTGAGGTCGTGTAGCTCACGATTTTGAAAGCTACACCCTCACGTTCAGTGATATCAGACTCTTATCACGCTCCTCTTCAGCGCTAGTACGACAGTCGGCACCGTGTGCTTGTCAAAGCACGCTACAATGGAAACCCTGGTTGAACCCAACCATACAACTTCGGCTATATGGTCCCGATATATTCTCCATTCGTTTGGGATTTCCTCAAATAGGAACTTGATTCAAATATGTCCTGAGTCTTTGTGTATGATGTCTAATGTTCCTTGGAAGATGAAGCGATAAGGGAAGGGCGGAGAGAGGATGCGATGGCAGTTTGGGGAAGATGAAGCGATGGCAGTTCAGTGGTTGAGGCCTGTGGTATGCAGTTTGGAGGTGGAGTGTAAACGCAGAAATTTAAACCCAGTGAGGAGGTGTATGGTCCAGTGGAGCAATGTTATATGTTATATGTAGCGGTATAGTGCCATACCCTGATTTCCTTCAATAGTCCCCATTGTGGCTTAGTGCTAGAAGTTGGAGGGGCCGAGGATGAGGCCACAGAGATACAAGCAATCACACAATCACGTGGAAACTACGAAGTCACTCCGATATAATCATGCCAATAATGACAATATGAACCATGAAACAGTCAATCATGCCAATAATATGGTTTCTCCCTTAGTATACACAGACACAGGTTTTTCCATTCAATACAATTTTTAACTCATATACCATAAAACCAGTGCATTACATTCACCATTCAATGTAGCGTACTTCAAATTCATAGTTTAGATACATGCAAACACTAATAATGAAATTCAGAATCATATAATTCAAATAAATGTGACTAATATACCACCATACACAGGACTGTCAGGCCTCGACCATCATTCACCGTACATACAGTGCATTGTATTGCCAGTGGTATGGAGCATTGAGTATGGCGCAGTGAGTATATGCTCTGTGAATATATGGAAGCATTATGGTATGGAGGATCCCTACAATATGGAGCGGTTATTGGAAAAACCAAAATCACTGGCTGACAGTGGACATAGAGACGTTTTAGGCACTGAGTCCATAGAGGAGATACAGTGAGACAAGCAATCGCGTAGAAGATTTTGAGTGAATAATTAGCGTAGGTCTATAATGGCCAGAAAATAACAAGTGGATCAAATTGGAGCAAGTCTAGCGATCTCCAAGGTCCATGCTCTGATACCATGTTAAACACACTCATGGTGTAGGAGAAACTATACACACACAAAAGGAAAGATAAGCATTTGTTGTATATTACCATTGATATGATGTACATCTATAATACAATGAGGTGACCCTTGGATTCATCTTCCAAGGTCATGTGGACTCCTTTGTGACTCTTCACCTTCCACACCTACCCATAGAGGATTAGGTGTTCAACAAATACCAATTAGAACACTCGGTGCGCTTTATCAACGACTACCACCCAGGTTGTTCGATAGGCGTTGCATGCACCAGTATGGTTTGCCTTTAACGCGCCGGTGAGTTTTAGCACCTAGAACTTCTAGTGTGGTTTTACACCTTAACGACCCAATGCATTCACCTTCCATCGGCCTAGTGCGTCTCGATGGGTGATACGCACCGAGACGTTGCTAAACGCCCTACGGTATCAGAAATTTGTTTTCCATCCTAATGCTTGGTATGTTTACAGTACCAGTGCATACATGGTAAAACGCACCGATGCGTTCACACCTAATGCACACACTGATGAGAAAAACATCTGTAACAACCTCCGACCGCCCAATTTTTTTTAGTTTTTTTGAAATTATGTTAGAAGATCTGCTAAAACCTCTGTTACTGCAAACATATGTTATCTGTCTGATCAGGCTCCTCATTACAACTGGTTATTGTTTATATCCCTAGTGTTTATGGGATATCCTTGCATTCTTTTTCCAAATTCTTATATAAATCAAGTCATTCTGTCAGGCTAGAAGCTGACACTTTGAGAAAGGACTTTGTAAAGGAGGGATTTATTCATGAATATGGATTTCCATTGATAGCCAACCACCCCCAATTAAAACCATAAATCTGGCTATTGTGCTTCAAAGGATGTTGTTCAGTCATAGTGAACAACGTTAAACAAGGTCTAGAAACAACCGAGGGATCCCCCTCTAGTTCAAGGGCCATCTTGAACCTAAAGCTGGCTGAGTTGGTTTCCTGGCGTAGTTTTTTGCAACCAAGGACTGCCTACAGGAAACAGGTACAACATTTGGTGCCATTGCCAAGGATCCAAGTAACTAAGAAATTTTTCCTTGGATCATGATAAAGTTTAGATCTATTTCTTTCTGGTGAACAAGAAGTAGGCATTTGTATTGGTTGCATTATTTTCACCTGGCGACTCCAGTTTGTCGAATGGAAATTCCACTGGGAAACCAATCCCATTGTTTTGAAATTTCAGCTTCCTTTACTGCTATGCAAGGTTTGTTGATACTTGCAATCAACAATATATGTTTTCTCCTCTCAGCCATGGTCAAAAATCTAAAATGTCAGCAGAGGATGCAACTTTTAAAGTACACCTGTGAGTATAATTTTTCCATTGGAGTTTATGTTCATATTGTATATATTCTTCATATTTTCAGCTGTTGGAAACATGGTTTGTCAATAAATCCACTCCGCACTTGGTTACATTGGAAAACAAATTACACCTAAGAGTGCAACATTTTCCAGTTCAGTTAGATAGAAGTGTGGGGATTGAATAGATATTCATAGTTTTAGTACGCAGTAGATCAGGTGTGTTCATTGTTTAATGGTAAGATAGATCAACTTATATTTTTAGTCTAGAATTTTTCAGTTTTCAATATGAAAGAGTATCACGATTAATGTTGGCATATGGTTGCATTTCACAGTTGCAGATTGCAGTCTGAACTAGCAGGATATTCAAATGACAGGGTTGATCCAGGAAAGTTGGTTATGGCAGATGATGGTTGATGACCAGGTTTACAGTATGAATACATGCCCAATGCTAAAGGAAACTGATCTGCTTGTTCTCTGCATCTCACAGGGGAAAGCGATCCCCATTGGAGCCGATGTTGTAACATGTTTTGGCACACCTAATTTTTTAAATTTTTGGTACAAAATTGTCAAAATCTTACCAAGCTAAAATGCCAAAAGTTATATTATTGTGCTTTTAAAAGGTTTATTTCTTTTATATTACAATTTTTGATTTAAAATATATTATTTTTATAAAAATTATCTTTTTTTTATGAAAATATTTGTTTTAATTTAAATTATATTATAAAATTAATTAAATTTCAAGCCTAAGTTCAATCAAACATTTTTATTTTATGAAGGATGGTCTTCATTCAATTTCAGACCCCCCAAGATCATTCGAGCTTTAACAGCTAGGGAGGGGGGGGGGTCCAACATGAGTTGTTTTTCAAAACAACAAATGGGCACGTGGCATCATTTAGAATAATTTGCACCCCCCAAGCGCGAAACCAGAAACCATTTCAGACCCCATTTGAAATCCATTTGTGGTTTCAGGGATCGATTTGTTTGTGGTGGTCAGCGTCGGTGTGTGATCAAGATAAGAGTGGATTCATACATGAAAATGATATTGCAGACAATTTGTCTTCGACCACCATTATCCACCAGTCAAACTGTTTGACGTGGTTGCAACTGCAACTATTGATGATCACCCTGGTTGCTGCAGATTTCCAAGAGGAAATGGAGGAAGCATACAACTTGATGCAGGAGCATTAGACCCGAGACAAATTTGTACATAAATAAATGTAGGAGGGGGTCTTATGTTTTTTTTCCCTATGTAAATATTCATAGTTGAGTTATTTTAATTAATTAGGAAGGAAAATATTGTAACTTCCCGAATGATTGATGGGCACCCGAAGAGATAGTCAGTTTTGGAGGCTAGTCTAATTGGAATTGTAGGAAGTTGAAGAGTCTGTGACTCATTAAGGAATTTGAAGCGATTCCTTGTAGTTGTATAAGAAAAACCTCTGTGACAGAGTCGGGAGGAGAGACCTGCACAGGAAGGGCTACACAGGCCTGCACCTGTACTTGCAGAGAGCTGTATAGGAAAGGAAGAAGGCCATCAGATTAAATATTCGGCCAGTCTGTAATTGTATGTCAATTCATTGTGCAAGTAAGAAATGTTTCAATATATTTGTGTCTTGTGGACTTAGTTTATGTGTGAATGTATATCTGTGCTGCTTAAATAAGTTCTGTGTAATTATATGTTTGAACCTGAATGGACGATAATCGAAACCCGTGATAGTTAAGACCCCGTGGGTTACTAAGAATGTGTCTATGCGATCAATAACGAGAATGTGTGGCAAATCCCTGTGTTAAAGTACCGCAACAGTGGACTATGTATCGTCAAGCAGAGACACGAGGATGTTATAGTCGAGCGAATAATAGAACCTGTGTTAACCCTAGCGGAACCGAGCAACAGGAGTGGAACCTGAGCGCAGTGAAGAACGGAACCTGGAGAGGCGGAACCGTGACGCTGGAACATAAATGGCGGTTTAGAACTGAAGGGTGGTAATTTCCGCACCACTATTACACGGAAAGTGGTTTTGATAAATTCGCAACGATTCCATAGGAATTGCGACGCGTGTCCTGGGCGGTATTGGAAGCCACCCGTTAAAGTGCGCCTTCGCGCATTAAACTCCGACTGTGGACACCGAGCGGAATGGATGTATACCGTTGATCTGGAGGTTCGAGATCTAATGGTGATCATTTGCTATAGGTGCGCAGAGTTTAACAGAGGTGCGTGGGGTTTAGGAGAGGTACGGTGTACGCGTTTGTATTGTGGGGCCTGGGGAGTTTTATATATAAATGAATTGGTTTAACTATGGGTTTCGACGTATTTTGGTCTTAATATAAGGTGCGATGGAACATGTCAAAAGAATTAATCAAAGTTAATTATATTATGATGTTGAACCATTGCAAGGGTTATTCGGTCAATAATTAAGTATTGAATGGGTAGGCCATTTAACTATGCCTGTGAGATTAGCGCCTATGGAATGTACGGGGGTTTAACCATATCGTGGTGGTTTAATGTTTGAACGGAGACCGTGACCGTAGCATTATATGCGGTAGGGTGACAATGTTCAAATATGTGATGGAATGAGCATGGGGATCAATATATGTATGTCTTGGAGAGCTTATAACTATACAGAGTGTTGAATTAATATCTCAATTCTCTGAATTGAGATATTAAAATAGCCAGCCTTCTTTGTATGAATTTGATAGCGTGGAATAAGAGCACTGTGAGATGCCGGACTGGGAAGATGAATGGGCATGAAGCTTGGAACGCATTCACACACACTTTAGGTGGAAATAGAAAGTATTGGGATTGTGGGAGTGGCAAGGTTGCCCCTGCACAAAAGTGGTATCAGAGCTTGAATTTAATTAGCTTGTTGAAAAGTTTGTTTTGAAAATGCACATGTACTGAACGGGAAAAAGATAGTTGATGTTTGAATCTGTTTGATAGAGGAAACTACAGATCTTATTTGACATACAGTGAAGGTCTCCAGATGAGAAGAATCTAGATTTGAAGACAGAAGATTGCAGCAGGTAGATGCAGTGCAGGTGAAAAGAAAAGAAAGGAAACAAGATCAGTCAGGGATCTTGAGAGGTAAGAGAGTGAGCCTGGTATTCAGCTAAAGGCTAGATAAGGAGGACAATTGTAGTGTTCTCGAGAGAAGATGAGCCTTATTTGAACTCTGGTTGGAAGGATTTGTTTGCAGAATACAGAGTGCAGACAATTGAAGACATCTCAGCAGAAGTAGATCACAAGCTTTGAGAGCAGTGATAGAAGAGTCCAGCAAGGGATTCTGAGTGCATAAAGAGTGTGGCAGAACCTGAAATAATTCCCAAATGAGGTTGGATGAAAGAAAAAAAAGGGGTGTTCTTGAGAAAGTTGCAGAGTGAAGCCTAGAGAGCAGAGAGAGTGCTCAGGAGGTTCCAAAGAGAGGGGACCAGTACTTGCCGAAAGCCGGAGCTCAGGAGAGAAGCTTGGTGAGGTAAGTTGTAGTAAGAGAGCTTGCTGTTGCAGAGGCTTAGTGCAGCTTGTGAGTGAAGAACTCCTAGAGAAGAGAATGGCTATTGAGGGCCATAACAGAGACTGCAGTGATTGCAGAGGTTATGAGAGAAACCACAGCGGAAGAGTGTGTGAAGATGCCAAAGAAAATGGCATGAAGAAGAAGAAATCCACAGATGAAGAATTGCAAAGAGAATTAGCTGAGATCAGGAAAGAGTTTAATGAATTGAAGAGATGGATAGAAGAAAGCTAGAGAATTGGGTGGCTCATGAAGAAGAAGATAAAGTGGCTGAGGCTACAAAGGAAGAAGGAGCAGATGATGAATGCTCGGATGAGAAGGGAAATACTCAGGGAAATTGAGTATTTGGAGAAGGACTTGGAGACTGAAGCATCAAGTGGGACCAAGGGGTCCAAGAGCCTTACATCTGACATATTTTGTGTGTTTTCAGGAATAGCAGGTGAACAGACTGTTGATGTTGTCACTGAGGAAGAAAATGGAGCAGCTACATGTTTTGGGGATGTCCATGTACATTTGGAGAAAGATTCTGATTTCCAACATATTAGAAGTAGAAGAGATGCAGTTTGTGATATTGGCCAGAAACTGGAGGTTGAATAGCTTGAGGACTCTGAAGAAGGAACCATTGAAGAATATCTGGGAAAGATAGAAGACTTGGAACAACAGAAAGATTTGGTGACCAAATCACCAATTGAGACCATGAGGTCTTATGTTTTTACAACTGACAAGTTGTGTGTGAATGCAGCTGTTAATGAAGGCAGCTCACATGGTGAGAATGTGACAGATGAAGTTGACTGTTGCCAAGCAAGATATGATGAGTATCTTTCAGATGGAGAACAGATGGAACTACTGCAGCAGAAGGAATTCATTAATTCCTTATTTGGTAGAAGAGATTGTTTCGATGGAGTTGATGATGATGAACTTGTCATTAATGCTGATAATGACAGGCTGCTTTTGTTAAATGGCCATAATGGGCAGGTAGCTGGAGTCCTTGCAGAGATGGGAAATCGGGATTTTATTCTGATGAAGACTGAGGAGATAGTGACAGCAGAAGATAGAGAAGATTGTGGTGAGATGCCAAGATTGTGGCATGAGCAGAGGATAGGACCACAGAGGGAAGGTGTTCAGATGGCAAGGACAAAAATGATTGAAGATGAGAGAGTTCATTTTTATGAGCTAGAACAGAAAGACATCCTTGAAGGGGATGGTGCAGAAGAGAGATTGGCTGACAGTCTCAAGAAATGTTTGAAGATTTGGAATCAACATTCTGATGTGCTGATGGAAGATAAAAGAAATTTGGGACAGCATATTGAGGTGCTGACAGAAGAAGGAAAGGCTTTGAGGCCTTGTGAATTTTGTTTTAACAAATGTTTGAGGAGTGCAGATCATGTTGATGCTGAAGGAGAATTGACAGCATGGGGCAGTCAATTGAAAGAGAAGGAGAATTCTGTGGAAGACTTTAAACCATGGAATGGGGAAATTGAGCTGCTGGAGAGTATGCTGAATCAACAGGATTCCTTACAAGAGAGAAGACCTCAATTTCGGAATTGGGGGCTGCAAAATGAGAAGACACAGTGGGATGGAGATAGAAAAGAATTACTGATTGAATCATCAGTAGGGACCATTGGGTCTTGGGGTTTTGGAACTAAGGAAGTGGCTGTGTTGACAGGCAAAGCAGAGGACAATCCATCACTTGGAATTGTCTTAGAAGAAGAAGAGCTATTGCAGAATGAGGATGAGCAGCTGAATGAAGATGGGACAACCATGTCTCATGTGCAGGAAAATATTTTTGCTATTGATACCAAGGATGAATTGGCTTGTTCGAATAGCCAAGAGAAGATTGAAGAGAAGAATGGATGGCAGACTGTTGGGGCTGCTACAACAAGGGAGAATCAGAGTTTCACTCTGACAGAAGATGAAGGTACAGTGGCTAGAGAACTTGGTTTGACTATTGGAATCAATCAAGAAGAAGGAAGGCCATTGCTGAAGATTGCCAAGACAGAAGTAGAAGATGCTGAACTTGAGTTGCATCATGGAGAAGATTTGTTTGGCCAAAGGAGATGGCAAGAATGTTTACTGAAGATATTCAGAAAAGAAGGTGAAATGCCAGAGCAGCAGCTTGGAGTTTTGCTGGAGAGAGTGCTGAAGCAACAAGTTGAAGTGTTGCCAGCAGAGGAGCATAAGTTTTACTGTTGCAGAGAGGACATGGATGATTGGGTGGCAGTAAGCATAGGAGCTTGGGCAGCAGTAAGAACTGAAGAGATGAGAATGCAGAAAACAGAAGCAAGCATCCTGCAGTCAGAGGAACTATTAGACAAAGAGATTGAATTTGTAAGGAGACTGATGCAGAAGATGCCTCAGAGGAGAATAGCAGCAAAGAAGCAGGGAATTAGTAGTAGCAAGAAAGAGACAGTCACTGGCTGTGAGAGCATAGAAAATGGAAAGCTATAGCACAAGGTATGGCAGCCATGAGGTATGCGGAAGAAGAATGCTGCAACAAATAACCAGTTGCAGAGTAGAGTATGGGATCCAGGCAGATAAAGATAAAGCACATGATCAGGAGATCATGAATCATTTGAACCTGGGGAGTCTGATGCAGGAGCATTAGACCCGAGACAACTTTGTACATAAATAAATGTAGGAGGGGGTCTTATGTTTTGTTTCCCTATGTAAATATTCATAGTTGAGTTATTTTAATTAATTAGGAAGGAAAATATTGTAACTGCCCGAATGATTGATGGGCACCCGAAGAGATAGTCAGTTTTGGAGGCTAGTCTAATTGGAATTGTAGGAAGTTAAAGAGTCTATGAATCATTAAGGAATTTGAAGTGATTCCTTGTAGTTGTATAAGAAAAACCTCTGTGACAGAGTTGGGAGGAGAGACCTGCACAGGAAGGGCTACACAGGCCTGCACCTGTACTTGCAGAGAGCTGCATAGGAAAGGAAGAAGGCCATCAGATTGAAGATTCAGCCAGTCTGTAATTGTATGTCAATTCATTGTGCAAGTAAGAAATGTTTCAATCTATCTGTGTCTTGTGGACTTAGTTTATGTGTGAATGTATATCTGTGCTGCTTAAATAAGTTTTGTGTAATTATATGTTTGAACCTGAATGGAGGATAATCGAAACCCGTGATAGTTAAGATCCCGTGGGTTAATAAGAATCTGTCTATGCGATCAATAACAAGAATGTGTGGCAAATACCTGTGTTAAAGTACCGCAACAGTGGACTGTGTATCGTCGAGCAGAGACACGAGGATGTTATAGTCGAGTGAATAATAGAACCTGTGTTAACCCTGGCGGAACCGAGCAATAGGAGTGGAACCCGAGCGCAGTGAAGAACAGAACCTGGAGAGGCGGAACCGTGACGCTGGAACATAAATGGCGGTTTAGAACCGAAGGGTGGTAATTTCCGCACCACTATTACACGGAAAGTGGTTTTGATAAATTCGCAACGATTCCATAGGAATTGCGACGCGTGTCCTGGGCGGTATTGGAAGCCACCCGTTAAAGTGCGCCTTCGCGCATTAAACTCCGACTATGGACGCCGAGCGGAATGGATGTATACCGTTGATCTGGAGGTTCGAGATCTAATGGTGATCATTTGCTATAGGTGCGCAGAGTTTAACAGAGGTGCGCGGGGTTTAGGAGAGGTACGGTGTACACATTTGTATTGTGGGGCCTGGGGAGTTTTATATATAAATGAATTGGTTTAACTATGGGTTTCGACATATTTTGGTCTTAATATAAGGTGCGATGTCAAAAGAATTAATCAAAGTTAATTGTGTTATGATGTTGAACCATTGCAAGGGTTATTCGGTCAATAATTAAGTATTGAATGGGTAGGCCATTTAACTATGCCTGTGAGATTAGCGCCTATGGAATGTATGGGGGTTTAACCATATCGTGGTGGTTTAATGTTTGAATGGAGACCGTGACCGTAGCATTATATGCGGTAGGGTGACAATGTTCAAATATATGATGGAATGAGCATGGGGATCAATATATGTATGTCTTGGAGAGCTTATAACTATACAGAGTGTTGAATTAATATCTCAATTCTCTGAATTGAGATATTAAAATAGCCAGCCTTCTTTGTATGAATTTTATAGCGTGGAATAAGAGCACTGTGAGATGTCGGACTGGGAAGATGAATGGGCATGAAGCTTGGAACGCATTTACACACACTTTAGGTGGAAATAGAAAGTACTGGGATTGTAGGAGTGGCAGGGTTGCCCCTGCACCACAAATTCCACCTGGTAACAAAGGACTACCCTTAGAAAAAGTTGTAGATGCCAGATTCTGCAAACCACTTGTTCGTGATTTAATTCGATCTCTTACAAAGAGATCAAGAAGAGTTGGAAGATAGAAGGGAGTGGCTGAAGAGAACATGGGAAGAAGTTTATCGCAGTGTTAAGAGGGTTAAAAGAATGAAAGGTGTCACTTTATGAGGATGGTGAAAAGGAATTGACAGATATAGTTGGAACAAGGAAGCATGGGAACACTGTCTACTTCTAGGCAATATTGGACAATGATACTTGAGTTGGCATAGGAACATAAACTTTCTCAAGACAAAAAGGTTTCTGGTCATATTGTGATGCCATAAATGCTAGAAACTATAGGGTTGTTTTCTTAGAAGCATTCAAAAGGATGTATAGTCTACTCGAAATTTGGATGGTAGTTCCACCCATGCCCATTGATGGTGACTCCTGGTATTTCCTACATAGTTGGGCAATGCCTACAAGATCATTTTTGGATTTTGTAATGTTTTCTAGAATGTTTATTGATGCCATGGGCACCCAGCATTACAATGAGCACCACAACAATGGTGAGTGTTGTTTGAGCATTTCAAAGGATCCTCATTGTTATTTCCAGCTTCTAGAGTTACTTGTAAATGTTTTGGCATATCACAGTGCAAGAAGAATGATATATGTCAATCCAGAAATAGGACACATGCAAGAGCATCACAAGCTCAAAAGTCATAGAGAAAACATGTGGGTGAAATGGTTTGATTTTACTCTTTTGAAAAGCATGGATGAAGACATGGCAGAAGAAGTAGATACTGAGCACCCGACAAAGAGGTGGTTGTGGCCTTCAACATGAGAAGTGTATTGGAAAGGTGTATATGAGAGGGAAAAGCATCGCTAAAATCGGTTAAGAATTGAAAAGAATATAAAGAGCATTGATCATATCTCTTATGAGACGAAATTTCGAACAAAATGGTGCATCAACAATGGAAAAACACTTCCATGCTTCCTTTTTTCCATGAAGTTTTCTACATGTGTACAAATGCAATTGGGTAAAAATTTCATTTACAACAGATTATTCATGGCATAAAATCAATAGTGAAAATATCATTGCTTTGATTGAATGACAGTTAGCATATTTTAAGGAAATAGATTCAGATCTTTAGGCAAAAGATCAACATATTAAAAGGGCTAATTCCAGATTGAAAGATCATTTGGCATCGACAACTCCAACATTTCCAAATTCTTTCACAATAAATTTCTTATATTTAGATTTATTTGATTTTATTTTGAGAAAGTTTGTAATAAATTATATTTTAAATTTAGTATATTGTTAAGATTCTATTTTATTTTCCTAAAAGCTAGCAACAACTAGCTTATTGTAATTTCTATATATTTGATGAATTGTAATAAGAAAGGTGTTGGCTTTTGAGGCCAAAACCTTTCATCTTTGTAATTTTTTTTTTCCAGAAATTCTAATTGAAGTATTTCAGCTCTGGCTTTGACAGAATTTGTGTTTCTTGTCCGTTTTTCCAGTATTTCCATATCTATTTTCTTCATATGATTTAATTCATGTACAGTTACCCAATTGGAAATTTAATTGAATCTCATTTTTGTTTCTAATTCGTTGTGAAGTTTTAATTAGATTAAGAGATTAATTTATAGGGATATCTGTTATTGTAAATTCCTCTTGAGATATTAATTACACAAGGTTTTTGTAATGACTCGATCATATTTTTTTATTACGGAAACATAGTTTTCATAATTTCTGAAAACTATAATTGTTTAAAGAGATTAGTATATTGGTCAGTCTGCCTGATCAAGCTCCTATTTACAACTTGTTATTGTTTATCTCCCTAGTGATTAAGTAGTCAGTCTGGCTTCTACATTATTAGGGTTCTCCTTGCATTCTTCTTCCAAATTCTTATACAAATCAAGTCATTCTGTCAGGATGGAAGTTGATACTTTGAGAAAGGACTCTGTAAAGGAGGGATTTATTCATGAATAGGGATTATCATTGATAGCCAACCACCCCCAATTAAAACCATAAATCTGGCTATTATGCTTCAAAGGTTTTTGTTCGGTGACAGTGAACAATGTTAAACAAGGCCTTGTAGCAACCAAGGGAGCCCCCTCTGGTTCAAGGGCCAGCTTGAACCTAAAGCTGGTTGAGTTGGTTTCCTGGCGTGGTTTTTTGCAGCCAAGGATGCCTATGGGAAATAGGTACAAAAAACTCATATACCTAAGTACGAGCTTCCCTTATTATAGCTACCCTTGTCCCATGAAATTTGTCTTGGAGCGTTCCCTTGATCCCCACTATGTTCCATCCCTATATCATTTTCCACCTACCACTTAATGAATGTACGATAGATGGGTCACCCCCTTAAAGGTTGAAACCACCTAATAGGGTCGTTGATTAACCCCCTTATTAAGCTTGGAGACACTTGTACATGCCAAATACCACTATGGAAGGGCATGCCACCATGAAGTGCCCCACTGTTTCCATGACTTCTAGTCTCTTGTATGTGATTATTCTGATGATTTATTGTATTAGAGGGAAAGGGGGCACATTGGATCTTATGCATGATTGAAGGTGGGTCTCCATTTTGGGTATAGTCTACCTATACGGGGTCCTATCCCTCCATAGGGCCACATTCACACTTGTAGAGTGAGCGTTGAGAGCCATGTGCCTCCACCATAGCAGAGATTACTTCATGGATCCCAAACACCACTCGTTGAATGATTTTATTCCACCTTTTGGATGAGGATGATGCACCTGGTTCACCATGCCTAGTTGACTCCACACTTGCACCATACACTTGGCAGATGTTCCAGGGTCCATATGATGAAATGTCTCACTGCATGAGACAAAGGGAGGGGTTATGTCATCATCCTAGCCCTTGCAGATGGTTTACAAGAATTTTTTGATCCACTTGGAGACCCATGAGGATATCCTTTTGCCCCTCACACCCACTTGAGAGCACCACAGGGACTTGCTTGGAAAACAAGGGGCCAAAACCTTGTCCATTATGTTTGGATTCCATTCTCACATCATGGCACACTTTGGACTTCATTAGGCCTTCTCAAAGGCCCAAAAACTCATTATACTGATCATTTTTCCATCTTGAAAGATTTATTCTTATGTTATTGAGCCATCTTGGTGGGCTCGTTAGTAAGGGATGTTATTATTGCACAATGTTTTATTATTTGGGGCTAAAGTAGGCAAATTAGGAAAATATAACTTATTAGAGATTGTATAAATAGATGAGAGGTTATTCATTTCTCTCATCATCACTTGGATTTGGGCTTAACGACTACTTGGAGAATTTCACATTCACCTTTGGAGGATGAGTTTGGTTTCGTGGATGAATTTTGATGTACGGATTTTATCTTCTTGATCTCAGAGCTTCATTATTGGCATAATTTGATGATTGGATATACTCATTTGTACATGCAAGTGACACATGTTCCTCAATACTGTGGATAATCCGGAAAGCATATTGAAAAATGATCACCACAGAAGTTTAAAAAACCAAGATATTTTTCATGTTTATTCTTGTTATTTACTTTTCCACGTGAATGTTGCTGGGAAATTCTCTATATAGGTCTAAAATTTACTACTTTCTGTGCGAAATTATGGAAATTTTGATCTTTTGAAGCAATGCATCCTTGCATGTGACATGTTTGAATGGGTGAATGTTCCTAAAGATTATTTTTGTTGAATACATCTTGATAAGTCCTCAATTATTGCAAATCAAAGTGTAAATTCCTTGGGTAGCTGCTATCATGCCCTAATTTCCATGTGAAGTTGGCTAAAGACCTCTTTGATTGGGTATAGTTTCTCCAGATCACAAAGTTCACCTTGACTCCATCTCTCCCAAGGAGAAACATTAATCCATCCATTGGCGGTCACCTAAACGCACATTTTTCTTACCTCCTCTTTCTCTTTCTAGGACTAGCCACCATAGGGCACCTAGGGCATCAAATAAATCTCATTGTAGCCATAAAAACACCTTGATATTGGTCCATAATTGCATTAGGGTTTCCTCTAGAGGCCCTCAAAATTTGAGGTTGTTTCGACGATGGTATCCTGAGATATAGCAAGTCATAGCTCAAGGACCATTTCTTTCCCAAGGTTTCCCTTGGCTAGTGTCCTCATTTGGATCATTGCATTCAATTATCAAAAGAAAATTTGTCCTTTGATCCTTTTATCTTCCATAATTAGGTCAAACCCCTTCTTAGTTGATTAACTCCATATCCTTGACCTAAATTTGGGTCCACCTGGTCTTTTGTGGTCCTGCGAATTTCCACCTCTAATTTCACAAAGATGACATAAAAGCTAATTCTCCACAAGGATTTTTGGGTATATGAAACCCCTTGACAAGACATACCCCTAAACCCTAGTCACAAGAATGCTCCAAGCCTTTCCTAAATAGCATGTCAAGTTGCTTTTCAAGCAAGAATTCCATATTATCGAGTCTCTCTTGTGAATGGGCCTTGGGAATCACCCTTCATCCTTTAATTGACCTATTCATCCCTATAATTCCTCTTACTGGGTCTCCTCCCATCGTTGAAAATACGTAAAGATCAGGGAGCCTTAGTTGAGGTGAAAGTGGGCTATCGCTCCATTGTTGCCCATTGACCTAGTAGTAGCTTCACAGGATCCCCTCTTAGGACCCATGCTAGTTTGAGCGGTAATAAGACCAAAGTGGAGTATTGGATTTTTTTTGGGTTGTTTTCCTTTTGGTGTACGTTCATCTAAGAGCACTTGTGTGCTTAGGCCAAAGTGAAGCACCATGTTTTTTGGATTCTTGTCTCTTTGGTACATATGGATCTACAAGAATTGATGCATCTAAAACAATCTAGAACATTAGTGAGCTTGGAATAAAGTGGTGCACCAATATTTTCCAATTTATTATCCCTTCAACGCACATTAGTCTAGGAGAACTAATGTTTCTAGACTAATATGAAGCACCAATGCACATAGGAAAAATAAGAGCGCCAATATTTCTTTCGTGTATTGTCCCTTTGGTGCACTTGGGTCTAAAAGCACCAATATGCCTAGACCATCAAAAGCACTAGTGTACCTAGACCAAAATACAACATTGAATATTTTTTGGGTTAATATCCCTATTATTTACAATAGTCTGAGAGAAATAATGTGCCTAGACTAATATGGAGTATTGATGCACATGGATAAGGGTGAAGCATCGATGTCTTTTTGGCTTATCACTAATTTGGTGTACATGTGGTAATTGAACATTGATTCTCTTGTTTATTAAGCAAATCAGAGTGTCTATGGAAAATTGAAGCATTGCAATCCAATATCTAAAAAACCCCAACCACCACCTCCACTAAAACCTTTTATAAATGAAGAACATTATCTATAAGCTTTGTAAAATTCCTTGCTAAAATCTTGTTTCTTTATAATTTCTCTTGATTTTTCAAATGGAAAGTAGTGTTAGTCATCGAGTATAGTTATTGTTGCTAACCTCTTCAAATTTATAAAAATAGATTTTATAACCTCTCTAACCATCACACTTTAGTAAAAAAAATTGAATCAATAAATATATCCCTTAAGTTCTGGGTGTTGCAATTTATATATACTAACTAAATATTTAAATTAAAAATAAATTAATAATAAACATCAATATATATTTATTTATACATAAAATTATATAAGTAAAAATTTAATTTTTTATTATAAAATATTAATATACATACTTTTCGTTAAAATTTATAAATCTCAATATTTAACCTCTTAAATAGTTATATATATTATAGAGTCTGCTCCTAAGTCTCCTACTTATAAAGTCACAATTGCCTCTCTGTATGAAGAACCTGAACCTGAAAGTAATGTTCTTCCAGTATATGAACCTTTAGAAGCTCAGTACACCAGATATTCCCCTCCTGATCTTAATGGCCTTGGAAAAATAAATCCAAGAGAGACATTCTTTGAGAAAAGTCATCAAGAATGGAATATTGACAACTTGTCATCAACAAAAATCAGACAAAATTTGGATTGTATGATCACAGAATATAAGCTGATGTGTATTGCGGGGAAATCAGAGGTTGAGGCATGTAAAACTCTGATTCCATGCTTCACAGGGACTCTAGCAAGATGGTGGGAACTAGAGTCCTCTCCAGCTTTAATAAAGAAGATGGAAGAAGAAGTTCTTCAAGATGAAAATGGAGACATAGAATTTCATCCAGATGGAAAGCCCATCAACAATATGATCGGTGCTCTTACAGCACTGATCCAGTAGAATTTCTGTGGAGATGAACCAACCATTTCAGATCAAAATGAATTGATATTAATGAATCTGAAATGTAGAAATATAAACCAGTATGAAGATTTCCATCGGGACTGGATTCAAAGAATCTTCCTGGTCAAAGACCCTAAAAATATACTATGGAAGCAGGTCTACCTTGCAGCATTGCCATCCAAGCTTGTTGATATCTTGAAGTTGCAAGAAGCTTTCCAGCTGCCACTGGAAACATATTTATGGGGTCAGATGTATAGTATTATTACTAAAGTTTTGATTACTCTCTGTACCAGTTCAAAGATTAATAAGTCTATTGACAAGTTGAATAGACTACCTGGTACTAAATCATTTTGCAACAAGTATGGCATAACAGTTGATGATCCCTTGGTCAAGAAAAGGAAGTCCAAGAAGAAGGCTAAGAAGACTTACAGAAAAAGTCAGCCTTATACTTACCATATGAGCACCAAGAATATTTCTGAGCTCAAATCTCATAAGCCCAGAAGAAAGCCATACAAAAAGCCTTCCAGAAAGGGATATTATAAATATGTCCCAAAGACTCACTACTATGAGCCTCATGACATTCATCCTAAAGAGCGCAAGCTAGAAAGGATGAAAGGAATAACTTGTTGGATCTGTGGAAAAGCAGGACATACTTCTAATTTGTGTCTTGAGGCCAAAGAATCCAGAAAAAATCTGGGTCGTAAATCACAGCAGAAATATAAAGGCCAATCATCCACTGTAAAAACAGAAGCCCAATGTGATAAGTGTGGTTCTGCTTTCCACAAAACAAAAGACTGTTCTAGATTGTTTCTTCAGCAAGCCCAAGAAGCTTCCTCTTCTATTTCTGAAACTGAATCTTCTTCTTCTGAATCTGAAATTGAAGAAGTTCATGCATATTGTCAGTGTAGTGATTCTGAAAATTGTAAATGTGATTATTCCTCTTCAGAATCAGGATTTTCTTCTGACAATAATCTTGAAGAAGAATTTTCAGGGAAATTGAAAGTTCTCATGGCTCAGACAGATGAAGATGATTTGAAGGTTTTTGCACAAATCCGAGCCATGGAAGAAGGTGATTTGAAGTCCAGACTGCTTGAAGCTTATATGCAGTCTTCCATTTCGACTTCCAGTACTCGTTCAGGTAAGAAGCCATTGTTTGTTGATGCTTCTTACGAACATAACAAACGCAGTTATCTCTGACAACAACAAGACAACAAAATTCGCACACTCACTTTGGGGAAGGTGAGTAAGGAGATACACTGCATGAAATCCGAAATTTCTGCCTTAAAACAAAAAATTTCAGAACTTGAAAAGGGAAAACAGGTTCAAGCCTCTTCTGTTTCCTCTCCAGTTTATTCAGGCAGAGAGGTAAATTATACTCTGCATACTGCTCCTAAATATACAGAAGAAGTTGATATTGCAGAAGGTCATCCTGATCCTCATGTTGGTTTTAGAGAAATGCAATTGCTTTCTATTCAATATCAACAACATCATATTAAGATCAAAGTATGCATTAAAGGGAAGATGTTTAATTTAGTAGCATTGCTTGATTTTGGATCAGATGTCAATATGTTTTCTAAAAAAATTGTTCCATCTCAATATTGGGTTACTGCTACCTGCAAGATTATAGGGTTAGGGAAAATGACCCTTGATTATGAAGTACCTAAAGTTGCAGTCTGTTTTGATTCAAATTGTGTTAAACTAAAATTTGCAGTTGGTGATATACCAGTTGATTGTATTCTCGGCAATGTGTTCTTAGCTGCAGTTGAGCCACATGGTTCAATGATATTTCCAAATAAGAAGGCAGGATACTTCAGTACAGTGCCTACATCAGATAAAAAGGATAAGAGAATAAACTTGCCATATGTCTCTAATACCCGTGTTTCTACCATGGTGCAGGCCATGCAAGAAGACTTGCAAAAAGCAGAAAACAATCTAATAGAACTCAAAGAACATAAAGCAATTCACAGTATTGAACAAAAATTGAGTTCTCCCCAAATTCAGAAACAAATTTTTGATTTTCAGAGACAGTTTGAAGACCAGTGCTGTTCTGAGGAACCCAATGCATTCTGGCACAAGGAACAACACTGTGTTGAGCTACCCTACAAAGAAGGTTATGAGGGTAAGCCTTGTAAATCCAGAGCCATCCCCATGAATAGAGAATACAAAGGGCTCTATGAGAAGGAGATAAATCAGCTTCTTGACAAAAAGTTGATACGGGAGTCTAGTAGTCCTTGGAACTGCTATGGCTTCTACGTTAATAAAAGGAGTGAACAGATTTGAGGTATACCTAGATTGGTTATTAATTACAAACCTATGAATTCTGTGTTGGCTGATGATACCTACCCTATTCCTCATAAAGGAGATCTGCTCAGTAGGATCGCTGGAGCCAAAAAAATTTCCAAGTTTGATCTCAAATCAGGATTCTGGCAAGTGGCCATTGTAGAGAAAGACAAATTCAAAACAACTTTCAGTGTTCCTGCAGGCCATTACGAATGGAACGTAATGCCTTTCGGCCTCAATCATGCGCCTTCCAAGTTTCAGAAGGTAATGGATTCTGTCTTTAAGCCGTATGATGAATGGTTGTTAGCATACATAGATGATATCCTGATATTTTCTAAAAATCTTCAAGACCATTTTAGACATTTAAAGATATTCATAAGATTGGTCAAGAAGAATGGATTGGTCTTGAGTAAAAATAAAATGGAACTTTGCAAGACCAAGATTAAATTCCTTGGGCACACAATTGAAAATGGTCAAATTGCTTTACAGTCTCATGCCTTAGAATTTGCAGATAAGTTTCCAGATGAAATTGTTGATAAGACACAACTGCAAAGATTTTTAGGCTGTCTCAACTATGTGAGAAATTTTTATCCTGCCTGTGCCATAGACAGATCTCTGCTCAACCAGAGATTAAGAAAGAATCCTCAGCGTTGGACAGAAGAACACTTTGTAGCAGTCAGACAGATCAAGGCTAAAATCCGAAATCTCCCTATTCTCTATGTTGCAGAGGATACATATTTCAAGATTGTAGAATCTGATGCCAACAACATCAGTTGGGGAGGTGTCTTGAAAATAACACCAAATGAGAAGAGTAAAAAGAAAGAAGAACAAGTTGTGAAATATGCCTCCGGAGTGTGGAGTAAATCTGAAAGAAATTACTCTACTATTGAACAAGAGGTAAAGGCAGCTTGGAATTGCATTTGTAAATTCTGTATTCATTTGGTTAACAAGTTTTTTCTGCTAAGAACAGATGCACAAGCCTTGGCGAAAGTATTAACTAAGACTATCAAAAATCCTGAAGACGCCAAGTTTGCAAGATGGCAGGCACTATTTACCAACTTTGATTTCAAAGTTGAGCACATCAAAGGTATTCATAACTGTCACTTATACACAACTGCGAAAATATTTCAACACAATCATAAATATATCTAAACACTAAATTGAAACTGCATAACTAGCATTATTGTTAAAATGAAATAAAGGTTCCTTTAAAGGGAGATTTGCATACAACCACCTCAAAACCATTGGACACCTAGCTGATCATTTTGTCATGATTCTTCCAGGATAGAAGATTTGGATACAACCACCTCAAAACCATTGGACACCTAGCTGATCATTTTGTCATGATTCTTCAAGGATAGAGCTTTTAAACTTGACATTAAGGATTATATGAATTTGAATGTTTGATATCCTTTAAAGAATTATGAAGTGAAGTGTTACGAATGGAAATGCCTCAAATATATAATAATTTTAACATTTATATATAATATAATAATAATAATGAGAGGTGTTTTTAAAATAAAAATAAAAAAATTAATGAAAAGTTGTATTTGAAATGAGAGGTGTTTTTGAAAATAAAATTTTAATGAAAATTTTAAATTTTCAAATATATTAATTTCTGTTGAATTTTTAATTAGTATTAAGTTTTTATGTTCAAATATTTTATTAAAATTTTAAATGAGTTTAATTGAGTGGATTTTACTTTTTACAATTTATTTTATTATATTTGATTGAAACTATTAAGTATTGGGTTTTATGTTTAAATATTTTTTCTGCATGGAAGATGGTGTCTCTTTTAAAGTTTAACATTTGGTTTGCTAGTTTTAGCTTTATGGTCATTAATATGAAGTTGTGAAGTTCTAGATTGATGGTTTTTAACTTTGTGTGGGAATTTATGTATTCAGGAGCGATGCATGTAACTTTTTGGTATGGAAAAGAACAATTGTTTCTTAGGGTCAACTATCAAGTTTGAGTAAAATGTATTGCTACCAGAGTGTTTAATTTAGATATTTTTTGATATGAAAAATAACAATTGTTTCTTGGAATTAACTAACAAGCTTGAGTAAAATCTATTGCTACCAGATTGTTTCATTTCGATTTCTCTTGGGTTTCTAGATGAGTTGCAACAATAAAATCATTATTTTCTACATGTAAATGGAACATACACCTTCTAAGCATACAAAGCTTCAATAAAGTTGATTTACAAGATTGGTAATTGCCAAAACAACTTTCAAACAATGTTTGAATTGTTCTCTAGGATTTTCATTGTTATTTATTAATTTTACGAATCTTTCTTAGTTTGCTTCAACTTACTAAATCGTTAGTCTTTATCTCCAGCAATGTAGGGACTATAGTGATTGATAGTTGACCATTTATTAATTTTCTTCGACCATAAAAATTTGTAAATTTTATATAATCCACCAAAAATTTGTATATTTCAAATATGATTAGGCTCAAATATGATTAGGCAAGAATATTATAGATCTTCTTCTCCAATGCATAGATCCATATCCAAAATTTACACTGGATTCACTTTTTCTCCAATGCATATAGTATCCAAAGTTTTTCTCCAATGCATATAATATCCAAAGTTCATATCCAATGCATCAATTTTCCTGTTTTTCTCCAATGTTTATAATATCCAAAGTTTATATCTAATGCATCAATTTTCCTCCTGTATTGAATGCATATTCAACGGATTTTTTTCTTTCTTCAATGCATATATCCAAAGTATACATATACATATTCATATACACTTTTTTTAAATCCAAAATTTACATATATACTTAATGTTTACTCACATATTCATTATTTTGATCGTAATTTATTTTAAAGTAAGCTTATTTTTATTTTGATATAATTTGAAGAACTCTAAAACACTAAAAAAAAATAAAAAAAATCTACCAACATTTATATTAACTTTATGTTGCAAGTACACATTTTTTTATTATTATTAATAATTAATTTATAAAAAATTATATCAAACTATGTGGAATATGAATTAATTAAAACATCACTCTGCCAAATTCCCAAAACAATGAGTTTTTTTTTTTCAATAATAACAAAAATAGTCATATTTTTCTTCTATGTGGCATGCTAATTAACTACGTGGTCACCGGTAACTATTCTGCACACAAATGCTTCTTTATGGCATACTAGTTAAAAGAAAAAAACAAAAACAAAAATAAGAATTATAAATCTAAAAATAACTAGAATTATAAAAAATTATAAGATATGATCAATTTAAAGTTAAAATATGATATATTTTCAAATATATGAAAGAAAACAAAATCTAGTAGTAAAAACAACAACATTCTCATCTATTTTTAGAAAAGAAGAACTATAGCTTATATCTGCTGGTAATAGAAAAGAATAAGTTAACAAGTATCAAACAGGACATGACTGCCATGACCAAGATTCAAAAGCATCAGAATGATAGAATTGGACACATTGAAGAGCAGCTGCGTGATATGCAGTGGGTGGAGCTTCTTGGGTCCTTTGCTAAAGATCCAGCCCCTGTGCAATCTTTTGATGGCTAGCCCTCTTTGTTTGTATATGTTTTTTGTTCAGCAACTTTATAGTTGTTGTTTTATATGTAAGTATTATGGACATAGTCGAGTAGATCTTGTTGCTACTGATAGACTAAAATAGTATCGTTTTTGGTTGGCCTTTAAATTTTTAAGATGGCCAACAAACTTGGTTTCCCCTTGGGCAGGTTGAGGCACATTTTCTTGATGTATTTATTTAGCAACTTGCTCTAAATAATAGAAAATTCAGGTCCTACGGAATTCACACAAAAAAAAAATTAACGAGGGTTGCAAAAATAGAAAATCATAACACTAATCTATTAGTACCCAGTAATGGAGTACCCAATAATGGCTGAGGGATTCTATGTTATGTTTTAAATGCAACATTATAATCTATTTTTTTCATCTGCGGGGAGAACTATAGCTTATAATAACTGTTGAGGGGAGAAATATAGCTTATAATAACTGTTTATATCTGCATGTATTAGTATCTAAAAATGGATGAACTATAGTTTATATTTGCATGTAATACAAAACAATAAGTGCTTATATACCCATGTATTAGTACCTACAAATGAATGAGAGTTGCAAAAATAGAAAAGCATAACCCTAATCTATTAGTACCCAATAATGGTTGAGGGCTTCTATGCTATTTTTTAAATGCAAAATTCAACTTTATATATTGTGAAAATTTGGGATAGTTTTACTTTTATCCATCATTGAAAGGCTATGGTCTTTTTTTTTCACAAAACGAAAAAAAGTTATTTTATTATAAAAATAGTACATACATATTCAATACAGGGCTACCATAATTTAGTCTGATCATATCCATATGAGGCATAATTACATAATTATTCTGAGTATGCCTCCTGCAGGAGGAAGGCACATAACATAACATCCAAAAAAAGAGATACATTTTCAGCATAAAGCCTTGGAAAAGGAAATGTACACTCGTATTCTTCCTAATGATATCATAAACCAGTCCAGATGGATCGATAAAAAACAAATCAACCCCAATGATGACACCCTTGCCATGTTAGGAATCAAGAGTAGATGGGTGCTTCATCTTGTAAATCTGGGTAAGCAAAAATGCAAATTCAGTCATCCAGGAGGAGCTGAAAGGATCATCAACAGGATCAAGGATATGTCCAGAAATGGACCAAAACCAAGACAAAAAAAATGGAAGTAGATGTCGGCTCGCTTGATCAACAGGATCGCTTGTAGAAGATCCCGAAAAAAATACTAAGGTAGAGGAAAATTAAAAGTCCTAATCAACCAAGAGTCCTTATAATGTGAAATCTGTATATTTTCGAAAGATAGATTAAGGCCTCTCTTTGACAAAGTGTCTGCACATGAGTTATTCTCTCTATATACAAGATGCAGAGATGAGTCCTGAAACTTCGACAGTAAATATTTCACCCGGTCAATCCACCCTTGTAGACCATGTATACGTAGAGTAGAAACACCAGAAATTCCATCAATAATAATTTTTGAGTCTCCATACACATGAACAGTGGGAATATTT
This sequence comes from Pinus albicaulis, assembly GCA_034641835.2. Classification (NCBI taxonomy): domain Eukaryota; kingdom Viridiplantae; phylum Streptophyta; class Pinopsida; order Pinales; family Pinaceae; genus Pinus; species Pinus albicaulis. The sequence continues at coordinate 1,914,016,878 of CM076578.1, forward strand.
AGATTATATGAAACCATGAGCCCACTCCATAGGGTCATAAGCTCAGCCTTGTTATTCGAACCATGCCCTCCATTCCAACAAATATGATACCTTTCCGCCTCCAAGAGCTTAATCCAAGCCCCACAGCCACATACTCTGTCTTGTTGTGCCCCATCAAAATATATCTCCAGGATAACAATTGGATGGGGTCGATTGCACAAAGATAAATCCACCGGGGTCACCTGAGGAGATGGTCGACCACCCAACCACTTCATAATAGATCCATGAATCAATGAAGTGTTAGCAGGCATGCCTTCAAATATAAGGTGATTTCGCACACACCATATCTACCAAAATAGATAAAATGGCAACGCTTTAAATTTTGCATTGGTATCCCCCCATACCAGAATGGTATTAATGCAGTCATCTGGTCTCCAAGCAAGATCCAGCAAATAATGTGTAAAAAATGACCATATACTGAGAGTAAAAGAGTAGAAAAGGAACAAGTGTGATGCAGATTCCTCATGAATAAGATAGAAAGGGCATCGTTCTCGACCCCTAGAACCCATATTTTTTGAGATAGTCCCATGTCAGTATTTTGCATTTCCAAAGTAGCCAAACAAATAATAATATCTTGGGAGGAATATTCCAACACCATGCTTGATGGAAAGGTGAAGTAGAGCATTCCGAAAGCAGTTGCGTAATGTCGTTGAGATATATATCCTTTACCTGTAAATTTCTATCACCAAATTGATCTTGATTGGCTGCTCATCAATCAACTCAATGTAACTCTTTCAAACCACTTCTAACTGAAGATTAGCCTCTTCAGTTTGAGAGGGCTCTCTCAAAGGGGGTTTATGATTTTCAATAAATATAATACTAGATGGTGAACTCTATGAATTGTGACTTGGTTTTGTATGATTGTAGGTTGAAAAATGAAGGATTTCTACCATTGGGCTATGGAGTCAAGATTAATATTTTTAGTGACAGTGTTTATTCACATGGAAGCTGAGGCAGATAGAGGTCTTTAATAAAGATGATTCATACACACAACAGAAGGAAAACACAGTAATTTCACCCCTAAAGGAATTCAGGGCATAACAATATGAATTTTGAGTAATTAGAGATAAAATATACTGCAAGTGATTAGACATAAAGATACATAGAAACAACACATTAAAGACCTCATGAGAATCTCAGGTTTGGAAGTAGAATGTCACTGTATATTACTGATAATGGACAAAACATACGAGCAAAAATTTGGTACAATATTCTCCAACCCCTTTCTCTTCGATGTTCAGTCTATAAATAGACATTCTTTACAATGTAAATGACTTGCCCAAATGGCTAGATCTTCGAATTCTAACTCTGACGCCTATCATAACTGAAACTACTTACTTGAAATAGAAAAAAAGATAACTATCCTTTGAGAAGTAAAACTCGTAATAGGACTCTATCTCCTATTTATTACATTCAGTTTTTATAACAGTGAAACAGTTACATTTGAGGGACAATTCACCATCACTTTACATATTTAGAACACCCCTAGATCTGTGGAACATAATCCTACTTTTTAGGGATGGATAACCTTCACTTTAATCATTGTTCTACCTATTGATATGGATGTGTGACACTTATTTTGAGTAATGAATCTCTACTGAGATGGCTCACTGACATGCTAGCGGTCTCTAGCTGGCTAATGTGTTGTTGGAATGCTAAAAAATCTTCAAAAAGCTCCTTGCTACGAAACATGGCAGTTTAGGCAGTTTCATAGCGAGCTTTTGTAGCATATGAAAACCTGCCTTTCCCCCTATCTCCTTGCCACCTTTGCTTGTTGGGTGTAGTATAGGGTCTATAAATGTACCAACATTTAATTTTTCAATCTAGAGAGTTCGTGAACTTTGAGACGCAGCACTGGAAATGCCAGAGAGAGTCCCTAGTAACCTGCAAAACAAATTCTAGTCTATCTTGCAATTAATCTCGAAAATAAATGTAATCCTGCACTAGTGCGAGAAACACTAATCCAAACAATTAAAATCATCTGGGAAAGTAAAAGAAATCAATGCAAAATGAAATTATAATTGCAAGTAAATAGAAGGGAAATCAGAACTGGAAATCAAGCGGTGTCGGCACAATAACGAAAAGACTGTAAATGCTGGAATAAATTCAAAAGAAATTCAAACTATTTTGCTTGCATTAATTCTGCCTGTACTAATTCTGCTTGCACTGGTGCAAGTAGAAAATCTGCTTGCACTAATTATGTGTAAGAAAAATCCAGAATTTAAAGGAAACCATAATATTAATGAAGAATTTATCAATTCAAACATCTAGTTTCCGTATTTATAAATATCGGCTCAACAAATGTAAAAATCACAGCTTTAAATATAAATTAATAGATCTGAATTAATTTATAGAATTAGAATTAGAGCTCATAATGGCAGAGCCGATCTTATATATTCAGACAATCTGGAAGGCGCAATCATTGTTTAAAATATTTCAGGTGCAAGTATAATTAATAATGCAGCAAATGAAATAGAAACAAATTGCAGCAACTCAAATTAACCTTAAAACTAAATTCACACAACAAACAAACAAGAATTGAAATGATATTTGAAAGATGAGAGCGATGTCAAGTTGGTCTGGCGGCCAACCCAGCCAACTTGCACCCTCTTTGAGTGCCTGGTTCACACAGAAATCGAAATCATTAGATGTAATAAATGAATAGATAAAGCATGAATAAAAATTGCTTCAATTAATTAAAAAAAAATAGTCTTTTACATAATGCAGACATCAGCTAATTCCAGCAAGTAGGAGAAGAATTCCACACTGAAATCCACGTGCTGCTACATTGGAACAACCTCTCCTCCCTTCTGCGCTATGCTTTCCTATGCGTGCTTCTGCCCTCTGCTTAATTGATTGACTAAAATTCCGTAGTGAGGCTTGGAGCCATAACTCTTCTTTTATAAAATTTTTTACATTCCAAAATTGGCATAAAACAAGCCAATCCTTTGCAAACATCATGGGAATTGAATCCCAACTAATTATCATTAATATAATATTAGTAAAACCGTTTCCCTACTGAAATAATGGAGATTTACCATGAATTTCCCAAATCTGGGCATTTTCTAGAATTCTGGAAAAGTTGGTATTTTTAACAAACTTCCTCCAAAACCCCCTTCGTATCTCCTTAACCATTAAGAATTTTGGAAAACTGTCTAAGGCTTACTAAATATCCTATGCTGAGAGAAAAACCCATGTTTCATAATTATGAGATTCACTATGATCGACGTGAAAATCGAGGTGTAAATAGGAGGTTTGGAAACTACTACAAATTCGGGGTTGTAGCATTAATTATTCTCTAAATATAAATTTGTATGGCCTGGGTGTGTCTTGGCTTATGTGGAAGTGTTCAAATGACATTTTGATCATAAAACTCTTTCAGATTCTCCCAGAAATGTGTCAATGTATCAAATCCCCAAATTGGTGGAGGCACGCTGTAAAACTTGCACTGGTGCAGGCATGCTAACTGCACTGGTGCAAGCACGCTATAAGAACTGAATTGGTGCAGGAATTTGTTGCACAGTGTAGGCAAGTTATTATCGGTTCAAAACATGATCAAATAAACTTTAACCTGCAACATACAAAGCTTTATTAAACTTCCATTAATGGTATTTTAATCCCGTTACAACAAAAGAAGTAACAAATACTTGCAACAATAATCATTTAATAAAACAGTAGCATGAGATATTTTGAGTGAAACATGATACAAAAATAAGGCCCAACACCCCCCCATGCTGACCATCTTGCATGTCCTCATGCAAGAAAATCTGGTATTGTTACTCTGCAAAAAACAAAATTAGAAACATGTATAAACATTCATAATGATGTTCCTGCAATTCTGCATGATTACATTTCCTGCACTTGATAAAGCTTGCTCTTAAAACAATGTCTGCTAGAATATTTATTTACTTAAATTGATTTCAAGAAAACCTAAAACGAAAACTACCATGGAAAAACTAAATTGCAAGGATGGTGTTATTACTTGAGAAAAATAGACAACTTTTAAAATTTTCAAAAATAATATCTTGGAGGCATTCGTGATAAAAAGTTTCACTTTAACATCCTCATTATAAACATGAGTGACATGATTTAAATGATATGGTGTTACAGGTAGACATAGTAATACCTTCCCATAATGATTATTTTACCATTATCCATGTATAGTTAAAGCTTCTCTTGTCTGGGCACAATGAATTACCAGCACTAAGGGTCCCCACATCCATAAAAATCATTCCAAAAAAGATAGAACTCCAAGGTATAAAAATAGAAGGATTTTAAATCCATTCTCAAAGAGATTGATAGTGAGTTCACGAAAAGCAAAATAAACCAAGTAAATTATAGTGTAGAGTCAACTTTAATACCACAAGTATGGCCTTGCTGCCAGCAAGCGTCCATAGCCTTGACATGGATACCTTTTAACCTTACGAAATGATTTTTTCCCACCTATTAGATATAGATTCAGAGTTATTTATGAGCATTTAATTTTTCTCTTTTTATAAGTTAATTGAAGGACATTGTCTTGGCTTGGTAACCAGCTAACAACAATGCCATTCACGAGAACTAACAAGAATGAATGAGCCGGCTCACGATGAGACCTCTCATCTTCTAGTTTTCCAACTAAAATTCATTACCCTGGCTTGGTGACCAGTGTAGTAATTTCATTCTCCTTAGGACCCATGATCATAGTAGGTCGGCTCCCAATGAGACCTCCTATCCCTCAATTGATTTGTTTATGTTTTTTTTTTTAAAACTCTGATTATGATTAACCTCAGATGGATTACTTAATAGGTGGGGAAGCAAATCTACTCCTTAAGAGTGTAGGATGGTGTCAAAAGTTTTTAATTACTATTATTTACTGGTTGGTCATGCTACCCTAAGAACTTGTTAAAAAAACATCTCAGATAATGACCAAAAATATTCCTTGAGTTTATCATGCTAGGGTTCTTTATGAAAGCTTATTAGATTTTTGTAGGTGTGGTCCACCATAGGAGGTTTTTCACTGGTCTCTTCGAAGAGGAATTTGAAAAGGTTTTCTGGTTGATAGTTTGTTAGAATAAGAGAAAAGTATTACATGTAACTTATAACAATACATATTGATCCACAATCAAAGTCACTTTAAAAATATGAACGTTAAGTGTAAAGTACTTTTGACAAGTTTTACCATGAGAATGCGTAATAATAAAAATTTCAAAAGCTGTGCTTTTATGGAATCAAAAATTCAAGAGTGTTGTTATTCATCTTTATTCATTACCCTACCCTATTTTTAAAGAGAGAAATATCACCTTTAAGTGTAGGCGTACTTCCAATGAAGCCATGTGCATAACAAAATGTTGATTATACTCACTTAGTTTTAAAAAACAAACTTCAATACATACCAAAGCGTGAGAAACCAATTTCTTTAATTGACATGGTACCAAGAGTTTTTGAATGATGAATAGATAAGATGGGTTGATGGTTGCTCGAAACCAGGATTCAATGGAATCCATGTATTTATGATTCTCCAACTGATGCAAGTCTTCCACAGTTTGATAGTCATTCTCCTGTAAGCACAAAAAATCGGGTGAAGGACAAAAGATAAATCCCTCAAGTTCAGGCTCAAATATTTGATTTTCAGATTCACAAGAAAGGCTGAGATAGATTCTAGGGCTTTGAGTTTCAACAACATTTTCAGAACAAGTTCCAATGAAAGATTGATCCTCAGGTGGTCTTTGAATTAAATCTTCCTGGGGTAAATGTTCTGCGATAATAGGGGAAGTTTCCAAATTCATTCCCTTTCCCAATATGGAAGGTGTAACATCTCGTTCAATATGGGAATCAATAGAAAGAATAGGAGGTTCAAACTGTTGTGCAACTTGATGGTTTGGTTTAGGGTTAAGATAAGGTTGCACATGCAGCTGGGAACATGGAGGAGGATAACATAATGGTGTGTTGGAAATAAATTGTGATTGTTGTTGGTACTCATATGATTGAATTTGCATGGGATATTTCCCTAGAGAAAAAGATCCAAACGATTCTTGAGGCCATGGAGATATTTGGCTCGAGGATGATGGCCAAGGAGAGGGCCATTGCAGCCATAAGGTGGGGTATTGAATCAAAGGAGGATTATAAGTTTTCCATGGAACTATAGGGTTGTAGATGTATTTAGGAACCTGTTGGGGACAATAAATATTATTCCAAGTATTAAATGATGATGAGTTTTGAGTTATACTTGACGGTCGATTTATTTCCTTACTTGATTCCTTAAATACCTGTTGAAAGCCCGACAGTGATGGAAAATAATTTGTTGAATGATTCTCCTTACACTGCTTCCATTCTTCCTGCAAATCATCCAATTGTAAATTTAGAAAATATTTTGTAGCTCCTATTTTTGTGGTATATTCCAAAAATTCAGAAGAAAGTTCTCGAGAATTCTTACCAATCTTGGATATTCCTCTTGAATAACTAATGCACAATTTACAAACATCATCATATGGTACGTGAGAAAAATCACCTGCTCCTATAAGATTTAAAGGTTCTAAAAATTCGTCTTTGATTCCTTTGAGTAGGAGTGTTTTCAAAGTATCTTTTACCAAATTCTTATGTTTTGATTTTTAGAGGTTTTATCTAAATCACTCCACATAATCCTCCAAGCTTTCATTTTCCCCTTGTGTTATTCCAAAAATATCTTCACCGGCCTGGAAATAGTTTTGATATTTCTCCAAGAATACATTCTTCATGTCTTCCCATGTTTGAATGCAGTTCCCACCAAGGCTCATGAACCATCGGAGATCTACTCCTTTAAGAGTAAGAGGAAACAATTGCAACCTTTGAGAATTAGTACAACAACCATATCCTCTACAAAGTACTTCAAACTCAAATAAGAATGTATCTGGGTCTTCATTTTCCAAACCATGATATTTCTCCAATAATACATTCTTCATGTCTTCCCATGTTTGAATGCAGTTCCCACCAAGGCTCATGAACCATCGGAGATCTACTCCTTTAAGAGTAAGAGGAAACACTTCCAACCTTTGAGAATTATTAGAATAACCATATCCTCTACAAAGTACTTCAAACTCAAATAAGAATGTATCTAGGTCTTCATTTTCCAAACCATGAAATTTTGGTAGTGCAGATGGGGAAATATTATGCATTTCAACCACTCCTAGATCTTTGATAGGAAATTCAAAAGTAACAATGTTTTCCATTTCTTACCAAACTAAAAGAGGTTCTCCATGTACTACTTTGAGACTCCTTCTTTGAATGTTTCTTTCGACTAATCAGTTAAATAGGTGCATTGAATGATTGATGTTAGCCTCAAACTCTTCATTGAAAAATGCCTCAAAATACCATTTTTCTATCTTCAACGAGACCACTGGTACATTTGTTAGCACATAAATAGTGTATATATATATGTGTAGGGTGGGTGGGGGGTTATTACAACATTAAATAAAATGAGAAACCTTAAAGAAAAAATGCAGGAAGGAAATAAACTCAAAGAACATAAAATTGCAACAGAAACTAGGTGAAGGAATAGAAACCAAATGCAACAGGTCACCAAGGTCCATCCCCTAAGTGCCTCCCCGACAAGGGCACCAAAATATTGGGTGCAATATAGGGTCTATAAATGTACCAACATTTATTTTTTCAATCCGGAGAGTTCGTGAACTTCGAGACGCAGCATTGGAAATGCTAGAGAGAGTCCCTGGTAACCTGCAAAACAAATTCTAGTCTATCTTACGATTACTCTCGAAAATAAACGTAATCCTGCACTAGTGCGAGAAACACCAATCCAAACAATTAAAAACATGTGGGAAAGTAAAAGCAATCAATGCAAAAGGAAATTCTAATTGCAAGTAAACAGAAGGGAAATCAGAACTAGAAATCAAGTGGTGCCGGCACAATAACGAAGAGACTGTAAATGCTAGAATAAATTCAAAAGCAATTCAAACTGTTCTGCTTGCACTAATTCTTCCTGTACTAATTCTACTTTACCTTGGTGTTATGTGTAAGAACGATCTAGAAGTTAAAGGAAACCATTATATTAATGAAGAATTTATCAATTCAAACATCTAGTTTCCGTATTTATAAATATCAGCTCATCAAATGTAAAAATCGCAGGTTTAAATACAAATTAATAGATCTGGATTAATTTACAGAATTAGAGTTAGAGCTCATAATGGTAGAGCCGATCTTATGGATTCGGACAATCTGGAGGGTGCAATCATTGTTTAAAATATTTCAGGTGAAAGTATAATTAATAATGCAGCAAATTAAATAGAAACAAATTGCAACAACTCAAATTAACCTTAAAACTAAATTCACACAGCAAACAAACAAGAATTGAAATGCTATTTAAAATATGAGAGCGGTGTCGAGCTGGTCTAGTGGCCAACCCAGCCAACTCGCACCCTCTTTGAGTGCTTGGTTCACATAGAAATCGAAATCATTAGATGCAATAAATGAATAGACAAAGCATGAATAAAAATTGCTTCAATTAATTAAAAAAATAGTCTTTTACATAATGCATACATCGGCTAATCCCAGCGAGTAGGAGAAGAATTCCACACTGAAATCCACGTGCTACTACATTGGAACAACCTCTCCTCCCTTTTGCGCTATGCTTTCCTATGCATGCTTCTGCCCTCTGCTTAATTGATTGACTAAAATTGAGTCCCCATGTTTGGAGCCATGACTCTTCTTTTATAATTTTTTTACATTCCAAACTTGGCATAAAACAAGCCAATCCTTTGCAAAAATCATGGGGATTGAATCCCAACTAATTATCATTAATATAATATCAGTACAATAATTTCCCTACTGAAATAATGGATATTTACCACGAATTTCCCAAATCTGGGCATTTTCTAGAATTCTAGAAAAGTTGGTATTTTTAACAAACTTCCTCCAAATCCCCCTTTGTATCTCCTTAACCATTACGAATTTTGGACAATGGCCTGAGGCTTACTCAATTTCCTATGCTAAGAGAAAAACCCATGTTTCATAATTATGAGATTCACTATGATCGACGCGGAAATCAAGGTGTAAATAGGCAGTCTGGAAACTGCTACAAATTCAGGGCTATAGCATTTATTATTCTCTAAATATAAATCTGTATGACCTGGGTGTGTCTTGGATTATGTGGAAGTGTTCAAATGACATTTTGATCATAAACCTCTTTCAGATTCTCCCAAAAATGTGTCAATGTATCAAAGCCCCAAATTGGTGGAGGCACGTTGTAAAACTTGCACTGGTGCAGGCATGCTAAGCTATGATAGATGCGGGCATGCTAAGAAGTAATTGGTGCAGGAATCTGTTACGGTCTGGAAAGTAATTATAGGTTCAAAACATGATCAAATGAACTTTAACGCAACATACAAAACTTTATTAAACTTCCATTAATGGTATGTTAATCCCGTTAAAACAAAAGAAGTAACAAATACTTGCAACAATAATCATTTAATCAAACAGTAGCATAAGAGATTTTGAGTGGCAGAGACAAAAGTAAGGAAATTTGACATTGCTACCTTTGCTTTTTCTGAATACACTTACCAAACAATCAATTTTCGCTTCCATAGCACATGAAAAAAATATGAATTCGAGGAAAAAATGCACCTTCATAAATTTTAGTAGCATTTTTACACGACGCCAGCCTGAACCACGCTGTAAAAATACATCCTAAAATAACAACCTTCCACGTTTTTGTAAGCGGTTTAATTGATCTTGAGATGAAAAATTTAGGTTCTACGAGTTGTGAACCCTCATCAAACTTATTTATTCGATTTTTACTCTTTTGGTGTTTCTTCTTCATTTTCAATTAATTGGTTGATGGGTTCTTCTACCACTCTCATCTTCAACCCTTTCTTTTCTAACTCCACTTGAATCAAATCCAGCTGCTCCTGAAGATATTCCACTTGATATTTTAATGCTCTGTTTTTGGATTGTAAGTGCAAGTTCATCCTCTTAATGTGTTTGACCTCCCCTCTTAATGGCTGAGTCCATTTCAGCAACATTTCTGCATTGTCCAAGTTTTTTGAAACACTTGTGACTTGCTCATCCCATATTTTCCTCATATGTTCAAATTGAACCTTCTCAGCTCTATGCTTCTTTGCCTCTAGCTTCAAAACTGATATCTCTTTACCTGCTTCCTTCAATTGATCTTTGAGGGTTTCTATTTTTTATTTTTCAATTATTTTCTCTTTTCCCTTTCTCTGCCTAATAACCACTTCCTCCTTTGTTGATGGAGACAAATCTATGATGCTTGTTGGCTGAGAAGCTTCATTGATTTTCTAAGTCTCTTTGCTTTATGTGAACTTCTTTGCATGTCTGGTCATTGGCTTCCTTGGATGAAATATAAAACCAACATAATCAACTGCAAAATCGAGTTTCTTAGCAGTCTTACCTTTCTTCAGATTTCTTCCACCAACTTCAATGTATTCAGCTTGCACAATGGGTGACTCTTCAATGTCAATTGCATGAAGGATATCCTCCAAATTGAATTTAGCCAATGTTTGGCTTCTAGTGATCCTCTTGCTGCCTTGTTTGCTGACTGAATGCTTCTGTTTTGCAGGTGATGCTTGAGGGTTTTCAGTCTCTTGCAGAGGTTCTTCTCTCATGTCCACTGGTTCTGCAGGAGATGATCTATTTTCTTCTTCAACTTCTTCTTCCACAGTTGGTGATGAAGTAGTTCTAGGTTTTGAGGTTTTCTTTGGAGTGACCACATCAATTTCATAACCACTCATAAACAAGAAAGAAATCCAATCTCAGTCTAACCTTCTCAATTCTTCCAACACTAATAGCTTAATTAGACCATGATGAAAACGAGATGTCTCATTGCTCTCAGCCTTAATTTGAACCTTATCTGACATTTTCCCTAGACTTATATATAAATAGAAAGGCAAATCAAGTGACCTCTTACCTACAAAATGCAGAAGAAGTTTGAGATGGTATGAGTAGACCATGTGAAACCTTCCTTCATAGGTAAATTATTTTTGAATGACCATCAACAGTTTTGCATAATTCTCCTTCATAAAGCTCCTAGGGATAACATTTTTCAAATCAACTTCATTGTGTTCTTGCTTGATAAACTCTTTACAATCCTGCATTGTGAATTTGATACCTTTAAACCACTGTTCACCATCTCTAGGGATTCCTGTAGCTGATGAGATGCTCTCTAGTGTAACTCTAAGGTTCAAAATTCCAACCTTTGATGTTGTCCCTGTGAAGCTGGTGGAAAAATCCTTTGAAACCTGTAAATGAAAGCCCCGCAACCTCTGGCAGAATTGCAAGCAGTCAGTCCTTCTGAAAACCCCCATAGCAGTAGGGTCTTCATTGAGTAATTTCATATCCATGGGCTCATACATGTGACAATGGCCAGCCTTTATTCATTTTATTTCTGGTGTACCCATGAATGGCTATAGTCTTCACCTCGCCATTGATGACACCTGCAGAATTCGAATTTGCCAGCAACCTGCTTGGCTCGATGAAACAAATATCTAGGGATCAACTTGCATGCAAGGATACACCACAATATGATAAAAGGCTAATTTAGGTGAGGTTTAAAAGTTTAACTGACAACTCGAGCTTCAATCATAACACATGTAAGAAAAAAGGGTAATGGTGACATCAAACATGGCTATGTACATTTGAATTTTATCATAACAACCTTGAATGACCTCCAACTTTACTACTCCAATTAGAAAATGACACCTCATACAACTCTGACAAGCCAGGTTAGAAAATTATTTTTTGTAGCGAAAATAGTCATACTTTTGACAAATTCGCTACGAAACTATTAGGTGCGCTCGTAGCGAAATATGTTGTTTTCCTGTGTAAAACGCTACGAAAATTTGAAAAACTGACAAATGTGCCCTTTTGGGTTAAATGTATGGGGAATGACAATTAACATGATATGGGACTGATTTGACTAAAATGGCATAAATGGAGGTGATCATAAAACTTAGGATAGGCTTAAAAATGCAAATTTTTTCCTATACCACATTAAAATGGCTTAGGAGACCTTATATATTTGGCGAGTGACCTGTATGACCCTATCAAGAAATGTTTCACAAGTTAATGAGTGATAACATAAACCATCGCCCAACATATATCCATCCCAAATCGCTTGACCCCCCCCGAAAATTCATACCCACAGCTTGTAGCGCATGCACCACTTTTTGCCATTCAATTTCATCCCTTCCATGCAGTCCCAACATATCTGCTGATTTCCAAATCAGTGATCCAAGGTTATAGCACATAATAAGTTATGATAAAGAAAAAATTCCACGGTGACCCACTTTATGAATTAACTGTGGATCAATGCGGATTCCAACATCCATTCCCAAAATCCTGTCCAAACCCAATTTAAGTTTATGGCCATTTCCAAAGTGTCGCACTAACCTCTGAGCCAAGAAAAGCATGATTTTAATGAAACTCCTCCATATTTGAGATGTCGGATTTGCAAATAGTGTATGACCACGGTACAAATAGAGAATCAGATCACCCACAATGTATTTGCAACCAATAATATGAGACCATGCCCCGTTTACCTTTAAGGCCCTCCATAGAGACATGATGAGAAGTGCGTTTGTAAAAATGCAGAGGTTTAAGAGACCCCAACCTCCATACTTCTTCGGAATAGTGAGACAGTCCAATCTACAAGGATGTATTTTTTTTACATTTTGAGAACCAGACCATATGAAATGTGATATTATGGAGTTAATTTTTTCAACCATATATTCTGGGAGATAATAAAGATGTGTCTAATAGACAAAAAACTGTAGTAATAGCCACTTGTTTGTCCACTTCATGATTCTATTCTTGAATTTTTCAACCAGCCTTTTCCAATCCATGACCCTATCAACACATGGTTTCAATCAAAATCCTAGATAAGTGAATCCCATCATTAAATGATTCTTTTGAACCCCAATAAACTCTGCTATATAGTTAATTTCATCCATATCTCCAGATTCATATATTAAAAAGGATTTTTCTTTATTGATGCTAAGGCCAGTAGCAATTCCAAAACGGATAAGCATATAATGAAGATAAAACCAGTGATTCCTAAGAAGCTTGCAAAATACAAGTAAATCATCAACAAGTAAAGAGTGAGTAATTCAAACTATTGGAGAGAAAGATAGCCCTTCAAAATACCCGACATGTTTGGCCATCCTCAATAAATTGCTAAAGCCATCCATAATAAGGATGAAGATGAGAGGGGACAGCGCGCAGCCCTGTCTGAGACCCCTCTCGACAATGAAGAATTTTGACGGATGACCATTGATTAAGACAACTTATCTTACTGAAGATATAAAATCCATAATCCATCTAATATTATGCATTGATAGGCCCACCTTGAGAAGAATAAGCCTAATAAAAGACCAATCAACAATGTCATATGCCTTATGAATATCAATCCTCATATAAGTGCCTCCCTTTTATTCACATGTATCGAGTGCATCGCTTCTTGTGCAATAGCCATAACATCGAATATTGACCTTCCCTTTAAGAACCCATATTGATCTTCAAATATGCAAGATGACAAAACCCCACGGATCCTATTTTCTATAATTTTAGATGAAATCTAGTATACCACATTACACAATTCAATTGGCCTACAATATGCGAAGGTTGTTGGAGCAGATGATTTAGGAATGAGGGTCAGGAATGTGGAGTTCATATCCCCCGGAACAAATCCCAAAATTTGAACTTGTTCAACAACTGAAAGCAGCTCATCTGCCATGATTTCATAAAAACGAATGAAAAATTATGATGGTCAGCCATTCGGGCCCGAGCTTTTATCATGGGAAAAGGATATTAATATGGCTTCTATCTCCCCTTTTGTAACTTATTTCTCCAATATATAATTTGCAGCATGATCAAACATGAGAGGCATGTGATCAAGGACCCAAGTTTGGCATCGATGGTTAATCTCCATATCTACCTTATAGAATTCCAAAAAGTGTTTATAAGCCTCTTGCTGGATTTCTTCATTTGTATGCTTTTTAGATCCTTTCACTGTCTCAATATGCCAAATTGAATTTTTGTTTCTACAACCATTATCACATTGATGAAAGAATCTGGTATTTAAGTCTCCCTCCTTTAGCCACTGGATTCTACTTTTGAGCTTCCATGTCGTCTCCTGAATCTTCAGGATTTCCAATTTTCGCTTTTCAAGACCATCAAGGATGTTGTATGCATTAAGATCAGGGGGCCGAATAAGCATCATATCATTATATATCTGTGAAAATTTTTCTTCAATATCATTCAACTCCCGCCTTAATGCCTCCTTTTTTTCCTTTCCCACTACTTCACAATGGATTTTAACCGCGTGAGCTTATCAAAAAAAATTTCCCATCCCAATAAACCTCCATTTGAATCATCCTTTCTCCAGAAATCAGAAACAATGTTATAAAAATGGGGATCATCCAACCAAACATGATTGAATTTAAAAGGCATCCCGGCTCTCTTTGGCTCTCTGTGCTGGGATAGAACCATGGTCATATGATCTGATAAAGATGAGGATATCACCTGAGACCTCATATTGCCCAAGAGTTGTAGAAGAGACACCTTAATCATAGCCCGATCTAAACGCTTTCCAATGAAATCATTTCCTTGCCTTCTATTTTTCCACGTCGCAACCAATGGGGAGGGCCAGACATCCATCATACCAAAATCATAGAAGATTCACTCAATTTTATCAGCAAGCGGGTCCATACGTGATTTCGGCCCCCAAGATTCATTAGCAAACATAGTTGAGTTAAAATCACCAATGAAAATAAGATTACCTGTATTTAAGATCCTAGAAGATTTCAAATGGTCCCAGAAACAAGCCTGATTATAACATGGCACATATAGATTAAAAAGATAAGTCTATTCAGAAAAACCTCTAAGGGAACCATATAAAAGTATACCGCCAAAAAATTTATATGCATTGAACTTTACCATCAATGGATTCAATATTGCCAGCATGTTGCATGCCCTAAAAATGGCATCCACTCCAGCGACATGCCAGTTCGGCCTAATGCTTAACATAATGCTGATGGCATGAAAATGATCACAAAGGGTTTCTTGAAATAAAGCCACACGGGGTTGAATCAATGAAAACAAATCACGGAGGTGCAATTACTTTAAGGGGTCACCCATCCCCCGTAGGTTAAGGGATATGATGGAGTTCATTTGGGCACACATTCAAGGTTGCTTTCTCTAAGGGCCCGAAAATCATCTATAGAGGAAATAGGAACATCTCAAAAATCATGCAAGTCCCCTTGAAATAAATATTTCGTTTTAAGGCGACCCCTAAAATGTCTAAATCCCGACTTGGATTTTTTCCTAACTGTGATGTTAGAGGCCGATGTTGGAGAAATGGAAGGTTGTGGGTCTGGGGGAGCCTTATAAAATATAGTTAATGCTGCCAGATCAAGCTTTAGATTTCATAATAAGGATTCTTTGTCGCTTCCAATAGTGTTTTTCGGGGATTCCGGGATGTCCACATGCTAAAGATCATGAGAGGAGTGCGGAGATGCCCATTCAAGTGGGGGCATCGAGGGAGAGACAACTAGCGGTTCATTCATACACGGTATAGAAGGCGGGTCAACATGATTATTAGCTTGAAATATAACAGATTTTTCATTAAATGTGCCATCAAGAAGTGGAGATAAAGGTTTAGTCAATGGCGAAGTGCTATTGGCATTAGTACGAGGCATTACAACATTTTTTGAAACAAAATGATGGTATGACGAAAGATTTTGGTCATAAATATTATCAGAGAAAGCAAACCTTTCACTATCAGATGAAGGAGGAATTTGTTGGACATTGGATAAACCAACGCTCCCCGTGTGTTTTGCGACATGGACTAACCACCTCTCGTGGATCCTTATCTCTGGCAATATGATCATTGACTAACACCTGCGGGTTTTGGTCTAACGGCAATCGTGATTCCCAACAAGTGGTATCAGAGCGTAGGTCACGAGTTCGATCCACACCCAGCTCGCGTTGGGGGGAGATTTTTGGACATTGGATAAACCAATGCTCCCCGTGTGTTTCGCGACATGGACTAACCGCCTCTTGTGGATCCTTATCTCTGGCGATACGATCGTTGACTAACACCTGCAGGTTTTGGTCTAACAACAATCGTGATTCCCAACATAATTGACTTACCTGAAAAGTCTATACCATGAGACTTAATAGATGCCTTTCCTCTATTGCTACCATGGAATCTTTTCTCGCGCCGCCTATATTTTTATGCCTTAAAGGACATCTGTTGTGTATGTACTCGGTATGATGACATATTAAGCACCGAAAAGGCACCCCCCCAATAATCCACTCTTTGCTGGTGTTTACGCTGCCCCTATACCAAATCGACATCTCCTGACAACCCCCCAATGCAAGAAACTTCCACAAGTATCCAAGCAATACGTTTATCATATGTACCGAAAATTCGAGGGTCAATGTGCTTCATACGCCCAATAGAATTCCCAGTGGAACTTAGAGCTTTGATAGTCCATAATTCAAGTGGTAAACCCGACAATTTTACCCACACCAACTTGCTCTTTGGGGCCTCAATAACCGAGTTAAAACCAAGGAACCAAGGCAAGAGCTGCATAAAACTTCGCCCTCTTACCCAAGTGCGACCAAGGATTTTTTTAAAGTCATCCTCGTGCATGAAGTGTACACTTACCCATCATCTTATTGATGTTTGGAATGTAACCCAGCAATGGACTCCAGAAGATGCTAACCAATTCGACCATATCAACTTCCCCCATATTGGAGAAGAGCCACCGCCCAATGAGTGCCTTTTTTTGAAGGCTAGCTACTCATCCCCATAGGTCATCATACTCTAGAATTACTTGCTTCACCACCGTGGCCGGTTTGTAGCATGATTCCTTGGAATGTCCATAGCTTCTTGTGTGACCCCGGGTAGGCTTTGAGTGCACATCATGCCGGAAACTAGAACATTGTTGCACAGTCCTTTCAGAAACAATATTCTGAGCCCGATCAAAAGACTATGTGTTAATGTGTTCATCTAGATCCAGCATCTGCATGCATTACTTCACTGCCACACATTCCTTCTTTGCTACCAACATGGCAACAATGAGCACCTCATGTGCATATGTGTTGGAAGATAATATGTCAAATTCTTCCACCATCATACAAAAAGACCAAAAGTAACCCTACCCCAACAATTTTGATGGATAAATGCCATCCAAATCAGTAGTCCAGCTCAGCAAATGAGTCATATATTGATCCAAGACTATAAGTATATCCGCCACCCATGTGAGGAAAGTCGAGAATGAAGTAATATGTCAAGCACCCACCTAATTATTCCCCCATACTGACAGATACTAACATAAAACACACTTCCCACCAAACCAATTTAAGAACTTTTAGCACAGATTGATTTCCAAATATGGTGAATGCAGAGATTATGTCAGAATGTAAATAGTTCCATTAAGAGAGATCACCTACTCGATCATGATGACACCTAGGATAGCAAAATACCATGTTCAAATGAGCCATGGGAGAAGTAAAAATAGTACCAAATATGGCGATTGCAGAGATTATGTTAGAAATGAAATTAGTCCCATAAAGAGAGATCACCAACTCGATCAAGACAACACCCTGGATAGCATAACACCATGCTCAAAGGAGCCTTGGGAGGAGTACAATTAGGACCACCGCATTCATAAAATATTCCTACACCACATCTACCAATAGATAGAGTAATGAAACATGGGCAGAAATACATCTATATCAAATCAAAGATCTTGGGAGAAATAATGGTCATCCATACCAGAATGATTTGAACCATTCCCAGTCACCGGAAAAGATCCCATGTTACTAGAATTATGATGGGAGGAAGCCAGCTACATTAGAAAAACTAGAGAAGAACATTCAAACCAACCATTCATACATGGCAGCAGCAACAACAACAACATCCAGCACAATGCCACCATTGAAAGCATAACCGAAACCCAAAATCCCTACAGGGTCGAGAAATGATGAAAGAATCCATCCATTTGTGCCAAAGAATGGACCATTTTGATTGATACAACGATATAAGAGTCTCTGTAGCCTTAGGGATCTCATGAGAGGGAAGCCTATTCCCTCTGTTTTGCATTGGTCACCTTCAACAAGTGCCTCATATGCGATGTATATATTGCATGCAAAATGATGAGAGAAATGAATCCCAAGGAGATAATCTGAGCTACCACATAAAGATAAAATGACATATTTCGGACCACCAAATCTCATCAACCACCCTTTCTAATATGTAAATTCCATCATTTATCCAATCCTTTACCATATCTCATTTTTGACCACCAAAATAATTTATCCATCCATGGTAACTACAGGACTAGCTTATATTGAAATTATGTCCCCCTCTGAGCCATTACACGAGAATGATCAATCACAGACATACATAAAGGCTCATAAAAACCAGAAACTTCTAACTAGACCACACAAGCACACTCAATCATATTCGCAACCAGACACTTTACACCACCCAGAGCCAGATAGCAGTTTGTATTAGCTTCAAATCAGAGACATACCCAAAGCATATTGCGTTGTTCTCAACCAGTCCTCTCACATCTAAACATTCCCATTTCTAACCACCACAAACTAGACTGAAAAAATCCATTTTTCAAACACTGAAACCACCATGAAACACTGAAACCTCCTGTATACACAATGGCCTTGCAAAGGAGATCATGATCAGCCGTTCAGTTACTGACGAAGAGTATTCACGATGGGAAGGTCTCCTTGATGAAGGAAATATCTCATTGAAAGGTCATATTACAACAAATGGTTTATGAGGGGGAGTGTCGAGAGCTTGTGGGAGAGTGTCGTTTGCTTATTGGTGGACTACTGAACCCAAAAATAAAAAATTTCACTCAGCTACATCTCTTTTGTGACTGGATTTACAAACTTGCACAAAGAGGATTTGTAGATTCAAAAATATTTTTTTGGATTCAAGGGTGAGGATTATTGGGAGATTTTTTATATTGTATTTTTCCATAAACTGAGCATTGCAGTAGATAACTTGCAGTACACGTTTGCCAAAAGAATTTGGAAATAAAGAGTTATATAAAGATGCATATAAGAGAACGGTCACCTACATGGTTGGATACGTTTTTGTTATTGTTGAGGCCTCGAAATTCGTTGCAACAACATGGGGGATGACCATTCGGTCCGGACCTTAAAGTAGTTCCTTTTCCGTTTGGAATAGTGGCTCCAAATGGTTTAACTAGGTCCAGTTACCTTCTCTCAAGCTCCATTGGCTTAAAATATGACTTTTATCTACCAATAGGAAAGAGACATCAGATCATTTCTCTTGTTAATCAGACAAGAAAGTGATCCTTAAGCTAATTTGGGCTTAACTAAGCCACAATTAAAATTTTGCCTCTTTTGGAAGAGGACTTTTTAAAGATGTAGAATTTAATCTAAATGCAAAATTATTCTAAGATGCAAGCAAAATGAACTATTTTAATCCTATCTCAATTAGACAGATATAGATCTATCCCAACCAAGAGCAAGATATTTTAAGTAATTAAGATTTAAATATGTTTTCTTTAAATGAATATCAAACTAACGAATTAGTTCAATTAATTGATATTAGAAATACCAAACGCATCCTATCTAGAGACCTTTTAACTGAAATAATCAATCAACAACACTCAGGAAGATCATTTAATCAATAACTTGAATAATTAAACAATAATATGCGGAAATAGTTCACAACATATCACTAGTCAATAAATCAGTTTTATAAGACAAATTTCTGAGTAAATAGTTAATCAGAAATCAGAATTCAGCACATAAGTGCAGAAATAAATAATAACATAAAATTGAGACAAATTACTCATACCGACAAAAGTGCACAAATATGAGAGTAAATTGACACATTCCTGTTATCATAAAATTAAACCAGCATTTAAAACAATATTATTATAAATACCATTTTATTAAGTCAATTTCTCTAGCTTTGGTCTCTAACAGTCATTTATTATGCCTAAACTTATGATTTCAAAATCAGAGCTACAATAGTGCAAGACTCTGTTCATTATACATAACTCATAATGTAAAAGAAAAAAACTCAATAATCTCAAGATCTTAGATTCCTCTCCTCCCACCTACAACTCTAAATCCCTCTTATAGAAGTGCTTTTAGAATTTTAAAATTGCAGAGGAGAGAAACCCTTTTTATATTCTACAATTTGCTATTTATAATATTTACAAAAGAATTCTCAATAAGAAAGTTTGTTGAAGAGTGGTTCTGCTCAATAAATTTCCATAGGTTCAAAATCATATTCTTCAATTGCTGGAGCCTTCTCATTGATTGAGATATTTTTCTCCTCATCTCTTCAACTGTTTTCTTGCAAAAATTAAATCAAAACAAATTAAAATGCAAAAACAAAATTAAAAATGTCAAAACTGAAATAAAAATAAATCCAATCAAAACTTAATTAAATAAATAGTCTAAAATGAAATATAAGCTTTCTATTGATTCCTATGATGATCTAATTGGTCAAGGATATCTTTGACGAATGGATCTGCTCTTAGAAGAAGCTATGGGTAAATTAAAATGCAAAAAAAAAAATCAGAAAAATGATTTTGTTTAAAAATTCGGAGCTTGATATTTTGTTGAATTTTAGACCCAATAAATGATCAAATCTAGAAATGAAACAACTTTATAAATGTTCTACATGATTTTATCTATCTAATGAGCCATACTGGGCCTCATTTGGCCAAGTAAAACTCCATTTATGAGCTTCCGATGTTGGTATATTAAAATTTCTAGAATTCTGGAATTTCTGTTACTTAAGCTAAAAATGAGAATTTTTTAATTAATGTCTAATCCTAAATTAAATTAAAATTTTTTAATTAATTAATACTATTTAATTTTTAATTATATTATTAATCTTAATTAAGAATAAATTAATCGTAAACATAATTAAACTAGTTAAAAAGATGATTTATTGATTAATTAAAATATTAAAAAATTATATTAATATTATAATTTAAATTATATTAAAATTATAATAAAAATATTGTAATTAAAATATTATATTAATTATAATATTATATAGTATAATATATTTCTATTAATTCAAAATATGATAAAATGCACATTACGTGAGGGAGAGGAGAAGGAGTGGAGAGTTTGGAGTGATAAGGGAGAGAAAGGAATGGAGAGATATGGAGTGGAGGGTGAGTGAGGTGGAAGAAATGAGGTGGAGGGATAAGGGAAATGACGTGAGAGTGAGGTAAGGTGAGTGAGTCGAGAGTTATAAGGTGGAGAGATTTTATGTTAAATAAATTTAACCTTTCGCATGAAAAATCAAATCGCAAATGCAATCTAAGTTTTGGTTTTTTTTAAAATATATGCACAAAAACAAATGTTTGGTATTGCGATATATCGCAATCACATATTATTTCACATTTTTTTAATTAAGGATTTTTCGGAAGAGTGAGTGTGGTGAGAAGTGGGCCCCATGTGGGATTAACTATCTTACAAAATGGACTTCAATTTTTTTGCAATTTTGGGATTTTGGGTTTGGCAATTTGTTTTAAAATAACAAGTTGGAGTAAATTACCAAGGTCCCGAAACATGTTTATTGTGCAATATAGTTGGGTCATTTTGTAGGACCGTTAGTGAAAAATGAAAGAAATAGTAAAAATGAACTAACAGTTAATATTTACAATGAATGACTATTTCAACTAAGAGAATTAAAATATTGATACACTTTATATATTTTTTAATCCAAGCGAGAAAACGATTAAAACTTCAAAAGAGTGCCATTTACAAACCGGTTGACCAAATGCAGTGAAACAAGTATCGTTGGAAAGCTTATGAAAAAACGGATTCAATAAAGCAATCAAAACATAATTCCTAAGAAGATGAAAAATGCCAAAATTGCAAAATAATGGAGTTAATCAAAATCCTAAAGGGTGTTTAACCAACATTTTTGTAGAAAATGTCTCCATTATTTGAAGTACATAAGTCAAAAATGGGGGGGTTGTGTTTTACCATAACAATGATGACATGCGGGAGAATAATTAGTTATCTCTAAATAAATAATGAACTTAAATTTACCCAAAGGTTAAAAATAATGGAAATCGTGAAATTGTCTAATAGTAAGACATTTCCATAGGTTCCACATAAATAGATTAAGAAATGTGAGTTTATAAAGATAAGTATTTAAAATAGACTTGAGTAAAAGTGATGAATCCAAATTTGGGGAAATTTATTTTTTAAACTTTCCTCATGTGAAAATTAGAATAAGGTAGAGATAGGAGTTTTTGATAAAGCATATATCCATTTTATGATTGTCTCTGACATCGCTTCGCAGCCAGCGAGCTTGAACAATACCTTGGCGAAGTTGTCTTTTATGCCATACAAGACTAGTCCTGTTGCTAGCGAGCGTCCATAGTCCCAACGGGTTTACTCATATTTCCCATGCTTCCTCTTTTTCACTCTTTTGATAAGCGCATTTGTAAGCTTTTAGTTTTTGATGTATTTGAGTGAAAGAGGTGAGATGGAAAATAGAGATTTATGTTTAATGGACATAATACTTTTATAATATTTACTCCAAATTCTTTCCCTGCAACTATCAACCAGAGGATTTTTATGTGGAGGGGTCGGAGGGATTCATTGTATTAAACTCAAATCAGTTATTTCCTTCAAAATGTAAACTCGATCACTTAGAAAAGATGTGTGTTTCTCTATGAAAAATATTTAAAGTAAGATGAATTTTATGGTTCCATAAAGATACACCTTTAATGATAAATGAAATTCACTTAGATGGATAGAGTAAAAGATTTCCCATGTATGTCAACAATTGTAAGGTAAGAAAAATGTCTTTTACATAAGTCATGGAAAAGTCACCAAAATCAAATCAAAACTGAAAGTAAAAGGAAAATAATTCATAAACTAAAGTAAGAAAATAAATCAGTGAATAAAAAATGAAGAAAGAAAAACTAAAAGAAAAAAAAAATTAAAAGAGAAACTCTAACAAGGCCGCTTATATAAATTTATCAACAAAGGATTATAAAATAAAATAAGCAATGTATGTTCATTCTTATGTTGAGATTTTTTTTATTTTTATTTATTATTATTATTATCTTGTAGAGTTATGAGAAATGAGACTCTCAAAATGTAGAGGGTGAATAGCAGTGATGATAGATAATACGTTGAATGAGAAGTTTATGTCTGTTGCAAATTTTCCTTCTTCCAAAGAAAAACCTGCATAAAAGCATCTTAACTATTTTATAATAAAAACAATGCTTAAATAAAGAGACTAAAGATTTAGAAACTCCCCAGTCTAGCTGATTCGATGAGGATCATTATTGCTTCTCTCAAAAATCTCAAAGAGAAAAAAAGAAATTTTGAAAAATGATATGGTAGAGGTGCGAAAGGTTCATGAATACCTGTAGAAACAGAGTTCAAGATCAGCAAAAATTACAACAAAAATGAAAAAATGGGAATAAATGAAAATGGGCGCATGAAACTTACCTTTGGAGAACTGCATTTAATCTTACCTGAGAAAGATGATTTTCTCTAATGCAAGTTAACTTATTTCTTTAATTAGAATTAAAAGCATGAAGAAGTTGTATTGACCCAAAATCATTATTTATTAAATCTAAAGTAAAAAGCAGTTATCTAAAAGAAAACAATGTTTCATGGTCAAGGAATCATAAATAAATTGAATCCATGAGAAATGAGGATGAATTTATGCTTCTTTATGAATTGTAGCAATGAATGTTCTTTTTTCTTCTTTCATTCTGAATTTATATCAGCCCCAAAGTATTGAAATTGATTCAGAATCCCGAATAATGTAACAGTATATAAAGAGGATTTGAATCTCTATATGATAAGTATGGAGAAAAATTCAGAATAAAAGAAAATTAAAAATATGAATTAATAATCGGTACATTACATTGCTAATTTTTTCGCATCGCGAGATTCTTTTCCATGCATAACTTAAAATCCGCGACTTCCACTTTTGCCGATATGCGATTGAGCTCTTTCCATAATAATTTAAAAGAAAATGGTGAAAAGCGAAATATCAAAGTTTATCACATCAAAATATCTTGATGACAAAGCTTCATTTGAGTTTAGCAATGCAATATAATTATTGTGATGGAAATGTTGCGAGATGAGCATGTGCGATGGGAAACTGCGAAGCGATGAGTGCGATATCGGAGAATAGTCATATCGGAAGATTAAAGCTTGTGAATGAAATGAAACGCCGATATAATTCTTGCAATAATGAAAATGTGATAAATGACTGATGTAATCTGACTGCAAATATCATAATATACATGCAGAATTTTGGTTTTACGGCTCAAGCAAACGGTGACCAATCACGCATGGTTTCACTTCGCACCTTTTATAACTTACCTTCTCGTAGATTTCACAACTTAACTCTTTTGTTATTTTGCGATTTTGTGATTTCACATTTCGCAGCAAACTCCACACCACTCGTTGCAACTTTTATCATTTAACATATTACTTATCTTGTGCGATATGCGATATGTGTATCATTGCATCGCAATCTCCCTACCTTGTCATTTATCGCATTGCAACTAATATAACTTACTGGGTGAGATTTTAACAATAACGACTAAAATTGCTGATATGCGAAATGTAATTTCATTGATGCGTTGATGTGCGATGAAGGACAGATCCGATATTTTTATTATATGAATTTTAATTTCATATTGGATCTAGGACATTGGAACTTTTAAATATACGCCCCTACCAGATTTTCAAATTTACAAACAGACGCGATATCTGTATATAAAGAGGATTTAAATGTCATATCGGGTTGTTGGAAATGTTGTCATTGATGGCAAAGGAAGTAGCAAAGAAGGAGCATCTGAACAACAAAAAGGAAAACAGAGAAGCAAGGAGCAGCATTAAACAAGAAGCAGAGATAGTAACAGAGAGATAGCAGAGGCAGCAAAGAGACCAGCAGAAAGAGAAAAGAAGCAGAGAGGAAGCAAGGGAGATAAGGAACTAAGGCAGCAGACAATGCATAGACAGTGAATAGAATTAGAAGGCATAATTAAAGCAGAATTGTCCATAGACAGAGTAGAAAAGAATATAAAAGGATAAGTGAATAGAAAATAATAAGTGAATGGTAATCTGTGATAAGTAAGAAATCCATTGAAGGAATTAATGGTTGCAGAGATATGATGGTTTTGCTTGCAGAATCAAGAACTTGAATGTACAGTTAGAAGCGGAACTGTGACAAGATAGAACTCTGAACATGCAATGGAAGGTTGATATATTATATATATCATAGCAGAATTGAAGACAGAGTGACATTGTGTTGTGTCGAGGTCGGAAGGTAGCAACCGGTGTAAAGAATGTATGTTAAAAGACTCAAACGAAATTGTGAACAAAGCGTTAAACTTAGCAATGGAACTGTAATAAAAGGCAAAACCTTAAATCGCAACTTAATTATAATAATACATTGAAAAGGCGACAGAACCCTGCGTGGAAGAGCAGAACCGTGACCGAGTGAACAGTGAAGGCGGTTTATGGTTTCCATCGCACCACCTATGCGGAGCAAGCGGTATTTCCTGGTTGAGGAGCGATTCCATAGAGTGCTCGACACACATCCCTGTACGACTTCACAAAACCGCTTACCACTGCGCGCCATCGCGCGTTATTGTTCGACCAAGGATGCCCAGTAGTATTGATATATACCGTTGATCTAGGAAGATGCCATCGGATGGTGGCTGTGTTCGGAAGGTGCGCGAAGAATAACACAAGTATGGCGCGCCATCGCACGTTATTTCCCATGCAAGTTTCCCAAGCGATATCCGTCGGATTGGATGTTGTGGCGCGATGGAACGTGAGCCCTTCGATCGAGTTGATTGTTAGCATTGGGCCCCAGTTTTAAATAATATTGATTAAGCCGTCGATTATGCATGTGGGGCCGGATCCAAAGGTCTATTTTAAAAAGGCCATTTGATAAAAGCACGGATTATTAATATTTAATTATCAAAGGGTGTGAATAATATCTATTTATCAAATTCCATGAATTTGATAAATAAAATTCCAATAAAAGAAAGTAAAACCATCAGCGGCACGTTAATATTACTTAACCTTGGCTATAGTATTATTTGGCAGATAAAATTATTACCTTTGGGACATTTCGTGCATGGAAGAACGAAGATTGGACTTTCAATTTGGATTGGTTCGAATTTTAATATGAATACCATTGGTAGTTGGATGGTTTTGACTCATGGTTTTACTAAAGGCAAATACTATATAAGGAGAAGACGATTATTGTACAAACGGTGCGCATCGTAAGGGTCGTGAATGAATAAATTTCTCTAAGGAATATCTGTATGGGTGAACTCTGTTCTTAACTGATAAATCTAAAACTACGATGCACCCATGGATATAATGATCTGACGATGATGAATCTCTGGTTTGAACGACGGACGAAATCATGAAGAACTGGTGTGAATGTACTGAATGAATAAATCTGGTGGCCTGCAAGGTATGTCATGTGGAAACTGGTGGATCCAGTATGAAAATTGATGAAACGTGGTCTGCAGTGGTGTTGAGGATCGAAGCCTTCAGTGAGGGGGTTGTAGCTACCTTCCAGTAGTAGTTGGTAAACGAGAACAGGGGGTTGTAGCTCCCTTCCAGGAAAGGCTGGTAAACGAGAGAAGGTTGTAGCCTTCTACAGGTGGGTGCCTACGTGCTGGTATAAGTCTGCGCCAGCATAAAATTGTAAGAAGTTTTCTCTATAATAAATATTGAAGACTGAGATAACATCAGCGGTGGTTTTCTCCCGAATTGGGTTTCCACCTTAAATCCTGGTGTTCATATGTGTTGCTTATGTTTGATGGTTTGTTCTGTTGTTTCTGTTCATGCTTACTTCTTATCTGATGAATGAATGATGCAATGATCTAAGTAAAGACATAATAAGATCCCTAGACATACAAGTTGGATGCAATAATGTAACATATGGTTTTAAGAGAAAGGAAAACTAAAAATTGTCAGTCAGCTCTAAATACTGATTCACCCCCCCCCCCTCTCAGTATTTTTCCCAACAATTGGTTTCAGAGCAGGTCCTTCTGAAAAATCTTAGCCTCCAGAAGGAAGATCAAGCAAGATGAGAAATCAAGATGGAACAGCATCTATCAGGCCTCCGCTCTTTAATGGAAACAATTTAATATTCTGGAAAACAAGGATGACTTCCTATCTTCAGTCTCTGGGAGCAGATGTATGGGCAATTGTTGAAGGAGGATATCAATATCCAGCTGCAGTACCAACAGATTCGACAGAAAGAAAGAATTATGAAACCAATGCAAAGGCGGTCAATGCTCTATTGGGAAGTCTGACTGAATCAGAATTTGTCAAAGTCATGCAGCTGAATACATCAAAGTTAATATGGGACAAAATCATTCTAAGTTATGAAGGTGATGCAAAGGTAAAAAGTGCTAAACTCCAAACTCTCAGAATTCAATATGAGAATCTAAAAATGGATAATGAGGAAAGCATTGCAAAATTATTTTTATGTCTTGATGATATTGTAAATCGTATGAGAAATATGGGAGAAACTATAACCGAATCTACTCTGGTTGAGAAAATTTTAAGATCACTAACGGCAAAATTTGAGTCAAAAGTTTCTGCTTTTGAAGAAAAGCAGGATCTTCAAAATCTTACTGTGGTGCAACTTCATGGCATACTAACTGCATATGAAATGAGAAGAGGAGGACCATCTGAAGTCAAAGAAGCAGTCTTTAGAACACATAAAAAGGGGAAGGAAGTAGTAAGAAGGAATAAGAATCATTATAGCCCTAGAAAAAGTTACTATACTCATGAAGACAATGATGGGTTATCTGATAGTGAGGAAGAATGTGAACAAGATCTTAGACTTCTCATGGCATTTGAAAAAGAATCTAGAGAAGAAAAGGATACTTTTGTGGATGCTCTAGAAGACAACGATTTTCTTGATGAAAACAATCAACTCAAAATTTGCTTAGAAGAGAGTAAAATAATCATAGAAACTCTGAAAAATTAGCTTGAAGAAAAGGAGAAACACAATGAGAAATTAGAATGTGAAGTAGTAAGTCTAAGAAAAGAACTTGAGAAAGTAAAGACTCTGAATCTTAGATTTGCTAAAGGATCTGAAACCTTAAATGAGATTATCAAGGTACAACGTTCTCCTCTTATAAAGACAGGTCTTGGATATATCGGAGAATCTTCTCAAGCTTCAACACCAAATTATCTAAAAGCAGTTACAGCTGGTTTACAACATGCTACCACTCAGCAAGGGAATAAAGAATATTTACAGGTAAAGCATGATCATCTCAATTCAAAGAACACTAACAAGAATGTCTTTCAAAGAAACACCAATCAATAGGTAAATTCAAGTAGAAGATTTTATGATCGCAGAAATTTCTTCTTCAATGGACAATGTTTCTCATGTCACAATTTTGTTTATAAAGTTGTTCAATGTGTTGCATATAAAACCATCATGACAAGAGAAGCAAGAAAGAGAAGGATTGATATTGAAACAAAGAACAATACTTATAACAACTTTTCTCCTCTTCAAAATGAAGTTGAATGTGCTTATTGCAATAACTTTGGCCATGAAGAATCTGAATGCAGGAGCAAAGTTTAGCCAAAAGAACATGTTCCTTCAAGCTCCAAAGTATGGAAAAAAAAGGAATTACAAGTTGAAAATTGTGGCATAGCGTTATTTGCAGAAGATGAAGAAAACCAATGGTACATTGATAGTGGATGCTCAAGACACATGACAGGTGACAAAACAAACTTCTAGCATATAGTGCTTTAGAAGAAGAAAAGAATGTTACATTTGGAAATGATACTCCTGCGGTCATTAAGGGAAAAGGGTCTGTTTTTCTAAAAGAAAAGGTGAAAGCTAATGAAGTTATGTATGTGGATGGATTAAAGCATAACCTGTTAAGTGTAAGTCAAATGTGTGATCAAGGAACTGAAGTTGTATTTAGTTCAAAAGAATGTGTGGTACAAGATCTTGATACAGGTAAAGCAATTATAAAAGGAAAAAGAACTCCAAGCAACCTGTATGTATTGAAAAACTGCAAAGAACAATGTTACTTGAGTAAATCTTCAGAAAACTGGCTATGGCATAGAAGGTTGGGGCATTTGAGCTTCTCTCAAATCAACAAATCAAGCAGACTTAAAGTTGTTCGTGATCTTCCCAATTTTACTCTACCTGAAAATATCATATGCAAATCTTGCCAATTCGGTAAGAAAACTAGAGTACAATTTAATGCCAAGGAAGGATCATCAAGTAAGCCTCTTGAACTCATTCATACTGACATATGTGGACCTATGAGGAAAAAGTCACCACGTGGTAAAGAATACTATATCTTATTCATTGATGATTTCTCTAGAATGTGTTGGATTGGGTTGATTAAACACAAAGATGAAGTATTTGAGAAATTTCAGATCTTCAAAGCACTGGTTGAAAATGAATTAGATCTAAAAATCAAGTGTCTTAGATCTGATCGAGGAGGAGAATATAAATCCAATGAATTCCTTGAATTTTGTGAACAACATGGCATAAAAAGACAGTTTTCTGTAGCTGGCACTCCACAACAGAATGACGTAGCAGAAAGAATGAACAGAACAATTCAACAAATGGCTAGAGCTATGCTTGATGATTCCGAAACACCTGACACATTTTGGGGAGAAGCAACACATACAGCAGTAAATATTCTTAACAAGGCACATGTTCGTGTAAATAGTGATAAAACTCCATATGAACTCTGGTATGGTAATTCTCCCACTGTAAAGCACTTTAGAATTTTTGGAAGCAAATTTTTTATCAAAAATAATGATGAAAAACCTGGCAAGTTTGAACCCAGAGCAGATGAAGGAATATTTCTTGGTTACTCCTTTAGGAGTAGGGCATATAAATGTTACAATAAAAGACTTCGGAAGATTGTTGAATGTATAGATGTTGTTATTGATGAGTCTCCAGCAACTCCAAAAGAAGAAAAACAAACAACAAATGAAGACGATGATGATGACATATATCCTTCTACATTAAATAGTAATGATACAAACAGTGAACCCAGTGAAGAACCCAAAGATGATTTGTCTGAAAAGGCTCCATCCAGATATGTTCAAAAGAATCATCCAGAATCTCAAATTTTGGGAGAAAAGGGATCAGGTGTACAAACAAGAAGGACTCTTGTGGGATCTTGTAGCAATCTGGCATTTCTGTCCACTATTGAACCTCACAATGTCAGTCAAGCTAGCAAAGATGAGTGTTGGATTCAAGCCATGAATGAAGAGCTTGATAAAATTGAAAAGAATCACACTTGGGAATTAGTACCAAGACCTCATGACAAAAATGTCATTGGAACTAAATGGATATTCAAAAACAAGTTAAATGAGAATGGGGATGTTATAAGAAATAAAGCTAGACTTGTTTGCAAGGGGTATGCTCAATAAGAAGGTATAGACTTTGAAGAAACCTTTGCTCCTGTAGCCAGACTTGAAGCCATAATAATGTTTCTTGCTTTTTCAAGCTTCCAACAAATCAAAGTTTATCAAATGGATGTTAAATCTGCTTTTATCAATGGTGATCTAGAAGAAGAAGTTTATATAGAACAACCAGAAGGATTCATTTTGGGAAATGATGAAAAACTTGTTTTTAGACTTAAAAAGGCTCTATATGGTCTCAAACAAGCTCCAAGGGCATGGTACTATCGTCTTGACAAATATCTTTATCAACAAGGATTTTCAAAAGGGTCTGCTGATAGTAACTTATACACAAAAACTGAAAATGACAAACTATTGATTGTGGTTGTATATGTTGATGATATCATTTTTGGAAGTAATGAAGAGTCTATGAGTCATAAATTTTCTCCTGATATGCAACAATAATTTGAAATGTCTTTGCTTGGGGAACTAACATTCTTTCTTGGCTTGCAAGTGCAACAAGCAACAGATGGCATATTCTTATCACAAGCAAAATACCTCAAGCAAATCCTAAAGAAGTATGGCATGGAAGATTGCAAACCTGTAAGTACACCAATGATAATCAGATGTAATCTCAGTTCTAATGATGATTCCCCCATGATGAATCAACCAGAATATAGATCTATGATAGGAAGTCTACTTTATCTCACTAGGACAAGACCAGACATCATGCATGCAGTTGGGATTGTTGGACGTTTCCAAGCTAATCCAAAAGAGTCTCACCTTCAGGCTGTGAAAAGAATATTCAAATATCTACAAGGAATTCAAGACTTTGGACTATGGTATCCAAAGAATGTTGATCTTACTCTTCATGCATACATTGATGCAGATCAGGTTGGAAGTTTTGATGATCGGAAAAGCACTAGTGGTGGTGCATTCTATATGGGGCCTCGGTTAGTATCTTGGTTCAGCAAGAAGCAAAGCTCTATTGCCTTATCTACAGCAGAAGTAGAATATGTGGTTGCCGCATCATGTTGCACTCAACTTCTCTGGATGATGCAAACCTTACAAGACTTTCAAATCAAATTTTCACCTCCTATCTCCATTATGTGCGACAACACAAGTGCTATCAGTATCTCAAAGAATCCTGTTATGCATTCCAAGACTAAGCACATTCCCATCAAATATCACTTCTTACGTGAACAAGTGCTTGAACAAAAGGTGAAATTGGAATATGTTCCCTCCAAAGAACAAGTTGCTGATATATTTACCAAACCTCTACCCAGGGAAGCGTTTGAATATCTCAAACATAAACTGGGAGTAGTCTCTGCCATGCAGAGGATCAGGTATACTTAAATACAGAAGATTAAATTGGTTGTGAGGTGTTGTTAGGCATCTCTGAATGCACAGGCTAAGGGGGAGCATTGGTCATATGAAAATGATGAATTGTTGGTCATATTATGTTTGAAGATGCAGCATGATCTTAGGGGGAGCATGGCATTGTCGGTTCAAAGGATCTTGATCAAACTCTTTGCCATTGATGTCAAAGGGGGAGGAAAAGCAACAAAGAGCTTCTATAAGACCATCAGAGGAAGAGTATTTCCATCAATGCCAAAGGGGGAGATTGTTGGAAATGTTGTCATTGATGGCAAAAGAAGTAGCAAAGAAGGAGCATCTGAACAGCAACAAGGCAAACAGAGAAGCAAGGAGCAGCATTAAACAAGAAGCATATATAGTAACAGAGAGATAGAAGAGGTAGCAAAGAGACCAACAGAAAGAGCAAAGAAGTAGAGAGGAAGCAAGGCAGATAAGGAACTAAGGCAGCAGACAACGCAGAGACAGTGAATAGAAGTAGAATGCATAATTAAAGCAGAATTCTCTAGAGACAGAGTAGAAAAGAATAGAAAAGGATAAGTGAATGGTAATCTGTGATAAGTAAGAAATCCATTGAAGGAATTAATGGTTGCGGAGATATGATGGTTTTGCTTGCAGAATCAAGAACTTGAATGTACAGTTAGAAGCGGAACTGTGACAGGATAGAACTCCGAACATGCAATGGAAGGTTGATATATTATATATATCATAGCAGAATTGAAGATAGAGTGACATTGTGTTGTGTCGAGGTCGGAAGGCAGAAAATGGTGTAAAGAATGTATGTTAAAGGACTCAAACGAAATTGTGAACAAAGAATTAAACTTAGCAATGGAACTGTAATAAAAGACAAAACCTTAAAGCGCAACTTAATTATAATAATACATTGAAAAGGCGACAGAACCCTGCGTGGAAGAGCGTAACTGTGACCGAGTGAACAGTGAAGGCGGTTTATGGTTTCCATCGCACCGCCTATGTGGAGCAAGCGGTATTTCCTGGTTGAGGAGCGATTCCATAGAGTGCTCGACACGCGTCCCTATACGACTTCACAAAACCACTTACCACTGTGCGCCATCGCGCGTTAATGTTCGACCCAGGATGCCGAACGATATTTATATATACCGTTGATCTTGGAAAATGCCATCGGACGGTGGCTGTGTTCGGAAGGTGTGCGAAGAATAACACAAGTACGGTGTGCCATCGCGTGTTATTGCCCGTGCAAGTTGCCCAAGCGATATCCATCGGATTGGATGTTGTGGCGCGATGGAACGTGAACCCTTCGATCAGGTTGATTCTTAGCAATGGGCCCCAGTTTTAAATAATATTGATTAAGCCGTTGATTATGCATGTGGGGCCGGATCCAAAGGTCTATTTTAAAAAGGCCATTTGATAAAAGCGCAGATTATTAATATTTAATTATAAAATGGTGTGAATAATATTTATTTATCAAATTCCACGAATTTGATAAACAAAATTCCAATAAAAGAAAGTAAAACCATCAGCGGCACGTTAATATTACTTAATCTTGGCTATAGTATTATTTGGCAGAGAAAACGATTACCTTTGGGACATTTCGTGCATGGAAGAACGAAGATTGGACTTTCAATTTGGATTGGTTAGAATTTTAATATGAATACCATTGGTATTTGGATGTTTTTGACTCATGGTTTTACTAAAGGCAAATACTATATAAGGAGAAGACGATTATTGTACAAACGGTGTGCATCGTAAGGGTCGTGAATGAATAAATTTCTCTAAGGAATATCTGTATGGGTGAACTCTGTTCTTGACTGAAAAATCTGAAACTACAATGCACCCATGGATATAATGATCTGACGATGATGAATCTCTGGTTTGAACGACGAACGAAATCATGAAGAACTGGTGTGAATGTACTGAATGAATAAATCTGGTGGCCTGCAAGATATGTTGTGTGGAAACTGGTGGATCCAGTATGAAAATTGATGAAACATGGTCCGCAGTGGTGTTGAGGGTTGAAGCCTTCAGTGAGGGGGTTGTAGCTCCCTTCCAGTAGTAGCTGGTAAACGAGAACAAGGGGTTGTAGCTCCCTTCCAGGAAAGGCTGGTAAACGAGAGAAGGTTGTAGCCTTCTGCAGGTGGGTGCCTGTGTGCTGGTATAAGTCTGCACCAGCATAAAATTCTAAGAAGTTTCCTCTATAATAAATATTGAAGACTGAGATAACAGCAGCGTTGGTTTTCTCTCGAATTGGGTTTCCACCTTAAATCCTGGTGTTCATATGTGTTGCTTATGTTTGATGGTTTGTTCTGTTTTTTCTGTTCATGCTTACTGCTTATCTGATGAATGAATGATGCAATGATCTAAGTAAAGACATAATAAGATCCCTGGACATACAAGTTGGATGAAGTAATGTAACATATGGTTTTAAGAGAAAGGAAAACTAAAAAATGTCAGTCAGCTCTAAATACTAATTCACCCCCCTCCCCCTCTCAGTATTTTTCCCAACACGGGTCTGGGTTATATGAACATCACAATTTTGGTGAAGTAATTTTATCGAAAAATGAACGAGAATGAATATCAGAAGATATGCATCGAA
Organism: Pinus albicaulis; assembly: GCA_034641835.2. Classification (NCBI taxonomy): domain Eukaryota; kingdom Viridiplantae; phylum Streptophyta; class Pinopsida; order Pinales; family Pinaceae; genus Pinus; species Pinus albicaulis. Next base: position 1,914,051,289 of record CM076578.1, read on the forward strand.
GGTTTCCTATCGATAATTGTTAAGAGTTGCCTCTGATCAAATGGTGTGATACATATAATGTGATATCAGACAGAGAGATCATCGGAGATTGGAGGGAATGAGAATATTAGGAGATCGGATATATCTAGTGTATGTTCATTTCAAAGCCTCCGATATGTGATTTGCGATATATAATGAGCCATATATGGGGTCGATGATTTCTTTAAAGTATTCAATTCAAAAATAAAGTGAGTGATTTAACTTTGCTTTATAATAAATAACCCTTTAATAATTTAATTAAATGTTGAAATTTTTTATTGGAAATTAATTTTATTATAACTTTCTTATAAAGAGATTTGTGAAATAAAATGATCTGATATGGTTATTCCGACAATAAATTAAGACTTATCAAGATTTCAATATAAGCAAAATTTAGATATCCTTCAAATTCTCTATGAAATAATAAATAGTTCCCTGAACATGTTGTAGATTTTGGAAACAAGGGTTGGCTGCTTGCTTATCTCAGATCTACATAATCAAGTTAATGAAGATCTACACATAAAACAAAATAGAAATAAGAAACAACCTTTGAAAGAGAAATAAACAATAGATGATGATGAACCTATAAATACATACCTGGAAGAATTTTGATTATAAGTTTCCCTCATGAATTTTCAAGTTCTCCTAAATTTTCTCAAAATTTGCATAAGTTCAACATCACCTTCTTATTTTAATCTAAAATGCTAAGTAATGAATTTTTTCAAATTACGTCCTTTCCAAAAATAAATCAGAAGACAAGAGTGGTAAAAACAAGTTCTTAGAATTACTTGTGAATAAAAAATTGTCAAGTAGTAGAAAATTCTTCGAATTTCTTCATGTATAATCAATGTTATGAATTTTGAAAAACAAGAAAGTTGAAGGCTTGAAAAATAAGTATGATCAGATAATTCAAGAGCTTCTAAAATGCTCTAGGCTGCTTTTCTATAATTGAAATGGGATTCCCAAAAGAAATTGGATTCATTACTTGTTTTATTGAAAATCTGAAATAATGAAATATATGCAAACATAAAAGAAAATTAATCTATTCATATTTCTAACTTAATAAAGGAACATGAATAGGTATAGTCATACTTCCAATGAAGCCATGTAAGCATTTTAATTCCTGCATGTATGTACATGTCAAACATTAGTAAAAATGCAAATATAATTAAACTACAAAAACTAAATATGAAAGCAGAATGTATCTTTATTTTTAGTAGATTATTCACCATTACCTTCTTTTGAAATTTCATTTCCAATTGAATTTCAATTGGGTCATAGAAATCTGGATGGATTTCCATTATTGAGTGGGAGAGGTTTAAAAGAGAAGATAACAGGCTAGGTTGTAGAAATGATCTTTCAGAGACAATGGCCTGTGTGATTTTGTTAGTGTTATGTTTAAGTGCTAAATTATTGAAAATCTTCCGTGAAGGAAACTTTCCAAATGTTTTTCAAATGAGTCAATGAAAAACAGATGAAAGTGTGCTAGATCCAATGGAAGATTATTAATTGAATTAGATTGTTGGTCATATTGTGAACTCTTGTTGGCACTTCTCTTGAGAAGTAAGAAGTAATTGATAAGGAATTAACAACAATTGAAATTGAAAGTTTAATAATTCTTGATGTTCACAATTATAATTTGAAACTTCATTTTTCTCTCGAGGCAATGCATCAATTGAGTGTTCAATATTGAGCTGCTCAATATGCCAGCATAAAGTATTTAAAAATCTAGGACTAAAAATAGAAAATAAATTTGAAGTTAAAAATAAATGATAGAATAATAACAAAATTGAATTATAGTTTACACTAGTGTTACAATTATTGTTACAACACAATTGAGAGTGACTTATAACAATTTCTTCTTCACAAGAATTTGGCAGAATAATGCAATTAGAATAATTGTTGATACCCACTTGTGAATTAGAGAGAAGGCTATGACTCTAAATGGGAATGCGAGCTTGATCATCATATAAATCATAGATTGAAATGTTTTCTTGAATGCTGAAATCATGAATGTGATTAATTGTTTGAAAATGAGAATTATTTGAAACAATTTTTGAATTATATTGTTCTTCATTTTCACATGTGATTCAACTTTGATCATGAGGATTCAGTTGTAAAGAAGACAAATCAATATCCTCAATGTCAAAGTAGCTATCATAAATGATCTCATGACATTTTTTAAAATTCTCTTTGTTCTGACCTAATGTATCAAAACAAGAAGGAATATTGAACTCATGTTTATTAATGCCAAAAGAATGATCATTAATTAATTCTCTATCCTGCTAATAACTAATCGTCAACTCATTCGGATCAGCCTCTCTGTTTTTTGAAATATCTTTAACGGGGAGAGAGGAAAATTTTCTATTAGCAAAATTATCAGGATAAAGAGAAAAATATGATTCTGAAACAATGCATTTAAAAATGTCTCTATTTGAAAACTCTTGTGCATTTTCTTCATTGCAAATTTCAAATTTAAGATCATCTACTTGGCTAATTGAGATTTCTTGAAGAATGTTGCTTTGTTGATCTAAATTTGGAATTTGCTCATCATGAAAGAATTCAAAAATTTGTACATTAAATTTCATATTATTCAAAATTTTAATCGCTACTGGTACTTGCCGGATTATGATATGATTTTCCGATTCTAATGCATACTGATTTTCAAATTTCAAAGCGGTATCTTCTTCAATAATGCTGCTAATATTTTCTTGTAGTTGATCAGTAAAATTTTCCAATCTTTGTGATTGAGATTCATTGGCATGTGAAGGTGCACCTTGATCTTTATCAATATTGTAGGAAATGTGTAGAAATTGAAGGAATTGATTATACAAAATAGAGGCCACTTCATCATCATTTGTTTGTACCTCCATATTGGAATTCTTATTTATGTCAATGAAATTAGGAGGAAATTGATCAAAGTTTGAAATAATTTCACATGGATTATGAATGGAAGGAAGAGAGAAAATATATTCAAACCAATCTAGTAATTCTTCATTCAAAGGTTTATCTTCAATTTTAAATTTTAAACAATTTAAATGAAACCTGATGGTAAAATCAATTAAAGACTCACCTTCAGACCTTCATAGATCTTAAAAATCGTCACATACATGTTTGTAGATATATCCTTCAAATTTACAAATGAATATTGTAATAAATTGTTCCCAAGTGTGGATTGAGGCAACTGGAAGTGATTGACACCAGCTTTTCGATTTTGCCAAGAATGTAAGAGTAAAAATCCTGTATAAAATATCTTCATCAACATCATGAAAAGTAGAATTTGAAAATTTTTGAATGAATTGTAAAGCGTGATTAAATGCAGAAGTATTCCTCTTACCGTTAAATTTTACCTGAGACATGAGTCTTATTATTTCTAGTGAAGTATTGGAAGATGCATGACCAGAAATAAAGCTCCAAATTGGAAATTTTAGAGGAGCCATTGTAATAAAAATAAAATGTTAGAATACAAAGACTCCAAAGGAAAACAAGTCTCAGGCCCTCCTTCTAGCGCCAAAATGTCGAGGCCTCGAAATTCGTTGCAACAACATGGGGGATGACCACCTAGTACGAACCTTAAAGCAGTTCCTTTTCCGTTTGGAATAGTGGCTCTGACTGGTTTAACTAGGTCCAATTACCTTCTGTCAATCTCCATTGGCTTAAAATATGACTTTTATCTACCAATAGGAAAGAGACATCATATCATTTATCTTGCCGATCGGACAAGAAAGTGATCCTTAAGCTAATTTGGGCTTAGCTAAGCCGCAATTAAAATGTTACCTCTTCAGGAAGAGGACTTTTTAAAGATGTATAATTTAATCTAAATGCAAAATTATTCTAAGATGCAAGCAAAAGGAACTATTTTAATCCTATCTCAATTAGGCATATATAGATTTATCCCAACCAAGAGCAAGATATTTTAAGTAATTGAGATTTAAATATGTTTTTTAAAAATGAATATCAAGCTAACGAAGTAGTTCAATTAACTGATATTAGAAATACCAAACGCATCCTATCTAGAGACCTTTTAACTGAAATAATCAATCAACAATACTCAGGAAGTAGTTCTCAAAATGATATTGATCATTTAATCAGTAACTTGAATAATTAAACAACAATATGTGGAAATAGTTCAAAACATGTCACTATTCAATAAATCAGTTTTATAAAATAGATTTTTGAGCAAATAGTTACTCAGAAATTAGAATTCATCACATAAGAGTAGAGATAAATAATGACATAAAATTGAGGCAAATTACTCATACCGACAAAAGTGCACAAATATGGGAGTTGTTAGGGTCCCGTGATTTGGCTGATTGGCAAGCCAAATGACAGTGTAACATCAAAACAGTCTTTGAAGCCCAAGGACCTAGCCTTCCTGGACTCAGAGAGGGCTCTCTCTATTTGTGTAAGGGATATCTGTGTGTTTGCTTATTGTGTTCTTGATTTTAGGCTAGTTATGAAGTAGGTTTTTGGTTTTGGTTTTTAGGTTGTGAGGGATGAACTGATCAAAGACCAAGATAGGTAAAAAGATGTCGGATCAACTGGGCTATGGAGTCGAAAAGATCAAGAAAGCTTTCAGATGGTGATATAAGGTTGTTGAAGGGCCGATTTGAGCGAGGTAAAATGGATCTTTGGGTAAAATGGAGTGAGATGGACATTAAACTTGTGAAGAACAAAGGATTTCAAACATAAATAGTTTAATAGCTGACATAAAAATGGTAGGGCTAACCATTAATCATGAGAAATGTAACTATAAACTGATCAATGCATAGAAATAAACATTCAAGCCATGCATAGAGATATATTACTCTCTAACTTTAGGAAATGGCTATCAGACTTTGGGGAAATACATTTAAGACAAACAAACAACTCAAATCACTATGAGGAAATGCTTAATCATAGTATTTCAAGCTATTGGGCACTTTGAAAGCAAGATTGCATAGTTTTAGGCAAAGGGCAAGATCAGTACAAGACCTCCTTGGTTCAACAAATGACAATCAAATAATCAAAGAAAGGTTTCAGAGGTGGAGCTATGACTAGCCATGAGTAAGTAGGGCATACCGTGAATCATACTTAGCATGCATAAAACCATAAATGAAACAAGCGAAAAATTTCTTCAGTTATCAAAAAGCAATCAAGGATTCTTTGATATGACTAAGAAGGAAGAAAACATATAAGCTATAAAGAAACAGGAAATTTGAGGTGCCTTTAAGGGCATGTCTCAAATCTATTCTCTACTGTCTTATAGCAAGCAAGAACATGGAATTATGAATGAAAACTAAGAAGCATAACAGAGAGGGACACTATACCATTTTACCAAGTCAAGGAATCCAACAACAGACCTCCTTCATCATCCAAAAACATTCAAGAAACTATCCAATGCATGAGACAAGTGTTTCTTCCAAGCTTGTATAACCATATATTGCTTCTATTCATCAGGTTCAGTCTCATTTACAATGAAAGCCTTTGGAATATATACGCCAAAGTGGGGAAAACCTCTTAGTTCAACTTGCAATCTCATTAGCCTATCCAAAATATATGATTTTGTCCTTGAGGCTTTGCAAAGCCCAAGCCACAAAATATCTAATAAAATATCTAAAAAATGCTAAAAAATGAAAATATATTGACTTTTCATAACTAATCATGCACAAAAATAGCTAAACGCATATGAGGAAAAGTCACTTTAGAAAGGTTCATTTTTTACAAAAATACTTAAGAAATATATTAGCAGAAAGTCCTCTGACTTGCCGGCAACTTTTGGAGGCCTTTCCGATGTCAAAACGAGGCCCGTGACGGCTCGTTGGAAATATTTGAATGTATATTTTCTGAAAATTCTTATTTTTCTCCAAACTAGCCACTAGAAGTCCATCAAAAACTGACCTGTGTGTAAAAACCCAAAAAATAGACCTTGCTGATAAACGGGGCAGAGTGTAGAAAAAGTGAGTGTTTTTCTCCATTTTGGGGGAGAAAATCATCTTCAAATGATTTGAAAATCGCTGAGTATATGCCCCTGAAATTATGGCATCCAATGATACCATTTTCATCCTTTGAGGATGCCCCAAACAGAAATGGCGATGCCCATGAGTTTTAGCCAAAAACCCAAAAATGACAAAAAAACAAAACTTGTTGAATTTCGCCCAATTTTGGCGAGCATGACCCTCAAGGGTTTTCAGAAACATGCTGTGAAGATGAGGCCAAAATTTGGAGCTTTGAGGTGTCTTTCTTCAATTTTGGTGTCGGGCGCCTCCTTTGTGCTTCCTTGAGTTTTTCATGTGTGGTCTTCAATTTCTGCCGGGCAAACTGATTGAGCTTCTTATCGTGCCCGGTCATCCTCCGTTGAAGATCAAAATCTCTATTTTCCTTCTCCAACTTATTTTCCAAGTGATCATTTACCCTCTCAAGCCATGCTTCTCGATTGTTCTCTATCTCTTGGGCTAACAAAGTAGTGAGAGGAGTAGATTGGAAAATGGCAGCTTCTTCTTCCTTTTGTTTCTCAAGGGCTCTTTTGAGCCCCATGGTTCTTGGCCTCTTTCTTCTGGGCTGATCTTCATCTTCACTCTCATCAAACTCACCCATGAGTTCTTCCAATCTAACTTGTGCCTTGGAGGCCTCCATTTTTTATTTGATGGCCCGTGTCTCATATACCGCCATGTGGACACTCATTTGTTTATTTTGAATTGGCAAAAAGTGGTTGAAGTTTCTAGCCCTCTCTAGATCTGTCCTCAAAGCATCAATTTGGCTTTCTCTATTAATCAAGAGAGTCTCTAGAATTTGGGCTTCATTGTCGCTATCATCACTTTGGATTTGAATGATGTCGAATTCCCTCTCCTTTTCATGGCTGCTTTCTTCTTTCTCCTTTCCTTTGCTTTGGGTAGCCTTCTTGGTCTTCCTCCTCTTGGGTAATTCGACAATGGGTTTTTTGGGCAATTTCCCCTTGCTTCAGAGCGCCCTAGTAACATTTGGAGTTATAGTTTTAGGCACCCTTTTCCTTGATGTCCGGGGCTTGGCCACTTTTGGAGAAGAAAGCATGGCCCCTTGCCTAGGAGAGGCAGCTAGCACATGCTCTATGGGCTCCTTGCCCTTGTTACTTTCCTCATCATTCTTGCCACTGTCTTGAGTTTGTTCATGAGTGCTTGGACTATCCTTTTGCTGCATATTATCACTGTGATTCTCTTCATGAGGCTTCCTTTCCTCACTGTGTTGCACCTCTTCATCATGCTATTGTTCTTCTTCACGAGGCTGCCTTTCCTCACTGCGTTGCACCTGTTAATCATGCTACCCTTCCTTATCTTGATGTTGTTCATCATCCTGTTGCTGCTCATCTTCACTCTCTTCTTCCCCTTGCTGCCCTTCTTCATCATGTTGTTCCTCCTCTTTATCATGTTGTTCCTCCTCTTCATCATGCTCTTCTTGTTGTTCAATGGGGAATTTGAGCTTCTTGGGAATGGGCTTGCTGGAAGAAGGAGAAGGGTGGTGAGTGGAAGGTGAAGGAGATGTATGGAATGAAGGAACAGTGGCAAAATCCGGATGTGCAATGAAAGTATCCCAAGAGATTTACCTCTTCTCAAGCTGATGAAGAATGATAACCTTGATGAGGGAATGATGGAAGAGGCAAGCTGACTGCTGAGAAGGAGGTTTTTTCTGAACAGTGGAGGCCATTTTCTCAATACTTCTATGGAGGAAGAAAGGGAGATTTAACAATTTGGCTCTTGTGAAATGCATGAGCAATCTAACATGGTAAGCATAGACTCGGGAGAATCTTCCCTGGCAAGTGAAGTATTTCATGATTATCTTCATGAGGGGGGCATAACTAGTCAACAAATATGAGAAGGGAAAAATGGATGGACATGTATCTCTATGCTCAGGCTTCAGAAAAGGCTTGTATTGTTCTGAGTCTAGGTGGATTTGTTTAAACCATTTCTCTCCGACATAAGGGATTTTGGTGGCCTTGGAAATGGACTTAGGAGAGAACTTGAAATCCAAGCCTGCTAGTTGAAATTGTTTCCCTTGAAATCTCAAAGCACAAAGATGTGTCGAAGGGGAATAACTTTTCACCTCCTACACCCTTTGACAAAACTCTAGACACCCAACCTCATGGAAGTTAAATAGGACTGATGGATGAGCATTTACCTCTTCAGTTGAAACTGGCTCAAACCTCCTATGAAGGCCACTTCTACTGTCTTGCCTGGGAGGCATTTTTGTTTTGAATACTTTTCGATGTTTTGGCCAAGACAAGCTGCTTTAAATGTTTTCTGAAATAGTTCCCCAATACCAACTTTGTGCTCCTTATAAATCATTGTTTTGCCTCTTTTATCCAAAACAACAAGTATTTGTCAAAATGGAAAAAAACTCAATCTTATCACTGTGTTTGGGCAAAGTCTTTGAAAAGAGATGTTGTGGTTTCTTATTTATGAAGAAAGAACATTTGTTTTGCTAAAAACACCTTTCTCTTCAATCTATACCCTTTTCGCTATTCACTGTTTCCTTACAAAGGTAGACAAAAACACCCTCAACTGACTTTGAAAAATCTTTCAACACACTCTGTTTTTTGAATTGTGGAGGCTGTACAGATTTGGCTGTTTCATCACACAGAGAGGACCTTTTCAAAATGACAAGGCTTTAAAATTATGATCACTGCTTTCCCCTTGGAAACTCAAACAGAGTCTGCTCTCGTTTTACCTGTGGGCTATCACTGTTCTTAAAGGCAGTTAGGGTCCTTTAAGATTGTTTAAAACATCCACCTAACACTGTAAAGGTCTGTGAAAATCACAGCAACAAAACCTCTGATTTTGCTCAAAAACCTCACCCTCTAATCATTGTCTATTGCTTATGCTCTTTATATGACAAACTTCTTTTTTAAGGCCACTATTTATCTCATGGTTTTTGGAAGATGAAGTGCTTTCAAAGCACTATTTATCCTTAGGAAAAAACATGGCAAACACCCCTTTAAAATTTTGAATTTTGTTAAGAGGGATTGGAGAATACCTTGAAGACTTTTCACGGGCCTTTTTTGATTATTTGGTAGCTCCAAAGATGATTTTTGAGGGCCTTTTGAGTGAGCGGCACGTTCACATGAAAAAATGCCGCGCCGTGTAAACTGTCGGGTCGGCCTTCGAGCAATGGTTGACCGGCAATACAGGCGTGCCGCGTGCTGCTACAGGCGCACCGCGCCACAGTATAAACTCAGTGTGTTTTCTCTCCCAGGTGCACCGCGCGCTTTTCCAGGCGCGCCGCGCAAACTTTAAGCCTTAAAAACTCTGAAATTGCTCGAAGCTCCTCGTTTCTCCAGTGGTCAGCCAGGGGATTTTTGTTTGGTTGCTTTGAATTTCGCAAGTGAGATTTTGCAACAGTCAATTACTCCCTTTAAAGTCGAAAAATCCAACCACATTTTGAAACTAATTTATGAGGGTGGTGGATGCTATGAAGGTCCTTTTTGTCTTAAAACAACATAAATCACTGTCTTTATGCTTTTGAAGATCTTTTTTCTCTTTTAAAACAAAAATTTCCTTTGAAACTTCATAAAAGACCTTTCACCTGAGAATAATCATTAACATAAGGCTGTTGCTTAACCTTTGAAACTATTTCTAAAAACTATGTTCACATGAAATGGAAGGAGTGTTAAAACTTCGAACTTGGACTGTTGTTTATAGAGGAGTCTATTAACAAAACAACCTTGCAGCTCCTTCAAAACAACCCTTCAGACATATTATGAGATCTTTATCTTTATCAGCTGATGAAGGTCCTTTGATATGAATATAAAACTTGTTCGAGCATTTCTTTAACCATTTGTATGAAGTGATTTGTATGGTGAAAACCTAAGGAGAACTGACCCTCTGCCTTTTGTGAGGGAGGCCATTTTCAAGTTTACAAACCAACTGTTATGGTGTTCAATGGTTAATCATGCCCATTGTATAGGCTCAACAGCAAGGTTTTATAAAATTTCTCTTCAGGCATTAAAAAAAAAAAAAAAAATCCACAGAGGCTTATGTGTGCCAACTACACAAATTTCAATCTTAAGAACCTGCCCATCCTGAACTTCACAAGTGCAGCAATAAAACTATTCTTGATCCATATCAATAACTTGCAAGGCTGATATTTAGAATGGGTAATTAATCTCTTTTATTTGAAACCCCATTTGAAACTCCAAGTGAAAAGCTTTGCCATAAATAGTCTCCAACAGCAAGGAAAATGACTAACCTTGGATTGCCAAAGTAATCTAGTCTTCAAATTTTACGAAGATATAGTAGGGGATGATGAGATGAAGTTGAATTGTAAACATTGGAAAGCTGTCCCTTTGCTCCTCTATGAAGGAGGTCTGTAAGAATAGTGAATTTTCATTCATTTTACCATTTTTGACAGTAGTCCCTTTTGAAATCTCCGCCACACTGAAATAAATGCTCTTCATCCCCAAACAATGGTGAGCCTTCTACTTGTTTATGAAGGAGGCCTATGTTTGAAAACTGCCTGGGCTCTTTTCAACCCCTATTTTGACCAAATGAAGAATGTCCATGAACAAAATATTAGTGGTTCTCTTTGTATTTATTAGCAGAAGTCAGTTTAAAACCAAGATTTTTTTACTTCCTTGGCCATTTAGATGAGATTGTCTTTAGTCAAAGCTCCACCTCCAGATTCTTCTTTGAAGGAGACTCTTATAAACATAAGTACAGAGGTTTTTAGCACCATTGTATTTGACCATATTTTTGCTTAAACACCATTTGAAATCTGCTGATGTATCTTTTGCTCATCCTTTGGAAGGAAGGTGACTTATCATTTCTGAAGTCATCTAAAAACACCTTAACTTTCTGCTTTTAAATGAGGTTACATCTCTGTTCCTGGCCTTCTTCTTGTTAAATGAAGGAGGCCTTTATCACATTGCCGAACCCTTTGCTTGTAAAATCAAGGAGGTTTTCAACCAATGACCTGACCATCTGCTCATATTTGGAGGAGGTTTTACACAGTCATTCAATCCTTTGCTCATGCTTGGAGGAGGTTTTACACAGTGATGCCATCTCATTTTCTTTCAAGCAGAGCCATCTTTCCTTTCACTGCCTATTCATAGTTAAGCAAATAAAAGTGACAAATTGACAATATTCCATGAGGGGCATTACTCTGAGATATGTAATCTTGTTGTTAAAATACCTTTATGCATATTTAGACATCAAAATCAACCTGACCAGTATCTGCAGAGTATTACTTGTTATTCATAAGTCACTAACCTTTTGACTGTTTTTGCAGGAGCCTATTGAAATAACTCTCTGTCCAGTACTTGCATCTCAGGCTCAAAACCACATAAGAAGTAGTTGTCTTCTCATGTTAATTTTAATAATGTCTTCTGAAACACTGGTACACTTCTGCTCTTGAAAAAGACATTGAACACTGTAAATCCACCTGATATCAGTTTGACTTGTGGCATATGCACTGCTGAGACATCAAGGCTTGTTAGTGGCGCAACCTAAGGGTGTAATCAAGCTTTATTTGCAGAATAGGAAGGTTATCTATGACTGGTTGATATTAGACAGAGGTTCTTTTGGCTATAGGATAGTTTGTTAAGGGAGGATCGCCTAAAGCGCCACTACCTAACTTAGGGGATACTTTTTGGACAGATTTGGAGTATTCTCTTTGGAGCTGATGGACAAGTATGTCTGACTGAGACTAGATAGGGCTTGACAATTAGGTTTTATCTCATCATGGGCTGATTTTAAAAGGTAGGAGGGAAAAAATGTTTATGGGTGTTTTCCAGCTGGAAATTTTGACAAATTTGAGATCAGCTACTAGAAAACTTGGCTTTAAAAACTAGTCATCATCAACAGGTGAAAAATATTGATGACTAACAGGAGTAAATTGACACATTCATGTTATCATAAAATTAAACTAGCATTTAAATTAATATTATTATAAATACCAATTTATTAAGTCCATTTCTCTATCTTCAGTCTCTAACAGTCCTTTACTATGCCTAAACTTCTGATTTCAAAATCAGAGCTACAATAGTGCAAGACTCTATTCGTTATACATAACTAAGAATGTAAAAGAAAAAACCTCAATAATCTCCAGATTTGAGATTCCTCTCCTCCCACCTACAACTCTAAATCCCTATTACATAAGTGCTTTTAGAATTCCATAATTGCAGAGTAAAGAAGCTCTTTCTACATTCTACAATGTGCTATTTATAATATTTACAAAATAATTCTCAATAAGAAAGTTTGTTGAAGAGTGATTTTGCTCAATAAATTTCCATTGGCTCAAAATCATATTTTTCAATTGTTGGAGCCTTCTCATTGATTGATATCTTGTTCTCCTCATCTCTTCAACTGTTTTCCTGCAAAAATTAAATCAAAACAAAATTAAAAATGCCAAATTTGAAATAAAAATAAATCTAATCAAAACTTAAATAAATAAATAATATAAAATGAAATATAAGATTTCTATTGATTCTTGTGATGACCTAATTGGTCAAGTTTATCATTGACGAATGGATCTGCTCTTAGAAGAAGCTATGGGTAAATTAAAATGCATAAAATAACACTCAAAAATTTTCTTTTGTTTAAAAATTCAGAGCTTAATCTTCTGCTGAATTTTAGACCCAATAAATTCTCAAATCTAGAAATGAAACAACTTCAGAAATGTTCTCCATGATTTTATCTATCTAATGAGCCATCATGGGCCTCATTTGGCCAAGTAAAACTCCATTTATGAGCTTCCAAAGTTGGTGTATTAAAATTTCCAGAATTCTGGAATTTTTGTTACTTGGGCTAAAAATGAGAATTTTTTAATTAATTTAGAATCGTAAATTAGATTACAGTTTTTTAATTAATTAATACTATTTAGTTTGTAATTATATTATTAATATTAATTAAAAATAAATTAATCGTAAAAATAAATATGATAAAATGCACATTACGTGAGGGAGAGGAGGAGTGAAGAGTATGGAGTGATAAGGGAGACGAACGAATGGAGAGATAATCAGTGGAGGGTGAGTGAGGTGTAAGAGATGAGGTGGAGGGATAAGGGAAATGACATGAGGGTGAGGTAAGGCGAGTGAGTCAGGAGTTATAAGGTGGAGAGACCTTATTTTAAATAAATTTAACCCTTCGCATGAAAAAACCAAATCGGAAATGCAATCGGAATTTCGACATTTTTTAAAATATATGAACAAAAACAAATGTTTGATATTGCGATATGCGATTTGTGATATATCGCAATCGCATATTTTATTTCGCATTTTTGTAAATATGGATTTTCAAAAGCGTGAGTGTGGCGAGAAGTGGGGCCCATGTGGGATTAACCATCCTACAAAATGGACTTTAGATTTTTTGCAATTTTGGGGTTTTGGGTTTGGAAATTTGTTTTAAAATAACAAGTTGGAATAAATTACCAAGGTCCCAAAACATGTTTTAGTTCATTATGCAATTTAGTTGGGTCATTTTGTAGGACAGTTAGTGAAAAATGAAATAAATAGTAAAAATGAACTAAATTTAATATTTACAATGAATGACTATTTTAACTAAGAGAATTAAAATATTGGTACACTTTATACATTTTTTAACCCAAACGAGAAAATGATCAAAACTTCAAAGGAGTGCCATTTACAAATAAGTTGACCAAATGAAGTGAAACAAGTATCGTTGGAAAGCTTATGAAAAAATGAATTTAATAAAGCAATCAAAAAAAAATTCCAAGGAATATGACAAATGCCAAAATTGCAAAATAATTGACTTAATCAAAATTCTAAAAGTTGTTTAGCCAAAAATTTTGTAGAAAGGGTCCCCATTATTTGAAGTACATAAGTAAAAAATGGGGGGGTTGTATTTTACCACAAAAGTTATGTAATTATTTTAGTCCTTGTATGACTCACAAGTTTGCAAAGTGGAAAAATCATTTTTTTATTGAGTGCAATGAAGGGTCAATTTGTTCAGAAGGATTGGTTTCCTATCATGACGGCCACAAAACGCTACAGATTAGGAAGGCCGCTTGTCGTGATGCTATAAAATTTTCTGATATACAAAATGTTTTTGACATAATTGAAATACAATGTTACACCATCATTTATTCAAATATTGTGTTTCTGTTAAGGCCTAAGAATTAGCTCTATGAGTTGCATCATGGGAGTAGAAAAAGGCGTTGTGTTAATTGCAGGAGAAGGCTATCATACATGAATGATTCTGTTTTCTATATAATGAGAGCTCAACAATTATAAAAACACCTCTCTAAAAAATCATCGTGACAAAAATACTCATAATAGTAATGGTTCCAATTCTCATACTTTCATTGTGAACAAAAAATTCTGAAAGAGCAGAAGAAAATGATCTTAGCCTTGTAGAGCACCCATGTAATCACATTAATGGAAAAAAAAGGTTGAAGAAGAGTATTCACTTTGAAAGTGCATAATAAGATTGTTTTACAGAGTTTGCTTCATTACTTTATTTTAGACATTATTTGAAATTGGATGTATATTTTTTATTAATTATTCATTTTTAGTTATGGAAATGGATCATATTTAAGAGATCCAGAAGACAAAAAATATATATTTAAAATATAATCACTTATTATTAATTACAAATTAATAATAACATGTTAGTCAAAACTACAAGTGCTTTTGATTCTTTGCATGTTTGTGATTGCAGGTTTTTCTCAACATTGAAGGACTTCTTCGGGACAAAAGGCGAGATCTACATCAAACATCTCGTTGAAAGGTAGGAGCGTTACCTTATCTTTTCTAAGTTTTGATAATCTGAATGCTAATATTTTAGGGAAAGAGATATTCAAATGGTTGTTTGTTTCTAGTTATTTGTTGGGATACTAGGGAGATCTCTCTTGTCCGCAAGAGGGATTTATCCAAAAACAACAATATGAGTGGCTAGTTTCCCCTTCAAGTAAACATTCTCCTACAAAGAACTCTCACTATAAAAAGCATGAAAATATATAGTAAGTCATGAAACATTCAGTAAGAAAATGGCTCTCACACCAAGACCATGTAATCCATCTGAAAATGAGCGTAACAAGTACAACAATTCCACATTGAAGTGCTAAAAGAAAGCTTTCCTAAAGAAGACATAATGATAAAATAGAAACATGAGCTACACCATGATGCCACAACTGCTGCAGATAACATATGAAGGCTGGAAAACCCCTACAAGGTTCTCTCATTTAGTGTTAAATACTACGTAAAGTATGATGACAATATGAGTGGCTAGTTTCTCCTTCAAGGAAACATTCTCCTGCAAAGAAATCTCACTCTAAAAAGAATGAAAACCTATTGTCAGTCATGAAACAGTTAGCAAGAAAAGGGCTCTCACATCAAGACCTTGTACTCCATTTGAAAAAGAGCATAACAATTACAACAATTCCACATTGAAGCTTTCCTCAAGAAGACATAATGATAAAAGATAAACATGAGTCGCACCATGATGTCACAGTTGTTGCAGATAACATATGAAGGTTGGAAAACCCCTATAAGGTCCTCTTCATGCTCAAAATCCTTCAAAAACTGCTCCAAACCACTAATTGATCTTGGCACCCATAGAATCAAACCTTCAAAAATTATCTTCAAAAGTGGTCCAATCAGTAAAAAGAGGCCTCCATTGGCTTTAGAATGTCCAAAAACCCCTATCTGGACTCCTCTTGGGCTCCAAAAGGCCAAAAGCTCATCAAATTATGGCTCTCCCAAGTTTCTACTGCTATTCGTCCTCCAAATTGGATGAACCTGCTAAGAGAGCGACAAACCCACCCTTAAATCCACTCAGGAAGTGACAAATTCGCTCGTAATAGGTGAAATTTATCGAATGATTAATTTTTCCAATGACCCTTATGCGCTAAACCAGAGCCACATGGCGCCATAAGGCCAGGGGCTAGGCCAACGGTCAACCCCCGTCGGGTTGTTGGTCATATAGGGGTGATGTGGTCGGGGGTTAGGGCTAACCGCTTGTCCCCACCATTCTAGCTCTTGAACTATAAGTCGGTGATTACGCGCCAGCACTGTGACCTTGGGCCAGGCCTCAACTCTGCCCCCATCCTCCTCGCCCCTTATTTCTTAGCACTCAGTCCTATGAAATATCTCATGACCAAGGGTTGAGGCTGGTCCCCAATCAATATACCCTCATCGCTCATCGAAGGTCTCGTGATTGGTGATATGACTCAGGGCTAGGGCCTAGAGTGTCGCCCCCTCCGCGAGCTCCATCATCCTTGGCGATTGGCTCGGTGAAGGTGATAGGACTATGGGATATGGATAGGACCTAATTTCATATCATATTTTTCTTCTATGTGGCATGCTAATTAACTACGTAGACACTAGTAACTGTTCTGCACACAAATGCATCTATGTGGCATGCTAGTTAAAAGAAAAGAAAAGAAAAAAAAAACCAAAGTTATAAATCTAAAAACAACTAGAATTATAAAAATTTATAGGAATATGATCTATTTAAAGCCAAAATATAATTTATTTTCAAATATATGAAAGAAAACGAAATCCAGTAGTAAAAACAACAACATTCTAATCTATTTTTAGAAAAGGAGAACTATAGCTTATATCTGTTGGCAATAGAAAAGAATAAGTTATTATGAGGGTTGAAAAAATAGAAAATCATAACACTAATCTATTAGTACCCAATAATGGCTGAGGGATTCTATGTTATGTTTTAAATGCAACATTATAATCTATTATTTTCATCTGTCAGGAGAACTATGGCTTATAATAACTATTGAGGGGAGAACTATAGCTTTTGTTAACGATATTAGAAATATCTCTCTAAAAAATCATCGTGACAAAAATACTCATATAGCAATGGTTCCAATTTTCATACTTTAATTGTGAACAAAAATTTCAAAAAGAGCATAAGAAAACAATATCAACCTTGTAGAGCACCCATGTAATCACATTAATGAAAAAAAAAAAATTTAAAAAAATTGAAGAAAAATATTCACTTTGAAAGTGGATAGTAAGATTGTTTTACAAAGTTTGCTTCATTACTTTATTTTACTTTATTTTAGACATTATTTGAAATTGGATGTATAATTTTTATTAATTATTCATTTTTAGTTATGGAAATGGATCATATTTAAGGGATTTGGAAGTTTTCTATATCATTGACACAAAAATATATTTAAAATATAATCACTTATTATTAATTACAAATTAATAATAACATGTTAGTCAAAACTGAAGGTTTTTTTTATTTTTTGTATGTTTGTGATTGCAGGTTCTTCTCGGCATTGAAGGACTTCTTCGGGACAAAAGGCAAGGTATACATCAAACATCTCGTTGAAAGGTAGGAGCATTACCTTCTCTTTTCTAAGTTTTGATAATTTGAAAGCTAATAGTTTAGGAAAGAGATATTTAGATGGTTGTTTGTCTTTAGTTATCTGTTGGGATACTAGGGAGATTGCTCTTGTCCGCAAGAGGGATTTATCCAGAAAACAACAATATGAGTGGCTAGTTTCCCCTTCAAGGAAACACTCTCCTACAAAGAACTCGCACTCTAAAAGGCATGAAAATCTATAGTCAGTCATGAAACAGTCAGCAAGAAAAGGGCTCTCACATCAAGACCATGTACTCCATATGAAAATGAGCATAACAAGTACAACAATTCCACATTGAAGTACTAAAATAAAGCTTTCCTAAAGAAGACATAATGAGAAAAGAGAAACATGAGCTGCACCATGATGTCACAATTGTTGAAGATAACATATCAAGGATGGAAAACCCCTACAAGGTCCTCTCATTTCAGTGATAAAGAGTACATAAAGTATGCTAACAATATGAGTGGCTAGTTTCCCCTTCAAGGAAACATTCTCCTGCAAAGAAATCTCACTCTAAAAAACATGAAAATCTATAGTAAGTCATGAAACAGTTAGCAAGAAAAGGTCTCTCACATCAACACCATGTACTCCATCTGAAAATTAGCATAACAATTACAACAATTCTACATTGAAGTACTAAAAGAAATATTTCCTCAAGAAGAACTAATGATAAAAGATAAACATGAGTTGCACCATGATGTCACAATTGTTTCAGATAACATATGAAGGCTGGAAAACCCCTATAGGGTCCTCTTCATGCCCAAAAGCTTTCAAAAACTGCTCCAAACCACTGATTGATCTTGGCACCCATATACCCAAACCTTCAAAAATTATATTCATAAGTGCTCCAATAAGTAAACAGAGGCTTCCATTGGATTCATAATATCCAAAAACCCCTATCTGGACTCTTCTTGGGGTCCAAAAGGCCAAAAAATCATCAAGTTATGGGTCACCCAAGTTTCTATTGCCATTCGTCCTCCAAATTGGATGAACCTACTAAGAGAGCAAAAATTCCGCCCTTAAATCCTCTCGGGAAGCAAAAAATTCGCTCGTAATAGGTGCAATTTATCGAATAATTAATTTTTTCAATAACCCTTATGCGATAAACCAGCGCCACATGGTGCTATAAGGCCAGAGGCTGGGCCAACAGTCTGCCCCCGTCGGGTTGTTGGTCATATAGGGGTGATGTGGTAGGGTGTTGAGGCTAACCACTTGCCCCTGCCACGCTAGCTCTCGAACTATAAGTTAGTGGTTACATGCCAGCATCATGACCTTGGTCTAGACCTCAACTCCACCCACGTCTACCTAGCGCCTTATTTCTTAGTACTCAGTCCTATGAAATATCTCGTGACCAAGGGCTGGGTCTAGTCCCCAATCAATCTATCCTCATCACTCGTCGAAGGTCCCATGCTTGGTGATATGACTCAAGGCTAGGTCCTATGTAATATTCCAAAATTAGCATGCAACTAATTGGGATATTGATTTTTGCTTTTGTCACCTAGTAATTGAATAAATGGGTAAGAAGGCCCATGCATATTAAAAATAGGAATAAAATCCCTCATGTTGTGAAAAGGGATCATGATACTAGCTGGATTTTACGCTCTCATGTGTGAACAAGGAAAAATTCATGTGGACAAGGTCAAGTTTGACCAAGTCAACAGCGCTGGTATGAGAGGTGGAGATCATCCATAAAGACAATGTAGTGAAGGTAGGAGGAAGATTCCTTGGAAGAGGAAACCCTAATGAGTGGGACTCAAGGCAAGAAGGCTCACACTTGTTTATAAGGAGGGCAAGGTAGCCATAGTGAGGCATGTTATTGATTATTGGAATTTTGGTCTGCATGACTATTGTGCTTTCTTCAACTGTTTAGTTGAGATTGTTGTACTGTTTAGCACCAGGTGTTCCTGAGCAGGAATCCCATCTCCTTTCTTGAGAGGCCCCTTGGGGGAGCATTGTACTTCATTTTTTCCACACTCAGGCTTAAGGCCAAGCATCAGTCTTCAGCTACAACGTTATTTCTGTAGGAGGTAGTGTTGTGTTGTAGGGTGTTGCAGCGGAGGGTTGAGAAACCCATTTCCGAAGCTTGTTTTTTTCAGAGGAGGAAGAATTCCTCTCTTTGAGAGATCAATGAGGGAGATCTTGGAGCATATTTTCATATCTTAACACTGGGCCAAATTACTTCCATCACCTACAGTGCAGTCCCTTGCAGGAACTACGTCATTTCTCATAGTGTTGCAGAAGGAGGGCTAAAGCCCTTGATTTTCAGCTAGTTTCTTAGGGAAAGCATCCATCCTTCTCCCGGAAAAATAGAAAGAGGGATTCTCATCTATTTCTTTTAATATCCAACTTCATGTATGTAGAGTTGTATCAAGACTGTGTTATTTCAGATCCAGATCTGTAGATCCACTCTTTTGTACTCATGCTTTCAAGAAAACCCTTGCCGGGTTATCTAAATAATGTATTGAGGAGGCCTCATCTCTATTTTTCTCAATACTTTGATTAATAAAACTCTAGATATATTGTTTATATCATATTTTTGCAGAAACCCTTATTTAATAACGCTTTCACTTGCTTCAGAAATTCTGCATGGTAAAAGTCATGGGGTTTGGGTGTTTTTAAGCTATTTTGAGGCCGGGAGATATGTTTAACACATCAAAATGGATTTGTTTCTGATCCCCTTCTGGATGTGGGGGCCATAATACATAAGCTAAGGGATCCAAGTGCTATTTCTCACAGTTATAGCGTAATTTCTAAAAATAACGTTTTTTATGTTCTATATTGTTGCTTTTCCCAATTTGGGATATTACAGTGGTATCAGAGCATAATCTTGGCTCGACATGTGGAATATCAGCCTGTATGCAATAAGAATAAGGAAGAAATAAAAATGATGAAGAAAATGATCTTTGTCTCATCATTTTTCAGATCCATGAAGAACCTCTCCAAGGAGGATAAGAAAATGAAAGAGGAAAGTTGCAGTGAGACCTCTAGAAGGTTTCAAGAGGAGGAAGAACCATGCACTTCCTATGATCAGAGAATAAAACCAGTGTTTTGGAGAGCTCCAAAGCATTTCAATATGCCACTTTCTTTTGAAGAAGACAAGAAGCAAGGGAATAGAGGACACTTGGGTCACAAAATTCTACGTGATTATCTTGTTGAGTAAAAATCTCAACCTAGAGCCTTCAAGGAGACTCTAGATTTCCCACAGTTCATTCATTTAAAGGAAGAAAAGAGACCTTATGGCAAGGGGGGGATCAAGGGCAATAGGTTTCTATTGTCTACCTTTGATGGGTCATCTACAGCAAAAGATTGGGCAAGAAAAATTGATGCATTCTTCCTACTATATCCAGTGGTAGAGAGAGAGGTTGTAGAAATTGCAGCGCTGCACCTTGAGGGTGAAGCCAACATTTGGTGGTTCAACCATTTGATTAATGAAAGAGTGAATACTTTTTCTGAGTTTACTCAAAGGTTGATTAGAGAATTTGGCAAAGAGAAACCAAAGGAGGCGAAGCCCTCACCACCATTGGAGGAGACTTGTACCAGCATTGTTACAACCATGGAGGGGCAGCCAACAACACTAGCAGTTGGTGGTACCATCACATTGCAGGAAGGAACTCTTGCAGCCATACAAGATGTTCCCGGGTTTCACCAAGGTATGCCTAAGTTTTAATTTTCTCTTTTTTCAACAAATCTTATAGAGAGTTGTATACCATTGCATGTCCCATGGACAAAATACAATACTGATTTATTGCAGCACACTATCACTGCGCTAAGGAGCTTTGATGAACTCAAGGAAAGGTTAAACACTCATCCTACTTACTCATTGTTGAGCTATACACAACTCTTGGGGTTGGAGTATAGATTTTTGAAGGATGGAATGAGAATTATCCTCTACAATGCAATGCAGAATTGTGTACTCAATAGTGAGCATGATCTAGAAACAGTAGATGTAGCATCATGGAGATTAGTAACGTTTTCCTTGAGTAGCAATGATGAGTTGGGAGCCCAGCCATTAGTAGGGCATTCCAATGATTACTCCACATGTGTAGCAGAGGATAGATAGATGATTGATGGGATGTATATTGTTCCCCATTACTATGATGGTTTTCTTCATAAAGAGAATTCAAGTGTTGGGAAGGAAGATAGACACTCACCATTGGTTGGGTGGGTGATGTTGGGGAGCAAGAGGTGGGAAATCCCCTCGCAAATCTATGACACAGGGCAGTAGGAGGAAAAACTGCGTTGGCTACTCTTGAGAGAGTTTGGCCATCATGTGACATACCCTTTGTCAAAAGGTATGTTATGGATTGAGGCATTGCATGGCACCCATATGATATGGTAGAAGAATATTGGTTGTATGGGGCATTATACAAGTCAACCATCATGACATTATTCTATGGCTTGTATGAGGGAGAGATAAGGGAGCAGCAAGAGATGTTGTTGCCTTGGGATTTCTTGAGAGGATATGGGCTGATCCTCTCCTATGCTTTACATGATGTTGCAGGAGTAGGAGGTGGCACTGTAATGGTGCAAAGGGGCTACTTCTTAGCCTTGGATGATCAAGAGATTCTTCCACTTTGGAAGGAATTTCCTGTATAGAGCAGCATTGTGGGAGATGTCTTTGACAATGGGCATGTCAAAGAATGGAGTTATGAATTGGAAGGAGCCTATTTACATAGGCAAACATTTTTTTCACTTGGGAGCTTGAGTTTATGGATGGAGTGTCCCCAGGATCACTTCACATATGATGCACTTGGTGGACAAGGAGGAGGTGAGAGAGATAGAAAGGTGGATGGAATCATCTATGACATTGACATGATCTTCTTAACTTGGATTTCCATGCATAAGGAGAAAGGTCTTCATGCAACACATATTTCATTCCTCTTCATGGGAGTATGGCATACCACTATGGAGGGCTCATTCACGGATATTATTTTCAGCTCACTCTTAGTACATGGTAAGAATTATTTTATTGCACTTATTGATTATCTAACACAATATTTGCATTCTCTTACCATCTCTATGTCGTGCATTGCTCCACAAGAGGGCAAGCATCTATTTGGGCTTCATGGTCATTTTTGGACCAACATCTATGTTGGAGATAGCCATGGCTTTGGGCAAGTGTTGTACTATTATTTATATGCTCAGTTGATGAACAAAGCCATCTATTGTTTACTAGTGGATGAGATGACATGCACGACTAGCAAATTGTTGGGAGACAACTTGCCACATCATGTTCTAAAACTGCAGTTGGTAACACTGCGCAATGACCTCTTAAGAAGCTGTTGGTACCTTCCAGCACTATGTAAAAGCTTCAACACTTCTCTCATTTGGATTCCCTATGAGGATAATATCATATTCATTTTATATGGGGTGATCTGGGCAAGAACTAAAGAGTGGGTCTTTGAGGATCCAATTGCCTTCTTGCTTCATAAAGGCAACAATGATGGAGCCCAAATTCGGTAGCAGCTCTACACTTATCATAAGTGGAAAGAAATACAGCATGGGGTAGGCCATTGGGTCTATCAAGTTCAGCAATACAACCCACCTTCTTTGCAGGAGCGTAAGGTAGAGGAGATCTTTCATGAGTTGCCATGTTGGAGGGTGACTCATTTTGTATGGATGATAGCTTAGGGATGGAGGTTTCAAATGGGAATGATAGTTCCCAAAGCATTTCAGACTCCATGCCTTCAGAGGACCTCTAGACAGCACCTAGTTGCCTCCTTGAGTATTTTACCTTTTCATGATGATAGCTATTTGGGATGCTCACCAAATGCTAGCTTGCATGCTTGGGAGGGGCACTATGGAGATTTATTGATGAGACAACATCTTATTCCTTGGAGGAGTCTATCATGTGAGGATGCTACAGGAGGGGGAGAGGAGACTCTTCAGTTCTATCCTTGCATTTTCTTGAGGACAAGCAACATTTGGGAGGGGAGGACTGTAATATTTCAAAATTAGCATGCAACTAATTGGGATATTGATTTTTTATTTTGTCACCTAGGAATTGAATAAATGGGTAAGAAGGCCCATGCATATTAAAAATATGAATAAAATCCCTCATGTTGTGAAAATGGATTATGATACTAGATGGATTTTACACTCTCATGTGTGAACAAGGAAAAATTCATGTGGACAAGGTCAAGTTTTACCAAGTCAATAGCGTTGGTATGAGAGGTGGAGATCATCCATAAAGACGGCGCAGTGAAGGTAGGAGGAAGATTCCTTGGAAGAGGAAACCCTGATGAGGGGGACCCAAGGCAAGAAGGCTCACACTTGTTTATAAGGAGGGCAAGGCATCCATAGTGAGGCATGTTATTGATTATTTTAATTTTGGTCTACATGACTATTATGCTTTCTTCAACTGTTTAGTTGAGATTGATGTGCTGCTTAGCACCGGGTGTTCCCGAGCGGGAATCCCATCTCCTTTCTTGAGAGGCCTCTTGGGGGAGCATTGTAATTTAGTTTTTCCACACTCATGCTTAAGGCCAAGCATCATTCTTCAGCTACAACGTTATTTCTGCAGGAGGTAGTGTTGTGTTTCATGGTGTTGCAGTGGAGGGTTGAGAAACCCATTTCTGGAGCTTGTTTTTTCAAAGGAGGAAGCATTCCTCTCTTTGAGAGATCAGTGAGGGAGATCTTGGAGCAGATTTTCATATCTTGGCACTGGGAAAAAGTACTTCCATCACCTACAACACAGTCCCTTGCAGGAACCGAGTCATTTCTCACAGTGTTGCAGAAGGAGGGCTAAAGCCCTTGATTTTCAGCTAGTTTCTTAGGGAAAGGGTCCATCCTTCTCTCAGAAAACTAGTAAGAAGGATTCTCCTCTATTTCTTGTAATATTCAGCTTCATGTATGTAGAGTTGCAGTAAGACTACGTTATTTCAGATCCAGATCTGTAGATCCACTCTTTAGTACTCATGCTTTCAAGAAAACCCTTGCTGGGTTATCTAAATAATGTATTGAGGAGGCCTAATCTCTATTTTTCTCAGTAATTTGATTAATAAAACTCTATATCTGTTTTTTATATCATATTTTTGCAGAAACCCTTATTTAATCATGCTGTCACTTGCTTAAAAAATTATGCATGGTAAAAGTCATGGGGTTTGGGTGTTTTTAAGCTATTTTGAGGTCGGGAGATTTTTTTAACACATCAAAAGGGATTTTTTTCTGATCCCCTTCTGGATTTGGGGGCCATAATATGTAATATAAGGGATCCAAGTGCTATTTCTCACAGTTATAATGTAATGTTCTGAAAATAACGTTTTTATGGTCTATATTGCTACTTTTCCCAATTTGGGATATTACATCCTAGAGCCTCGCCCCCTCTGCGAGCTCCATCATCCTTTGCACTTGGTACGGTGAAGGTGATAGGACTATGGGATAGATCTAGGACCTTATCTCCTCCACCCCTCGCTCCTTTGCAACGGTCCTAGGGTCTACCGACGATGAGGGAACAGGGCTTAGTCCTGACCCCTCTCCCCCAACACACATTTAAATGCTCTTTAACAATAACTCATGGACATGGTAGGTTAAGAAACATGTGTGTGGTGCAGTGGTAAGGCTTGGAGGTGTTGTTTGGAAGGTCACAGGTTTGATCTTGTCGGGGCCTGTGGGTCGAAACACAAAAATTTTAACCAACCCCGAGGTGCCATGTGGCAGCCTCTGGTTGGGCCACGTGGCATCCTCCAATTGGACCACAAAAATTGACATCACCCAATCAGAAGCTAGAAAATGGATGAACCGCGAAGTGACACTTGTTGATCTGAAATTGTGAGAACAAAGTATTTCTCATACAGAGATTGACTGTAGGGGCATTCACCGGATATTTCACCTTTCAAAGAAAGGATGAATCCGGAGGCTACCTGGCCCTTCTACAGACTCTGCCTAAAGAAATAAAATGTAATCACAAAGATCCGATCAATGAAAGTATTTGTTTTAAGTGCAAAGTATTCATTGATCCAGTTTTAATGTGTGAATAGACAAGTATACATATTCTGCAAATGAAGTGTAGTGGTTTGAAGATGAACTAACAAGTTTTGTTCACTGTTTAAACCTGCTTGGGAAAAGATGGCTTATAAAAATTTACTGTTTAAAGGATCAGAATCTGAAAATATGCAGCAAAATTATACAGTATGACAGCAAATAATTGTTTAAGCGGTTCACCCCTCTCTTGGGCTACCTCCGCTGGGTCCAAAAGCCTCTAATTAGGCTTTTTCTCCTTTGATTAAATGCTCAAAATGTGAATACAACTGTATAGAAGCCTCAGATGGAAAAATACACTGCAAAAATAGATTCAGAAGGCCCAAATCAGTCTAAAATGACTAAACATTCACCTCCATTGGATGAAGGTAGTCCAAAACAGCTCTTTTTCCCTTAGGCCCTGGTGGCTCCACGACCAAAAACGCTGGTAAATTCTCTGTTAGAGTGCCCTGATGGCTCTGCAAACACTTCCAACAGCTTCAGAATGATCTCTACACCCAAAATCAAAAAAAAAAATCGTATCAAAAGGCTTCTCCTAGCCAAAGTTATGCCACATTTACTAACTGCCAGTTTGGCCTAGAGAAACTCCACCAAATTTGGTGGAACTGCAGTTAAGCTCTCCGAAATAGGGCGGCCACCAAAATAGGCAGAATCCGCCATAAACTCCGCCAAAATGAAGGGCTAAAGGATAAGCCCATACGACCAGACCCGTCGGAGTTCATAAATAGACCTTGAGTATTATACGCGGCAACGTAACTACATTTAATTGAACTCCGCTCCGGTGCTATGTACACGGGACCACGTCCCTACCACTGCGCGCCATAAACGTTTCCGCCCAACCGTTTTGTGTTGACCCACGTGCCTTAACACGTCACCAAACACATGTTTTAAAAACCCGCTCCAACTATGTGAATAGCCCACGACTTTATGCTTTTAAAAACCACGTGATTTACATACCACGTATTACCATTAAACATTATACTTTGGGTTTTCAAACATTTCGAATTGTGGGTTTTAATAATATGGATTTTGATTTAATATTTAATATATATGTATGGTTTTAAAATTTAAATTTTAATAAGGTTTAAAAATAATTTAAAATTAATTAAAATATATATTAATTAATATAATATATGATTAATTTAAATCATATAAAATATAAAAATATATATAATTTAATAATTTAAACTTTAATAAAAAATAACAATTTTCCCACATAATATTAAAAATTTTCTTTCAAAATTGAAAGTTATTGGGCAAATTCAAACTGCAATATCTCCTCCATACGGCAACTGATTTGAGTGTCGTTCACGACGTTGGGATCGTATCGCTGAGCTCTTTCCATTCGATCTGTTTCAGAGCAATTCTGAGCAACTTCATTTTTGAGCATTTTTTCTACAAGAGACTTGATCTCCTGATCACTTGTCAATGCCACATTGGTATTCCCCCTGATCATATGCCCAATCATCATGTTAACATCAACAATACGTATTGTCGAGTCAACAGTCCAATCAGAACACCTGCAAATTTTTTTGTTGTTGACCAAAAACTTCATAACATCATAATTTTTCCATATGAAATTGGATTGAGGTGATTAAAGTGTCATTGGAATGAGAACGAATAACACTAAAAATTGATGTCGTTTTCAAAATATTCTGGGCATTTTCATGTTTTAGCAAAATTTTGATCTCTGGATCATACCTCCCCACTAGGAACTTTTGGAATCCAAAATTTAACTTCTCCAGTACAAAAAACGAGGTGAAAACTCAAAACTTGCCAAACTCAATCCTTAATTTTTTGTTTTCAATTGGGGCCTTCAATCTCCAATCAAGGTACTCCACCTATCCTCTGTGTGAAGACCTTACCTTCCTGTCAAGAATCGAACCACAATTATTAAAACCATGCAGGAACAAAAATATTGATGGATGGAAACTAAACATTCTCTCCAAACCCATCCTTCATGGCTCAAACAAATTCATCCTCAAGTTCCATTTGTTGAATACAAACTTGAATTTCCATCTTGGAAATCAGAAGAAATTCAATTCTTTCCATGCATGGATTCAAACTTTTCTTTACTATCCTCAAATTGTGCTTGTACAAAAAAGTAATTTGGCTGCAATAATTCAATGACACAATTAGCTTTGTCCACAAAAACATAGTCATTTCTTGTATTATCTGTTGGAAATGTTGTCATTGATGGAAAAGGAAATGAAAGAGGAGGAGCACCTGAAACAACAATAAGGCAAAGAGAGAAACAAAGTAGTAGAGAGGCAGAGACAGTAAAAGAGAGCAGCAAAGTTAGGAAAAGAAACAGAGATAGTATCAATATTGTTGAGCTCAAATGTTGTGTGACAATATAATGGGGGTTCTACATATAATTGCTGAGACAGGGTTGAATATTCATTTGTGTAAATCTTGTGAGTAGATCTATGCTACTTGTGAAGTTTCCGCAGACTTCGAATTAAGTCTAAATTTGGTTGAATGTGTTAAAACAGAGAAAGGAACCTGTATAAGGTTTTTAAGTCAGAAATGAAAGAGAAATTATCTGTAAATAGAGTAAGAGGTCGAACACTCATGAAGAGTTTGTAATTGAGCTCGTATATATGAATGAGGAATCTGTTCTGAAGTCTGTGTGAAAGTGTTTTAATTCTATGGGAATTTATATGAGGGACTTTGTAACAAATCTCTAAGATTTGTATTCAGAATGAGTAAGATCTAGTATAGTCTCTGAGCTAGGGAATCAATCCAGCCTTCACACAGTCCACTTTAGCACTTCTTTCCACAGATCTGGTCCCAAGCTTCTTTACTCCAAGATAATTCACACAGTCGCATAATTGTTCAGCACCTTGAGCATGAAACTCGTCCTCTATGCCATGCACAGAAGGTATGGAATAAAGGTTGTTTCCACAGGTCCACCAGGAGTATTTCTTCTTCTTCTGCACTTTATTTTTCCTTATCTTAACCAAAGATTCTTAACTGAAATTATACCTAGTCCAAACTGTACATACTTGTATTTATGCTAGTCTGCTTGTGTGAGAAGGGGCATGATTTTTACAATAGTTTGGTGAATTGCTTGAGAGAACCGGACAGTTCGAATAGTCGAATGAAGGGTAGCATTGAACTTATGAGAATGGAATGGAACCCATTCTATGCGTAATGGAGGTCTAATATTGTTGATCTGAGGCGCTATTAATTTCATTACGGATCAAAGTATCGTGTAAAAGGATTGGAAGGGAACTTGGCACTATTTGGTCGAACGCACAGAGAGGGAAGGTTTAATGAAACCATAAATCAGGCGATGGACCTAATGAATAATGGTAATAGAATGTATGCAGGAGTGGAACCTTGAGTGGAGTACCGAAACTGTGAATGTTGAACAGTGAAACCGAAGAACAAAGAAATTGTGGTTTTCGCGTGGTCTCAATTATGGTAAGTAGTTTTGAAGAAAATAACGTGATATAGCTCCTTGACTGCCACGTGTCCATAAGTGGTTTACGAAAACCATTTATATCGCACGATGTTAGGGAATTAACCCTCATGCAATAAATTAATGTGATAATTGTTTACAGTTGTCAGATCATATAAACCAACGCGATGATCTACCCACCGTTGGATGAATGAGATGTGTTAACCCTGGGCCCCAGTTGATCTTTCGCATCAGCGTTTGGGTTTTAATCCAAGGGTGAAGAATTAAGGAATTGAAATGATATGGTTTTGATAAAGGGGTGAATGCATTTGGACAGTAAGTGCTTATAATCATTATCCAGATTAAGGTTGATTGGATTTGAAGTGGCTCGTCAATATGGTGGGACCCAACATTATATTTTTGGTCCATTTTTTTAATCAAAGCCCAACTCTAATATAAGTGAATCGTAAAACATGGTTCGAATGCATATAGAAGTTGGTACTCGAAGATTAATGGAATGTCACAAGGGTTGCGCATATAAGAATTTGGATATGCGGATTGGTAAGTGTGATCAAATATAAGCTTTGGACCTTGAAATATCGAATATAAATTTTGATATCTCCATATGATGGCAGTTAGTATATATGGGTCGATATTTGGATTGTTATCTAAGGCTTGAAAGATTGAAACGTTTGTTCGATTGACATGAATGTTTTAATATTGGGGTTTCCATTGTGATTCAAGCGCTATATTAAAAAGGGAAATGAGAAATGCGTGGCAAAAATTTGAGAGTTATTGGGTTGAATTAATTAAGACCGAACCTTTATGTAGTTACAGAAAAGCAGATATATGTGAAGATATGTTATGAGTTTTATGCTATGTTTCTACCATTGAGGATTAAAAGTAGTATTCCGCGCATTCGAGAAAATTACCTAGATCAAGAGTTAATTGAATTTCGCACATGAAACCATATTAGGGGCGCTTAAAAGAATTGCTTGTCAAAATATAAATGTGAATATAGTGTGGGCCCGATATACATATACGGTTGCATAGCCATATATTAAAGTTAAAGGTCATTTGGGATATGTTATGAGCGCCAGCTGTGAGTATGTTAAGGTTTATATGTAGTTGTGGGTTGCACTTTAATTCCGGGATTGAAATAAAACATTGACTGGATTTTTATAAGAAGAGCTTATTATGTACTTTATGGGTTTTATAATCGCGAGTATAAGAAGCCTCCACAGTTATTAAATTTCCAGCCCATGAGATTAGAACCTTGAGATTTTGCCCAAATTTAAAATCAGCAGTTATATTAAAAGACAGTTATATGTGTAGCAGTTACACAACTGCAATGAACAGGAGAAAATGCAGAAACGAAAAAGACAGAGTGCACGGCATGAAAAAATAGAGAAAAGGAAAAATAGAGGGCTGTGAGTTTTTTGAATGAGTTAACTTGTAATTCGTATGGTAACTGAATGAAAATGTTTTTAATGGGTTTTAAATTGTTTGTGATGCATTGGCAAGACTCCTGAGAAAAACAAAAATCCCATTGTAAAATTGAAATTAATACATATTTCTGAATAAGCTGGTAAAAGAAATAAGAAGGCAGAAGACAAAGAGGCATGGATTTCCATTTCAAGTTTCCTAAGGAATTCTAATAGTCATAAGGAAATTTCTATAAATAATATCTTATTGATATGCATAGAGAGGCGAGAGAGGTTAAAGAATGCAGAAATGATGCAGTGAGGCAGAGAAGAAGGAGGAGCTGATAGAAAAGCAGAGAATGCATAAATGAAGCAGTGAGGTAGAGAAGATAGAAGAGTAGATAGAGAATATGAGAAGGTGCAGAGATGATGCAAAGCAGATATGAGAACTGATGAACAACAGAGAAGATGGTACACTAATAGAGCTGATATCCAAGGTAAATCAGAAAGTGTTTTCTTTTGAAAGAGTAAGGAAGTTGGTGCTTCCACATCAAGTTGTAGCTTGATATAATTTCAGTTGTAGCTGACTGAGGTTGGAGCCTCCTGTAGGTTGGTGCCTACTAAAAATCAGTGGTGAGAGGGAGTTGGAGCTTGCCTTTGCATCACAACAATAATAAGATGTGGTTTTCTCCCTTTATGGGTTTCCACTTATATTTGGTGTCTCAATGCATGATTTGTATGTGTTGATATGGTTCATCTCATCTGCTTAATACTTACTGCTCTCATATTAAGTCTGTTGTTACATTATATTAATACTTGCTGCTCACATTCTAAGATTACTCACATATTAATTTGAACATGAAATGAAGGTAAAAATTAGTTTTTTAATGAAAATTTTTAAAAGTCCATGAATGTGTTAAACTGATTCACCCCCCCCTCTTAGTTTAACCAACGGTTCAACATTATCTTTATCAAAGAGTTCATTCGCAACCAGCTTCATCTTGAACACTTGTATCAGTGAATACATGACACAAGTATAGACAAATTAGACGACAAACATTTTTCATCCTAAAAGTCCTCAAACATTTGGACTCATAAACAAGCCAACATAACTTGTCATGTCAATGAATAACATACTTGTTGAAAATAGTTATTATTCGTGTTCCACTTTACAAAGTACCCCAAAATGGGTAATGAAAACAACAAGTATTTACATTTTATAAAGCAACAAACTATACAAACAGTATACCTAGTCATTTTCTCTCCAAGGCTTATGGGTTGTCTTTATACATCTTCTTTGTTTTGAAGTTTTCATTAGGAACTATGCTAGTATCCTCTTTACCACATGTTTCTTTCCTTGCATTGGTTTGCATAACATCTTTATCCTTCTTGGGAAGAATTTCTGGATGAAGTTCCCAACACTTTCAATTCCCATGCCCATGAATGTTACAATGGGTATAAAAGTACTTTTGCTTACCCACCGACAAGGAAGTCTTCAAATGTGAGGGATTTTATTCATGCTTAATGCCAAGAATTTGGTCCATTATTTTGACCATCACCTTCTGTTGCTCATAATTATTCACACAATGGTCAACTGCATCACAAATAGTGCTAGGATACATGTCCCACAAGTAATAAAAATTACCAACATTTGGAAAACTCCCATGGAATTTATACATGTCCCTTGGGTTGTAACTTTCATGATGTGGACTGGACGATGACATGCAAAGTCGTTTGAAGCATTCATCTCTCTTAGGAGACAAATTGACATTATCACTACCATATTGGTGTGAGATAACATCATCTGATGATTTATTTGCCTCTAAAATTTTAGAACACTCTCCAAAATCTCTATGACCATATCCCAATCCTTGATATCTTGGTCTCTCGTTCACCATGATAGGATTAGTGATTCTGAGGAATCCTCCATCATAACCCATTCAAGATATAAACTTCATACCAATTCCTTTAGTATGGTGTTCAAAGGTTGCAAAAGATGTTTTATTAACATAAAATGAAGGATTTGAGCTAGAGATGTTGATTACCTCCTTGGATTTTCCACCCATATTTTTTGCTTCAGATGTTGATTAAGAATTTGAAGATGACTCAAGACACCCACTTTTACCAATATACATATAATGAGAATCTTTAAGATGATGACAAAACTCACAAGCATCATTCTCCACATAGGGTCCATAACATGTGTTTGGACCATGCCCACATATTTTCTTCACTTTGGAGGTATTCTTTGCTTCTTCTAGAGTGGAACTTTCACCAACTTGTTCCTCAAGCACATGCTGCAACAAAAGGTGCATATGTCTCTTCTCCTCTTCAGCAACTTCAAGCATTCTTCTCAATTAAACATTCTCTATTCGAATAGACAAGTTCATCTCCTCTAGCTCTTAGATACATTCCATCTTCTTTCCCATACCTGCAACTTGGTCAGAACCAGCTCTAATACCAATTGATCTAAAATTGGAGGATAACTTCTCCTTCCTAAAAATTGACCATCCTCTAATGCTTTGCAAGTAAAAATTGGTCTTATGTAAACACAAGTTTTATGGTCTCTTCCAAGATAACGAGTTAGTTTTTATGTGAACTTTAAATGAGCAACATATCATCATTTAAATCATAAAGGAAACCATGAAGAGGGACAACACAAAATTTGGTGACATAGTTCATCCTAGGCTACATCTCTGGGCCTGCTAACACACTTAGACCACTCCACATATTTTAGTGATAAAGAGTACATAAAGTATGCTAACAATATGAGCGACTAGTTTCCCCTTTAAGGAAACATTATCTTGCAAATAACTCTCACTCTAAAAAGAATAACAATTTACAATTAGTCATGAAACAGTCAGAAAGAATAGGGCTTTCACATCAAGACCCTGTACTCCATCTGAAAATGAGCATAACAATTACAACAATTCCACATTGAAGTACTAAAAGAAAGCTTTCCTCAATAAGACATAATGAGAAAAGAGAAACATGAGTTACACCATGATGTCACATCTGTTGTAGATAACATATGAAGGTTGGAAAACCCATAAAAGGTCCTCTCATTTCATTGATAAAGAGTACATAAAGTATGTTGGTAATATGAATGGATTGTTTCCCCTTGAAGGAAACATTCTCCTGCAAATACCTCTCACTCTAAAAATCATGACAACCTACAGTCAGTCATGAAACAATGAGCAATAAAATGGCTCTCACATCACAAACTTGTACTCCATCTGAAAATTATCATAACAAGTACAACAATTCCACATTAAAGTACTAAAATAAAGCTTTCCTCAAGACATAATGAGAAAAGAGAAACATGAGTTGCACCATGATTTCATGCATGTTGCAGATAACATATGAAGGTTGGAAAAACCCTATAAGGTCCTATCCATGCTCAAAAGCCTTCAAAAACTGCTCCAAATCACTGATTGATCTTGGCACCCATAGACTCAAACCTGTAAAAATTATCCTTAAAACTACTCCAATCAGTAAACAAAGACTTCCATTGGATTCAGAATGTCCAAAAACCCTTAACTGGACTCTTCTTGAGCTCCAAAAGGCCAAAAAATTATCAAGTTATGGCTCTCCCAAGTTTCTGTTGTTATTCGTCCTTCAAATTGGATGAACGTGCTAAGAGAGTGAAAAATCCACTCGAGATGTGACAAATTCGCTCACAATAGGTGAAATTTTCCAGACGGTTAATTTTTTCAATGATCCTTATGTGTTAAACTAGCGCCACATGGCACCATAAGGCCAAGGGCTGGGCCAACAGTCCACCCCTGCCAGCCTAGGCTCCAAACCCATTGGGTTGTTTTTCATATAGGGGTAATGTGGCCGGGGGCTAGGGCTAACCGCCTACCCCCAACACGCTAGCTATAAAATTATAAGGCGGTGGTTATGCGCCAACACTATGACCTAGGTCTAGGCCTCAACTACACCCTCATCCGCCTAGTGCCTTATTTCTTAGCGCTCAATCTTATGAAATATCCCATGACCAAGGGTTGGGGCTGGTCTCCAATCCCTCTACCCTCAGAAGTCACCAATGGTCCCATGCTTGGTTGTATGACTCAAGGATAGCTCCTAAAGTCACGCCCCCTCCTCTAGCTCCCTCATCCTTGGTGCTTGGTCAGGTGAAGGTGATATGACTATGGGCTAGGGCTAGGCCCTGAGCTCCTTCCCCACCGCTCCTCTACCACAATCCTGTGGGCTAATGACAACTGAGGGCTAGGGTGGTGCAATGGTAATTATTAGTGGTATTTTTTGGTAGGTCACGGGTTCGATCTCGTTGAGGAATGTGGGTCAATACACAAAAAATTTAACCAACCCCGAGGTGCCACGTGGCGGCCTCTCATTGGGTCGTGTGGCATCCTCCAATTGGACGACAAAAACTAACATCACCCAATCAGAAGCGAGAAAATATATGAACCATGTAGTGATAATTTTTGATGCCACATTGGTCTTCCCCCCATTCATATGCTAAGTCAGCATGCTGACATCAGTAGTATGGGCTGCCCAGTCAATAGTCGAGTCAGCACACTTGAAAAAAAAAAATTATCGACCAGAAACTTCAGAACATCATAACTTTGTCATACAACATCAGATTGAGGGGATTCAATTATTGTTGGAATTAGAACAACGAACACTACAACTTGATGCTAGTTTCGAAAGATTCTCGGCACTTTCATTATTGAGCAAAATTTTGATCTCCGGATCACTCCTTGTCTGAAGTGGGATTTTCAGGTGCATTGTCTCCTACACCTTCACAAGCCCATTTCCACAACTCGTCAAAAATGAGGGTTTGTCTTATCTTGGAGGACCACTCAGGATAATTCTCCTTGTGAGTGAGAACTACTCCCACAATGGATATGAGTGAATGCATCATATGATTTGACTTTACCTCAAAATAATTTTAATAGTTGAAACAAAAGGTTGATGTATTTAAAAATGCATTAATATATATCCATCATATTATAATTCATATGGCATACCATACATATAGCATCATACTTTCATACCAAGGAACTCGACATATTTCAACCTACTCTCATGTGACATACCAACTATTCATGCCCACAACCTTGAAAATATATATGCTTCTTATCTATTATACACCATGGCTTCTTTTAAAAAAATACTAATATATACACCACTCACCATTCATATGCTCCATACATAATACCAACACACTCCACTTAAGCTTCATATTCTTGAAAAACCAAAGCATATACACTCACACACTTCATATATGTGCCAACCAAAAGCTTCAATGGATTTTAAAAGCATATCCTTCAACGATGAGATACCATGCTTTCATTGCACAAAGTCCTAAAACAATGCATCAAATAGTGCTTACAGTTAATATGAACACGAAGCACAACGAATTGGCTCGTACATTCCAACACTATTCGCTATGAATAATATTGTGTGCAGAGTAATGGTCTCTGATCAATACAGGTTTAGGCTCTCCTAGTATTTATTGTGAAACTAGTGGTTAACCCTTCACTAGTATTGCAGATAAGCAGTGGAATGTTTAAGGAGGAACAGGTCATTAGATATGCAAGACCAATGATGAATATATAAAGCAAAAAATTTTTCTTCCATTTTTTCTCAAGTTGGCATATATTGTGATTAATGGAGATGCCTCGGCTGACAATTACTTTAAGCTTTTGTGTTGATGATATAACCTCCTTCAACACAGCGAGAAGTGAGGATATAGAGTTTTGAATACCAAGGAGATAGAGCATTCTGAATTAATATGGAAGATTGTTCATTGAAAGAGAATATGGCAGGGAATTGAGGACTTACATAGCATTCGAATGCTAAAAAATAGGTTGGCTTTGATACCATGTCAGGCCAGGAGGTAACTCCAAGAATTGAATTGTATTTTTCATTAAGATGGAACATGGATATATACATGGAGAGGGAGACTATTAGGTTTCATCTGCCAATGTCCCTTCATCTTCAAATTTTATTTATTTTCCTATTTACAATATTTACATGGATTTACCTAATCAAAGACAAAAGAAGGATAAATAATATAATGTTTTCCTTAAAGTAATTGAACAATCAGAAGAGACGTGACTTGCTAATTTGAAAGAAGAGCTGAGATGAAATGGAGAACCAGAGTGTTAGGGTTTGCAGGTCAAGGCAGGTTGACGGTGCGACGACATTTTCTTTCAACTGTGCATTAGGAGGGAATGGCACATCAGCTTACTGGGGCCAATTTTTCCCAAACATTGGAAAAACGTGAAGACAGGAAGCTATAATCCTTGGTGATCCAAGATGCAGCTTTCAGACCCTCCAAAGCATGTAAGGAGTTCAAAATCTGGGATGACTTGAGAAACCGGTTCCCTCACTCGGTAAGGAGGTATTTCAGGCTATTGATTATACAGAGAGCTCGGATACAAGCTCATGTTAGCGAGAAAGGGGTAAATTTGGAAGTTCATGGTGGACTGATGATAGTGGCAGGGGATGGTGGCTGATCCACACAAGGGCTGATTAGAAGGGGTGGATCAATCGTGGTGGATCTCGCCCATTGTCGCAGCCAGAAGGAAGCACCTCTACTCATATCACAATCAAGAGGCAGAGTTATCCAAGAAGGGGATCCATCAATGACGAAGGGTTACAACTGGATCTAATGGGCTTGCACGATCAGTTTATTTCTTCCTCAATGCTCTGAATACCAAATATTTTTCTATGATGTCTATTGTAGAATCTAGATCTCTGAGGGGTGGTTTCCCCCGAACGCTGTGTCGAAATTTTGGGAGATAGAATCCCTGTTTCTCCCTGAGCAGCATAGTCTGTGGGGATGGAGAGAGGATGCCCACACCTATGAGACACCTTTGTGTGAGGTCACTATGGCCTATGGAACTCAGGACAACGTTGTTGGAGGGGCTTTCCCCTAGGGGTTAGGCACAAAAAACTCCAACGCAGAGGCAAGAAGAAGGCACAGTAATTCAAAGTTTCGTTTCCTGATTTTTATAAAAACATTAGATGAGAAATACAAAATGTTTTTGGTATAGGATTCTGAGCTGATTACAGATCTGAAGCTTTAGATCCAATCTTCTACAAGTATCCCGGTTATATAAAAAATTCAGATCTTTTCAGGGAAATTAATACAGGAAGGAACCCAATTAAAATAATACCATATCCAAAGGAACTATTCCATTTTCCTGAACCTAATACTTAAAGGAGGATCTCCAGGAGTAAACACATTGACCAGATCTGAAAAAAACAGAGCCCACAGATAGATGCGGGGTGCCAACACCTCCAAAACAGAAACCCCAAATGGTCCTTCATACAGGAACATGTTACAGAGGAAAAACAAAGCAGCAACACCATCTGAATCGGTTGAGAACACTCCTAAACCATACATTGTGGAGCAACTGAATTGCGTGCCAGAACTGAACATTGAGGCACCAGAGATTGATGAACATCATTCCACCTTTGAATCACAGACAATAATATGTAGGTTTAACTGATACTGGCCAAAACCAATGGAGTTGTTCCATTGGATATTTACCAACTGGACCATGGATTGTGACATACATCTCTGCTCCAAGGGGTAATTTATTGTCAAGTTCCCATCACAGGAAGCCAAAGATATCATCCTTAGGGCGGGACCATGGTTCTTGGGTTCTACTGGACTATTCATCAGACCTTGGTTCCCAGATTTTGATGCCAACACGATGGAGATAACTAGAATGTCGATTTCGGTCCGACTGTATAACCTCATACTCCATTTTTGGAATGAATGTGTTTTAGAGGGAATTGGGAACAACCTCGAAAGATATACCAAAACAAACATCCAACGATTGGAGGAGAGAATTTTCACCTTTGCATGAATCTATGTGGAAGTGGACGTCAGTAAGGGGCTCCCGGAAAGCATCCATCTAATACACAATCAGAAAAAATGGACGCAACTCCTGGACTACAAAAACACAGAGTTTAGGTGCAGGATATGTAGGATAATAGGTCATTTACAAAACACATGCCCGGATGCAAAAAGAGAAACCATGAAGAAGAAGAAAACAAGGAAAACATCCAAAGGATGGAAATTTCCCTCAGGAGGACTAGAGCAAGAGACAGAAGACGAAGGGGATATACCAACTCAAAATGAGATTAAAAAACCTGCAGCAAACCAAGGGATACAATAATATGAATTACAAGATCCAATGGAAACTAACACGACCTCTCAGACAGTAGACCTGGTGATGGATCCAACGCCACCTAAAGCACGATCTGATGTAAGCTCAGGTGCAAAAAAGAGAGAGCATGTATCCGAAATATTTGACTTCAACAGAGAAAATACAATAAGGAACAATGATCTGGCCTTGGTTCTGTCCTCCATGCATTCGGGGAATTGGCAGATTGTCCAAAAGAGAAAGGGAAAGCGTGAAAAGCCCAGCTTTGCTGGCAATATGTAATTTTTTATTGGTAGCCTTGCTACATTGTGTGCATGAGTACACGGGCCCTCTGGGCGTATTGAATTCTACAAAATGTAACTTTTCATTATTTCTTAATAGAAAGTTGCTGATTTTTTCCTGGGAAAAAAAATTGAACAATGAGACCAGGCCTACCTGGAATCTATCGCAAGCTTCACCCTCTTCTTAGTTGTACGCTCAAATCCTAGCTCTAATTGCTATAATTAGAACCTGAAGATATAAACATAATAAGCCAAATATATATGATATATATGTATTAGCATCCAATCACTTCATTCAATGGATCAACATTGAAACATATGAATATCAACACCATATATAGGAAAACAATGTACTCCTTGTATTAAAATAAATGGAGAGAGTTACAAACAAATATTGGAGTTTATCACGTAGAAAAACTCCTCAAATTGACTTGTCCTTCCTTGCCACAAATTACACTCTATGTCACCTCAATGCATATAATGATGACTCTCCTTATATTCATGGAAACACCATGAGGGTAATTAATCTCCAAAATCCAGTCCCTAGCTTGTGGATGGCAGTGAATATATAGGAGAGGGTGGTAGTTTAAGAATTATTATCCATTTACCAATCTAGGCTTGATATCCAATCTTTATGGGAGGATGAGCTCAAGGATAAGGGTTGAAATCTCCAAAGTAGGATGAGATGGGATTTGAATGTCTTATCCAAGGTAAATGGTTGAAGCAATTCCCAGAATCTTCTAGAAGTGGAAGATTCGACATTCTTTTTATTTTTCCCGAATTTATAGAATCATCGCACCCCAAGGAGGGACAACATGTTAATTATCAATGCAGGTGAAGAGTGGAGCAACCTACTATGAACACAGTCTCCTAAGGCAATAGGGTGTGTTGGGCCTTAAGAGCATGGAAATGAAGCAGTTAAGCCCAAAACTTCAGGTATTATGGAGAGGAGTGCCTAAGGCTTTGTGAAAGGATGATTAAAAAGGGTCAATGGACGTGAATTGATCTAGTTAACAGACCTATTGACCATATGTGACAAAGTGGCCTATAACATATTTCTCCCTAAAACACAAAGTCAGAGGTAGCAGTTGATGATAGAAGTTCTTTACTTTGTGACAAGTTTTGATCAAGAACAACCAGTTAAGATCAACGTCTGTTGCAATACATTTAAATTTTGATATCTTTGCTGAGGTATTATGTTATACCAACAATCCCTTCTTTGGAAAGAAGCTATCACTCTATCCCAATGAATGGGTCTAGTAACAATCATGACAAAGAATGCAAGCTTTCCTAGTTCAACATCGCAATAACATGAGAGAGGGAGATGACCTACCTCACTCCTATGCAATCACTTTCTCGATTTTGATGTTGATCGTTATGCTTCCAGGCTCGCTCCTCACTATACCTTCTCAGTTTGAATACCTGCAAGAAATATCATACGATGACAAATGAAAGAGACATAGCAAAGATATATTTCAAAGTAAACCATATGAGATATCAAGGAGCATCATACTAAACAAGTTAATATTAGCAATTTCCTGGAAATAAAAATGCACTTTGTATTATTAAATAAATAAAGGGAAGCTTACAATCAATGCCTTGATGTCGAAGGCCTCCTTTGGAATGGAAATAAAAGTCCAAGTCTCTTCAATCTCTTCTCCTTTCTCCATAAATTTATAGCATATAGGCGCAATCAGGAAGAAGAATGGCAACTAACAATGACCAACAATTACCAACCATTTTGGGAAGGCATGGCACTCTTATATAGTGAAGTTGTAGAGGTTATGGATCCACAAATGAGGGGGAAAGCCCTTATCTCAAAGAGGAAAATCCTTGGAGTTAATATCAAAGGTTCAAAATGGGAGAATTAAACCATATCCTCAAGAAAAAAGTACTAGACTTCTATTCTCGAGAGTTCTAGAGGACAAAGCTTCTGATCCATTTTTAGAGAACATGCCTGAAGAGGACTAACGTGACTTTACTGTTGAATTCCCACATTGTCAGCGCTTTTCACAGGTTAGAGACATAGTGACAAGCGCGAGGTTGTTTAGGGAAGAACCGCGCTGGGCTTGCAAATTAGGGTTTTTTACAAAAAATTGTAGAAATGCTTCAAAGCATTTCTCTTTTATGTCTTCAAGTATATTTTAAGCATGTTATCCAATATGAATAAGTTTTCACAAATTTTGTCGCTTTGTGACATTTATGGCATGAGCGACACAAAATACGACACTTATGATAAGGGTTGAGGAATGTGACAAAATATTGTGTAACAGATGCCCCCTAAAGCATGAAAGCAGAACAAGAAGTGATGGTTGAATCGCTTTATAAGGCAAGGCAAGGACTTTGGAAAACCACCGTCAGGATAGTTTCCAATCAAACACAATACAATATATGACATGTCTAATATAAACATGCCTAATAAAATATCTCTGAATAGGCATCAAATTACACATGAATCCATGGTATGGATGCAACCATCCATCTGAAAGGGATCATGGAAATGGATCCACGGTATGGTCATTGGCATCTGTATAGGAAGGATCATGTATACAATCAGGAATACCCAATAACTCCACGCAGCCTGGATAATAGCATTTGTGATCCAAGGTCTTTGTCTCTATCTTGATCCACCCATTGTATGAATTTAATAATGTGAATAGATGTGTTGATGTTGAACATGGTAGAAACCACCTGATTACTGGTTAATGAGGTAAATCGTTAATAGGTGTGAGAGGAACCACCAATAATGACGATGGCCCTCAAGGTATGACAACACAATATATGACTATGAATGAATGAGATAAATTCGAACACTCGTAGAATCATTCGATCAAAGGCCAATGTATGAACATGTCATTGAACGCGAAGAACTTTCCATTGAGGCATGCAAGCTCCAAGGTACTGAGAATGAGTTTCTAGACTACCTTCCTGGATAATGA
The DNA here is from genome assembly GCA_034641835.2 of Pinus albicaulis. Classification (NCBI taxonomy): domain Eukaryota; kingdom Viridiplantae; phylum Streptophyta; class Pinopsida; order Pinales; family Pinaceae; genus Pinus; species Pinus albicaulis. The sequence goes on from CM076578.1 coordinate 1,914,092,782, forward strand.
GCTGAAGTCGACAGGAAGTGATCGATTGAAGGAGGGCCATAATGATTCCCACATCATCAATATGAAACAAAGGATCTCTCAAGATGATAGGAGTGATTCAAGATTGTTGCATAGAGGGTCAAATAAGTAGACGATGTTTTACTTTTACAGATAGGACTTCTCTTGAACATATCGGCGACACGACTCTAGAGTTTGGCAGCATTTGACTCAAAATGGGATCATAGGTCATGATGACAGCATATGATGATCGAATGAGAGACAAATGGATTTCATAAACCCAAGAAGAAAAATAAAGAATAAAGGATATCCCCAACTCGACACAAAATGCAGATGAGTGTCATGTTCAAGAGTGACATGATGCCTTTGGTATAGAAAACAAAACATGTTTTACTTCCATTTTCCCCCGTTATTTCTAGTGAGTACCTCTTTATTTTTTATAACAATATTGAATAGGATACCATATGCTTAACATATAAGTTCACCCTTAGAATGAATCCATCCTAGTAAGTTTTATGAGCCTTAGGAAGGAGGAACTCGGTCTCATCATGGTGACAAGTCCTTCGTCATTTAAGTTTTCTGAGTCTGGCAGAGGGGTAACTCGACATATTTTGCATGTTTTAGGGAGTTTGAAAAATTATTGGAAAAGAAAAATCCAAAAGGTCCCTTTTCGTAGATAGTCCCTCGAATCTGAAAAGGTAGAAAATAATATCTGAGAGAACCTCTTGATCATGTTTGACCAAGGTGTTCATTTTTTGTAATTAGTAAACCTCAGCCCAAAAAAGGGGTAAACGTATACTGAGACAACGTCAATTCATTTATTTTAACGAGCTTGAAAGGAAAAGTGCTCGACAATATTTTCATGTTTTGAGAGTCATAAAAGAGCTTAAAGTTGACTCCAGGGGGGTTCTTTTTTTATTTGTTTTCATGAGTCTGAAAAAGCGATAAAAGGTAACTCATTGTTCACCATTGACCAAATTTGATTCATAATGACCTGCTTCTGCACATGCAATCAAACGTCACATTAATCAAGAAAAACATATAAATATGGGTAAAAGTACTTCATAAAATGATAAAAACAATTTTTTAATCAAATTTATTTGGCAAAAGTCATGTTGGGTGATTTAATTATGAGTTAAATACCTGACATTTAATTTGTCAACCTAGAGTTTTGTAAATTGATGAGTTGAGTTATACATGTACTATATTTACTCGGTGGTTATTTATTAGAATATATTAATCTAATGCAATTAAAATTAACTACAAATTTAATTAAATCAATCCGATCTAAACCAAACATAAAGAAATTGAAATCACATTTGCATAAAGGAAATCACACTTCCTTAAATGAAATCACACCACATTTGCATAAATGAAATGTTGAATTGAAATCACACTCACACCTGCTGAAATCAAAGGAAAAACACACTTGCTGAAAATAATGAAATAACATAACTATACTATCTTACCAATATGTACAAACATGTGCAAATTGTGGTTGATGGGGGACCTCCATTCCTCAGCAAGCACACTGAACAACTATCACATCTTGGAGATCAAAGTGACAGTATTTATTTTATAAAAATGAAGTTACAAGATATTACAAAAATTCTCTATCCTCACTTTACAAATTACATCTAGAACTTGGAACCTTCAACTATCAACTAGCTAACGACTAACAACTAACTACAAAAAAATTGACAACCCTTTGTATGAAGGGTGCACTTATATTTATACAAAAATTGAGGATAACTTATAGAATAAATATAAATCCTAAAATCTCTCCTAAATCCACATTTATCTCTTGTAGTTACAACCAATCATCTAAAAATGTAAGATACATATCCTCTCAAAATTCTCTTATCCATGATTCTTCTCCTTTGAATGTGCATAGTTAGTGATCCACATCCTCTAGAAATATTCCGCAAATCGCTATGTTTTGGAATTTGAAATTTGAATTTGTGGTTGGATGGCCAAATAAGACCCTTCTAGAATCTCCAAGTAGGCCTAAAATATCACAAAACTCATAACACTTTTAGATATATATGAAAATATGTTAATTTCCTAATATTTAATCACAAATTCACTTAAAATACTTAAAATTAATGGCTTGGAAAATATTAATGTTAAACCCATATGATAACGAAAACGGTTACTTAATGTAAGGTTATGGGGTTATAGAGTTATGGAATGAGGTTAAAATGATGGAAATGAAGGTGAAAATGGATGAAATTTTGGAGGCCCAACATACCCCCCAACTAAAGATATTGCATGTCCTTGTGAAACTATTGCATTAACTCTCATAATCATAAGTAGATCGTCTTGAAATGGTTTTCTTCTATATGAGCTTTGGATTTGTATTGATTCTATTTTAACTTTGAATAATCATATCACTTGACAATTCTATTCTTTTTTCAAAGTGTACCTTCAAATACATTTCATTGCAACGTATATTTTTTATGGTTGGTTCTTGTGTGACAACCAACATTTTATGAGTATTGGTTCTTGTGTAACAATAATTTTGTTATTTTTTTTGTTTCATAAAAATATTTGAAAACATTGAGAATTATTTTTTAATTCCCATAATGATTGTTAGCCATTTAATATGCTCATTAATTGATAATTTCAAAACACATAATATTTTGGAACAAAAATGCAATAATAGCTGATTTGGGAAAAATATGTTGGTTAGGATGAAATGAAATGTGGCATGTGGCATGAAATGTGAATATCCCTTCCCCCTAGCTTAAGGTGTTTTCAGTTTTATTGAAAATGAGAAAGGGAATATGAATGTGGTGAGGGATTTTCCACAATCATAATTTTAGCATTTAAGGATTTACGTGATTAAAAATTAGAAAATTACATACTTTCAACTACCTGAAAAGTGGACAAGCTATATATATCGAAGAGTGTGGTTGTTGTTGTTGTATCATGGAATTTGAAGTAAAAGAATTTATATTGATTCTTCTTTCTCTTGGTTGTATGAATAGAGGATGAGATTGGAATCTTTATCTCTATGGTTACTGAATTGAGTCCTCCTGCAAACTGTTGAAATCATGTAGTCTTCAATCATTCCCACTTGAAGGCATAATTCTTATCTATGTGAATAGATGTGTCGATGTCGAACATAGAAAAGAATTTTTTGGATTACTAGCCATTAATGAATTCCATTAACCAACACGAGACTACTCACCATTAATGTTAATGAGAGTCAATATGCTTAAGTACATCTTACTAGGTACGAATAGATGTGTCGTAGTTGAGTCACTTAGAAGATCCGATATACAGGGGAAATTGATGTATTCCCACTATTTATTCGCGAAATAAATTACCATTAAGGCATTCAAGCCTCAAGGTACTTGAAAGATATCTAGTTTTGATCCCAGATGATGTGTCGGAGTCGATGGGTCAAAACTTGTTAGAAGGGAGGCCTTAATGAATCTTCCATCATCTAACATGAGTATGAAATAATAATTTGAAGGACTATAGATGGAAAATTTGCATTGAAGAAAGGTTTATTTTACAGAAAGGAAAAGTAAAATGGGGTGAATCAACTTTGTAAGGGAGTTGAATGTCTTTATTTTTGGGTTAAGGGTGAGTGAAAATTAGGCATGAAAGTATGAAGATTGCAAAGGTAAATGAGTTTTTGGTAGTAGGGATATGGACAATTATGGATCGACTGTAGACTTAAAATGTGTAGTAATGGTAAAATTGGTATGAGTTTAGTAGCAATGGTGTAATGGATCTGATTTTACATTTAATGATCATTCTCTTGTGAAAGAAACTTGGTCTTTAAAAAGGTACTTGTGGATATAGTGCTCTTCTTTGATCATCCTAGAACCTGCAAAAACTTAGAAAATTTTGCAATAAAATGTAATACTATCAAATGAGAGAGGTGATCAGTCCCTCTTCATTTGATGTATACACAAAAAAATCAGAAATAATACTAATAAAATTAAATCAAGGATGAAAAATTAAATGCACTTCTACGTAATGAGTACCATGGATCACTTGTTATTGTTTTGTTGGTGACTTCTTCATTGTGTTTCTAACAAATTTTGAGCTTGATATCTCTTCTCCACACACTTAATGCTTCATCAATAGATCATCAACCAAATTTTTATAAGCTACTAAATTGCGTCAATTCTGTAGCTACATCGATTCTATAGCTACCAAAAATCTGGATCATTGCACTACCTTGCCGCTTTACAACCTGCAATTAGACTTGGATGGTGGTTTTTCAATTATCGTGATTGGATTTTTAATATTTAAATGTTTTTATGAAGGTATAATCTTGTAATCGTGTTTTGTCCTTTTTCTCTAGCGCTCCACCCTTACCCATAATCACGTGGATCAAGAAAATGCTCAAAATTCAAAATTATTAGATCAGATAAAGTAGTGCTAAAGCGTATATCTTGTCTCTCTTAATCCAATGTAAATTGTTTCACTGAAATCTGACTTCAGATGCTCCCGGAATTGTGTTCTGATCATTTTGTGAAACAACTAAAAAAATGAATTTTTGAGTTGTAGGAATGCCCAGTCAACAGTCTGTACGTTGACTGGGTCTATGACATGGCAAGCTTAACTATACCTTCCTCAGCCAATTTATGATTGACACTTGGCATTGTTTTACTGGTTACATGCAGTTGTTTTTTATTAGTTCATGGTTTATTGTGGAGGGCCAATGAGTGAGTGCCACCAACCAATGGTTGCCATGTGGCCTCCTCGTGGTGGCCAAAAGTTTGTGTAGGGTCAAAAAAACCCTCCATGAGAATCAAACTTGAGACCTCCTACCAACAAACAAAGTGCTCTAACCAACTTGGCTAACATATTCCTTGTTAAAATATACTCCCAAAAATGTATTTAAAGGTTAACAAACATGCATTTGGGGAAAGGGTTGAGCTAATCCCTAGCCCTCGGTCCCATGCAGTGCAATATGAACACAGGCGTGGAGGATTTGGGGGCAGTTTTAATCGTTCTACAAATTCAACAGCCGATCGAGAAGGCTAGATTGTCCCATCGTTCCTGTTTTCTTAGCGCACCAATCGGGTTTGGGTCAAATTTTAGGCTTATTCACAGCATAATTGGGTAGAAACTTAAAACAGTGATATATTACTCAATGTTTGGCCAAATGAGGTGCAAAAAGATTCAAAAAAGGGATTTTCGACAGTGTTGGATCCATTCGAGGCATTATTTTTTCTGTTTTAGCTTTTTAAAATCCTATAATTAGAATTTTGAGTACGATTTAAATTTCTTATCCAATTTTTATTGAAAATTTTTAAAACTAACTTTAATTGCAGAATCCAGATTATCCACAGTATCATAAAACAATGGTCGATGTTTCAAATCCCAACAAGGATCCATTTTCATCCTGAAGATGGATCCTCATTGGGATTCGAAACTTCGACCACAGTTTTCTGATACTGTGGATAATCCGAATTCTACAATTAATGACAACCACAGAAGTTTGAAAACCATAAAAAATAACTTTTCTCAAATTTATTTTTTGATCTTCCAGATCGTAGAGAGTGCAAGAAGAGAGCATACTCAGCAATATTGAAACTCTTTATTCATTTGGAATGTGAAATTAAAAGGACAAAGTGAAAGGATTTGATCTCTAAATTCAAATTGTGGCTCTCAAAACTCTTATTTATTCTCTTTCTTCTCATTCTACATCTTCCTGCAATTGATTAGTGAGTTGGGTGGCTCTTACTACACCACCAAATGCAAAATTTCAAATAAAATTAAATATAATCTTAAAAGCAAAAGAAAAAAACACATTACCAAACTTGGTTTTATTCATTGATTCTACCCCACTTTGCTTGAGTGGAAATAGAATAATTCATCAAGTGTATGAATATTTACAGTGTAACCATGTGCATAACAGGAATAAAAAGATATTCATGTTGTTAGGGTCCTATAATTTATAGGATCTCAAGGTGATTGGATATTGTATCTCAGTTATTTGATATTGCAAATAGTTTTTCAAATTTTCAAATGATTTCCAAAAAAACATATAAAAGAAAATGAAAAGAGGGTATTTAAAAAATGAATAAAGATACAAAAGAAAAAGAAAGAAAAATAGTGAAAGAGAATAAAAATAAGATGAGAACCCCACAAAAGAAAAACAAAAATAAATAATATTGAAAGTGTTGCAAATCTAAATGCCACTACTAATAGATAGTTTCTTTCTGTCAAATAAATTAAAGGTTGTGTGCAGCTTGTTCAAAATGCCATAATCGCTAGTAATTTGTTTAATCATACAGCTTGATCATGGTTAAACAAGTTTAAAATTCTGTTAATTAGACTAGAGAATAAAGATTAGCCAAACTGTTTAATCTTGGCTAATATTAGTTAGGTAGAAAATGATATTGATTCAATTGTTTAAGTTGAATCAATGGAGAAATAAGGGATAGAAGAGAATATGCTTTAGTTTTCACAAGAAGTAAAATAGGGGTTTGCTAGTCTAAATGTACCCTTGGGAAGAAATAAATAAAATGTTAGTTTAGTTCTAGAAGAAAAATTGAGGTTAAAAGGATAAATGGGGTTTATTTGTATTCAAAAGGCTTATTGGTGAAATTTTAGTCTAAAGTTTAAACATTATATAAAGAGGCGAAAAAGGGTTAATGTTATATTTCATACATATTCTTATCCAAAGTTCCTCAATTAAATCAAAAAGTCATTACACGACAAACAACTTTGTCATGTTGTGGTTAAAGTGTGCACATTATTCAACAACATGATCATCCGACACAAAAAATCAACGGTTCATAAGCACTTTCTCCCCCCCTTGCTATTTTTCTTTTATCGTCGGGTGGGGGGGGTCCGAAAAGATGGTTTTCCCTTGCCAGGTCCCATGCTGCGTGACTTCTTCCCTGCATTTCGCACCCCCTACCTAATACCACTAACCGCCCTCGACCCCCTTTGAAAACCACTTCCCCCTCCTCTCTTTCCCATTGTACCTACCCTGCTCCTTCCTCCATTAATTCCCTGCCACATGTTCCTAATCGTTACCCAATCAATTCCCTTCCCAGGAAATTACCGTTTATGCATTAAATCCTCCTAGGTAATCATTTGAATCCAACGGACCCACGCCTCCCTGCAACGGAAAACCCGCAAAAGTTTTTTAAACCCTGAACCCATCCCCATTTCACCTATCTGCAGCATAATTCTCTGCAAATTAATTCTAATTTTTAGGTTTTTCAGTGCATAATAAAAGTTCTCCAGCTAATCAAACTTATGATCAAGCACCAACATCCCATGTCCTTCTCCTAATCAGCTACAGACCTGTGAAAAGTCTCGGTAAAGCCTTCATTTTCCTCATCCCAAATTGTGTTAAAATCATCCATTCATAAATATGCCTCTAAGAAGAAAAATCAGGAGGACTCTGTCAACCCCTTGGTTTATCCTCCAATTTTTTTAGATCACATCCCCTTAGCTGATCGAGACTATGAAATCTTCGAGACACTGTGTGAGTTCAAAATCTTCGAACCCTACTGTTGGCTCGAAGACAAGTTTGCTGATAAAACAAACTAAATTGGACTTTAGGAGTCCAATATCCCTCACTACATTTTTCCACAAACCTTCCATTCTCCAGAATTCACTAGAATATGCCAAGCCTATTATGTCCCTAATCAAAGATCAATTATAGCCCTACTAGTGAAATTCTCTTCACCATTTCTGCCAAAGCCATAGATCATATGATGCAGGCCCCCTCTGTGGAAAATAGTACCCCATTCTCATTAGAAGCCTTGACAGAACTATACCATAAACTTGATTTTTCCAAGAGAGCCAGGATTTTTTTACCTTTTCCTACCAAAAAACACTCAATTACCAAGAAAAAATCCACCATATCCTTCCTCAATCTTCCCTGATCAAGCCAAACAAATTATATCTGTAATATCCTATATTCTGGGTTACTATTCTGATCAGTGGGTAGATGGACCCATCTTAGGTTTCCTATCCATATTTTCCATAGATAGTAAGCCTTTTATTATCTTCAATTTTAGTCAATATATGGTTGATATAATTCATGAACAATTCCTGAAGTTTCCAACTGAGGAAGTGTTCAAATATACTTCAATTTTGGTCTACATGTTTCTATATTGTAAGGAAGACATGTTTAAATTTTCAATGCAGAAATTATATGAAGAGGGAAATCAGCAGTCAGTCATATTATGGACTTCCCTAGCAATGAAGGAGCAGGAAGAATTCACCTACAAGCAATATATTGAAAAATTTATCCACTAAACAATGAGAGTATTAAACAGTTCAGCAGAACCGAGAATCGATGAGGAGATAAAAATAATATTACACCTAACAAAGAAAGAAAATATTGGAGACTGGTACCTGTACCAGAACTACACCTAAATCAGAGTCTATGAATGTGAGTTGGCACCATACAAATTGCCAAAATACCTCCCCGTGAGGATTTTTTCACTGGACTACATTAGACAAATGCTTATTTCAGATGAGATACACTTTGTGTCATCCAAGAAAAACTCACGGTTTAGGATCAACACATAGATTGGTTCCTTTGTATGTGACAACAAATCAACAGGAGAAGAATAAGATAAGCTTCTTAAGGAAATTGATTTGAGCTTAATTTTTACATGGTATTATGACCCTCTAGGTATTATTTCCAAGTTGAGAGTCAAAAATAAAATTACTCCATACACTCATACCCAGAGACCTGAAATTGAGACTCATATGTGAACTAGTTAACTTGGGTAGAGAATACCTTGCAGGAAGCATGGGTCTGTTGGACAAAATTATGTATAAGAAGAGGACAAAATTGAATCCAAAAGCAGATGCAGAGAAAAATTCAGAACAAGAGTGGCCATGATAGTCAAGGAAACACCATCTTCCTCTCAGGTAGGTGGCAAGTTTGTTGCATCTCCCATAGTGTCATCAGTATCCCAGGAGCAGCAAGACACTGTCCAGACTACAAAGGGAGTTCAAGATGAGAAAGAAAAGACTATTTTTGACATATTTATAGAAATAAAACTTAAGAATGAGATTCTTAAGAACAACACCTATACTCAGTTTTGGAAGCAGACTTCCAGCTCACATAGTAGGTTACTTTCAATTTTTTATTCAGAGAGAGGAAATATGTAGATGGCCTTCGTTAAGGCTCAAATCCCACAACCTAAATCAACATCAGATTATAAGAAGATAGCTTTTGAGTTTGATACTAAAGGTATTCATCCCATTCACCAAATGGAGATGCATAAACAAACCGGTGAAATGGTTTTCTCCACTTTGACCAACACTACTATGATTGTTTCCAAATTGCAAGTTTCACTTTCTAATATTCAGTCATAGTTGAAGATGGAGAAGATTTATTCTCTTTCAAAAGACACCAAGATTAAATCCTTAGAGGATTTCATAGTGAAGATGGGTTATGATCTAGAGAACATGAAAGTTGCAGAGGGGTTGATCAAGAAAAATAATGTTGGCATTTCCGCATTGAGGAAGCAACTGAAATTACTAGCCACTAAAGATCCTCTCTCAAAGGATATTGAAGAATCAGAGACTTAGAAATGTGACATGATGAAGCTAATCATGGAATAGATTGCTTAGATTAGACAGATGGAAATTGAGTTGGAGAAAATGATCAAGGAAAAGGAACAGAGTGCAAAACTATCCATGGTTCCTTTAGATGTTGTACCTCTTACAGGAATTCCTACCACAGAAGCTTCCACATCAACTACACCTTCTACATAGTCTACTAAGGGTGTTGATCAATTGACAAAGGCTCTTCAGAATTTTACAATTCAGACAGAGGAGATTAAGAAATTGCAGGTACAAGTCAAAGCACTACAAGACCAGAATAACAGGAGTGAATCTTCACACCTTGTTGAAGCTCATAAATCTCAGAGGCTGATAGAAAGGCTACAGAATTTGAAAGGGAATCAGCTATCAGACAGACCTTGGTCCAAGCCAAGGAAATTAATTGGACTGATACTCTGAATTCTATGGCTGAAATTTGGCCATGTATTCAGATTATTTTTTAGCAGAAGGATTTAATAAAGAAACCAACAGAAGCCATTATAGAGATCAGAGAAAATTTGGGTTATATTCCTACCAAAGCTACAAACATCATTAAGTTCATGAACTCAAATAATATCTATGAGTTGGATGATTAAGGTATTGATGATAGGACAAAAATAATTTTGGAGGTAAAGAAGATTCCTACTAAAAATAATTGTAATGCTCAGTTGGAGGAGAAGTGTCAGAGTTTGGAAATAGCAATAAACATATTTTCCACCAGGATAGAAGCTCTAAATCGGAAAGGGCTACCCAACTTGTTTTTAATTAATGATAAATTAATTACTCATGAATATTATATTAGAAAACTGAAGAAGATAACCAGAGATAGTTCAAAGTTTGCAAACATCAAAGGCAACATGAGAGGTAGAGCTTTCTTAGAAGCAATGGGGATGATTTGTTTATACAGGATGAAGTAAATCATATTTTTGTGGTAAGGCCAACATTTGAAAAGTATACTGAGGTTGATGAAATTTACTGGAAGGTAACTAAATTAATCACTCCAGATGAAGATAGATGGGACAAACTCTGTGAATTACTAGATTGATTGGTAATTCAGATGTAGTAAAAGGATATGCCAGCACATCAGCCAGCGCAACACATAAAAATGACAATTCATCAACAGACTCCTCCAAAGCAGAGTCACCTCTCCACGCAGTTTTCCACCTAGCCTATTACTCTGCAAAGATCGATAATCTTGTTTAGAATAGTTTTAAATATACATTGTCTATTGATACAAATATTTTGTAATTATTTTGTAACTATTGTATAAATACTTCACATTTTGAAGTATTCCGGGTTGATTGTAGAATATAATTTTCTCCCAATTTATTGTAATTTTCTGGTTGTTGGACTCATCAATAATACAAGGACATTCTTCACGATATTCATGTGGTGTACGAATTGGTGATGTTTTTCTCTTGTTCATGTTTTTATTCATTGTTTCCTTTCACTATCATTTCTTAAAAACTTAATACATTACAGAAACGATGACCAATAGGATTTCTTGAAATATGCACCCTATTCTAGCTGTAGGTAATTTCTATGTTTTCTTTTGAATTCAAATTAAGGAATTCTTAATTTCTCCTTAGTTTCTAGTGAACCTTTCATTTCCTCTCTTTCATATCATTTAAAAACTCTGAATGATACAACTAGTGGAACCTAGCTTTCCCTGTGAAACTCCTTCAAAGTTTGATGCAGATCCAGTTAATTTTTATACTCCATAGCCCAATGGAATTATAATATTTCAATAAATCAAATCACAAACAAACAAAAAATTTGCATAGCCATAAATAGCCTTAAATTTACATAAAACAAAGCTAAAATTTACAGATAGATCCCTCTCTGAAGCTGGTAGGGCTAGATCCCAGCTTCCAAAGTGGTTTTGATGTTTTCCTTTGTGTTTACTCTCACAATCTCAAAAATTACAGAACGATAACATAGTGGCGACCATACTGGGGACAATTGAAAATACTATAATTTTCTTTGAATTCATCTTCCTGGTTAAGAAAAGTGTATGTTAGGATTTTTTTAAGAGATTGTTTCCTTTTCACTTTTGTAAATAATAAGTGTGTGTGTGCTTTATATTTTAATTATGGCTCCCAAAAGAGCTTACACTAGATCTCCTCTTGATCCTAAACCTGCAGCTATTGTTGATGATCCTGAAAAATTGCTGAGAAGAAAAAGTATAGCTGGTAGCCAAGGAAGTAGTAGTCCTCCCCTAGGGCAAATTCTCTTGCAAAGGATTTTGTCATTTTATAGGATATTGAATTTGATTTTCCTTTTGAACATAGCATGTTTAGGACTAAGTCAGCAAATTGGGTGGACCAAACTGTGGTAGATCATTCTACCTTACAACGTCATTATTTTGAAGTAAATTCTGCCCAACCTGATCTCGACCTTCAAATCCTTCAATATTTCCATAAATTGCAAGGTTTAGTTTCAGGCCTTGGCCTTTCTTTCCATGAGGCATACTTCCAAAAATATGTTTAACTCTCTGCCTTAACTTCTTTTGCAGTTTCATAAACTTCATCTCAATTTTTTCATCCAAGGTCATCCAGTCCCACTCCTTCTATAGTTTCCACTACCACCCCTGTAATCTCTCACTAAGCAACTGAAACTCCATCTTCTCTCCAATATTCACCTAGAATTAAACCTACATCTTCAACACAACCTCAAACTTCAGTTCAACCTCCACCTTTGATTCAACCTCCTCCTTTCATTCAAACTCCACCTTTCATCCAACCACCGCCTTTAATAAATCCACATATTATCCATCCTAATATACCCATAATGGTAGCAAGATATGCTCCACTTTTTCTTCAATGTCATTTCGAAAATATTACACGAGACTATCAAATGAGGATCCCCCAGTTTAATGGTACTGGACCCATAATTGCTCAACAACATGTGGATACAATTAATGATAGTTTTGATCTTCAAGAAGTAGATGAAGAAAATTTTAAAATGAGGTTTTTTGCTCAAAGCCTTACTGGAGAAGTTATAAAATGGTTTAAAGCCTTGCCACCTACTAGCATTAATGATCTCCCTGTGTTTCGTCGATAATTCCATAATAGATGGGAAGTTAAAAAGAACTCTCTTCAGATTCTATCAGAATATGAAAGTATTAGGAGGGCACCTGGGGAAAGTGTCCAGGATTATTGCACCACATTCAATAGTGTTTATAATGCAATTCTTGTAAACATTAAACCACCACAAGGTTTATCCTTAATTAAATTCCCTGGCGGTTTTGAGGCATACATGTCTTATCAGTTGAGATAGATAAACTCTGCAACGTTAGAAGAAATGCAAAGATATGCAGTGAGTGTAGAAGCCAATGTGTTAGCAAAAAGAGTTAGGATAAGAACTTAAATGAGAGTGAAAATGAAAGAAGAACCGTCAACATCTTCTGTTGATGCTAAAACAGATTATTTAGCCAGAAAAGTAGAGAGAATGATCGAAAGGATCAATCTAATAGATAGAGTTCCCCCAAGAGAAAATCAGCCTAGACCTCAAAATCAAAACCAAAATGTTATGAGAAATCCAAACAAAGGGAACAAAGGGGACCATACCATCAAATTAGACCCCCTTTTCAAGAGAATTATGCTGATAATGAAGGGGAAATAGTTGAAGAGGTAGAAGACAATCAAATAAATTTGATGCGAATAAATGATGATGAAACATTTTTTCTTACTCAAGAAGAACAATAACTTTTTCATCTTTCTCAAACTAAACTTGATTATGAGGAATCAAATGATTATAAATAGGGATTTGAGAATTCTATTATGGAAGTCTACAGATAATAAAACCTTAGGAGTAAGAAAACTTCAAACACCCCCAGCAAAAAAATACTGATATTCCTGCTAAGAAAACCTATGATACTACTATTAAGAAAATCATAGATAATCCTGCCAAGAAAACTGTTGAAAATTCTTGTAAAATAAAAGTAGAAACTCCTGCAAAAAATATCATTGATAGTGCTTCTAAAACTATTCAAATATATATCCCAACCACTAGTCAACAAAAAGAGCCTATCTCAAAAGATGTTGCTGATAAATCAGATTTCCTAAACATGAGTAAGGTTCATACATTCTTCAATATTGAGAATGAGTTAGCAAAACTCAAAAATATTATTCCTCTAACAGAGTTAATGAACAAAAATGTGTACAGATATCAGGTAATGAAAGCTCTAAATATAGGGGAAAATATAGGTATAGTCAATTTTAATGATGACCATGAACCTGAAATTTTATTTGGACCCAAAGTAGATGGAAAACCTTAGGAAGGAGGTCTTCCTCCCTTCTATGTTAGCCTAAATGTTCATGAAAATATTATCCATAATGCCATGCTAGATCCAGTTGCTTCACATACTTTAATTCCTAAGGCTTTCATCGAGAAATTAGGACTTGACATTACCAGACCATATAAGGATTTATATTATTTTGATTCTAGAAAAGTAAGATGCTTAGGTCTTATCAAATATCTGTGTGTTACTTTGGCTCAAATTCCAGCCAAAATTTTAGTAATGGATATAGTGGTTGTAGATATACCCCCTAAGTATGGCATGTTGTTGTCACGCTTATGGGGAGAAAAGTTACAACGAACCCTACAAATGGATATGAATTTTGCTACCATACTAGTTTTTGGTCAGCAAAAGAGATTATATAGGGAGATCTTGATGAAATTCATGGTGAGTAGTCAAGATAAGCCACACAATTATCCTCTTTATTTTTTCCATTCAGATTTAGACTCCTTCATTCTCTATAATGATGTAGACATCAATACTTAGGTTGCTAATTCAGAAATTGATATTTGTGAAATAAATGAAAACCAAACACAAACAGTGGAACAAGACACTTAGCTTGAACCTCTTTGGAACTTGGAATTTGATGGATCTCGTAGCAAAGAGGGTTCTGGAGGAGGAGTGTTGGGTTTCAAATACAGGAAATAATCATGTTGAAGGAAATTCATACAAGCTTACCTTTCAATGCACTAATAATATAACTGAGTATGAAGCTCTCATACTAAGATTACAGTTATTGAAAAAATTGTGGGATAAAATAATTTCCATTCATGGGGATTCTAAGCTAATCATAAAACAAATAAAAGGATAATACTTTGCAAAACACCCTAGATTAAGAGCATACATAAATGTTGTGCTAGATTTTCTAGAGAGTTTTGTGGAATATGACCTTTCTGCAATTCCTAGAAATCAATTGCTAATAGTATTGATTTTTCAGCTAGTACCTGTAAAATTCCTCATCCCAATCGACAATATAAAGTGGAAGTGAAACACCGACCAACTATTCCAGACAACATTAGGTCTTGGCAAGTGTTTGGAAATGATAAAGAAATTGAAAACTTTTTGCAATCTAAGGATGAGTTTGAAGAAGATAGTATAGATGTAGAGTGTGCTTTAGAAGATAAAATTGTTGTACATTCTGATTTAGAGAAATAGTTAGACAAGAAAAATGTAAATACACATGTAGATAAAGTTGTAAATAAAGTAGAATTGCTTAAAATAGATCAAGAGAAATAAGTATTTGAAATATGTCAATTAAAGGATAATGTTTTACCTAGAGGTTTGGTTCCATTAGAAGAAGTATTTGATTTCAATGATGTAGCTAAGAAACCTAATATTGAGCCCACAGGGAAAGATGTAGAAGAATGCAACACAGGTAGTGAAAAAGACCCAAAAATGATAAAACTGCCTAAGTCATATTCTTCATTCTCACATAATTTCTTATGTACCAAATTTTTTGGTTAAGGATATTTTGACTCAAAATGAACCAGATGGTAAAAGAGGTAAATGGATTGCCATTATTGTTGAATATGACATAGAAATCAAACCCAAAAATCTTATCAAAGGACAAGGACTAGCCAAATTGATGGTTGAGCTTAATTTTCATGCATTGGATATCAAATTTGTAGTTGCATTAGATGATCAAGAGGAGAAGGTGACTTTGCAAATTGATGAGGCTTTATAACCTAACCCTGGTATGCAGACCTTATTTTTGTTTTATTCACTTTAAATTCTCCTCTTGGTTTAACTAAGACAAAGGCTAGATTTCTAAAGTTAAAAGCAGTGAAATTTTGCATCATAGATAATGTTTTATATTGGAAATATGTTGGTGGAATTTTACTAAAATGTTTGTTGAAGGATGATGCAGAAATAACTATGCAGGAATTTCATGAAGGTCATTAAGGTGCACATTTGTATTGGAAAACCCCGGCTAACAAGATCCTCAGAGAAGGTTTTTACTAGCCTACCCTTTTCCTTGATGTCCATAAGAAAGTAACCTCTTGCCACAAGTGCCAAATATTTGAGGGAAAAAGAAAACTATTGCCTTTTCCTTTAAAACCTATATTTGTTGAGAGCCCTTTCCAACAATGGGATTTTGATTTCATTGCAGAAATCCATCCACCATCCTCTTCCCAACACAAATGGATCCTCACATCCACTGACTATTTCACCAAATGGATCGACACCACACCTTCCATACTAGCAAATGATGTTGTAGTTATCAAATTCCTAGAAACCAATATGATGTAAAGATTGGGATGTCCAAATAAGCTCATAACAGATAATATTGCAACCTTTAAATCGAAGAAAATGGTATATTTTTGCACCAGATATCATATTACTTTATGAAATTCAATTGCTTATTACCCTCAGGGTAATGGGTTAGTTGAATCTTCAAATAAAAGTTTGGTTAACATTATCAAAAATTTGTTAGAAGACAACAAAAATTCATGGCACAACAAGCTGATAAATGCACTTTGGGTTGATAGGCTTACTACAAAGAAACCAATTGGCATGTCACCATACCAATTGGTTCATGGGATGGATGATTTTTTTCCATATTCTTTAGGTGTTCCAGTTATGAAGATAATTTAAGAATTGCAGGTTGAACCAAATGATACTCAGAGAAGGATAAATCAAACCATTCAACTACAGCAATCGAGGGAAGAAGTCTATAATAAAACACAGGTTGTCCAGGAGAATGTCAAAAATATTTTTGACATAAGAACCAAAGCATATGATTTTAAATTGGGTGACATTGTTTTAACATGGGACTCGAGAAGAGAGGACAAAGGAAAGCATGGAAAATTTGACAATATGTGGAAAGGACCATATATCATTTATGCTTTTAGAGGTCACAATGCATTTTTCCTCAAAAATTTGGATGGGACAAAAATGCATGGTGGACCTGTGAATGGCAGAATGTTGAAGCATTATTTCTCACAAGAATAAAGGTGTTCCATAGATAAGTTTGTTGTAAATATCATTGTCTTTACTATTTTGATTGGGTGACCTATTAACATAAGTTTAAGCCCACAGATAAGGCCCTAATATTTTGATGGATATGATACAATAATTGTTACAACAATAAAAAACAAACCAGATGCAAACATTTCTGAAATAGAAAATTAAAGGCTATTGATCAAATGTTTTTTGCACCTCACATAGAGAGTGCCATCCCCAACTGGAGCCACTATTAGGGTCCTATTGGACTCAGATGGAGATGGTTCTGCTTGTTGACAAACACCTCTACTATTTTTTGCAAATGACTTCAAAAAACATATAAAGAAAATGGCAGTAGTGGGGAAATTTAAAAATGAATAAAGAGACAAAGAAAAAATAAAGCAGCAGTTACAACAGTAAGAATTTCAAATAAAAGAAAAATGCTGAAAAAGAATAAAGCAGACGAGAACTTACAAAAGAAAGAAAAGAAAGTAGGCTAGTACAAATCTAAATGCCAGCTACAGAAGTTTTCATTCTGTCAACAAAGCAAAGGCTAAGAGAAGCTTAACCAAATGCAAGTAATCATTAGTCATTTGTTTAATCATACTAATTATAAAGGGTGTTTAAATTTCTAATTATTGACATAGCATATATGGTTCAGATAATCTTGGCTAATGTTAGTTAGGTAGAAAATGATATTGATTCAATTTTTTAAGTTGAATCAATGGAGAAATAAGGGATAGGATAGAATAGGCTTTAGTTTTCATAATAAGTAAAGTCGGGGTTTGCTAGTATAAATGCACCCTTGGGAAGAAATCAATAAAATGTTAGTTTAGTTCTAGAAGAAAAATTGAGGTTAAAAGGAAAAATGGGGTTGATTTGTATTCAAAAGGATTATTGGTGAAATTTTAGCCTAAAGTTTAAAACATTATGTAAAGAGGCGCAAAGGGTTAGTGTTATATTTCGTACATATTCTTATCCAAAGTTCCTCAATTAAATAAAAAATTCATTAGACGAAAAACAAATTTGTCGTGTTGTCATTAAAGTGTACACATTATTCAACTGCATGATCATCCCACGTAAGAAATCAACAGTTCATAATCACTTTCGACCCCCCCTTGCTATTCTTCTTTTATCGTCGAGTGGGGGGTATGAAAATATGGTTTTCCCCCGCAGGGTCCCATGATACGTGGTGCCTTCCCCGCTTTTCGCACCCCCCTTCTTAATACCACTAACCGCCCTCGACCCCCTCTGAAAACCACTTCCCCCTCCTCTCTTTCCCTCTGTCCCTACCCCGATCCTTCCTCCATTAATTCCATGTCACGTGTTCCTAACCATTACCCAATCAATTCCCTTCCTGGAAAATTATCGTTTATGCATTAAATCCTCCCAGGTAATCATTTGAATCCAACGGACCCATGCCTCCATGCAACGGAAAACCCGCAAAAGTTATTTAAACCCTGAACCCATCCACATTTCACCTTTCTGCTGCATAATTGTCTGCAAATTATTTCTAATTTTTAGGTTTTCCAGTGTGAAATCAAAGTTCTCTAGCTAATAAAACCTATGATCAAGCACCAACATCCCGTCTCTTTCTCCTGATCAGCTACAGACCTACAAAAAATCCGGGTAAACCATTCATTTTCCTCATACCACATTCTGTTAAAATTCTCCATTGATAAATATGCCTCCTAAGAAGAAAAACCAAGAGGATTCTGTCAACCCCTTGGTTAATCCTCCATCTAATTTAGATCACATCCCCTTAGTTGATTGAGACTATAAAATCTTCGAGACACGGTGTGAGTTCGAACTCTACTATTGGCTCGAAGACAAGTTTGTTGATAAAAAAAATGAAATTGGACTCTGGGAGTCCAATATCCCTCACTACATTTTTCCACAAACCTTCTATTCTCCGGAATTCACCAGAAGATGCCAAGCCTATTATGTCCCTAATCAAAGAGAAATTATAGCCCCTACAGGTGAAATTCTCTTCACCATTTCTGCCAAAGCCATAGATCATATGATGCAGGCCCCCTCTGTGGAAAATAGTACCCCATTCTCATTAGAAGCCTTGAAAGAATTATACCAGAAACTTGATTTTTTCAAGAGAGCCAAGATTTTTGACCTTTTCCTACCAGAAAACACTCAATTACCAAGAAAAAATCCATCATATCCTTCCTCAATCTTCCCTGATCAAGCCAAAAAAATTATATCTATAATATCCTATTTTCTGGGTTATTATTCTGATCAGTGGGTAGATGAACCCATGTTAGGTTTCCTGTCCATATTTTCCACAGATTGTAAGCCTTCTATTATCTTCAATTTCAGTCAATATCTGGCTGATAACATTCATGAACAATTCCTAAAGTTTCCAACTGAGGAAGTGTTCAAATATACTTCAATTTTGATCTACGTGTTTCTATATTATTAGGAAGATAAGTTTAAATTTTCCATGCAGAAATTAGATGAAGAGGGAAATCAGTAGTCTGACATATTTTGGACCTCCCTAGTAATGAAGGAGCAAGAAGAATTCACCTACAAGCAATATATTTAACAATTTATCCACCCAACAATGAGTGTATTAAATACTATAGCAGAACCAAGAATCTGTGAGGAGATAAAAAGAATCTTACACCTAACAGAGCAAGCAAAGACTGGAGATTGGTACTTGTACCAGAACTACATCAAAATCAGAGTGTATGGATGTGAGTTGGCACCATACAAATTGACAAAATATCTCCCCGTGAGGATTTTTGTGCTGGAATACATCAGACAAATGCTTAATTCAGATGAGAAACACTTTGTGTCAGCCAAAAAGAAATCACAGTTTAGGATCAAGACACAAATTGGTTCCTTTGTAGGTAACAACAGATCAGCAGGAGGAGAAGCAGATAAGATTCTCAAGGAAATGAAGTTCAGCTTAATTTTTACATGGTCTTATGACCCTCTGATTATTATTTCCAAATTGAGAGTGGAAAATAAAACTACTCCATACACTCATACCCAGAGACCTGAAAATTGAGACTCATATGTGAACCAGTTAACTTGGGTAGAGAATACCTTGCAGGAAGCTAAGGAGAAGCTTGTTTCTACATCCACTTCACTAACTCATGTTCCTCAGGAGAAGGCAGCCAAAACGCAGAGAGAATAAGATTCACCTTCAGTGACAGACAGTGCAGGGAAGGAGTTTTAAAATATGTACAGGAACAGGAAAAAATTGAATAAAAAAGCAGATGCAAAGAAAAATTCAAAACAAGAAGTGGCCATGATAGGAAAGGAAACACCATCTTCCTCTAAAGAAAGTGGCAAGTTTTTTGCATCTCCCACAGTGTCATTAGTATCCCAGGAGCAGCAAGACATTGTCTAGACTACAAATTTTTTTCAAGGGGAGAAAGAAAACACTATTTTTCATAGATTTAGAGAAATAAAACTTAAGAATGTGATTCTTAAGAATAACACCTATGCTCAGTTTTGGAAGCAGACTTCCAGCTCACAGAGTAGGTTACTTTCAGTTTTTGATTCAGAGAGAGGAAATATGCAGATGGCCTTCCTTGAGGCTCAAATCCCACAGCCTAAATCAGCATTAGATTATAAGAAGACAACTTTTGAGTTTGATACTAAATATATTCATCCCATTGACCAAATGGAGATGCATAAACAAACTGGTGAAATGATTTTCTCCAATCTGACCAACACTACTATGAATGTTTCCAAATTGGAGATTTCACTTTCTAATATTTAGTCACTGTTGAAGATGGAGAAGATTTCTTCTCTTGCAAAAGACACTAGGATTAAATCCTTAGAGGACTTAGTAGTGAAGATGGGTTATGATCCAGAGAACATGAAATTGCAGAGGAGTTTATCAAGAAAAATAATGATGACATTGTAGCATTGAGGAAGCAACTGAAATTACCAGCCATTGAAGATCCTCTAACAAAGGATATTGAAGAATCAAAGACTGAGAAAGGTGACATGATGAAGCTACTCATGGAATAGAATTCTTAGATTAGACAGATGGAAACTGAGATGAATAAAATGATAAAGGAAAAGGAACAGAGTGAAAACTATCCATGGTTCCTCTAGATGTTGTACCTCTTACATCAATTCCCACCACAGCAGCTACCACATCAACTACACCTTTTACACAGTCTACTGAGGGTGTTGACCAATTGACAAAGGTTGTTGAGAATTTTTCAATTCAGACATAAAAGATTAAAAAATTGTAGGGACAAGTCAGAGCACTACAAGACCTGAAGACCAAGAGTGAAGCTTCACACCTTGTTGAAGCTCGGAAATCTCAGAGGCTTATAGAAAGGCTACAGAAATATGAAATGGAATCAACTATTGGACAAAACTTGGCCCAAGCCAAGGAAATTATTTGGATTAATATTCTAAATTCTATGGCTGAAATTTGGCCATGTATTTGGATTATTGTTTAGCAGAAGGATTTAATAAAGAAAGCAATAGAGGCCATTACAGAGATTAGAGAACAATTGGGTGATATGCCTGCCAAAGCTACAAAAATCATTAAGTTCACGAATTAAAAGAATAGCTATGGGTTGTGTGATTTAGGAATTGATGATAGGACAAAAATAATTTTGGAGGTAAATAAGATTATAACTAAAAATAATCTTATTTCTCACTTGGAGGAGAAGCGTCAGAGTTTGGAAATAGAAGTAAACAGAATTTTCACCAGGATAGAAGCTCTAAATCAGAAAGGGCTACCCGGTTTGTTTGTAATTAATGATAAATTAATTACTCATGAAGATTATATTAGAAAATTGAAGGAGGTAGCTAGAGATAGTTCAAAGTTTGCAAACATCAAAGGTAGCATGACAGGTAGATATTTCTTAGAAGCAATGGGGAATGGTTTCTTTATCCTGCATGAAGTAAATCATATTTTTGTGGTAAGGCCAAAATTTGAAAAGTATACTGAGGTTGATGAGATTTACCAGAAGGTAACTAAATTAACCATTCCATATGAAGATAGATGGGACAAACTCTGTGAATTACTAGATTTATTGGTAATTCGGATGCAGTAAAAGGATATTCCAACACATTAGACAACACATCAGCCAGCACAACACAAGAAAAGGCCAATTCATCAACGGACTCCTCCAAAGCAGAGCCACCTCTCCACGCAGTTGTCCACCTAGCCTATTACTCTGCAGAGATCTATAATCTTGTTTAGAATAGTGCTAAATATACAATGTCTATTGAGATAGTGATTCTGTAATGATTTTTTAACTATTGTATAAATAATTCACATTTTAAAGTATTCTGGGTTGATTGTTGAATATAATTTTCTCCAAACTATTGTAATTTTTGGGTTTTTGGACTCATCAATAATACAAGGAAATTCTTCACAGTATTCATGTGGTGTACTAATTAGTGATGTTTTTCTCTTTTTCATGTGTTTATTCATTGTTTCCTTTCGCTTTCATTTCTTAAAAAATAAATTACATTACAGAAACGGTGACAAGGAGTATTTGTTGAAATATGCACCCTATTCTAGCTATAGGTATTTTCTATGTTTTTTGCTGAAGTCAAATTAAGGAATTCATAATATCTCTTTAGTTTCTACTGAACCTTTCATTTCCTCTGTTTCATATCATTTAAAAATTATGAAAGATCCAACTAGTGCAACCTAGCTTACCCTGTAAAACTCCTTCAAAGTTTGATGTTGATCCAGTTAATTTTTAGACTCCATAGCCCAATGGAATTATAATATTTCAATCAAACAAACAATTTTCACAGTCATAACTAGCCCAAAATTTATATAAAACAAAGCTAAAATTTACAAAGAGATCCCTCTCTGAAGCTTGTAGGGCTAGATCCCAGCTTCCAAAGAGGTTTTGATGTTGTCCTCTATGTTTACTCTCACAATCTCAAAAATTACAGAATGATAACACATGCTTAGTTCTGAAAAATGTGCATCAAAACACATCAAAGCATGAGAAACCAGTTGTTTTGATAATACAATTAAGAAGTAAGGAAGAATGGAAGAGTTATGTGACTTAATCCTTGATTGGAACCATTGTTCAATAAGGTCATGACATTATTCCTTTCTTGGTTTAGATCACATTGAATATCCTCCATAATTATGCATTCCTTGATCTTAGATTCTACTGGTTTCTCCTCATCAAAAGTATTGCATGATTGTTTACTATCTTCAACCAATTGACAAGAGGACAAAAGAAACTTGAAGATATTATTGTGGAGGTGGAGAGATAGACAAGTTTCTTCATGTAGTTAAAATAAAATCTTCGTGAGAGGCAAATATTCCAGCTATTTCTAAGATTCGAGAAGGTTCTTGGAATTTCATTCTTCAAACTCTTAATTGTCTGTGAATTACTCCAACTGGTTGATAATTCCTATCGTGCACACAGATTAGTACAAATTTTTGAAATATTATTGAAATCTAATTTGTATCCTAAATGACTTTAATATGTTTTTAACATGCATCTAAGAATGAATGCAACTATAATGAATTGTCTAAACTTAAAAATAAATACCTATGTATACTTCCCTGGAAACGACGCCAAAATGTTGGGTGATTTAATTGCGATTTAAATCTTTGTCATTTAATTTGTCAATCTGGGGTTTCTTAAACTAGTGAGGTATACCTGTGCTATATGTACTAGGTGGTTATTTATTAGAATAGATTAATCTAGTGCAATTAAAACTAAATACAAAGTTAATTAAATCAATCCAATCCAAACCAAACATAAAGAAATTGAAATCACACTTGCATAAAGGAAATCACACTTATTAAATGAAATCACACCACACTTGCATAAATGAAAATCACACCATACTTGCATAATTGAAATCACACCACACTTGCATAACGAAATGTTGAATTGAAATCACACTCACACCTTGTGAAATGAAATAACACTTTGCTGAAAGGAAAAACACACTTGCATAAAATGGAAACACACTTGTTGAAAAGAAATGAAATAACATAAATATACTATGTTACCAATATGTATAAAGATGTGCAAACTTTGGTTGATGTGGGGGCCTCTATTCTGTAGCAAGAACACTAAACAATTATCACGTCTTGGAGATCAAAGTGGTAGTATGTATTTCATAAAAATGAAGTTACAAGATATTACAAGAATTCTCTATCCTCACTTTACAAATTACATCTAGAACTTGGAACCTTCAACTATCAACTAGCCACTAGCTAACAATTAACAACTAACTACACAAAAATTGACAACCCTTTGTATGAAGGGTGCACTCTTATTTATACAAAAATTGAGGATAAATATAAATAAATATAAATCCTCAAATCTCTCCTAAATCCACATGTATCGTCTCAAAATTCTCTCATCCATGATTCTTCTCCTTTGAATGTGCATAGTTAATGATCCACATCCTCTAGAAATATTCCGCAAATCCTTATGAGTTGGAATTTGAAATTCGAATTTATGGTTGGATGGCCAAATAGGACCATTCTAGAATCTCCAAGTAGGCCTACAATATCACAAAACTCATAACACTTTTAGATATATATGAAAATATTTTAATTTACTAATATTTAATAACAAATTCACTTAAAATACTTAAAATTAATGACTTGGAAAATATTAATGTTAAACCCATAGGATAATTAAAATGTTTACTTAATGTAAGGTTATGGGGCTATAGAGTTATAGAATGAGGGTGAAATGATCGAAATGAAGGTGAAAATGGATGACATTTTCGAGGCCCAACAAGTCTTTTAATAGCTAAAAGTAAAATTAAAAATTACTTATACCATTTGAAATTTGACAGAGCACTTTTCCCTCCATTTTTTTTCGAACTTCAAGTGCACCATATGACCAATCTAGGCCACCATTTTCTGATCTGTCTATTGCAGGTAATAGCTCTTCCCTTCGCCTGCATTTTCCCTCTATTTTCAAGCAATTTTATCCATTTTTTCTGGTTAAGGATCCCTTGAAAACTAGGGCACACGAGCAATCACCGTGGTCTTCACCCATCAGGCCCGCGTTGGTCACCCTGACCCTTAAAGTAAAAGTGTGCTTCCAGCACGTGAAATTTGATAGACATATGTGTTGGCGTCGAGAGCAAATTTTTTTTGATAAATGCTCAATTTTCACCCAATATTTTTCCAAATTTCCTCCATGAAATATATTTAATCCTTGTTAATTGATGTTTTGGAGGATAATCATGGCAATAGAGTGAAAATAAAGGGGTCATGAGGCTGAGGATCGAGAAGAAGCTCAAGATCCAAACTGCATAAATTGCCTAACTGTGGTTCTCTCAAATTATTTCGAACACATGGGATGCCATCCAGAGTGGATCTATTACAGTATTTAGTGAGATGGTGAGACATACATCGCCAATTATTCGTGATCATTGATCAATACCTAGAGATCAATGCATCTAACATCTATTTCATCATCATTTTTTCCAAGAGGGGACTTTAGGTCTAGCTATCATGATCTAAACCAGGTGGCGATAACACAGACATACTTATTGCCAGACATTGCAGTGATGGGTCTCAAAAGACCAAGAGTGGAAAATTTGACATTAAAATTGTCA
Source organism: Pinus albicaulis (assembly GCA_034641835.2). Lineage (NCBI taxonomy): Eukaryota > Viridiplantae > Streptophyta > Pinopsida > Pinales > Pinaceae > Pinus > Pinus albicaulis. The sequence continues at coordinate 1,914,118,130 of CM076578.1, forward strand.
ATGATCTAGATCTTAGGATAGTCCTTTACACTATTTCTCAAGTGGCAGGGGTGCAAGACCTTCATGAGGTGAGAAAATCTCATTTCCAGTATGCAATGGATTGTATGAATCCAACGGTTTTTAACTGGTGCGAGGGATTTCTCGTTAACATGAAGGATCAACTCACCAAGTGAAAAATGGTGAAGTTGAAACAGTTTGGATATGGTTCGATCCCGGTGATTATCTTCTTAGAGAGGGTGCCATTTTTCTATTTTTAGCGGATAGAGGTGGGACCTCCTGCACCGAGGGATCCAGGACTTCAAAGATGGAGTGAGTTGATGCCTCGCCATGGTGGCGGGCAGTAGATGTCATTCCTCCTGGATTTCTTCGGATGGATACGCCACTAGTTGATCATGATCGATGACTGGCCATATGTAGGGATTGATTTCAGGGGAGATCTTCATCTTCATCTTCCACAGGGAGGACAATGGGATGACCTTGGTAAGAATTTTTTTTTTAAGGCTTTTTCAATATTTTGGTTTTTTTATATGTGTAAGAAGAGTTTAACGTATGATTATTTTTTGTAGATGTTGGGGTAGTGAGGCCTCCGAGTTTATATCAAGTAGTGCAGCGGGTTGTTTTTCAAATCAAGACAGTTGTTTATGATGAGGGTGCTAACCCTATAGTTGAGGTGGAGCGTAACCTCTCACCTTTGACCAGCGTCATACCAGATTATGATTCTGTCAATGATATCCCACTGCAATATCAGAGACACACTATGGGGGTTCCAGCTAGACTACATCGACTATTACATCGAGTGGTTAGAGTGGTTACGTACTACCATCAAAATCATTCCAGAGGGTAGATATGCATCTTTAGTTATTTTTATTGCACTTATGCATGCTCTAGAATTCATGTGACTTGGAACACATATTTTGATATTTTGATATAGCACACTTTTTGTAAACTTGATATATATATAAACACATGTTTCTACTGTTGTCTAATGTTTTTGTCATTATGATGTTTTTCTTTTTACATGTGATGCAAATTTTTTTCCAACACATAATTCACTAATGTATCAGTTAATGTATTCAAATATCTTGGAATATGTTGATAAGTAATGTAATCAAAATTTTGTCCCAATAATTGAACACGTAGATACATTCGTAATATTTGAGGGTTTCTGACTGGATAATGTCCATTCAATTGTAGCATAACTAGTTGTGAATCAAGATTAACAACCAATGCCCTAACACCAAGAGAAACAACTTCTGATAATAGTTCGATAACCGCACTATATTTGCCAATGTTGTTAGTTGTTCGAACCAAACATATGCCTTGTAAATTCACTAACTCGCCATTGGGAGAAAAAAGTGCCCATGTTTCGGAAGCCAAGTTCTGTGTACTACGAGAAGCGCCATCAGTGAAACCAAAATAATGGTTTGAAGATATCTTAAAACCAAGTGAAACAAAGGGTAAGCAGAGGAAAACATGTCTGCAAAAGCAAACAATCACATCAAAATCTAACTGCACACTAATGTAAAAAGTATTTAAGGTAAATAAAACATAATACTTTTTGAGATAGAGTCTATTTCAGGGCTCATCCAATTGATTCCCTTCATAATTGACCAACTCATAGGTGCCTTTTTCTAATACTCATTTAACGATATACGGCCCATGCCACATCGGTTCAAGTTTTCCAGCCCTAGCTTGTTATGGGCTTCATCATATAGCAAGACCAAGTCACCTTCGGTCTAAACATGCGAAGTCATAGATTTATCATATTGCGCTTTAACTCATTCCTTATGAGCTTCAATAACCAAAGCGACAATTAGTCTAGTCTCATCAAGATGTTTAAGGTAAAGCAATCGCTCCTCTTCCAATGAAGTACCAGGGAGTAACTCGACAGCTAGCTTTAATGAAGGAATTTCAAACTCGATTGGGATAGTGGCTTCCAGACCATACACAATTGAAAAGGTGTGAATCTGGTTGTTGTCCTAGCTGAAGTTCGGTATGCACACAGAGCTGAAAATAGCATAAGATGCCAATTTCATTTATGTGTCCCAATGGTTCGATGAAGCAACATGACCAAAACTTTTTTAACAGCTTCAACTTGTTCATTGGCCTATGGATAGTAAGGATTTGAGCTGTCATGATGAAAACTCAACTAAGCAGTAAGCTCTGTCATAATATAATTTCAAAAATGAGAAATATGATTAGTGACTATGTCTTTCGAAACACCAAATCGAGCTATGACATGATTTAAAATCAATTGTGTTGTAATTTTACCTTCGACATCGTATGTAAGAATCGCCTCAGCCCATTTTGTGAAATAATCGATGGCGAAGATAATATATCCATGCCCCCCAGATTAGCAAGGTTTATAGGTCATGAAATCGATGCCCCATTTCGCAAAGGGTCTGTTGGTAACAACTAGGTGCAAGGGAGTGGGTGCGGTGCATTCTTTGCAAGAATAGAGCTCGCATTCGTGACATTTTTGAACGGCAAGAATGCAATCCTTGAAAATTGAAGGCCAAAAATAACCTGCGCGAAGAATATTTTGAGCAGTAGTGTAACCTGACATATGACCACCACATGCCCCATAGTGACAATCATTCAGAGCCGCCTCCCCTAAGAGTCAACATCTACTTAGGATAGAATCTAAACGCTATTTTATGAGTATCCTAACTTGGTATCTTGAGGCCTAAAATTAAATTTCCTAAGAAAAATGTACAACCAAAATAAAAATTATAAGAACCAATAGGATTCAAGATGATGATGTCAACCATGGGGGATGATTCACCATTTTTGCTAAAAGGGTAAAGATTAAAAAAATAATAAAATAATAAACTACTTTTTCAACTTGTATTTTCAACTTCTTATCTCCCAAATGTTTGACTAACTCAAGCGAGAGCATTCTCAAAGGACAAAATTTTAACTTTCATCCAAAGAGTACCCATGTTGCATACTTTCGATGGACCCTACTATGCAAAAAATGAGAAATACATGAAAAAACGTGATCAGGGAAAATTTTAAGGATGGAAAATTATTTCGAAGTTTAAAAACATGGCGAATATCACTAGTCCCTAATATGAAAACTATAAAATGTTTATTGATGTATTTGAAAAAAATTTCAAATTTATAATGATTTCATATATACTCTCTATATAATCTTGGCAATTTTTAAGGAAAACTAATATTATATTGTAAAATTTGGGTGAATCATTTTTATAAAATATGGAAATTGGTGAATTTTGTTTTTGGAAAAATCATGGAAAATTAGCCCACCCGCGAATATTAGCCCCTAAAATTTTCCATGAACGTGATTGCAATCATGTTTTTCATGTATTCCTCATTTTTCGTGTAGCAGGGTCCATCGAAAGTATGCAACATGGGTACTCCTTGGATGAGGAATTAAATTTTTCATCCAACGAGTACTCCTGCTCGAAATTTGAGCAAAAAAATTGGGAGATGAGTTGAAAATACGAGTTGAAAAAGTAGTTTTTTTCTTTTTTCCCTCTAAAATTTGATGATGTCATCAAATATTATTTTATTATTTCCACTACTATTTTATAATTTCCTTAGGCGGCCCATTTTAGACCTCAAAATTCCCCTAATGGATGCGAAAAGGATAGGATTGGTGACAAATTCGGGGTCGCTTAGAGTGAGACAGCGCTGGTCGAAAAGTTTGGATTTGGAGATAGATAATGATATTTCCATACCATGGATCGAGTGTACTAATCATAAAGAGTGATTCATCTCGAATCAATTCAGTAAAAGGAGTAGGTGGAACTACATATCGAAGAGCACAAATCAACTTAAAAAAAACTAGTGATTTCTTTGACTTAGCTTCAGCAAACTCTAAATAAAACTCATGTACAATAAAAATCCATTTGGAATATTTTCCCCCAATAAATTTATGAGTCACTAAGTAATTCATGGGGTTACAATCAGAAATCGCAATAGTTTTTCCTAGGAGAATATAATGGTGAAAGAATTGGACGGCATGAATAACTGCCAAAGCTAGCTTCTCTACATGAGTGTAACGCGTCTCAGCATCAAAGATATTTTTACTCAATTAGTAGATAACATGTTCATTCCCATCATCATCATCCTGAACAACCACCATGCCAATGGTGCTATCAGTGGCAACTAAATATAGGCAGTAATCACGATGATAATCAGGGGGATGCAATAAAGGAGCACTAACAACGGTTGTCTTCAAAGCATCAAAAGAAGTTCGACCGAATTCATCCAAAATAAATGGAACCTCTTTTTTAACAAAACGAGTAAATCATTTAGTAAGTTCCGCATAATTCGGGACAAATCGATGGAGAAAGTTTTTTTTCCCCCACAAACTCTACAGTTAATGTAAAGAAGATGAAGGAGGCAAATTGATGATAGCCTTGACTTTCACTGGATCGATTCAGATGCCTTCATTAGAAACCAAAAATCCTAAGATATGACTAGATTCAACACAAAAGACACACTTATGAGGATTCAACTGAATGTTTTAGTGTCGACAGCAAAGAAAGATCGCTCGAAGGTGAGCAAGATGATCATCAAGGTAACGCAGAATGTGCAGGAAGATCATCAAGATAAGGTTGGACTATATGCCTAATATCATGAAATGCATAATACATAGCCCACAGGAAGGTAGCACCAACATTCTTCAAAACAAAAGGGATCCTTTTATATGCAAATGTCCCCCAAGGAAAGACAAAGGTGGTTTTATGTTGATGGATGGGGAGAATGTTAATCTGGATATAGCCATAAAAACCATCCATAAAGGAAAAAATCTCACTCCCAGCACATTCATTAATTATCTAGTCGATAAAAGTCGTGGGATAATTATCTTTAGGAAAAGCCCGGTTGATATCACGATAATCAACACAAACGTGAATATTTCCTTGATTTTTGGCAATAGGAACCATACTAGATGATCTAGGAGGCTCCAGAAACCCTTAGGAGACCAAGAGGGCTGATGATAGGTCAAAATTCAAAGTGGTTGGATGACTCTCGAACCAGGGTCAAGTTCAAGTTGAAGTACTCTTCGTCCTGATTCCAACGGTGTGAATGGATCTCCAATCCAAGCTCGTATGGAGAAGTTAGAGCAAGTCAAAGTTTTGGTTGGGTAGTGGGCTAGGTTTAAGTGTCCCACAAATTCACCGTCAACTATCAGGGAACCCAGTACTCGAAAATGGGTGAAATTGTGGCATAGTTAATTTTCCCAATGACCCTTATTTTCATTAAAATCATAAATGGCCTTTTTGTTTTAAATAACAAAAAAATATTAAAAAAATGGTGGTGGGCCATGAACACGCCACCCCCACGGAACCATACAACAAAAATCTTCGGGTCAGCGGTTCATGACCCCCGCTGAACCCCACGAGGGATACACATATATATAATATAACAATTGATTCTAGGTTGGGTCGGGGTTGTGGGTTGCAGAACCCTCCCACCCAAACAAGCCATGATTTTAGGCCATTTAAAATAGGTCGGCGAGAATTGAACCCGCCTGGCCACGTAGGTCGACTTGATCCATGAGTAGAGCAACATATATAACATTCAAAACAAACAATTCCAACAACCAACGCATATATGTAACAATTATATGCCATAAAAAATACAACGTGCAAACCATATTAAAACGCATCCAAAATGAAATGCAACTGCACCTATGTTGGGGAGAAGCAGGATTTGATCCCATGACCTCTCTGCCTCCATTACTCCGCCAAACCATCATGCCATGGGTGGCGGCTTTGTAAAGTCCTCCACCCCACCACCTTATAAACCCATTTTCCCCATTTTTCTGGGGGGGAGGACCAGCAAGGCGAAGGAGCGGAGCAACAAGGAGGAGAAGAATGAAGGCATGGGTGGGCGAGCACGTTTTTCAAGAATAATTATTTTTTTATTGCAAGTGGACCCTTGAGCCATGGAGATGGTGGAACCATCCCCCAAGGAATCTTGAGGGCATCAAAATATTCCTTGAGGCCCCAAAGTTGCAGGAGTCAGAATTAGACAAACTTTATGTCGATTTTACACCTCTCGGCGATAGGAATCCAATGGAAATGTCTGTTTCAGTAGAAGAAATTCCTATCTTTTGGAATTTTCTAGATTGGAGTGACGGTGTCCGATTCTTATGTGTGGACAGTTGATTCTATGCCCCTTGATTCAATGAGTTTGATGATACAGCCAGGATCAGCAGCTGAGCATCTGCTTCTTTTGCCAGCTTCAGGGGTTGAGGTATATGCAGTTTGATCAGGTGTCTCTTTTTTCTATGAAATGTTTTATGATTCCTATATCCTTGATTTATGCATGTGCGTGATCTTGTTTTTACTTCCTGTGATATTATGTCATGCTAATAGGAGGTCTGTTATGAGTAAGAGTTCATGTAGTGGAACTTCTCGTGGAGAGGAAAGCCACTCATGTTGAGGGCACATCCTTGTATGAACATCATCCATGTACATCTTCCCATTTCCAGCACTATATGAAGCAGCCTACCCCATTTTGACATCGGGCCCGGAGACGTAGCCCACATTGGGTGAACTCTGTTATCAACGTCTCGTGTTTTATGTTGTTTATGGTTGTCTTGTTTCCTCTTATTTACATCATGCACATGTGTTTTTTATGCTCTTTTAAAATGATCTTCTAACAACATCATAGAAGTAAAATATCATGGGTAAATCTGGTAGCTGACGAACCCAGATCAAGTGGTATCAGAGTGGTCTTCCTACTGATGTGCGAGTGTAAAAAACGATTTAATGTGCAACAATGGAGGATGGAAAAGACATGTATGAGGCCATGCTCAGGATGTCCAAAATGGTGGACATGATGTATGAAGCCCATGAAAGATGGGAGAAAGAAGAAACAGAAATCGATGCTTCATCCACACCTTGCAGTGAATATTCATTACCCTCACTGTATTATCATCATTTGAATGAGGAGATCAACCATAGCCTTAAACCAGATAATGCTGAATTGAAAGTACTTCCATGAGAGGAGAAAGAGGATAAGAAGAGAGTGTAGCTTCAGTTGCAAGCCGTAGAGGCAGCCTTGGAAGAATTGAAGTGCAACGACCAGAGCCTTCAAGCAAAGGATGTTGAATTAAGGAGGCTTCCACAAGAAGAGAAAGAGGATAAGTAGATACTGCAGCTTCTGCTATGAGCCGTGGAAGAGGCCTTGGAGGAGTTGAAGCGTAACAAAGCCTTAAAGAAGATATCATCACTTGTTTCTGAATCAACATCTGAGGTAAACAATGTTGATGTTTCCTCAGTTTCATCTTCACATACTATTATTTCTGTTGGAAATGTGGAGATACCCATTACAGGAACTGGCATCAGACTCCCTACCAAAATGGGGTACAAAGGAGGAGGACTTGGTGTGAATGGCCAAGGCATAACTTAGCCATTGGAGGTTGTGCAGAGACCTTGATTCATAGGTTTGGGATACACTGAAGGAAAATTCTCAAAGGTGTGAGAAGCTTCCAATGCATGGTTGAAACCATTAGGGAAAGAGAATGATGGGAAAACTTCACCATCATCCTATGACAATGCACATTGCAGTGAAGGAGATGAGGAAAGCTCTTGTCGTCATGATTGCACCAGAGACAACCAAGAAAGGAATAACAAGTCTCGATATTCAAATGTTAATTTTTATTACAAGCATGTCGTTAAAAATGAACATATATCCTGGCATTGGAAAACATGTAATTTTTGTGGATTACATAACCATGTATTAGCTGAGTGTTGGAAAAGAATGGCATCAAAAAAGAGGATGAGGTGTGAAAGGCCTTCTCCATCGCAGGAAAATAAAAAGGTAAAGCAGGTTTAGAGGAATAATACTCATTGTAGTCATTGTGACAGAAGTGTCCATCAAAGAGCCACGTGGTGGAGGCTCCATCCAGAGCAGCGCCTTAAGGACAAAGAATCAGTGTAGGAATCAGTTGGAACAACTGTTCAACAAGAAAATGTGCCACAGAGAGATGACCCATTCACTTCGATAAGTGAGTGTTTCGGGGAATATCACCCTAGAGGTTTTTTGGGTTTAAACCTCCACAGAGCAGGGCATGCTACTTAAGAAGGACTCACACAACCATGCATGTTCATGAAAAACTAAATAGAGTAGATCGAGGAAGTTACCCGTAGGTCCTACGGTTGAAGCAGATCCCACGGGGTCCAAACCCCCAGCAACCGTTCTTCCTTCTTAACCTGAAAGACAAGAAGAAACAAGCACAAAGAACTGGTTGTACAACATATATCTACTCTAAATGTTAGTGAAATCCATATAAAACATTAGATAAACCATAATGAATGCTTAAATAACAATATTCTCATATATGCAAGCAGACACTAACACGTATATTTCAGGAACAAGATGGTACTTCTGTATTATAAATAGCATGTACAGAAATAACGAGTGGAGAGATCACCTGAATCCTTCCATGATCTTCGAGCAGACCGTCGTCCGGATCCGTCCCACCCTTGCCTCGCTAAGATTCCTTCCAAACTGGTGCATACGAGATGACATATAGGAAGATGAGCATCTCCGGGAAACAAAGGTTTCCTGTAATGAACTGGGAAGTGCAGGAGGCACGGGAATTCAGACTTGGATAGGGAATACCAACAGATTATAATATCAATGATTTCTCTCTCTCCCTTAGGCCATACACATGAGGGGCTTTTATACTCCCTCAAAGTAGTTTCAACAGTTGGAAACAGTTGGCCACGTGCTGGGGTGGTTGAACTACCAGAGTAACCATCAACCCAACTCGGAAATAGGGATTTTTTATATATTTTTTAATGATTTTAATGGCATACGCGGAAAAGTGCATGTGGACTCGCGTATACATGCGAAAAAAACTGGGCATAACCGCGTATGGGGATTTTTACACTGTTTTTTAGTGAATTTGTCCAATTCTGTAGGAATGGGTGCCCAAAGCCATAAAAGCAATCATGAATCATATGAAGGTGAGAAATGATGCTATAACAGATGCCCCCTAATATATGAGGTCAGAAAGGGTACATGATGGCCGAAATGTATTATGCACATAGAAAGAACTTCGCAAGGACAAGAGAGGACTTCACCAGATTTCAGCCTGCCAAAAACCAATGAAAGAAAACAGAGAGTCAACTCATGCTGAGGTGGGCATACCCATGCTCAGTCAAAAATACATCATATAGAAAGTACCGAATAGATCCAACATGTATACAAGTATAACTGAACTGAAAGTACACAATGAATCATCTGAGCATGGCCCGGAAGTATAAGTCTGAATCAATGTCCAAGTATCACATATAGAAAGCTGATCAAGGATGGTGCAACTGGATGTCTGATCATATAAGTAACTGAATCTCCAAGTACCGAATCATAAGAGGTGGAACAACCGGTACAATCATGCAACTCGGGAGCCAACATATAGGATGCTGCTGTACTGAACTACAACATATAAGGGTGGATGGCATCACTGGCAGAAACTGAATGGACTGTCAAAAGTGAACCGAAAAATGCTGATGCAACCCGAGGTCTTCACCGATCACTATGGCAAAATTCTACACAATGGGAATAAATGAGCTGAAGTCGACCATGTGAGAAATCGTTGGATTACCGGTCAATGATGTATACCGTTAACCAACGCGAGACAACCCACCAATAATGAAAATGAGCGTCAAGGTGCCCCAGTACAATTTGACAAGTGCGAATGAATGAGTTGAAGTCGAACACTTGAAAGAATCTACCAATCAGGAGGCAATGATGAATCCCCACTGTCGATAGCGAAGAGTCTGCCACTGATGACTGCAAACCCTAAGGTACTGACAAAAAGACTCTAGACCTTATTCCCAGAGCAATGAGTCGGAGTGGATGGGAAAAGATCTGCTGGAAGGAAGGCATTAAGGCATCCCACATCAGTCCAGCGCGAGTGTAACCCATAGGCCAAGATTTGGAAGGAATCGGACGAAGTAGAGTGACAGAACCAAACCAAAGTATGTTTCCGACATGCACAAGATGAAGCTAGCACACGGAAGAAACCCTCTGAACCAACCAATAATGAAAGTTGACACAGAGGTGAGAAATCCACCGATAGGGTCAAATGGAAATCAAGGTACTGCACGAATCCCAAGTGTGATAATGTATGCTGACATCGAACACAGGGGAAACCACTCAACAAAGACCGATAATGATGATCAAATTCTGAGCACAAGGTCACCTATCAATGATGGAAGTAGGGCCAGGGTGCGGCTCTAGGTTTGCTCTCAGAGAAATGTGTCGTAGTCAATAAGAGACAAACCCGCCAGCAAGAAGTCAATCGATACCTTCTCAAACCAGCACGAGTAGAAGACCAAAACATCTGATGTGATAGAACAAGATACTGACAAGACCGGGAAGGCCGACTGAATAATGAGTCAAGAGACACCGCAGAATGGCCGACTCTGGTTAGACTTCCCTTGAACAAAAGCACGACTCGTGATGACCATGGCAGTAAAAAGTGACACTGTATAAGTCTGTTATGCAAGAGGCAAAACAAACTCTCCATATGATTGGAAGAGATAACCAACCGAGGGAGGACTGACCAGTGAAACAAGGCAAAGGCTGAACCTAGGTCAAAACTAAAACCATCCCAAATGAAGGAAATATATAAGTGTATGTGCTTTGTTCAAGGGTGACAAACTGACACTGTACTGCCATCAAATTACGAAGTTATATCCCGTTCCCGCTCTTTTTGTTATATTTGATTTTTTTGTCTTTTTCATATAATAAGCCTGAAAAAGAATAAAAGAATGCTATGGTACAATGGATAGAACGAGTATAAAAAATCAGATGCACTAGTTCCTGGGATTGGAACAATCCTATGCTCAATGCAAGGTGGCGGAAACTGGTAAGCGATACTCAAAGGAACGTTCCATCCATGGGTAAAAGGGTGTCAAGTCGTGATAGCTAAGTGCATGCAATGGTTAACTTGTACAAATAGTCAAGGTCAAAAGTTGGCTTAAACATCGAGTCCAAATGAAGCCGGTTAAAGGCCAGGATAAACAAGTAGCCAATATGCAATGCAGTAATACAACTTAACGACACCAGGGAGCCTCTAGGGTAATAGCCAGAAAAATGATAGTGAGGAAGAAGAAGAATGAAGCTTCAACACATAACACATGGCGGGACTAAAGAGGACTCTCGAGCCTACATAAAACACAACATGGGCAACAAGTGATAGCGAGGAACTAACTAAGAAGCCCATGTAAAGGAAGGCTCTACCATCAAGTCATGATTAAATAATCGGCGAGTGAAATGGGTGTAATACTCATGACTTGATGGGATCGACCCTATGGCAAGTGATCAGTATGGAGGCTAATATGCAAGATGCAACGGAAAGTGATTTCCCTAACCTATATGCCAGTGAAGATCATATACCTGCCGTGACGAGTCGGTAATCATGGATCAAAAACCTGGAAAAATCTCAAAATCGTCAAAATGTACCTGAAAACATACCAAACTGGGCACTTCCAAGCATCCGGGTTATGCAGCTTAAGATAGATCGAAAAAATAAGCATAACAAGTTTTTGCGAAAAGTTTCAACTTTTTAGCCATAAATAGACAAATTACCTCATATTTGGTTCATTATTGCATTGTTGATTTGGAAAAAAGTGCTCTGGAGCAAAAAACTTCTTTCGTCAAATCAGGAACAACCGACCGTCAAAATGCACCGAATTTTCAATTAGGCTCCTCAATCATCCTTGCAAATCATTTTGTCCATTTAGAAATTAAAATTTAGTGATTTTCACCATTAAAACCCTTGCTAAAAAACGCGGACTTGCGCATACGCGGGTTGGTAATAGGAAAGTCGCGTATACACGTGACTGTGCATAGAAAAAGTCGCGTATGCGCAGGCCCAAAACAAAAAATGCGTGGCTAATGCATGATTTAATGAAATTTGACAGGATGACAATCTCATGGAGAGAGCGTGAACACAGCGCAATTGATCAAGAGGTCATGCAAGATCGAGCATCGCAAAATATTCTTCGAAATTGCGGATCGTTCAAATTCTTCAAAATGCCAAATATGAAAAGCAATGTCCGGTTGCTAGAAATGCTCGTCAATTACTGGGAACCAGACCAAGATTTCTTCATTATAGATCAGATGCCAATACGCATTGAAGTGGAAGACATATACTTTATCACTGGACTCTCCCGGAGGGGAGAACCAGTAGACTTGCACGGGAAGCCCCTGGGAGGGCTAACCGTGGAAGATTATGTCCACGTGTATTGCGTAGAGGGTTCCAAGAAAGTTGGAACTCATATTGCAATTAAAGATTTGAGGGATTTGCACATGAAAATCCTCCTTTTCACCATTGGCAGAGTGGCAGGATCTGCCTCCCTATATCAGGCGTCCAGGACGCAAATGAGCATAGCAGTAGAATGCTTGACTCATGTGTATGATTGTTGCACAACCCTATTACTGAACATGAAACAATATTTGACCTCAATCCGCCAAGCAAAGACCAAACACTTTGGCTACGGTACTATTTTGACAACATTCTTCTTTGAGAAGATACCAACATTGAGACCCAGAGTCATCTCTACCATCAGTAGCCCGAGGGACCCAAGAATTTCCCGTTGGGCAGACATGATGAAGAGATTGGGGGGTAGTGAAGTACCCCGGACCACATGGGACGATGAGTTCTTCCTTTGGTGGGGAGAACAAATCATCACGGTGGACGACTATCCCTATGCCGGGATGGACTTTCGTGGAGATCCAGATCTTGTTCTTCCACCAGGCACATCATGGGGCATAGTCGGTAAGTTTGCAATTTTTTGACTTATATAATTTTTTTGGATTTTTTCAAATATGTATGAAAAAATGAAAAACAAACATGTTTTTGATTGGATTCATAATGACTAAAAATTTAAAATGATCATGATTCAGATGTTGGACCAGTTCGACCTGAGGGTCTCCCGCGCCACAAGCGTCGCAGAGGCGAAGCAGATACAGTGGATTCAGACAGGACCCTCTAGGCTGTGCAGAGGAACTTGGAGGGGTTAACCCGCCAAATACCTATGGCTGCCGTGGAAGACCTGCCGGAAGCCATCCAGAGACGGGTGGTAGGAGTGCCTCGAGACTGGGTACGATTATTCCGCCGAGTTGCCACCGCGGTCATGTTCTATGGGAACACGACTTCTAGGCAGGGACCTCAGTAGTAGACAGATATTATGTATCAGATGACTGTATATTCTTTTTTGAGACTAAACATGATCGGGGCATAAGCCCAAGTTTTTTATGACCTTATGGATCCAAATTTTTTAAAGTTTTTGAACACTCTGATGATATATATACAACGATTTTTGATGTGATGTGATAAATGTATCAAAATGTATGATGTTTTTGATGATTAAATTTTATTGTATGGAATGATTAATATGCCAATCCAGTGCCTGATTAGCTAACGAGTCAGCCAACCAATTGTCAGCTCGAGGAATATGAATGAAAGTTAAAAATTGAAATGACCTTTGTAACAAACGTACCCTCAAGAACAACCGGAGTAAAAATGGATCTCGAACCCGATAAGTATTGTTCAACTGTGACACCACCAGCTGAGAGTCCAAGAACACTACCAACGAATCAACACCCAAAGATATTGCCTCCGAGAGTAGATGAACAACTGCAGTGTATTCTGCTATATTATTGGAAGCATGACCAATGCAGACCCCTCTTGATACTAACAGCTGACCGGATGGATAATGAAGCACCCAAGACACGGAAGCTAAGTTCCGGGTGTGTCTACTAGCACCATCGGCGAAACCAAAATGACTCATGACATCCAACACAACCTGCCAAAGTAGATCAAAAACATCACCAACTCATCAAAGATCGAAAATCAACCAGATATGTACAAAACAAAACTACTATATACAAAAGCAACATGCCAGGCCGAAGCCTAGGCATAATACTTCTTCAAATAGAGCCCATTTCGGGGCTCCGGCAACTCGTTTCCTTCGAAATCAACCAAGGTATATGCTCCTTTCTTAAGGACTTTTTTAACGATGAAGGGGCCATACCACATAGACTTAAACTTTCCTGCCCCCAGGGCATCTTTTTCTTGGGCATAGACCAAAACAAGGTCACCTTCCGAAAAGACCCTAGGCTTGACCGCCTTATCGTACTGAACTTTTACTCGGTTTTTATGCACTTCATTCATCGTGGCGGCATCCCGACGCTGCTCATCGAGATGTTCCAGATGAAGAAGCCGTTCTGCCAGACTGGAAGTGTCAGGAAGAAGCTCAACAACTAATTTAAGAGAAGGAATCTCGCATTCAATAGGAAATATGGATTCCACCCCGTGCACTAACTGAAACGGAGTAAAGCCAGTTGCAGTTTTTACTGACGTCCTGTATGCCCAAAGTGCAGGATATAGCATAATATGCCAGTTGGATCTAGCTTTATCAATTGTCCTTTGAAGAATTGTCTTCAAGGATTTATTCACGGCTTCCACTTGCCCATTGGCTTGAGGATAATATGGAGACGAATGCTCCTGCCGGAAACCCAATTTGAGAGCCAACTCAACCATCATACTATTCTGAAAATGACTGCCATGATCAGTGACAATCTCTCTAGGAATACCAAAACGAGCGATAACCTGGTTGAAAAGGAAAAGAGTTGCAGTCTCACCATCATTCCCAAAAGTAGGCATAGCCTCAACCCACTTCGTAAAGTAGTCTACTGCTACAATAATGTACTTGTGACCTTTGGCCGAAGGCGGGTTACAAGTAATATAATCAATACCCCACTTTGTAAAGGGACCGACAGTAATGACTGGAAAAAGCGGAGCTGGATGAGCGCGCATTTTTCGAGTATAGACCTGACACGGATGACACTTTTTGACCGATTCAATACAATCCTTGAAAATCGAGGGCCAAAAGTACCCAGCACGCAAAATCTTTTGGGCTGTAGCAAGCCCAGATAAATGACCCCCACAAGCTCCACTGTGGGAATCATTCAGCACAGCCTCAGCTTCTTCGAGAGTTAAGCAGCGTCTCAGGATTGAATCAACCCCTCGACGGTATAAATCATCACCAATAATCAAATAATTCTTGGCCAAGTGACGCAGCTTACGACGCTCATCTTTCGAAAAAGTAGAGGGAAACTTCGCAGTCTGGAGATACACAATGATATCCCCGTACCAAGGATCCTGTGAAGAGATAAGAAACAAGTGTTCGTCTGGAAAGGACTCATCATAGATCATCTCTTCTCCACAGGGCAACTCGGAGATCAATTCTGCAAAAACTAATGATTTCTTGGATTTGGCAGACATGAACTCAAGATCAAATTCCTGTAAAATCACAATCCATCTATTTTATTTGCCCCCAATCACTTGCCTGCTGAGGACAAACTGAAATGGATTGGCAGCTGCCAAAACATAAGTTTTGCGAAGAATAATGTAATGCCGGAGTCGCTGCACAGCATGAACTGCTGCTAAAGCTAATTTTTCTATCGGAGTGTACCTGAGTTCAGGTCCTACCAATCCTCGACTTAGGTAGTAAATAACATGCTCTGCAAGAGCATCATCTTCCTGAACCAGAACCATACCGATGGTAGATTCTGCTGTTGCCAGATACAAAAGAAAATCTCTGCTATAATCAGGTGGACTCAGTAAAGGAGCAGAGGTCAATGCCTTTTTCAAAGCATCGAACGAGAGTTGAGTGTAGTCGTCCCAAAGAAAAGGAACTCCTTTCTTCAACAGTCTCATATATCCCTTCGTAATCTCAGCATAATTGACGATAAACCTCCGAAGAAAATTAGACTTCCCTTGGAGACTTTGAAGCTGACGGATGGAAGACGGGGGAGGCAACCGAAGTATTGCCTCAACCTTGAAGGGATCTACCCTTATCCCTTCCCTAGACACAATGAATCCCAATAGCCGACCGGATGTAACCGCGAAAACGCACTTGTTCGGATTCAATCTAATCTTATAGAAATGACATCTTTCAAATATTTGCCGGAGGTGACCAGGATGATCCATCCTCTTTCGAGAATGAGCAACTAAATCATCCAAGTATGCCTCGATAATCTTTTTGATGTCGTGGAAGGCATATGGCATGGCCCGCTGAAACGTAGCCCCAGCATTTTTAAGACCAAAAGGCATCTTTTTGTATGCAAATGTACCCCAGGGACAAATAAAGGCAGTCTTATGCTGATCTTCAGGACGAATAGTAATTTGATTATATCCGGAGAAACCGTCCATGAAGGAGAAAATCTCATTACCGGCACACTCGTCAATGATCTGATCGATAAATGGTGTGGGGTAATTATCTTTAGGACACGCTTTATTTAGGTCTCTGAAATCGATGCACACTTGAATCGTTCCTTGCTTTTTATCTACGGGAACGGGGTTTGAAACCCATTCAGTCAGAGGAACAGGGAAAATGAATCCCGCCTTAAGTAGCTTTTCAACTTTAGCTTTGATAGCTGCTGCCTTCCTAGGATTGACCGGACGAAGTTTTTGCCTCACCGGCTTAGCGTTTTCATACGTCTTGATCTCATGCTGGACAATAGATGGGTCTATTCCAGGCATTTCCTCATAAGACCAAGCGAATACATCCCTATACTCTTTAAAGAGCTTGGTGTAAATTTGAACCTCTTCACGGGAACATTAAGCTCCGATGAAGACATTCTCGATAATATTGGGATCCCTGGAAATGTTCACCGGGATAGTAGGAGAAATCACAGCCATGTTCCCTTCAGCATAAACCTGTGTTGGTGCTAAAGGGTTCAAGACTGGGTGAACAGGACCAGGAGACGGAGGACTTGGAAAACTTGTTTCAACTTCGCTTAAATCAGGTAAGAAGTAAGACCGATGATGCAAATCATCCCATGGTCTATCTGTACCAGTCATGGCTTCCAGGATGGCCTCTTCAGATGGAAGAGTGGTATCAAGGCAATCCTGGGCAGAAGAAGAACTAAGTGTCCAAGCTGGAGCCACATCGCCATCCAACTCTTCCGGTGAAAGAGGAGCTAGGATGGATTCTGCAGAGTCAACAATAGACTGATAAGAAATCTCAGCTGTAGACATCGGAAATGCCATTCCACCCACTTGACCTTCCGCTAATGTGGCGGTAGGGGAAGGCAAGGTCCAAGGGTCCGAAAAATAATGAGTTTTGAAGAACTTTCTTCGAAGAGGAACCTTGGAGGATGAAATAGCATTTATATGCACCGTAGGAGGAGGAAGATCGAAAGTACCCATCAAGGAAGAATACATTCCAACTCCTAAATTCTCAACAGGCGCCTTAGAATTATCCAACTTAGGAACAGATGAGTCAGTAGACGCATTCGGGTCTACAGGAGGACAATCCAGTTGATCCACTGTAACAATCCTCCCTTCGTGGGGGAAACATATAATGCGAAATAATGAGGATGCAATGGCATCCATCTCATAAATCTAGTTTCTCCCCAACAGAAGGTTGTAGTCCAAGCTTGCATCCACTACCTCAACCTCTATATTGACAGTTTTGCCCCCAACACAGATGGGCAAAGCTGGGCCAATACCATGGGGCCTGTGAGAATGACCGTCGAACGCAGTCAGAAGAGTGGTAGATGGAACAGCTTTGGGAGATCCAAGTGTCTTCCAGCATGCGAGAGACATCACGCATGTGGAAGCACCCTCATCAACAACCGTCCGAAAGATGTTACACTTCCGGTACGATGATTTAATATGAAAAGCCATGTGATGAGGAAGTCTCTTCTTAAAATTAGTCATATCAAAAGTAATCAGAAGAGAATTTTTGGATCAATAGCCCCAATGGCAGTGAGCAAAGCACTGCGCTGAGACGGAAAAGACTGGAGTAATTTAAAGCCGACACAACATGTGTGGACCGCGCCGTATCTTCCACAATCGAGTAGTTCTGGGCAGCCCTAGCATTTGGATTAATCGTTGATCGCTTAGAAGATGCTTTGGGCATCCGAGGCATAGACTCAACAGTAGGCTTCGTAATGTGAAGTGGCTCAGTAGCATCAGGGACTTCCTTAGCTTTCGAAGACTCTTCTCCGCCATAATCACGGGATCTCATAGCGATATCCGCGTGAGCACTCATCAAGAAAATGTTCAATGGAATTTCCCCTTCCTGGGTGCCCCCAGAGGAAGCCCCGGGATTTTTATTCGCGCCAACAACTAATTGTTGCCCTTGGGGAAAAGGGTTTGTTAACACAGCCTGGGAACTAGAAGAACCCTGCTGGGCTAACAAGCACTGCGCATCCTGAATTTTAGAGCAAAGGTGTGTAAGATGATCTCCAGCACATAGCTTGCATGGAAAATTCACTTTCCTTTTCTCCTTTGGACCCTCACCAACATGCTCGTTGGTTTTATTTGCATTACCCTTCCCGTTCTTGCCCTTTTTCTTATTATTTTGTCCCACCCTTGCCCTTCACCAAGATTCCTTCCAAACCGGCATACGGATATAGCACCATCGGTTATCTCCAGGAAACAAGGGTTTCCTGTAATGAACTGGGAAGTGCAGGAGGCACAGGAATTCAGACTTGGATAGGGAATACCAACAAAGTATAATATCAATAATTTCTCTCTCTCCCTTAGGCCATGCACATGAGGGGCTTTTATACTCCCTCAAAGTAGTTTCAACAGTTGGAAACAGTTGGCCACGTGTTGGGGTGGTTGAACTACCAGAGTAACCATAAACCCAACTCGGAAATAGGGATTTTTTATATATTTTTTAATGATTTTAATGGCATACGTGGAAAAATGCATGTGTACTTGCGTATACATGCGGAAAAAACTGGGCATAACCGCGTATGGGGATTTTTACACTGTTTTTTAGTGAATTGGTCCAAGTCTGTAGGAATGGGTGCCCAAAGCCATAAAAGCAATCATGAATCATATGAAGGTGAGAAATGATGCTATAACAGTGAGAGATGGTTTCTTTTCTAGGTTTAGTAATGTGTTTGGCCTTACTTTGTAAATCATATGTTGAAGTTTAAAATGTAAAATTTATGATGTGTTTTCCATCACTTACGAAGCAACAATGATATTTTGGCCTTGTATAGATAGCTAGGATATTGATTCCTTTTGATGTAAAATTGACCACAGAGTATGGTTATAAACTCGTGGAAAGTGTGGGGAATTCTTGGGTCATATACTGGTCACTTAGTTAAGCATGTAATATATAAAATATTGTGCTACAGGTTTGCAGAGGTTGCAAGTGTCGGCTCATCGCTTATGGCTCCGAAGGACAAAGGTGAAGGAGAATGAAGGGTGACCTTTCAGGACACTTGTGGTGTAGAAAAGGCACAAAGAAGTTGTAGATTATGTTCATGATTTTGGAGGACCAAAAGCTCCTCAGTGGGGAGGATTGATCCAGGAGGCTCCAGACACCCTCACGAGACCAAGAGGGTTGATGATAGGTCAAAATTCAGAGTGGTTGAATAACTCTCGAACCAGGTTCAGGTTGAAGTAGTTGTCGCCCTGATTCCAATGGTGTGAACGGATCTCAAATTCGAGCTCGTATGGAGAAGTTATAGCAAGTCAAATTTTTTGTCAAAGTTGGGCAGTGGGCCATGTTTAAATGTCCCACAAATTCACCGTCAATCGGCAAGGAACCCAGCCTCTGAAAATCAGCGAAATTGTGGTCTAGTTAATTTTCCCAATGACCCTTATTTTCACTAAAATCAAAATTGACATTTTTTTAAATAACAAAAAAATAAATAAAAAAAGGGTGGCGGGCCATGACCCCCGCCACCCCCATGGAACCATATAAAAAAAATCTTTGGGTCGGTAAGCCATGACCCCCGCCGAACCCCGTGGTGGATAAACTTATATATAATATAACAGTTGATTGCCGGCTGGGTCGAGGTCATGGGCTGCGAACCCCGCCCACCCAAACAAGCCATGAGTTTAGGCCATTTAAAATAGGTCGGCGGGAAATGAACCTGCACGGCCACGTAGGTCGGCCTGATCCACGAGCAGCCCAACATATATAACATTCAAAATAAATAGCGCCAACAACCAACACATATATGTAACAATTATATGCCATAAAAAATATAACGCGCAAACCATATTAAAACGTGTCCAAAAAGAAAAGCAACCGCACCCAAGTTTGGGAGGCAGGATTTGATCCCCCGACCTCTCTACCTTCATTACTCTGTCAAACCACCATGCCACAGGTGGTGTCTTTGTAAATTCTTCCACCCCACAACCTTATAAACCCATTTTCCGCAGTGCGTCTAGGGGGGAGGACCAGCAAGATGGAGGAGCGGAGCAGCAAGGCAGAGCAGAACGAAGGCGCGAGGGGACCAACATGTTTTTAGAGAATAATTAATTTTTTTATTTCAGGTGGAACCTCGAGCCATGGAGACGCTGGAACCATGCCTCGGGGAATCTTGAGGGCATCAAAAGATTCCTTGAGGCCCCAAAGTTGCAGGAGTCAGAATTCGACAAAATATATGTCGATTTTACACCTCTTGGTGACAAGAATCCGATGGCAATGTCAATTTTAGTAGCAGACCTTCCCATCTTTCAGAAATTTTCTAGATTGGAGTGATGGTTTTCTATTCTCATGTGTGGACAGTCGATTCTATGCCCCTCGACGCCACGAGTTCGACGGTATAGCCAGGATCAGAAGCTAAGCATCCGCTTCTTCAGCCAGCTTCAGGGGTTGAGGTATATGCAGTTTGATCATGTGCCTCTTTTTGCTGTGAGATGTATTATGATTCCTAGATCCTTGCTTGATGCATGTGCGGGACCTTGTTTTTTCTTCATGTGAGATTATGTCATGCTTATAGGAGGTCCATTGTGAGTAATATTTCCTACAGAGGAACATCTCGTGGAGAGGAAAGCCACTCATGTTGATGACACATCCTTGTGTGAACATCATCCATGTACATCCTCCCATTTCCAGCGCTATATGAAGCGGCCTACCCCATTTTGACACTGAGCCTAGAGATGTATCCCACACTAGGTGAACTCCATTATCAACATCTCGTGTTTTATGTTTTTGATGGTTGTATTGTTTCCTCTTCTTTACAGCATGCACATGTGTTCTTATGCTCTTTGAAAATGAAATTCTAACAACATCACATAATTAAAATATCATGGGAAATTCTGGTAGCTGACGGACCCGAATCACTAGAAACCCATTCTGTCAATGTTATAGGGCAAATGAATCCAGCTTTAAGAAGTTTTTAACCTTCACCCTTTATAACAGTTGCCTTTCTCGGGTGCACCAAACGGAGATGTTGATGAACAGGTTTCACGTCCAGGTAGGTGGGAATTTCATGCACCACGATACTAGGATCAATGTCAAGCATTTATTCATATGACCAAGAGAAGACATCACATAATTCTTTGAAAAGGGAAATATAAATCACAATATCATAAGGAGAAAAAGAAGCCCCAAAGTGAATATTATCGACTATCCCTAGTTTGACAGAGATGTTGATCGGTATGGTAGTCGAAATATTACCCATGTTTCCTTCAGACAAGACTTCATGAACCCATAGGGGATTCTGAAGAGGACCAATTGTTTTAGAGGAAACACGAGTTTATAGACAGGTAGAAATTTCACCAAGGCTCGAGAGAAATGAAAAATTATGATGGATATCATCCCAAGGAGTTTCTTCAAGAGAAATAACTTCTAATATACTCTCATAAGTTGCAAATGTCTCATTCAAAGGATCATCGGAATCCCAAGAACCAAACCAAGGAGATTTTTAATATGTGTCTAGAGTCAAAACCAATGTATCGTTGGTATCAGTTGTAGCCGCAGAATCCAAAAGGACACTCTGATACATTTTTTCAATGGGGCTAAGTGGCATAACATTGTCGAAACGATCAATCTGATCAGTTATGGGAATGATTCAAGGGTCGTGACCAAACAAAATCATATTAACTAAGGCGACATTGGGAGGCGGAAGGGAAAATTTCTCATCAAATATTAGTCTTTAAAGAGACCCACTATGACACTCTCATAAGGAACGATGGTATTCCAAACATATAGTACATTTCCAGTTGAAGAATCGGGAGAGAAAAAGGCAATTTGATCAACCATAATGATCTTTCCCCAATGGGGAAAACGAAGAACACGGAAAATGGTAGATACCATGCAAACCATTGCATGGGTCCAACTATGACCGAATAGAATATTATAATTGAGGTTCACACCTACAACTTCTACTTCAATATTCATTTTTTTTACCTCTAAATGGATCAGTAGAGAGTTAAGAATACCATATGGTTGAGAACCTCTTCCAAAAAAAGCTTCAAAAGTATTGGGAGTATGGTTGAGAGGGGGAGAGACAATGGTTTTCCAACATGCAATAGACATGATGTAGGTGGAGGCACCTTCATCATTGAAAATCCTATGAATAGTTTTACCCATCACGACAACCTGTATGAGAAAATTCAGTTGTGACGGGAAACAAGGAACATCATTTTCAAGATAAAAATTAATTAAATTAGTATCTGAAGGATCAATTCCTCTGATAACGCATAGTAATTCCTTCCTTTGCGATGGACAAGATTGAAGAACTTCCAAAGCTGGCATTACTAAAGGCACTTGAGCTAAATCTTCCACAATATTATAATGTTGAGTAGATCGTGCATTTGAATTATACGAGGATTTCTGGAGAACACCTTTGGGAGGCGTTCGGATAATGGAATCATTACTAGGTCGCTCAATACGAAGATGACCAGAACTTGGAAAAGTGGAAGAAGAAGGCACATCAGGGGAATCTTTTTCCACAATGGATTTGCTAGGGTTCAGATATTCTTTTGATCAAGTAGCGACAAAAATGGGTTTTGTACCACTCATGAAAACCTGAGAGCTTCTAGATGTAAAAGATTAAGGTTGGTCTGCCATTTGTGTTTTTTGAGAAGGAAAGGGTTCTTTCAAAACATTCAGCATTCCTGGTGTGCCTTTTAGAAGATGAGTAACCTCAGCACAACAAGGAAAATACTTAGTGTAAAGATATTCATCACATATAAGACAAGGATATTTTGGCTTACGTTTGGATGCATCGTCAACACAAGACTTAGAGGAATCTTGTTTAGGGGTATCGGATTTGGATTTTCCTCTCCCATTCTTCTTACCTTTTGAGGATTTATGTTGCGGAAGATAGGACAGTGTTAACCTCGGAGGTTTTACCAAGATTTTTGGAACCATTCGCAGGAATGGAAGGTGCAGTGGTTGAAGTAGACTTAGGCTTTGAAGAAGCTTTCGGAGTACTATTTGCATGTTGAGAAACTAACTCGATAACACCATAAATAGGTGGCGTATCAATAGCTTTTGAATATGATGGGTTCATTGAAGGTCACGGGGTGTTAGGTAAAATATCATATAATATCCCAGACTAGGAATAAATAAGATTTAAATACTGAGCATGGGTGATGGCTTGTTCCTTAGTCACACAGCCACCCATAGCGATGTCTTTGGAAACTGGCAGAATGACTGATTTGGTAAACCATTAATTCATAAGTTGATCAGGAATTTCAAACTTGATCGGACGACGCCTGTGTCTCCATTCATGGATGTGATCGGAGATATGGGTAGTAGTTTTCTGTTCCAAAGACGTTAAGATATGGGTGTCGGTTCCATACCAGACAGGTAATTGGAAATGAGTAAGAAAGGCCTTGGCCAATGAGTTGAAACTATGAAAAATGTCACGAGGAAATTCAATGTAACACTTGCTCACGACAGCCATTAATGTGTGTTTGAAAAGATGTAATCGAATCGAGTCATCGACCCAAGAGTTAGAGGAGCACCATAAATGTATGTTATAACTTGAGCTTAGGTGTCTTCTCCATATTTACATTCAAATTTAGGACAATCACCTGGAATTTTAGTTGGAACCAGAGGCCAATGAAACATATGTTGTATTGGACCATTTATAAGCCTTGACACATTCGGGAGTTCCAACGTAGCCAATAATGGTAATTGGGGATTATAAGGAGTAAAATGTCTTTGGTAATTACCCATTTGAGGGTTCCAACCTTGTCTTTGGTAATTACCCATTTGAGGGTTCCAACCTTGTTGATACTGGTTATGCCCCCATTGGGGTTGGTTTTGACCATAAAAACCATATTTCCCCCACTGTTTTTGTAAGGGTATTTTTTGCTGGTAAGGACCTTGTTGAGGACAGGGTTGCTAATAGGGTCCTTGTTGCATTTGCTGCTGAAGGTGTTGTAACATCATTTTATTTTTTTATATGTACTTATTGAAAAAATAAAAAATAATAAATATATATGAAAAATAAAAAAAGAAAAGAATTAAAAATTTGAAAATGGATATTTAAAAAATATATTATAAAAAAATTATAACAAAAAAAAGGAAATATTAAAATAAAATAAAAATCCCTAAGAAAATAAATAAACATGTGTGTTATATTAAATACTACATTAGCTAGTTAATTAATTGTTTTAATTTGTTTAAACTCAATTAAGCAAATAATTAGAAATTTTTAATAAAGTTAAAATGAGTTGACATGTTTTTTCGTTTGTGGTATATCGGGTGCATCAATCAACCGCCATGATCTCCTCTACCCAATCAATGGCTGGGGAGATAGTTCGGGCCCCCTTGCCTCTCTGATGACTAACCAAGTGGGGGGTCCAAAAAGTTGTTTCAAATCAAACCGTTTGTGCAACGTGTCAACCACTAACATTTTTCAGACCCCCCCTTCCAAAATAGCTTACCCCCCCCCCACCCCTCCGAAAACCACCTATTCCTTTGCCAAAAACTGCCCGCACTCTTGTGACCGTTCCCGCTCTCGCCAAAGGTTAGGTCCACTCTGTTGCCGCCACATGTTCGATGCTCGTTAGATGATGAACCGTTATCCAATCATATTTTTTTGCCACCATAAATACTTCACGCCCATACCAAACATCTTGAATGGTAACGTCCCTTCTTTATGAAATAAACTCGTAGTTTGCCAATTATTTATTTATGTGGTGTGTTAGAAGAAATTGCATACCCAGGACCCAGCATAACCAGAACTAATCATCATACAGAATTGTGCGAGTCAGCTTATTACCTGGTAACCATCATCTTTGTCCTTGCGTATTTTCAAAATGTATTCATCAAAGGAAAAATCCAAAATAACATAGGAAAACCCCATGCTCCTGCCTATAATAGACTTGGACCATTTGCCACTAGTTGACTAGTAGTATAAAGTTTCAAAAACATAATGTGAATTTAATTTGTATGAATTACACAATTGGATGAAGCATAAATTTGTTGATCTTAGTGATGAATTGTGCCTGTGGGACTCCTTCCTACCTCAATGCATATTTCCACAGACTCATTATTTCCCGTAATTTGTCCATTGGTGTCACTTTTGATATATTCCCAGCCAAAGGGTTGTTGTTGCTCAAAAATATTATATTAGTTTTATAGTCATGTCTAAATCTATTTTTCAAATGCTTCAGATTAAAGCCTCAAATCCTCTTCATCCTTTTTCTACAGAATCCCTCATGGACCTCTACAAAAATATTACCTTTCCCCAAAGAGCTAAAATTTTTGAAATATTTCTACCTGAAAACGTTGAAATTCCAAGGACAAGTCCACCTTACCCAGCTTCAATGTTCCCAGGGATGACCAAACAAGTTATTTCAATATTTTCATGTTATTAGTCTGATCAATGGGTTGATGATATTATCCTACGGCTTTTATCATTGTTTTCAAAAGATGAAAAACCTTCTATCATTTTCAATTACAGTGAGTTCCTAGCAGAGACTATTCGTGATCAATTCATGAAATTTTCTACTAAAGGGGCCTTCAAGCATGCATCAATTTTAGTATATTTGTTCTTTTTCTATCAGTTGGACACGTTTTCAATTCCACTGCAAAATTTAGATGAATAGGAAAACCCTCAATATGTGATTCATTGGACCTCTTTAGTTAGAAATAATACCAATGAATTTTCTTTCAATGACTACACAAATCAATTTTTATACACAGTTTCCTATTTACTTAATAGTGATGTAATCCCTATAACTTCTCCTGTGAAAGGATTCTTCATCTCAGTGAACAAAAAAAGATAGGATATTGGTAATTATACCAAAACTATACAAAGATTAGAGTGTATGGTTGTAAGATTCCTCCATACAGGTTGCCAAAGTTTGTACCTATCATAATTTTTGCATTGGAATACATCAGGTAGATGATAAATATGGATGAGTTTCACTTTGTGTTAACTAAGAGGAAGTCCCAATTTAAAATAAAAACTCAATTTGGACCTTTTATTTCTAATTCCAGAACAACAACAAAGGAGGCAGATCTTCTCTTGAAGGAAATGAAATTAAAACTGAGTTTTTCGGGGTCTTATGATCCCTTGGGGATTATTTCCAAGATAAGGGTAGAACAAAAAACTACCCCTTATGCTCATACTCCTAGACCATAAATTGAGCAATAAATGAATCAGGAGGAGTGGAAATAGAACACATTGTAGGAAGCAGAAGAGTATAGTTTTACTCCTACAGAATCTCGGACCCCAGTTCCCCAGGAAAAGCATGCAAAGAGATTAAGGGAAACTATTTCCCCTTAAATTACAGAAACTTAGCAGACAGAGTTTGTTATGTACAAGAAAAATAAGAAGAATCCTCTTGAGGACTCTTTTCCAAAAGAAATCCCACAAACTACATTGGTTCTTACAGGCCCTCATGCCACAACTTTTCCTCGAATTGAAGAAATTTTCTCAGATTCCCTTGCATATTTAGTTTCACAAGAGCCATTGGAAACAACCCAAATAGAGAACTATCCCATGTTCAAATTGAACTAAGCATTTTTTCTAGGTATAAGTAAATCAAGAGAAAAAATGAAGCTTATACTGAATTCTGGAAACAAACTTTAGCATCTCAACGCATATTACTTTTTGCCTTTGATACTGAAAAGGGGCTGATGCAAATGGCATCCCTTGAACCTAAAATTCCATTTCCAAAGACTACAGAGGACTATAAGAAATCGATATTTTCCTTTGAAACAAAGAAAATTCATCATATTGACTAGATTGATTTGCATAAAAAAACTGGAGAAATTATTTCTTCAACTTTAACCAGTTCATACATGGAAAAATCTAAGTTACATGTTTCATTGAGTAATATTCAGTCCCAGCCAAAGATGGAAAATATTTATTCTCTAGCAAAGGTTTCTGAAGATAAAATCTTTGGAGGATTTGGTAATTAAATTGGGATATATTCCCAGCAATGTTAAAGTTGTTGAGGAGATGATTAAGAGGAAAAATGTTGACATTCAAGCATTGAGGAAATAGTTGAAACTCCCTACTACCAAAGCTCCTCAAACTAAAGAGATTGGTGAACTAGAGAAGGAAAAAGCGAACATGTTCAAAATTATAATTGAAAAAAATACACAGATACAAGAAAGGGAGACAAAATTAGAAGCTTTGTGAAAGGAGAAAGAACAACAAGCAACTCATGCAACAGTTATTCCTTTGGAATCAATTCCAATTACAGGTACTTCAACAGTAGGGACTTCTACTTCAGAAACCACTATAGCAGGGGAGATACAGTCCACTAATCCAAAAACTTATTTGGCTAAAGAAATGGGAGATTTATAACTAAGGGGACGAGAAATTGAGAAATTGCAAGCACAGCTTCATAATCTTTAAGAATAAAAAATTACAATTGGCAATGCATATGTAGCAGAGATTCAAAACATTCATAGGTTGACTAAGAGAATAGAGGCTCTATAAAATGAATCAGCAATTTCTCAAACACTTGCACGGGCCAAAGAAAATATCTAGCAAGACATAAATGAATCCATGACTGATTTATGGCCTTCAGTTGAAATTTTTTTTGAACAGGAACAATTAATGGAAAAACAAAGGAATTAATAGAAGAAGTTAAGAAAGAATTGGGTCACAAACCAGGAGATGCAACGATATTAGTCATAATTATAAACTCAAAAACAAAATAAGAACTTGAATAATATGATATAGATGACATAACTGAAACTATTCTAGAGGTTAGAAAGCTTCACATTAAGATAAATCTAGTGTTGCGGCTTGAAAACAAATGTCATAATTTAGAGGCCAGACTCTGAAATTTTCATAGGAAATTTAATGTGCTATATCAAAAAGGATTACCAAGTTTCAGAGGAATAAGAGATAAGCTAGTTATGCTTGAAGAATACCAGAAAATATTGTATTCAATAGCCATAGACAAAGCCAAATTTTCCAAGATCAAGGGGGCTTTTATAGGAAAGGCATTCATTGAAGGTTTGATTTTTGACTTACTAATTCAGCATGAGATCAAAGATTTGTTTGTAGCCAAACCCACATTTTATAACTACACTGAAGTGGATGACGCTTACAGGAAATTAATCAAATCCACCATTCCTGATTAGGAAAGATGGGAGAAAATATGTCTACTCATTGGTTGAACAGACAGACAAGTTTGCAGTAGGAAATATGAGATTTTAGTAACATCATGTAGGTTTAGAGGAAGAAAAGGATATACGTTGGAAATAAAAACAAAATAGCAGCCTTTTAGTCCCAGTCATAGCAGAAACCTTAAATTCGGTGCCAGATAGCTTCAGAAGTTTTTATTTTTCTATATTGTAGATCTATTTTTGTGAACAGTTTTGAAATATTATTGTAAATAAATCTTGATATTTAATCAAGATATTTTAGAGAAAATTCTATAAATACTTTGTATACCAAATTATGAATGTTTGAACCATTGTGATATACTTTTGAGCAGACTTGTATCCTTCGAAGTTATTTTTGAAGTAATAAATGGATTCTGGATTCATTTCAAAACTACTTGTGTCCTTGTAAGTTCTTATTTGTCAATTATATTTCCACTATGTTTTTAATCTGCATTTGTTTGAAGTTTATGGGAGTTATGGGTATGATAATATTGATTTTCAATTTATCTGAAATCCGCCATGAAGTTATAATACTTTACAGATATTAGTTAATTAAATTGTATGTTTGATCTAACTCCTCTACATCATTAAATTTCCATCTTCCCTTAAAGTTTTAAACATGTATTGTTTAGATGTAAAAGTATTTTACACACATCCACTGTATATGACTTGTTAAATAATTTGTTTGATGTTTAACAAATCATATAATTTCTAAAGTTTCAACCTTACACATATCATCAAAGCTAAATTTTGTTAAAGGTGAAGAATCAACCCTTCTATTAAATCATAAGTGATTAAGAAATTGCACCTGTTTAAACATTTTAGAGCTTTGTTCATCCAAAAACTTTAAAAACCAACAAAAAATTATAGATGCTCTAGAATAATTCCTGACCTATAATTATCTACAGAGGTACAAAATCGTATGGGTATCATTGTCGGGGAATGAAAATTTTGAATTACTTTCTTTGGGACAATGATTAAACTCTCCTTTTAATGGTTAATAAAAGATCAGTAGGTTAAAATATTTCACCTAGCGATTCCACAAAATAAATCTGGATTCACCAAAGCATATCAGATCTCACTAGATCCTCATCTCTATTCTCCATTGTCAGATCTGGAGAGGCTGGTGAGAATTGTCTCTTTGAGGAGAAGATTGGAAGCTTCCAATTTAACTCTTGCCTCACTTCTAACTGAAATTGTTTCAGAGGTTGATCCCTTTATTCCTACGTCAATTCCTCATGAACTATCATATTTACCACCCAAAGTGTTAGACCTTTTATCCAAGGGATTTTATTTTCAGACAACTCTTCTTGTTTATCAATTAGAGTCTTGTCAAATTCATGAAACGGTTTCAGAATATCCTAAATCAGAAGAAAAATTAGGGATAGAATTACCTGAATTGAAACCAAGTGATTTTATCTCTTCTTCCATTCATAATTTTCCAACAACTTCTGGAAAAACCTGAAGATAGTTTTTCTGTATATACAAATCCTTTATTTGAAGGTGAAGGAAAATTTGATCCAGAACTGCAGAAGTTAGTGATCCAATCAACATTTCCTAAAACTTCTACCAGTTATGCTCATCATCTCAAAGGAATTTTATCCACACCTTCATCGTCATGTTATACTTCAAGTTCTTCATCATATTCATCTCATTCACCTAATATAATGGTTGGTTTTCAACCCATCATTCAGGCTCGTTATGTTGCACTAATTCTTCCTAATCAGCTCAATGATTTTCCATATGGATATCTTAAACACCTACCTAGGTTTAAAGGAGAGACTAGTTTGTCTGTTGAAGATCATTTAGCTACCTTTTTATATTTTGTTGATAATATGAACATTGAACATGAATATGTATACATGAGAATTTTTGTTCAATCCCATGAAGGAAATGTAAGAATCTAGTTCAGACAATTACAGGAAAATTCAATTCTAACATGGAACAAATTAACAAATATCTTTAAAAACCAATGGGGAGTCAAAAAGGTTATTGTATACTATCTTACCAAATTTGATGATTTGAAAATAAATCCTGGAGAGATTTTTTTATATTTCATTAAAATATTCAATAAAATTTACAATAAAATGCCACCTGAATGTAAACCCCTAGTAGCTGCAGCCAAGGTTATATTTTCAAAGGGATTTGATGATGATTTTGTTGTCATGCTTAAAGAAAGAATATTTTTCACCCTGGTAGATATGCAAACAAATTTTATTGATTTTGAGGCAAATATATCTGCATCAAATAAACTTAAAGCAAAGGCTGAAAAAGTTTAAAGAAAAATGAAGACTAGAGAAGAAAGTACTTTTTTTTTCAAAAAATAAGGATGAAGATCATAATATAGATGAAATTACTTCTTTATTGAGAAATTTTTCAAATATTATTTCCAAAATGGAAGCATAGCCTAGAACATCTCAACCAATGACAAATAAACCTCAAGTTCAATATAAGAGACCTTTTCAACCTCAAATCCCTCAAAGACAAAATACTAACCAACAGGTCTAGCCTCCATTGTTAATTAATGATCAGGAACCCGAAGAAATTGGTCCATCGGTTACTAATGACATTAATTTTCTGGGTGACATATCATTACAAAATGCTCTAGTTCCAATTTCTTCAAATCAAAATTCAACCCAAATTCAAGAGGTTTCCCAAGTTTCAAAGTATCAAGCATTTTCTGAATATATTATTGCATAATTAGGAAGAAGATATGATTTGAGGCCTAGACCAGGCTCTGGTAGCCCAGTTAAGAATGTCACAATTAATGAGCTTCCCGTAAAAACTGTTGAAACCCAAACAAATATAATTAATCCATTAATTCAACCAAATGAACATACTACATCTGAAAATATTGTTACAATAGTTTTTAATGTAGAGAAAGAGCTAAAGAGAATCAAAATCCATGTTCAATTGTCTGAATTCTCCAGAAAACCAGGATACAAAAATCAAGTATCAAAGTGGATCCAATCCTCAATTATAGATGTTTAGGGAGATGTGATCAGTTGACAGGATGAAAAACCTTCAGTGGTTTTTTGTCCTAGTTCTTACATGATTGATGAAAATGTTCCTCCCTTTTATGCTACTTTCAAATTTCATTATTTTCTTCTATTAGTTGTATGTTAGACTCTGGGGCCTCTCACAATTTGATGCCAAAAGTAATAATGGATCAACTGTAATTGAAAATTACCATACCTTACCATGATTTGTACACCTTTGACTCCAAGAAATTTCCTTGTCTCAGACTAATAAAGGACCTAGTAGTAACTTTAGCACAAATACCTGTAAAAAGTGTAGTATTAGACATTGCAATCAGAGATATCCCTCCCAAATTTGGAATGTTTTTATCAAGATCATGTTGTGCCAAATTAGGTGTAAGTTTGCAGATGGATATGTCTTATGCCAATATTTCTGTATATGGGGGTGAACATCTTAGGTTATATAGAGAAGTAAGATTCATTAACACTGTTTGTAAGGATGATCAAGCAATAAATCATCCCATTTATGTTGTTGATCCAGATTTTGGATGTTTCACATTATCATCTAATGATCTCCAAAATTCCCAAATTAGGATTGAACAGATTGTAAATAAACCTAAATTTATAAAAACTGATGTGTGGAAGTTATACTTTGACGGGTGTTTTTCTAAAGATGGAGATGGAGGAGGAATTGTATTAATTTATCTAGATAAAGAAAACACAACCCAATCCTTTAAGTTAGACTTCGATGTTACTAATAATATAGACGAATATGAAACCCTACTTTTAGGCCTTGATTTAGCTAAAATTCTGAAAGGTCAAAACTTAAGTGTTTTCAGTGACTTGGAATTAATAGTAAAAAAATTAAGAAATATATGCCAAGAAAATCATCCTACGCTTAGATCTTACCGAAATGAGGTATGGGATTTTGTAGAGAACTATTTCCAATCTTTTAACATTACAATAATCCCAAGAGATGAGAACATGTATGCAAACTCTTTAGTAGTTTCTGTCAGCTCCTTTAAAACTCTTGATCCAATGCAACTACAATATCAAATTCAGGTGAAATATAGGCCTTCAATTCCTAAAAATCTTAAACATTGGCAAGTGTTTGAAGATGATGAACAATTGAAGAGTTTCCTGCAGGCAATGGGTGATTTTTCAACCTTACAAATTGAGGGAGAACAAATTATTAATCATAAGTTGACTCATGAAAATGAAACTTCACAATTGAAAAACAAGATAGCTGATCATAATATCCTCCAATTGCCAAACAATTACATTCCCAATGTTCTAATCCCTCTTTAAAATATTTTTGACAATAATGATGTCTTAAAAACTTCGTTATTAAATACACAACAGCAAGAGGATGTAGAAGACTGTAACATTGGAACTTATGAAGAAATTAAGAATATGAAATTTTCAACATCATTACCCAAGGACATAAAAGACAAATATATAAATCTCCTAAAGCATTATAAAGATGTCTTTGCTTGTTCCTATAACGAGCTCAAAACTTACAACACAAATCTCATTGAGCATAAGATCCCTTTAAAACTAGAAGCCAAACCATTTCAACATAAATTAAGAAGAATAAATTCCATTTTGTTTCCAACCATGAGAAGGAACTACATAAATTACTGGATGCCAAGATTATTGTTCCTATTAGACATTCTGAGTGGATTGAAAATTTAGTTCCTGTAAGAAATAAGAATGGTGAAATAACATTGTGTGTGGATTTTAGAAATCTGAAAAAATCATCCTTAAAAGACAATTATCCATTGCCTAGGGATCAATTACTCCAAAAAGTTTCAGGTTCTAATAGAATTTCCATGCCAAATGGTTTTTCTGGATATAATCAGATTTTGGTAAGTCCAAAAGACAGAGAAAAAATAGCATTCACAACTCCCTGGGGTACATTTATGTATGCTAGGATGCCATTTGGATTAACCAATGCAGAAGCAACATTTTAGAGAGTCGTGGATTTAGATTTCGATAGAAAAATTAATAAGTTTATTTTTATTTATCTGGATTATCTAACTTTGTTTTCAAACTCCAATGAAAATCACTTCAGAAATGTTTTTCGTAGGTGCAGAAAATTCAAAATCTCGCTCAACCCAAAGAAATATCTATTTGAAATAAAGGATGTGTAATATTCCCAAATGGGAAAGCAGCAATATATGAACACAATAATGGAAAGTCCAGTGAATAAATCAACACACCATGAAATGAGACAAATGTACAACCATCTTATTAAACATATCAGCAAATAATAGGCACAAGATCTTGAGGATCAAGTCAGTCAAGCAATATAAAACAAGCCTCTACAAGAAAAATATGCCATCACATGAGAAATAGCTGCCACACAAATGCCCTAAGCTAATACATTGCAGTTTTAGGGCATAAAATGTTGTATAAAGATGGATCAGTGTATATCTATTGTTATATAGCTCAAATAATGCTAGGATTGAAGATCTAGCCTCCTAGACAGCTTTCCAAGAGAACCTGGGAAGGGTTTCCAGAAATACACCCAAATACAAATGGTGATCTACAGCCCTAGGACTGAAGAGTCACTGCAAAATAAATCTCATGAAATATAAGGCTGAAATCAAATGTATATGATGTAGATATCCTCAACGGTTCCCTCCAATGAAAGGCTTAACCCCTCACCTATAGGAAAACACTTTAAAAGAGTTAATATATCCTCCTCTGAAACTGCCCTCCAAAATAATGCAATTCCCAGATGAAAATGTGTTGTGAATGATGGGGATAGGTTGGCCTGGTGCCAAAGATCTTAAATGTGCTCAATAACCCTCCTTTCTGATCTCCCAAGAGAAGGAATCTTCCCTCCTATGAAAAACTAGCTCAGGAAGTGGGTTTCTCAACCCTCCACTGCAACACCCTGCAACACAACACAAATATGAACAGAAATGGAATCGTAGCTGAAGACTGAAGCTTGGCCAGAATGTCGGATGTGTGGAAATGATAGATCAATACTCTCCCAAGAGGGCTCTCAAGGAAAGACGTGGGATTCCCACTCGAGAACACCCTATGCTAAACAGCACTGCAATATTAGCTAAACAGCTGAAGAGAGCAACAAAGTCTAAATAGACATATCAAAAGAATAATCATAACATAACCTCATATGGCTACCATCCTCTTCCTTATAAGAAATGTGAGCCTTCTCACCTTGGGTCCCACTCATTAGGGTTTCTACCATCATGTAATCAATCTACCTCCAAAACTACGTTGTCCCACCATTAATGCCACTCATCCATAATAGAGTTGTTTGATTTGGTCAAAGTTGACCTATTCAACATGATCCGACCCCTTTTCACACTTAAGGGTCTTCAATCTAGC
This sequence comes from Pinus albicaulis, assembly GCA_034641835.2. Lineage (NCBI taxonomy): Eukaryota > Viridiplantae > Streptophyta > Pinopsida > Pinales > Pinaceae > Pinus > Pinus albicaulis. Next base: position 1,914,152,826 of record CM076578.1, read on the forward strand.
TTTTAGATGACCTCCATTCACACTAGGAGTGCCTTTTATTCCTACTAAGGAGATTTATGGGTCTCCATACCCTCTTATTCCTCTACCTAAGAGAAAAAATCAAAATTTAATATTCCTATTAGCTGTATGCTAATTTAGGAATATTACAGGATGGAAAGTTACTTGGCCACATCATCTCAAAAGGAGTGGTAATTGATCCAAAACAAGTCTCATCCATTGAGGTAACTAGTCTACCCACAAATTTAAAAAAAAAAAAAAATCAAGCTTTTTTAGGAAAGATTAATTTTCTAAGAATATTTATACCAAACTATGTTGACATTGTTAAAGATATCAATGATATGTTGAAGAAATATCATGAGATTAAATGGACAATTTAGGCTAGATATGATTTTACACAAATCAATAAGACTATTTTTGAAGCCCCAATACTAGCCAGCCCTGATTATAGAAAACCCTTCAGGATTTTCTCTTTTTCCTCTGATACCACTTTAGCTACTGCTTTGCTACAAAATAATGATAACCAAGATGACCATCCAATTGTGTTTTTTAGTAAAGTTATGAGAGATGCAAAGCTAAAATATGACATTATTGAAAAACAGGTTTATACTCTTTTACAAGCCCTAAAATCTTTTTAAACTTGTCCTTCATTCCCCTGTTACTTCCTATGTCCCAAATAATGTTGTCAAAACAATTTTAACCCAACCTGATATAGATGGTAGGAGAGGGAGATCGATAGCTAAAATTATTGAATTTGATCTAGACATCAAATCTACTAAGCTGATAAAAGGACGGGGTTTATCCAAGTTGTTGGTTGAATCTAACTGTAAAGTTTTGGGAATAAGCACTATCATGCAGGTATCAGGAGAGAAGAATCCACAAGAACCTTTTCCAAGTTCAGGAGAGAAGAATCCACAAGAACCTTCTCCAAGTTTAAGAGAGAATAATCCACAAGAACCTTCTTCTTCTACAGATTCAGCTCCTCTTCGACTTCATATTGAAGAAAAGTTCCTTTTATCTGGATGGTATGTTGATATTGTACACTTTCTTCGTGATTTTGAGTACCCTCCTGGTTTCACAAAAAATCAATGCATAACTCTTAGATTAAAGACTATGAAGTTGTTATCACTATAAAAAAAAAAAAAAAATTCAAAACATGGTATGTCAACTCTATTTTGATCATGGTCTAAATAGTTTTGAAAGTAATTTTAGCATGGTTAAGGGTGTGTCATAGTTTTAGAGGTTTAGTGTTCACCATCATAATTCAAATAAGATCTTTATAGGTCCATTCCATAGTCAAAAAATTCACATTTTTCATGCAAGCATCATCTAAGTAAGTTTTGGGCAAATTTTCTGCAATTAGCCACAAATCCACAGTTTCGTAGCGTCGTTAGTTCAAAAAGTGAGTTTTGTGCTACGAAAGCGCTGCTACTTTCGTAGCGCAAAGTGCAAAAATTACACTATGAGCACTACAAAAGCACGATTTCTTAGCTTTCGTGTCAAATAAGTTGGGATTTGTCAGTTTCAGTTGGGGAATGACATGATAGGGGTATGGTGAGTCAGTTAGTTACCAGATTCGATGTACTTACCTATCCTTCAATCATCATAGTCATGATAAGATATCAATCAAACATCATTTGGTCATGAGGTGACATCTCTAATTCAAAGTTTTTGCCTAATTGAGTCATCTATGTTTCATTTACCTTCACATATGTTCTCCAAGCTCTGAAGCAGTAAGGAAAATATTGTGGTTGTTCTTTTCAAAGACAACTCTCACCATTATCAATCGAGGCTGTTCATTATATCAAGCGAGGCTGTTCATTATATCAAGCGAGGTTGTTCATCATATCAAACGAGGTTGTTCATCAAATCAAGAGAGGTTTTTTTACAGGTTTTAGAGAAGCTAACAAGTTTTCTTTATAGGAAACATGGCAGAGGAGAAGAAGGTCCACAGAGGGGGACATTGTCTAAGATACGAGCCTGAGAATGAAAATGTTGTTATGCAGGATCAAATGGTAATGGAGGCTTTTAGCAAAGTTGGTTGTCTCAAATTTTGTGAAAAGCTGCAGGGTTGCCACACTCAGGTGTCCAAAGAGTTTGCTTTACATTTCAGTGGAACCACTACCAAAGTTGGAATGATAAATATGCTAATTACACCTGAGATCATAGTTGTTGTGACAGATATACCAAGGGGACAGCAATCTTGGTTTAAAGGTTTTAGGTTTGACATGGAGCCATGCAAGGAGTTTATGAAACTTGAATATGTAGACATGGACCTGAACAATGCAATACCCAGAAGTTGTATCAAGGACAACTATGCAAAGTTGTTATTCAACATCCAAAGATATTTCACATGTGAAGGCAGGTACCATAAAGTATACAATTATCATTTCAAATTGTTGTTGCATTTCACAGGTATGATATCATTAGATTTACCATTTTACTTGCATAAAAGTCTTGCCAAAATGGCTGACAAAGTCCAAGCTAAATCTAATGGCTGTGAAACATCTCTGTTTCATCACAGTTTGATAAAGTTACTGGTTTTAAATGAGCTTCAGAAAATAAATATGGATTGGTCTTCCTTTTTATTTATGAGTGGATTTGAAATGGAAGCCCTAACCCCAGCTAGAAACCCTAAGATCAAGGGGAATCCTTCACCGCTAGTAGAAGAATCCAGTCAGCGAGTGGTTACTAAAGCAAAGAGGTTTGTGAAGTTGAAACCAAGGAAACAGGTTGAAGATAGAACTGAGAAAGCATCAGTGCTTGTTGCAGAAACCCCAACACCTACAAAACAGAAAGTAGAAAGGGTCAAAGAAACAAAACAAAAACAAGTGGCCAGTAAGCAAGAGAGCCAGAGAAATATAAGAAGTCAAGTATCAGCATCAAAGGGAAAAGCAGTTGTTTCAGTGACAGAGGAAAACCAAATAATGAAAGGCAACTTGGATGATATACTGCATGAAATTTATATAGAAGTATCATCCATTGTGCAGGCAAATTTCATTGAAGTGAATGAACCCAAACAGAGAAAAATGAAATCAGCAAAGAAATTGGAATTTGAAGGTGAGAATGCAACTTTTGTTTTTAAAGCTAGGAAACCTTTAACTAGGAATGAAAAATAACTCCAAGAAAGCAGTAAAGATATCCAATTAACCATTGAAGTAGCCAAAGTCCCTGAAGAGGTGGTTGATCTCTCATCACCTGTAGTGGAGCATGCAACCAACAATATAATGAAGGGAAAGGAACACATGTCAGAGTGTCAACTGCTGGAAGAAAGGTTGAAGCTAGAAAATCAAGAGATGGAAATGATGAGAAAGAGGGCCAGAAAACACAGCATTGAAAAGACAAAATTCAAGAGGATGAAGGTTGTTTGGGAAGGTCAAACAGTTGCTAGGTCATAGATCCCAAGCAGTGCACAACAGTTCTTTACATGGACAGTTCCAGCCATTAAAGAAACAAATTTTTTTAGAGTGATCAACACCCATTTGAGATCCAGTAATAGAAAGCTAAGAGGCCAAGTGGAGGATTTGGAGTTACAATTAAAACAGTCTCAAGATGAACTAAAGAGCAAAGGTACAAAATGACATATTCAAAGCAAACTCAAAATGGAAATATGAGGATTAAATTTTGTAAAGGTTGTGTTTTTAGTTCATATAGCTGATGGTTTTGATGAGACCAGTGATTTTCTAAAGTTATAGCATCTTTTTGTTTCAAATTTTGAAGAAAAACTGGAAAAAACTACTTACACAGCAATTTCGTAGCACCTGTAGTGCAAAAAGGGTGAAATGCGCTACGAAACTGCTGTAGCAGCTTTTTCACCCTTTTCCTTATCAAATTTTGGAAGGAATACCATGTATTTTGACTTTAAATTTCTAAGGAAGCTATGTCAGGTGAGTATCAAAGCAACCCTAAAGGAAAGGAAGCTAAATTTTGAAGGAAAATGGGTAAAAAGACTACGCTATGAAACTATGCTACTTTTGTAGCGCAGGTCTGTTTTCACTATTTTGAGAAGTTCAAAGTGGTTTTACACAGCTGGCATGAAGGGATGACTTGGGAAATATGCTAATCATGTTCCTGACATCAATTAGCCTCGAAGTTATGGGTTAGAAGTGGTCAGAATATCTCAAGAAACTAAAAGAATCCTAAGCCTAAAAGTAGGGGAGTAGTTTCCTAAATTGCAGGAGATCAACACCATCAGCATTATGGTCATAACAGGTTGGAGCTCATCATCAGGATTTGACTTAATGGAAAGATAGGTGGCAAATTATGTAATTAAGTTTAGATAAAGTTGTTTTGACTGGGATCAAAAGAGTTCTAATTCTATTTGTAATAGGACTCTATATCAGTTTTACAGCTGTGTTTGTAATAAATACCATATTTTATGGTTAGAATAGGTGTCAAAGAATAGGAATTAGATGTATCTAGTTGTGGATAAGCTTATCTTATGATGTAAATGATCTATAAAAGATCAAGGAGTCGAAATAGAAAGGGTTGGACATTTGTTAGCAAAAAGACTCTGTTTTTTGTAAGTGACTATTTTCAGCCTAATACAGAATTTCTTCTTAGACAACTCAAGATTCATAAGGAGTTCTTGTATGTTCTTGTTCTGATGGAATCTTTTCAGTATTCTATTACAGTGGTGTTTGCTTATGTTACTCGGGATTCATCAATGATGCTTTGACTTCCTTCATAGACAAACTGACTGTGTGTTTCACTGTTCTACATGTGCATTCCTTGACTTGAACTCTGATATACCTTGACTTCCATACTAGGTAGATTATTTTGGTTTTTTTGAATCTATTATGACTCCATAAGCCCAATGTACACTTGCTAATGTGATTTACAACCAGTTTATATAATTTATCTACTTTTATCCCATATAGAGTTAGCCATCTACATATTTATCAAAAATCATAAACCCTTGAGAGAGCCCTCTCAGGTTGAGGAGGCTAAGCCTCAACCAAAATATTTGTTTGAAATAGTTGCAAAATATTGGCTTGATGAGCAACCTATCAAGTCTGATTCTGTGATAACAGAAGTATTGTATTATCAATTTTAACCTATATTGGAAAGATCCATTAAAAATCATACTTCTACGTCTAAATGAGAGTGAAACAGAAGGTGTTATAGATCAATTTCATGAAGGAATATGTGGGGGGAATTATGTTTGGAGAGAAACAGTATACAAGATCTTGAGATGAGGTTTCTATTGGCCAAAGTTGTTTTCACAGGTTGGGTAAAAAGTTATAAATTGCATTTTGTTGTGGAGGTAAATCCCCTCTGCGAACAGAGGTGATCCCTACTAGCCCAGACCGGGTCTAGCAACAATCGTTCACGCTATAGTGCAGGTTCCTAATTGCAGATAAACCAACTAGCGATGAAGGCTTACCTGGAATCCAACGTTGTCGCTCGTAGAGAAGGTAGCGCTCCCGTTCCTTAGCTCTGGCAATCACAATCCCCACGATCTCCGTGATCGGACACCTGCACACGCAAGAAACAAAACAAACGCAAGCGTAAAATCCAGTGCATACAAATATATGTCAGTCAGAGAAGACATAACTCATGATCATTATCAAGAACAAGAGTGGAACCATAACCAATAGTCGCTTATCATTAATCAATCAAAAGAAGAATACAACCATAGCTCTGATGCTGAATTCTCCTTCGGAGGGTCGTCAGCAGAACGCGTCTCGATAAAGCCTATCAGGGATGGGACAAACCTCTCTCTTCGAATGTCTCGAAAAGGATCTCCTTGCTTGGATTTGGCCTTAAGGGAATGGATCAAAGCTCTTGCAGCATTAGGCTCTTGGGAACTTGGAGACTAGCTTGCAAAGGAGATGAGCAAGCTTTTATAGATGGAGGAAGGGGAGTTGGGATCCCTATAATCATGGGATTTGCCCTATCCTCAAGGAAGCTTCCATGAGAGGTGGAAAACCACTTCCTCTACATGGAGATCCGGAGCCAAACCTCCCAACTCAAATTAGATACCAGTTTCTGGATCAGTTAGGACGAAAATTTCACCATTTATTTTTAAAAAACACTCCTTAAAATGGCTGGCGCAAGTGCGAATCTGGGACAGAGCGCCAATTGGCACACCCTCTTTGAAGGATTTCCCCCATTGGCGCGGGTAATGAACTAGCTACCCGCGCCAATGCAAAAAGGGGGTTTTTTAGGGTTTTTCACAAGGATTTGTCTTCAGGGCAATGAGAGTACATGTTTAGGGGAATACCATGAAAGTATTTTCAAGTTATGTCACTTCTCACAGGTCACGGAATGAGTCCTCCAATTGTGCAAGATGGGGAATTGCAGGGACAGTGACAAATTGCTGTGTAACAGATGCCCCCTAAAGCATGAGGCCCGAGAGAGAGAGGGGTGAAATGCTTTACGAGAATGTGTCCAACTGAAAACACCGCCGTTGGAAAACCTGCGTAGAGAAGTACAACTGATATCTCAAATACATGATATATACGTGGTATGGGCGCAGCCATCCATAACAGAGTATGTAATAATCCAGATCCAAGGCATGGACGCAGCCATCCAGTGAGGATTGGTAAATAGACTCAGGTATGGTCGTAGCCATCCAATCAGTGAGTCATGTAACTAATCATAATAATCCACAAAATCGCAGCCTAGATTATAACAAGCAGAATCTAGGGTCTTGCGCTCCATCTCGACCCGAACAAAGTACAAGTTCAAGCATGCGAATATGTGAGCTAAAGTCGAACATGCAAGAACATCGCCTGATTACCAGCCAATGATGAAAGTTGTTAACAGACGCGAGAGGTACCACCATTAATGCCAATGGTCCTCAAGGTACTACAGGTACAATCTACGGCATGTGAACAATGAGCTGACGTCGAACACCCGCAAAATCACTCGATCAGAGGCCAATGATGAAAACCTCACGTCGAATGCGAAGAACCCGCCATTGAGGCATGCAGGCTCCAAGGTACCAGAAGGGAGTCTCTAGATCAGCTTCCTGGATAATGAGCTGAAGTCGACAGGAAGTGACCTTGATCGAAGGTGGGCCATAGTGTTTCCCACATCATCGACGCGAGACAGAGGAACATAATTTTTTTGTGAATCACGATCAGATGAGGAGCAGAGGAAGGTTGATACTTGCAGAGGTCAACTTCTCTTGAACACATGGCGGTACGACAGTGAGTTTGGCAGTATTTGACATCAACGGATCAGAGGTCATGGCGACGAGGCAAAGAGCAGATGAGAGGTCAAAAAGGATCACCCAAACCCACGGAGGCAAGTGGAAAATGAGATGAGATGTCCCCAACCCGACACGAATGCAGACAAGTGCCATGTTCAAGAGCGACATACTGCCGACACGACAATGATTCTGGTTCCATTTTTCCCCACCATTTCTGGCGAGTACCCCAATTATTTTTTATAACAAGCTTGAAGGGGATAGCATATGCTTGTAATATAAGTTCGTCCTTCGGACGAATCCATCCTAGTACATTTAATGAGCCCTAGGAAGGAGCGACTCGAATAACGTCATTGCGATTGAATCCGATGTCAACAGGGTTTAACGAGTCTGACAAAGGAAGAACTCAGCGTCTTTTCATATTTAGAGAGTCTGAAAAGACAGTGAAAAAGTAAACTCCAACAGTCCCTTTTCGTAAATAGTTCCTCAGATCCGAAAAGGTAGAAAACTATGTCTGAGGAAACCTCCTAGTCGCGATAGGCTAGGGTATTCCTTTTTCGTAAATAATCTATCCCAGCCCGAAAAAGGGGTAAATGTATACTGGGTAGATGTCGTTTTGCAACCACTTTAACGAGATCAAAATGACAAGCGACTCGGCAATCTTTTCAATTTTCGAGAGGCAGAAAAGAGCTGAAAGGTGACTCCTCCAGGAGGAACGAGTGGTATAAAGGGTAGCTACTGGTTTCGGTAATGGTGGAACTGCTCAAAACATGATAAAAGTCAAGAGGCTGGCTAACAAAGACCACTCATCGCAACGGTTCCTCAGGAACGGGTGAAACAACCAAGTGAAGGCATATGATTGGAAAAGCAGGTAGTGACGATGGAGTGAGAAAACCAAGGTTCATCTGGCAAAGACAGGCTGATAAAATGACAATCATAAGAGGTAAAATGGGAAAGGTTTCATTTTTACAGAAGCTTGAAATCAGGAAACTCTTCTTGAAGTTGGTTTCATTTTTACACAAGCTTGAAACGGAAACAAACTATGCTTGAAAAAGTAATCATGCCCCCAGCATGGTGACTCAATTCGAGGTACATGCCCCCCAAGCTTCAGTCCATATGAAAGGCAGATGGAGTGAAGGTTCAAGTTACGAGACCAAGAGAAAGACTCGACTGGGATTTTACAAGATCTTATCAAAGACTCGAATTGAACAGGAACGTGTTTCATTATTTTAATGAGGTTGACACATTAAAAGAACTATCCTCAGGACACCTTGGTTCATGGTTTAAGTAGCTTGGCACAAGACAAGGAACTCTGCTCCGGAAACCTTGTTTCATTTTTTAAGGAGCTTGACACAAGACAAGGAACTCTGCTCCGACTAGACTCGGTTTCATTTTTTAAGGAGCTTGACACAGGAAGGGAACCATGCTCTGCCAAGCTTGTTTCATTTTTTAAGGAGCCTGACACAAGAAAACGAACTCTGCTCCGACAAGATTGTTTCATTTTTTAAGGAGCTTGACACAAGACAAGGAACTCTGCTCCGACAGACTTCATCATAATGAACAAGAAGTCATCGCTTCCAAGAGGTCCACTCCTGATGGAAGGAAAACATCCTGGAAGTCAGGACCCAATGCTCCCAGCACCTGATGCACAATGGCACTATCACTAAGTATAGGCATGGGGTAGGTAGCCACATAGTTGACCTGTGGTGGGGCAAATACAACGGGTGGATAAATACCAGGAAGGGATGACGGCGGGCCAGCTGCCACATCAGGACCAAAGAACGAAAGCTGATCAATGGTCACGATCCGTCCTTCATGTGGAAAACAAAGCACACGAAAAAGGGAGGAGACAAGCGCTCCCATGGCATAGGTGTAATCGCGCCCCAAGAGCATATTAAAATCCAAGGGGCCTGGAACAACCATCATGTCCATATGGACGGTTTTACCTCCCAATGTAACAGGTAACCTTGGAAGGATCCCTAACGGTTGACTAGTTCTTCTATTAAATGACAACAGATTCTGCGTAACAGGTGCAAGCGGCGGTGAACCGAAAGCTTGCCAAGTAGTTGAGGATAGAACACTAACAGACGCGCCTTCGTCTATAATGGTGTTTGGTACAACCAGACCAAAGGCCTGTACTGTTATCTCGAAAGGCACATAAGATGGAAGGCGGTATCCTGCAAATCGACTCCAATCAAAGGAAGCGACCAAACTACTCGGAAGGGCTACCATCGAACTGAGATGGTCTTCCCCTGGTGTTACGAAAGAAGAAGGAGCATCCTCCACGACCTCCATCTCGAAGGCGAGAGGAGTATCCTCCCGGACCTCCATCACGGGAGGCAGAGGAGCAGCTTCTTGAGATATAGAGACAGAAGAATCTTTCTCCAAGTCTGAGGAATCTGAAGAAACAAGAAGAACCTGAGGGATGTGAGGTCTACTCTCAACGGAAAAGACCTGGTGCACCGCAGATGGGGCCAGCTCAACCGATCCCATAACCAATGGTTGGTCAGGAACGGATTCCTGAATTTGAATTTCCGAGGGAGCGGGATCAACCAAGGATGACTCTTAACCAATCGTAGGATCAGCTGGTGGAGGACTCAAAGAAAGTTGTTTATAACCAACCGGGAGGCATAGCATAGAAACAGCTGAGTTGTCCAAAACTCGCTTGGCTTTATCCATATATGGACAAAGGTGAATGGCATGATGCCCTTCACACAACTTACAGGGACTGGTGATCTTACCCTGCTTCTTAGGAGCCTTACCAGCACTAGCTGAGGATGTGCCCCCAACCTGACTCTCGGAAGTTAAATGCAACGATGGACGACTGTTGGACCATACTTCGAGCACCTTGGGAATGCCAGGGCAGTCTCGAAGAAGATGGTATCCCATGCACAACATGCAAGGGAACTTGAATTTTCGTGGAGGGTTGGAAGGTTTATCAAGAGGAGATGTTTCAGAAGAAATAGCTATAGCCTTAGCCTCTCTCTTATCAGACTTCTTCTTCTTTGTCTTCTTCTTCTTCTTCTTCTTAGCCACCTGGTTACTCGAATCCAGACTTTCACCAGGCGAAGTAGAAGAGGAGGACCCAGAAACAGGCGAAGAAGGGGAGAGGTCCACCTTGGAATCAACATGATGTTGCTCAGGCGGAGGAACTGATTGAACAGTAGCCGAGACATTCGGGACCACAGAGGTTGAGAAAAACCATACAGGAAACCCAACAGTTAACCCAGGAAGGGACAACATTGCCATATAAGAAGCACCAACATTTCCAAAAGGAGGAAAAGGACCAGGATTCCCATCGGAGGGGATTCCTTGGTTGGTGAACTCCGGAAAAGTTGCCATTAGAAGCAATCTTTAGAACAACACCCTAAGGAAAATAACTTTAACCAGGAATATTTCGTGGGCAGTTAATTTTTAAAACATTGAAACAAAACTCTACCGTTTCATCTTTTAAGAGTCGAGAAACAGGCAAAAGGTGACTCTATCGCTTTCAGATTGGAAACAAGCGTGAAAGGACAAGCGCTTGATGATCTTTTCAAATTTAAGGAGTCATATAAGATCAAAATGACTGCTCAGGAATGCTAAGCAAAGGGTGTACCAAATAACCGTGAACTGCAATATACACCTTGGTTTCAAAATGAAAGAGAAATCAACCAAGGACTTAACCTACGTGCAGGAAATATCCCCGAATGTTGTGTCCGGTGTATCAAGGGTATAGGGCAGTCGACTCAGCTTCCTATGGATAAAGGATAGAAACCTAGTGGGGTCTCCCTTTATATACGCGATGGTACGGGGAGCACAAGTCCGTACTAACGTTGTCTAAAGCCAAGAGGCGAACGACAGCTACTAGGTTTAACGACACTGGAACACGTCTCTAACCTAGACCTCTAAATGTTTCATTAATGTTTCAATGCTTCCTTAGGTAAATTGAGTAAATTTTATGGTTGATCTTCAATTATGTTTCGGTTTCAAGGCCCTACCATATGTCATATGACAATCTCCTGTATGCAGCTATATGATAAAAGAAAACTTTTCAATTCGATGAATGCTATCTAGCTAAGGGAGGAGCTTCAAACAATGATGCGACATAAAACAACACTACAAATGAAATCTTTTCCAAACTAGATGACTTTCACTATCCAAAAGTAATTTCAAACATTCAACGATGCAAACAATGCAATGTGATCTATGCAAAATCCTCTTTTTTGAAAACTATGCAATTGTAATCTATGCACAATTTCTTTTTTCCTTTTCAAATAATAAAAATGCACTCAATGCATTTTTCGATGAAATAAGAATCTACTTAATGCATGCTTTCAATGAAAGAGAATGCACTCAAAGCGATTTTTAGCTTTCAATCATTAAACAATGTGATCTAAGTTCAATGATAAATCTCAAAATACTCTTCAATGCAATGTTATCTAATGCATTTTAACAAAAAGAACACTTTGAGACGAAAACTAATTAAACAAAAATCTTCTTAATGAAGGATGAATGAAAAAGAGATGTAAACAAACACTAAGAATGCAATCGTTGTTTCAAACACTTTGTCACGAAATCCCTCAAAAGGCGACAAGACATATGAGGTCAAACACAAAGAGGACTTCCAAAGCAAGAGATCAAAACAAGGCATTCATTCCCTTTTACATCAAACAATCATGGAGATAAGATATTTCAAACAATGAGCAATGTAATCTATGCCCATATAGTGAAAATACCGAAAGGGAAAGACACACTGGTGAAGGATTCAGGGAAAAAAAATCAATTTTCACACACCCTGAAATTGGCTCGACTTGTACATTGACAACTAGCGCCAATGCCTGAAAATGAAAAAACAAAGAATTTCTCCCAACCAAGACCAGACTCACCACTTCAAGCAGAATCTAAAACAAACCCAGAAGCAAAGTACTGACCAAAAGAAACTTCCAAACAAGGGTAAACCCTATCACCTACAGGAGATGGCGTGACTGTCTGGCTGTAATCTGCGCCAGACAGGGGATGGCACGAGTGATGAACTGGCAACCCGCGCCAATTGGCGCGACTGCCAGGGTGGAAACCGCGCCAATCAAGCCAACCATGAAAGGATGAAAACTCGAAAAAACAGAGGTCAGATCTGATCCTCCGACGCTGAACCAAAAGCCAAACACTCATAAAAGAGCCAGCCAAAAGAGCCGATCAAGCAAACAGAATTGAGAAACAACCGAACAGACAAGACAATACTCCAAGTGTTCAGTTCATAAACTAAACCGGAGATTCACTGAAGCATCTTTGATCTACTTCGCTAATGCAGAGAAAAAGCGTTTCGAAGGCTATCTGGATAACTTCAGGCTCCGTCCGTAGCTTACAAAGCAGAACAACAATGAGCCAACGATCCCCAGCGAAGTCGCCAATTTTTGTGGAGGTAAATCCCCTTTGCGGACAGAGGTGATCCCTACTAGCCCAGACTGGGTCTAGCAACAATTGTTCATGCTATAGTGCAGGTTCCTAATTGCAAATAAACCAACTAGTGATGAAGGCTTACCTGGAATCCAACGTTGTCACTCGTAGAGAAGGTAGCGCTCCCATTCCTTAGCTCTGGCAGATTACAATCCCCACGATCTCCGTGATCAGACACCTGCACACGCAAGAAACAAAACAAACGCAAGCGTAAAATCCAGTGCATACAACTATATGTCAGTTAGAGAAGACATAACTCATGATCATTATCAAGAACAAGAGTGGAACCATAACCAATAGTCGCTTATCATTAATCAATCAAAAGAAGAATACAACCATAGCTCTGACGCTGAATTCTCCTTCGGAGGGTCATCAGCAGAACACGTCTCGATAAAGCCTGTCAGGGATGGGACAAACCTCTCTCTTCGGATGTCTCGATAAGGATCTCCTTGCTTGGATTTGGCCTTAAGGGAATGGATCAAAGCTCTTGCAGCATTAGGCTCTTGGGAACTTGAAGACTAGCTTGCAAATGAGATGAGCAAGCTTTTATAGATGGAGGAAGGGGAGTTGGGATCCCTATAATCATGGGATTGGCCCTATCCTCAAGGAAGCTTCCATGAGAGGTGGCAAACCACTTCCTCTACATGGAGATCCGGAGCCAAAACTCCCAACTCAAATTAGATACCAGTTTCTGGATCAGTTAGGACGAAACTTTCGCCATTTATTTTAAAAAAACACTACTTAAAATGGTTGGTGCGAGTGCGACTCTGGGACAGAGCACCAATTGGCACGCCCTCTTTAAAGGATTTCCCCCATTGGCGCGGGTAATGAACTGGCTACCCGCGCCAATGCAAAAATGGGTGTTTTTAGGGTTTTTCACAAGGAGTTGTCTTTAGGGCAATGAGAGTACATGTTTAGGGGAATACCATGAAAGTATTTTCAAGTTATGTCACTGCTCACAGGTCACGGAATGAGCCCTCCAATTGTGCAAGATGGGGAATTGCAGGGATGGTGACAAATTGCTGTGTAACACATTCCATGTTAGATTTTTGTTGGAAAGCAAAGATTAGTAGCACTCCCCCTTGTTCCAGTTTTGATTGTGGCACCCTTTTTACAGTGGGGACTAGATTTAATTGGAAAGATACATCCAGCAATCAGCACAGATGGATCTTAACTGCCACAGATTACTTTACAAAGTGGTTAGAAGCTATCCCATTCAAAAATGCTACAGATATTGTTGTCATTAAATTTATTGAGGAAAGTATACTATCTATTTTTGGTTTTCCTCAACAGATAGTCACAGATAATGCACGGGAATTTAGTAGTGTTAAAATGATAGAATTTTGCCAGAAATATCATATTTTATTGCATCATTCCACTCCATACTACCCTCAAGGGAATGGATTAGCGGAGTCATCTAATAAAGGTGATTAAAAAGGTACTTGCAAATCATAAGAGAAACTGAGACAACCATCTTAAGTATGCAATTTTGGCCAACAGAATTTCACCCAAAAGATCAACAGGTAAATCCCCATTTCAGCTTGTCGATGGAAATGAGGCCATTTTTTATACACAGCTTGCCTTTCCTGTCATGAAGTTTTTACAAGAATAAATGAAGAGCATGATGGTTTTTCTAGGAGATTCAATCAAAATATAGAGTTAAATGAAGAAATAGATGAAGTTCAATACAAACTTCGTCAATATCAAAACAAGATGAAAATTTTATTTGATAGGAAATCTAGAGAAAGATATTTCAGGGAAGGAGATTTGGTTTTGAAATGGGATGCATGAAGAGAAGAAAAATGGAAACATGGTAAATTTGATAATATCTGGTTGGTACCATTCAGCATTGTAGAAGTCAAGGGAAACAATACTTTTTTCCTACACAACCTCGAAGGAAGATACTCTACATTTCCTGTCAATTGACAGTATCTAAAGCACTATATTTAGTACTAAACTTGATTACAATCATAGTTCATTGTACATTACCGGTTTTATTTATATTTCACTTTCAAAGTGTGATTTCATATCAAATACTCCATAGCCTGAGGAGAAGGCACATGGAGCTACTTGTTCTCTCCATCCCACAAGGGGAAGCAGTGCCCAGATGGAGCTAATGTTGTAACATCATTTTATTTTTTTACATGTATTTTTTGAAAAAATATAAAATAATAAAATATATAAGAAAAAGAAAAAAGAAAATAATAATAAAAAAATGAAAAGGGATATTTAAAAAATATATTATAAAAAAATGATGACAAAAAAAAGAAAATATTAAAAAAAATCCCTATGAAAATAAAAAAACATGTGTGCTAGATTAAATGTTGCATTAGCTAGTTAATTAATTGTTTTTATTTGTTTAAACTCAATTAAGGAATTAATTGTAAATTTATAATAAAGTTAAAATGAGTTGACATGTTTTTTCATTTGTGGTATACTAGGCGCATCAATCAACCGCCATGATCTCCTCTGCCCAATCAACGGCTAGGGAGATAGTTCGAGCCCCCTTGCCTATCCGAAATTTAACCGAGTGGGGGGGTCTGAAAAATTGTTTCAAATCAAACCATTTGTGCAACGTGTCAATAGCTAATATTTTTCGGACCCACCCCCCTTCCAAAACATCTTACTGTCCACCCCCTCCCCCACCCCTTCCAAAACCACGAGCGCATTTGCCAAAAATCGCCCGTGCTCTCGTAATCGTTCCCTCTCCTGCCAAAGGTTAGGCCCACTCCATTGCCGCCACCTATATGCTACTTGTTATATGATTTTGAGCCATTTTCCAATCATAATCGTTGCCTCCATAAATACCCCTCACCCATACCAAATTTCTTGAACAGTTAATTCCCCTCTTTATAAAATAAACTTGTTTTCCTATTATTTATTTACACAATTTGTTAGAATAAAATGCATACCCAGGCCCTAGCATAACCAAAACTAATCAACATACAACATTGTGCGAGTTGTCTTATTACCTAGTAACTATCATCTTTGTCCTTGCATTTTTTCAAAATGTCTTCATCAAAGGGAAAATCCAAAATAACAGAGGAAAACCCCATGCTCCCACCTGTAATAGACATGGACCATTTTCCACTAGTTAACCAGAAACTTAAAGTTTTAGAAACACAATGTGAATTCGATTTGTATGAATTACACAATTGGATGAAGCAAAAATTTGTTGATCTCAGTGACGAATTGAGCCTGTGGGACTCCTTCCTATCTCAATTCAGATTTCCACAAACTCATCCTTTCTTGGAATTTTTCCTTTGGTGTCACTTTAGATATATTCCCATCCAAAGGGTTGTTGTTTTTTAGAACAATGATATCATTTTTACAGTCACATCAGAATCCATTTTTCAAATGCTTCAAATTGAAACCTCATATCCTCTTCATCCTTTTTCTGCAGACTCCCTCATGGACCTCTACAAAAATCTTACCTTTCCCTAAAGAGCTAAAAAAATTTGAAATATTTCTACCTAAAATTTTTGAACTGCCAAGGACAATTCCACCTTACCCAGCTTCACTGTTCCCACAGATGACCAAACAAGTTATTTCAATGGCTTCCTATTTACTATCTTATCAATCTGATGAATGGATTGATGAGATTATCCTAGGGTTGTTATCAATATTTTTAAAAGATGGAAAACCTTCTATCATTTTCAATTACAATGATTTCCTAGCAGAGACTATTCATGATCAATTTATGAAATTTTTTACCAAAGGGGCCTTCAAGAATGCATCAATTTTAGTATATTTGTTCTTTTTCTATCAATCGTGTTAGAAAATTATATATTGCAGAGCAATGAAACACATAAAAATATGCAGAAATACAAACACAGAAAACATATAAAACAAGAGAGACACAAATATATGTGGTTCACCCAACTTGGGCTACATCCATGGAGAAACAATCAATCCTTCCTTATATTATTGTAATATCCCAAAAGGGAGAATGCAGTAATACAAAAACACAATATAAGAACTGCAGCAAAGTAAAAAATTAATCTAAATACACCATACAAATGTACATAATAGTTGAGCCATTTTTTTTATATACGAGGTGGATAGCAAGTACAACAGTGCTCAAAATATGAGACACTCAAGCCAAAGAGATGGCCTAGAATGACACTGAAATGATCCCACAAGAGGGATTGTGTAATTGTTGGACTGCTGGAAGGAATACTGCGTTTTCCCTGTTGCAAATTTTGGGTACAATTGCCGGCAAAATATAAAAAAGTAGATCTGGAAATTTTGGAGCTCTGATGATGCTGAAACTTTAGATCTGGGCTCTATGATGAATACCCAAGATAACCCAGAAAGGATTTCTAGATCTAACAATCTTGGAAAATCACCCTCTTAGGCCCTGCAACTATGACTATTGGGTATGCAGATCTAAAACATAATATAATCAAAGATGGCTGCAATATGATGTACAATCAGATCTATACTAGAAGGGTTGATCCCTACACTAGATCCTCAAGCTAGAAGCTCAATATCTAACCTCTCTTTCCTCCTCCACTAAATGTGGTTGTTGATTACTCAACATCTTTAGAAAATTGTGTTGTCAAGGAGGGAGAGTCTCAAGCCTGCTACTAAATATGGAAAATCAGCTCAACAATGGTGGAAACAGTGAATACAAGGTGAGGAGATGGTCCCTCATGGGATTTCCAGCTGAAATACTGGAAACTTCCTTCCTCCAATAGATCTATAGGACTGGACTACGCAATCCTTGAGGGGACTGCTGCTGCATGGAGGTAAAATACAATGGCCTGAATGTTGGATATAGATCTGTTGCTCCTGAAAGTTTTAACTTGAAGAAAAAGGTGAAAGGATGAATCCTCCACCGGTTTCCTAGATGAAGTGCTAGAAACAACCTCCACCTCTCAAACCCTGAATCAGGAATGTGGTATTCCTATGATTGAATTTGCATATGAGAGTGGCTGAATGTGGTGCCAATTCCTGATGATGTATGGCAGCTCAAAGAAACCTTCCTTGAGTAGGCACTCGAAGTTCCACGTGGTTAAGGGTGGGATTTCCGCTTGGAAACACCCATGTGCTAAACAGAACTGCAGACTTAGTTAAACAGCATAAGAGTGCATAGAAATGTCAAATAACAAATCTATATCTAAACATATCAAAAATAATAATACGAAGCATTCTTTCTATTGTTTCCTTCATCTCCCTTATATGCTTTGTGAGCCTTCCATAGCCCTAGCCCACCTCATAACTACGTTGCACATGTGGCCACTAGCCTCCATGAAGACTGTGTTGTCTCTCCATGTTCTCCACCATCTCTACATTTAATTCCCACTCTCTCCATCATGTGTGCATTGGATGCACAACTTCCTCCACTATCTCATCATAAGTGCTTTATGATCTTACTTTGAATGCACCATTACCTCAGTTGACCTCCTCCAATATCCTCATGATTTTACATTAAAGATCCATGATCTCCACAATTCCTTCATTTAAGAAGTTGCTCCACTACTCCATAATGTATATCTAGATCTAAAATATCCACATACACACATCAAAGTGGATTTTATTCATCTATGGGGTTTGTGGGTCTGTACACCCTCTTATTTACTTACTTAATTAAGAACTCTAATATTCCAATTATCTTGTGTAAAATTGGTAATATTACAATTATCTAGCAAAATGAAGAGACACAACCTACAGTGAATCCGTTGTAATATCCTATACTCTCTCGCACGGTCCCCATTTATGGTTCTTTCTCATAATACACACTCCACACACTGCCGCAATACAATTCCCTCATATGAATGGAGTGGCTTCCTTCCAGGGAAAAGAATCCCCAAATTAAATATAACTTCTATTGTCAGATCATCTACCTAATGAATGATCCTTATTGACTATGAAATTACAGTATTTTACAAGGCAATTTTACATCTATTTTAGCTTCGGCGGCACTGCCCCCAAACCCCCAATCTAGGGGGGAATCCCCCCCGTACCCCCACATGGAGGGGTGTAGAGTCTTCCTAGGGTATACATCTAGCTAAAACAAAGACCTCTAAATCATGATGATAATCACGCTACAGAACCAACAATATCCCACTTGGAGACTGATTGTAGCAACTCCACCACCATTTCATTTGCTGGAAAATGACTCCACTTTGGACCTGGTTGTTTCTCATCTTCATCATCATACTTGAAGACCAATTGAAACTGAGCATAACCTTAGTTTATCCCTGGTTACAAATTCTGTTAACATATCTGTGGGATTCTGGCTAGTGTGTATCTTTTCCAACTTTAATTGGCCATCTTCCAACATTGACCGTATGAAATGGTACTTGAGTTGTATGTGTTTATTCTTGGAATGAAATGTTGAGTTCTTTACAAGATGAATGGCACTATGGTTGCATCTATATAACCTTCCCATCTCATGTTTCTTACCCAATTCATCTATAAACCTTTGTAACCAAATCATTTCTTTACTAGCCTCTGTAGCTGCAACATATTCTGCCTCCATTGTTGAAAGTGCAACAACACTTTTCATTTTCAAAACCCAACTAGAAATTGTTCCACCTACAGTAAATGCATACCCTGTAGTGCTCCTCCCATTATCTCTATCACCTGCCATATTTGCATCAACATATCCCTGTAGAGAAATGTTTGAACCACCAAAGCAGAATGCTTGATTTGTGGTACCTCTCAAATACCCGAGAATCCATTTCACTACCATCCAATGTCCTTTTCCTTGGTTTTTCATGTACCTACTTAAAACTCCCACTCCATGTGTAATATCTGGCCTTGTGCAGACCATTGCATACATTAAGCTTCCAACTACTGATGCATATGGAACTTTATACATATAATCCATTTCTTCCTAGGTCTTGGGGCACATCTCCTTAATAAGTTTGAAATGGCTAGCCAAAGGTGTACTAACTAGTTTTTCATATTGCATATTAAATATTTCCAACACCTTTTGCAGGTAATCACTCTGAGACAATGTCAATTTGTGACTTTTCTTGTCTCTATTTATTCTCATACCAAGGATTTGTTTTGCAGCTCCCAAATCCTTCATTGCAAATAAATTTTCCAATTTTCCTTTGAGTAAATTTATTTCCTGCATGTTAGACCCTGCAATAATCATATCATCTACATACAATAATAATATAACATAGCTTCCATGATTTTACTTTTTTATATAAACACAATGATTAGAGTGACATCTAGTATAACCTTGTTTAGAAATAAACTTGTCAAATTTTAGATACCACTGCCTCGGAGCCTGTTTTAAGCCATACAATTTCTCCTTCAACCTGCACACTAATTTTTCCTTCCCTTTGACCTCATATCCTTCTGGTTGTTGTATATATATCACGTCCTCCA
Source organism: Pinus albicaulis (assembly GCA_034641835.2). Taxonomy (NCBI): domain Eukaryota; kingdom Viridiplantae; phylum Streptophyta; class Pinopsida; order Pinales; family Pinaceae; genus Pinus; species Pinus albicaulis. Next base: position 1,914,172,765 of record CM076578.1, read on the forward strand.
AATCTCCATGGAGAAAATTTGTAGTCACATCTAATTGTTCAAGATGTAAATCTTCCACTACTACAAGACTTAAAATAGTTCTGATTCAAGTCATTTTAAAAACAGAAGAAAATATTTCATCAAAGTCAATACCTTTCTTCTGTACAAATCCCTTCACCACAAGTCTAGCTTTGTACCTCTATTTTCCTCCATCTTCTTCCTTCAACCTGTAAACCCATTTATTCTGCAATGTTGTTTTACCTGCAAGCAACCTGACTAAGTCCCAAGTCTAGTTATGTACCAAAGAATCCATCTCTTCTTTCATGGCTAGCCCCCACTTCTTCCTGGTTTCTACCTGCATTGTTTCTTCATAACATTTTGGTTCACCAAAATCAGTCAAAAATACATAATAAAATGAAGGAGAGTATCGTTCAGGGGGTCTACTTATCTTGGTAGATCTTCTGACACCACTTTCAATTGTTTGAGGTGCTTGTTGTTGTTGTGGTGGTTGTTGTTGTTGTGATATTGATTATTATTATTTTCAAGCACCTTTACTTTTTCTATGATCTCATCAAGCACTGTGTATTATTTGTTTTCTTTATCCTGTTTCTTTTCCTGCATCCAATCCTTATACAAGACCTTTTCATTGAATATGACATCTTTGCTCCTAATTATTTTGTGATTTTCATAATCATATAAGCAGTAACCAAAACCATTAACACCATATCCAATAAAGGTACATTTATTTTATTTTTCCTCAAGATTTGTTCTATTTTCTTTATTAATATGGACAAAGGACTCACAACCAAAAGGCTTTAAAAAAGAGTAGTTTACCATTTTACCTGACCATGAATCCTCTGTAATACCACCTGTTAGGGTCCTATAATAATAGGGATCATAATTGTGAATTGACTATGTTAAATTCTTTTAATATTGTACATACTTTTCTTTCTGCAAATGTTTTCCCATATTAAAAAATGAAAAGAGGGTAAGTCCTAAAAGAAAAATCAAAGGACTAAAAGAAAAAAGATAAAAAAGAATATAAAGTATGTACCCCACAAAAAAGAGATAAAAATAGATCCTAAAAGTGTTGCACATTCAAATTTCGCTACTATTAGTTTACTTTATGCAAATAAAATTGTGTGAAGCTTGTCCAAAATGCCACAATTCATGATGGTCAAACAGTTTAATATTGATTCATTCATGCTTTTAAATGTCAAATTAATGATAGTTAGAGAATAAAGATCTAGCCAAACTATTTAATCTTGGTAGATCAGTAGTTAGGTAGAGAATAAAAATGAGTTCATCAATCTAATCTAAGCCAATGGAAGTTATAAGGTTAGAAGTAGGTTAGCTTGCTTATCAAAAGAAAATAAAAGAGGGTCAACAAGCTCAAATGCACCCAATAAATGAAGAAAAAATGTTAGGATAAATGAAGGGTAGGTAGATTACTTTCACAAAGCATGGAAATATGGTTCATCTCATATTACTAACATCCTTCTAAACACTTTCCCCTTGTAAAATATCCCTTTCCCCTCATTTTAACCCTTTCTCCTTCCTAAAACCCCTTTCCCTATTTAAAAAACCCATTTCCCTTTGAAAATCAATTTCCCCTTTACTAACTCCACTTTTTCATAAAAAAAACATGCAAAAACCCACTTTTGTATACTTTAAAAAGTTAAATTAATGTCAGGCCCCACTGCAAAAATCCCTCACCGATTACATTTTAACACTTATTCCCCATGTATTATTAACATCTCACATTCATGTTCATTTACCCCTTATTATATTAATTCCCGCATATATATTACAAACCCCTTATTGTATCATAGCATATAGTTTTAATTCCACCACTTTATACATTTCATTAACCCCCCACTTCATATAAACCCCTCCACTATAGTTTTAAATAGACCCCTTTGTATTAAACCTTCGCATATGTGACCCATCGCATAAAATATTCTTGGTCCCCCTATCAAATCCCCCCTTTTCATCCATCCGCCCAATCTTGATTCATCAGATCCAATGGTCAATAATTGCTTTCGCGCCCCTGACAGCCCAATGTTTAAAACCATTGGGGGGTTGCGAAATGGGTGGTTTCGCACCCTCGCTCCCCTGCCATGCATCAGTTCTACGTCTTATCGCATCCTCAATCCCAAAACCACTTTACCGCTTTTTACTATGTGATAACCCGCCATACCACTATTCGGTTATGTGATGAAACCAACCTTGTTTGAATTTAACCTCTGCACCCAATGTTTAACCACCTCCGGTTAAAAGCCATAAAGCCCACCCGAAACAAGCTTTTTTTTCCCTTATTGTTGTTTATATGCAAAAACTATTTGTTTTCACAACAAAACCATTGCTGACCTATTGTAAAGCTAATCAAGACTGGAATTCAAGCTTATTGTTATCATAACCTTGGACGACCCAGTTTAAAGACATTGCCGACTTAGATTTGAAGTGTTATAAGACCAAGGAAAGCCCCTGTTGCTTCCAAAACCCCTTCTGCATACCAAAATTCTATTTTCACAAGTATTCCTAAGTGCCTGACACCATTACTTAAGCAAGAAAGTAATAAATTGATAATTGAACAAGTTTAAATGGCCTCCTAGAGCATAATCTATGTTAACCCTCTGTAACCACCTGTAATTGATGTTGAGCACATCCCTCTAGCATACAAAGACTTAAAAATCAGTGACACAGTCACTGATTTCAACCTCGTGGACATCCACTGTTGGAGCCATGATAAATCCATGGACTAGGCTGATGATATCTACCTTTGGGAATCAAATTTTCCTAAAGATATTTTCCCACATACCATTTTAATTCCCCAAAATCATCAGACTCTATCAGATCAATTACTTTCCCAATGAAATAGCCCTAGTAACCCCTAACAAAGATATATTGTTCACAATCATTGCAGAATCCATAAATCAGATGTTACAAATCCAACCCAAGCCTGATGAAGCCCCGTTATCAATTGAAATCCTCACTGAATTATATATAAATTTGGACTTTCCCAAGAGGTTTCAAATATTCCAAACCTTCCTCCCTCCTTCATTAGAAACCCTAAAGAGTAACCCTCCATACTCAGCTTCACTTTTTTCAGAGAGAACAAGACAGATTTTTATAATGTTGTCATGCTTTTTAGGGTACTTCACTGATGAATTTGTAGATGCCTCAATCTTAGGTTTTCTTTCCATATTCTTCCTAGGACAGCCTCCAGCTTCAACATTTAACTTTGCCCAATATTTATCAGATGCCATCCTTGACAAATTAGTTAAATTTCCAGAGGAAGGAGTTTTTAAATATTCATCTGTTTTGTTTCATTTGTTCTTGTATTTACAATCAGAAAGGTTTGCAGTTAGCCTTCAAAAACTGGACACAGAGGGTAACCCCCAATCTGTAGTCTTATGGACATCCTTGATTAGAAAGGATTGCATGAAATTTAGCTACAAATACTTCATTTATGCATTTTTTTATTCAGTTATCAACATGCTAAGTAGTAGCATTCAACCAAGGGCCAATGAAGAGATAAAGAAGGTCTTACAGTTGTCAAAACAAAGTAGCATAGGAGACTAGTATTTATACCAGAACCATATTGAAATTAGGGTATATGGATGTCAACTCACTCCATACAAGTTTCCCAAATACCTCCCAATGAGGTTATTTGCATTAGAATACATCAGGCATATCCTAAACTCAGATGAATTTAATTTCTTGTCAGCAAAGAAGAAAACTCAATTGAAAATTAAAAACTAGATTGGTCCTTTCATTTGCAATAGTAGGAATGTTGGTCAACAAGCAGAAAAGTGTTTACAGGATTTCAAGTTCAGAAAAATTTTCAAATGGCAGTACGATCCTTTAGGAGTCATCAGTAAACTAAGAATCAAATTAAAATTAACTCCTTTTGTCCATGAGTCAAAACCAGAGATTGAAAAGTACTCCAACTAGTGAGAGTGGTTGGAAAATACTTTGCAAGAGGTGGAGAAACAAGATGATATTAGTTCCATCCTGCAGACTCTAGCCCCACAAGGCAGGAACTCAGAGAGGCCAAAAGAAGAAGGTTCATATTCTACTGAAACTACTACTGACACCAAATTCAAATTAATGTATAAGAAAAATGCCAAATTGAATCCAGTAATTGAACAAGAAGAAATAGTGGACACAATTGAAATCATTGATACAGATATAATTGTCATGGATAATGCACCACTAACTATTTCAAAGGAAACACACCAACCATCAACCTCTAGTGCTCAGATCATTCAGAAGAAACATAGTGCAGAGGTTTCTTCATCAAGCAAACCAGTGGATAAAGAAAATGGCATAATGCAGAAGTATAAAGAAATCAAATTGAAGAATGAGGCATTGAAAGTTGTGACTTATGCCCAATATTGGAAACAGACTCCTAGTGACCAGAATAGGTTGCTTTCAGCCTTTGATTATAAAACCAGGAAGATGAAAATGACCTTTTTGAAGCCAACATTGCAGGCTCCAAAGTCATCAGCAGACTATAGGAAAACAAAATTTGAAGTTATGGCCAAAGATGTTCATCCTATAAATCAGATTGAGTTTCATAAGCAAGCAGGAGAGATGATATACTCCACTATGACCAACAAAGCTATGAGTTTCCAAAAACTAAAAAAATATTTAGAAAATATCAGAGCATGGTTAAAACTAGAGAAGGTATCCTCACAAGCAAAGGATAATAGAATAAAATCACTTGAAGAATTTTTCATGGAGGTAGGTTATGATCCAAAGAACATCAAAGCATCTGAAGAGCTTATCAAGAAATAGAATGCAGACATTGTTGCATTGAAGAAGTAGCTAAAATAACCTCCCACTGAACATCCACAGACTAAAGAAGTTTTGGAGAATGAAGGTCAAAAATATGAAATGATGAATCTCATCATTCAGTTGACAGCTCAACTGAAAGAGATGGAGAATTAGATGGAAAATTAGTGCAGGAAAGGAAGTCCAGCACGGAAGCAATCCCTGTCACTACCATTCCTATATCTTCAACAACAGTTCCATCTAGTTCATCAGCTCCACTACCTACAGCAGTATCAGTTACTACAGCAGCTCCAACTACTACAGTAGTTCCAGTGGCTACAGCAGTTTCAACTACATCAGCTACTACACCGGCAACAGATTCAACAGTGCCAAGAGCCCATCCCAATGATGAGGCAGGTAAATTGATTAAAGCCATGTAGGATATGTCAATCTAAACAACTGGAATAAATAGACTTAAGGATCAAATAAAAATTCTAGAAGATGAAAAGAAGTTGGCTCAAATCATGTATAAACCAGAAAATCAGAAGTTAAATAGATTGAATGACACAATACAGAATTTAGAAAAGGAATTAACACTAAAAGAGCCACTAGCCCAAGAAAAGAAACAACTATGGGCTAATATCATTAACTATGTTAATGATATTTGGCCATTTATCCAAGTTATCTTTAAGTAGAAAGATTTGATAAAGGAAGCAAGTGAAGCTATTCAGAAAGTCAAAGAATAACTTGGAAAGAAACCAGAGGATGCCACTGAGATAATTAAGTTTCCTAATTCCAAGAACAAGCATGAGTTAAAATAAATTGGAATAAGTGACAGAACTGAAACAATTTTAGAGGTAAAAAAGTTAATTTCCAAAAGGAACCTAATGACACAACTTGAAGACATGTTTCAAACCATGGAGTTTGCAAAAAATAGATTCATGATCAAATTTGATGTTTTGAGGCAGAAAGGTCTGCCTAATCCTTTGGTGATCAATGATAGAATAATGAAGCATGAAGATTATGACAAGAAAATCAGAGAAGTGGCTAAAGAACAGTCCAACAATTCCTCTATGAAAGGAATTCCTATAGGAAAAGTACTCTATCAAACTTTTGAAAATCTCTTTTACCTCCAGCTTGAGGTAAATCATCTCTTTATAAACAAGCCTAATTTTGCAAAATACACAGACGTTGATGATATTTGCAGGAGAATGGTAAAGATCAAAATTCTAGATGAAGAGGCTTGGGAAAATTTATATGATTTACTGTGAAAGGTAAAATTAAAGCAAGTAAACAGAGCAGTCAGGTAAAAGAGAGACAGGTTAAAGACAAAGCAGTAAAGTAAAAGAACAATTCACAGCGACAGCAAAGACAGAGTTTAAATATGAAGACAGTGAAAAACAAGCAGCGTAAAAGACAGTCAGCGTGAGAGAAAAGGCAGCAAAAGATCAAAGAAATCAAACAACAAAACAAATAAACAGGGACAGCTTGCATTTAGTTACTTAGGTGTCTCTATCTTCTTGCATGAAGATATTTTCTTTTCCTTGAAATCTTGATTAGTTAGTAGGATATTTTGTAGTAAGTTTTGTATAAATACTTCATAATTCGAAGTATTAAGTGTGGATTCCTGAACATTTCTATAGTTGTAATTGATCTAAATACCTGAGGGTTTATTGTATCATTTTCAAGTCAACAGACTAGACAAGTAATAAAGGAATTTCATTACAGGATTCATGTGTTGAGCTACTTCAGTGAATTATATTTCAATTGTTCAATTGTTATTTTCTTAAGTATTCTATAAACTTGCATTTTTTCCAAATTTAAATGTTATAAAAGGAATATTATGCAGAAATTGTTTAAGTACACTATGTTCTGAATCGCCATTCATTTTAATGTTTTCTTCTGATATCTGGATATGAGAATCCTTAATTTATCTCCCATCCTAATTGACCTCTTTCACCTTCCCTCATTATCTGGTTTAAGGAATCCTTAACTGCTCCTTGATCCTGATTGAAAACCACTTCACCATTCAGCCTAAAAGATCTGATTTTGCTCAGCTACCTTTCCATGTGAACACTTCATTTAGAACTTTATTTTTTCATGTTTTCTTGATACATTGACTCATATCCCAATTGAAAATAGACATACATTTATCCATCTAAATCATTAATTCCACCAAAAAAACAAATTCAAACCAAATCAATCTTATATAACTAGCCTAAAATCAATTAAAAACAACAAAGTTAAATCATAAAGAGAGAGCCCTCTCTGAGCATTAGGAAGGCTAGATCCTGATCTCAAAAGTAGGATGATAGTTACCTCTAATATTTCTTTAAACAAAGCATAACAACCCTAGGAATTATTGGAGTGATAACACCACCATCCAAGTAACTTGAAGACCCTATGTTTATTAGATAAATAGCAGTATCTACATAATATTCCCAAAATTGTAAAGGCAATCCTGCATGCAATCTCATGCACCTTGCACTCTCCATGATTTCCCTGTTCATCCTTTATGACACACCATTTTCCTGTGGTGTTCCTGGAACTATCTTCTCTTTGTGAATTCCATGCTCTAAACAGTACATATCAAACTCTTTTCTACAATATTCACCTCCATTATTTGATCTGAGACACTTCAAATTATTTCTTGTCTCAATCTCAACCCTAAGCTTTCCATTTCTTGAAAGTATCAAATACATCATATTCATTCTGAATAAAATAAATCCATTTTTTTCTAGTTTCATCATCAATAAAAGTAACATAATAACGAGAGCCACTGAGAGATGATACTTGAGCAGGTCCCCATACATTTGCATGCAAAATCTACAATTTTTATCTCTTATTTTCTTTCCCAACTCTAAGAAATCTAAGTCTCTTCTGTTTTCCATAATCACAATCTTCACAGAAATCCAAATCAATATTCTTCAAACCTGGCAACATATTTCTTGAGTGAAGAACCTTCATCCCCTTCTCACTCATGTGTCTGAGCCTATGATGCCATAATGTCGCATCTTCTCCTGTGGAGTTTAAATCATTAACACAATTAGAAATACCATTGCATAAATGCAATGTACCAACCTTTTCTCATTTTTCTATTACGAGGGCTGCTTTAGTGACCCTCCAGGTTTTCTCTGTAAAAGTTGTCACACAACCTTCACTGCTTAACTACCCTGTTGAAATCAAATTTTTCTTCAGATCCAGAACATGCCTTACCTCCTTTAATAATCATTGGTTTCCATTCTATTGTTTTACAATAACTTTACCCATTCCAACGATTTTACAAGGTTTGTCATCACCTAGACGAACCTATCCAAAATATCCTTGAACATAGTCATGAAAATTTTTCTTATCAGGTATGACATGGAATGAGGCCCCGAAATCTACCACCCAGGCATTAATAACATTTTCTAAATAAATAATCAAATCATATTGCAACACATCACCTATCACATTCGCTTCATTATTGTTTTATTGATGTGTGTCTCCTTCTTTTCCCTTGCAAGACTTACAGTATTTCTTTGGGTGTCCTTTATTACTGCATTTCCACCACACTATCCTCGATATGGACTTAGATCTGCCTTTCCTTGACTTACTGAGATATCCTAGGCTCTTTCCTCTTTCCATTTTTCTTCCCCTAGTCTCTGCACTCAAAGCATTACTTGATGTCTCACCGGAGCTTTTCTGTCGCATTTCCTCGCTAAGGATGGCACCGACAACATCATCAAAATTTAAAGTAATAGATCTAGAGACAGATTTACAAATGGCCATAACTAAACCATTCCAAATTTCTGGCAATGAGCATAGAAATAACAAATCCATAACTTCATCATCAAAGTTTACCCCTACAGAACTTAACTAACTAGTAACCGTATTAAATTCAAAATGATCAGCAACATATCCACCTTGTGAATTTTTCATGCTAAATAAACACTTCATAAGAAATACTTTATTTGAGGCCAAGGATTTTTCATATAGTCTAGTTAATGCTAACATTAAACCATCTGTTGTCATTTCCTTTGAAATATTAAAGGCTAACGACGCCACCAAGAACAATTGTATTTTCCCAAGTGCCTTTTTGTCAAGAATTCCCCATTCTTCGTCTGTCATACTTGATGGCTTCTTTTTTTTACTGCTTAATGGTAGGTATAGATCTTTCTGATACAAATAATATTCCATCTTCATCTTCCACAACTGGTAGTTTTTGTCGTTCAATTTCTCAACCCTAAACCTTCCATCTTTCACCATTTCTCCCACTCAAACCAGGAACCCTTCTTTATGTGAGTTTATCAGCCAAATATACCTTCAGCTTTGATAACAGTTCTTCCAAAATTATATATTATAGAGAAATGGAACACATAAAAATATGTGGAAATAAAAACACAGAAAATATATAAAACAAGAGAGACACAGATATATGTGGTTCACCCAATTTGGGCTACGTCCATGGAGAAACAGCCAGCCATTCCTTTGTATTATCCAGCAAAATGAAGAGACACAACCTGCAACTGATCCATTGTAATATCCTATACTCTCTCACACAGTCCCCCTTTCCATTTTTGACTTAGAATACACACTCCACACATGGCCGCAATACAATTCCCTCATATGAATTGAGGGGTTTCCTTCTAGGGAAGAAAACCCTAAATTAAACCTAACTTCTACCATTAGATCATTTGCCTAATGAATGGCCCATATTGGCTACGAAATTACAATATCTTACAAGGAAATATTTACATATATTTTAGCTTCGGGGGTGCTGCCCCCATACCCCCCAGTCGGTGGGGGCGGTCGACCTCCCGCACCCCCATGTGGAGGGGTGTACAGTCTTCCTGGGGTATACATCCAGCTGAAACAAAGACCTCTAAATAATGATTATAATCAGGCTCCACACCCAACAAGTCAGACAAGTGTTTTTCGGCTTGAGGGTGTCTAGACCCAGGTTCAGAGTAGCTGCGCTACCAACAAAACCCTCTATGACAGTCCCTTTTCAGAAATGACCTATAGCGCAGATCACAGTCTCACCTGAGGCAATATTGTGTAATGCTAGAACCAAGTTTTTGCATCCAAAGGGATATTAGGACATGGATTTACTGCTATACTTCTTCCTTATGCTTTCATGAACTACGCAAATGCAATTATCTACTTTTACAGTTTATGCCCTTAGTCATATATTAATACATTTACGCATTATGCTTCTATCAGCCTTATGCAATAATCAACCCAATTCAACACATATAAATAGCATAAAAGACTTGTTATGCATAAACAATCATACAATGCTTCGCAATACATAAAACTGCTTCAAAGATAAATAATAGACAAATGGCATAGATACACAGAAATACTTCAGATACTTCCTTCTCTTTATTGATAATGTGTCTTTTCAATAAAATCCTTATTCGACCCGCGCACACAGCTGCAGACTAAGGCCTCCACACACATAGCTCCGAAGCCTTCTCCTAAGACCCAAAACAAACTAAAACACAGATAATTCCCATTTTGCGCTCATACAATGATGTATCTTATATCTTTCGACTCAAAATGACTTCACTTTATATAGCCTTTACTTCTTACAATACCATGGTCCGAAAACCATGGAGGAGCTCAAAGTATTCAAAACTAACCTGATCCCTTTACAAAAAGATGGGCTTTTACCTGCCCTAAATCCCCTAAAACTCTTAAAACTTCATGTGAAGCTTTTAAACTCCGTGCGATTAAATTATTTCCTTTGGATCGCACACTCCACTTCCGCAAAATGTGGAATCTTTAACTCAAAACTGGACCAAGTTGGGCCCTTCCCAACAGTTTTCAATTCCACTGCAAAATTTAGATGAACTATGAAACCATCAATCTGTGCTTCATTCGACCTCCTTAGTTAGAAAGAATACCAATGAATTTTCTTTCGATGACTACACAGATCAGTTTTTATGCACAGTTTCATGTTTACTAGATGTAATCCTTATAATTTCTCCTGAAATTAAAAGGATTCTTCATCTCAATGAACAAACAAAGACTGGAGATCGGTATTTATACCAAAACTATACATATATTAGAGTTTATGGTTGTGAGTTTCCTCCATACAGGTTGTCAAAGTTTGTACCTATCATAATTTTTTCATTGGAATATATCATGCAGATGATAAATCTGGATAAGCTACACTTTGTGTCAGCTAACAAGAAGTCCCAGTTTAAAATCAAAATTCAAGTTGGACCTTTCATTTTTAATGCCAGAACAGCAGCAAAGGAGGCAAATATTCTCTTGAAGGAAATGAAAATTAAACTGAGTTTTTCATGGTCTTATAATTCCTTGGGGATTTTTTCCAAGCTAAGGATAGAACATAAAACTACCCCTTATGCTCATACTCCTAGGCCATAAATTGAGCAATATCAGAATCGGGAGGAGTGGAAAGAGAACACATTGCAGGAAGCAGAAGAGCATAGTTTTACTCCTACAACATCTCAGACTCTAGTTCCCCAGGAAAATCATGCAAAGAGAGTAATGGAAACTATTTCCCCTTCAGTTACAGAAATTCAGCAAACAAATCTTGTTATGTACAAGAAAAATAAGAAGAATCTTTTTGAGGACTCTTTTCCAAAATAAATCCCAAAAAATACATTGGTTCTGACAGGCCCTCATGCCACAACTTTTCCTCGAATTGAAGAATTTTTCTCAGGTTCCCCTACATCTTTAGTTTTTCAAGAGCCATTGGAAACATCCCAAACGGGAGAACTAGCCCATGGTCATACTGAACCAAAAATTTTCACTAGGTATAAGGAAATCAAGAGAAAAAATGAATCATTGAAGGCTACCATTTATACCAAATTCTGGAAACAAACTTCAGCATCTCAGCACAGATTACTTTTTTCCTTTGATACTGAAAATGGGTCGATGCAAATGGAATTCCTTAAACCTAAAATTCCATTACCAAAGACTACAAAGGACTATAAGAAATCAATATTTTCCTTTGACACAAATGAAATTCATCCTATTGACCAGATTGATTTGCATAAGCAAGCTGGAGAGATGATTTATTCAACTTTAACCAGTTCAGCAATGGAAAAATCGAAGTTACAAATTTCATTGAGTAATATTTAGTCCGAGCTAAAGATGGAAAAAATTTCTTCTCTAATAAAGGATACTAAGATAAAATCTTTGGAGGATTTGGTAATTAAATTGGGATATGATCCCAGCAATATTAAAGCTGCCAAGGACATGATTAAGAGGGAAATTATTGACATTCAAGCATTGAGGAAATAGTTGAAACTCCCTACTACCGAATATCCTCGGACAAAAGAGATTGGTGAACTGGAGAAGGAAAAAGAGAACATGTTAAAAAAATATAATTGAACAAAATACACAAATACAAAAAATGGAGACAAAATTAGAAGGTTTGTCAAAGGAGAAATAACAGTAAGCAACTCACACATCAGTTATTCCTTTGGCAGAAATTCCACCTATGGGTACTTCAACAACAGGGACTTCTACTTCAATAACCCTTATAGTAGGGGAGATACAGTCCACTAATCCATAAACTGATTTGGCTAAAACTATGGGAGATTTATCATTGAGGGGACAGGAAATTGAGAAATTGAAAGCACAACCTCAGAATCTTCAAGAACAAAATATTAAAATGACAATGCATATGTAGCAGAGATCCAAAAGAGTCACAGGTTGACTCAGAGAATAGAGACACTAGAAAATGAATCAAAAATTTCTCAAACACTTGCATAGGCCAAATAAAACATCTCTCAAGACACAAATGAATCCATGATTGTTTTATGCCCTTCAATTGAAATTATGTTTGAGCAGGAACAATGAATGGAAAAATCAAAGGAATTAATAGCAGAAGTTAAGAAATAATTGGGTCACAAACCAGGAGATGCAACAGCATTAGTCAGAATTATGAACTCCAAAAAAAATAAAAAACTTGAAGAATATGATATAGATGACAGAATTGAAACTATTCTGGAGGTTAGAAAGATTTACATTAAGAGAAATTTAATGTTTCAACTTGAAAACAAATGTCATAATTTAGAGGTCAGCCTCCAAAAGTTTCACAAGAAATTTAATATGTTGCATCAAAAAGGATTTCTAGGTTTAAGAGGGATAGGAGATAAGCTAGTTACTCTTGAAGAAGACCAACTAAGATTGCATTCAATAGCCATAGACAAAGCCAAATTTTCCAAGATCAGGGGGACTATTACAGGAAAGGCATTCATTAAAGGTTTGACTTTTGATTTCTTAATTCAGCATGAGATCAAAAATTTGTTTGTAGTCAAGCACACCTTTGAGAAGTACAATAAAGTGGAGGAGACTTACGGGAAACTAATCAAAGTCGCCATTATTGATGAGGAAATATGGGAGAAATTATGTCTACTCATTGATTAAACAAACAGATAGGTTTGCAACAGCAGATACAATTTTTTAGTAGCAGCATGTAGGTTTGGAGGAAGAAAAGTATAGATGTTGGAAATAAATAAAAAAACAACAACCTTTTAGGCCTACTCATTAGCAGAAACCTCGAATTCAGTGCCAGAAAACTTAAGCAATTTTTATTTTTCTAAATTGTAGATCTATTTTTGTGAACAATTTTGAAATATTATTGTAAATAAATCTTGATATTTAATCGAGATATTTTATAGAAAATTGTATAAATACTTTGTAGACCGAAGTATGAATGGTTGAACCATTGTGATAGACTTTTGAGCAGACTTGTATGCTTCGAAGTTATTTTTGAAGTAATAAAAGGATTATGGATTCATTTTGAAATAACTTGTGTCCTTGTAAGATCTTCTTTGTCAATTATATTTCCACTTTGTTTTTAATCTGCATATGTTTGAAGTTTATGGGAGTTCTGGGTATGATAATAGTGAGTTTCAATTTATCTGAAATCCTCCATGAAGTTATAATATTTTACAGAGATTAGTTAATTAAAATGTTTTTTTGATCTAACTCCTCTACATCATTAAATTTCCATCTTCCCTTAAAGTTATAAACATATATTGTTTGGTTGAAAAAGTATTTTACACACATCCACTATATATGACTCTTTAAATAATAGGTTTGATGTTTAACAAATCATATAATTTCTAAATTTTAAACCTTACACATCTCATCAAAGCTAAATTATTTTTAGAGGTGAAGAATTAGCCCTTCTATTAAATCATAAGTAATTAAGAATTGCACCTATTTAAATATTTTAGAACTTTATTCATCCAAAAACTTTAAAAACCAACAAAACATTATAGATGCTTTGGCATAATTCCTGACCTATAATTATCTATAGAGGTGCAACCGAAGGTAAGGTCCCTACTGGGGCTATTGATAAGTCCCTTACCGCAACATTTGTTGAGGATTAGGTCCTTTCTAGACTTAAGGCCCTTGTTTTACGTAGGGTCCTTGCTGGTACTGTCCTTGTTGGAATTGTTGGTATTGAATACCAGGTCTAAGAGGGTAAGTTCCAGCTTGTCTTAAAGGAGGTTTAGGGTCATATTTCATTTGAGGGCCAGACTATGGATTGGTCGCAACACCCAACAATGGATTTTTAGATTGTTGGACATAATACTGTTGAATGTTTGGTTGTTGAACATATTGTTGTTGTACATTCGGTTGCTAAACATAAGGTTTTTGAATATGGGGTTATTGAACGTGTTGTTGCTGAACATGCAGATGTTGATAAACAAGCTGAGTTGAAGAAGGGTTAACACCTTGTAAAGAGGTACCCATGATAGAACTTGTTATGGATGAAACCAAAGTTCCACCAATACTAGGTATGGGTTGTCCAGCCCCTGATATAGTTCCATAGTTCAAATTTCCCCCACCTGAAATGAGAGGTACATATAAGGGATGTGATTTCCCCCCAGACACAAACGAAACTGTAGGTTTCCCACTTAGAGGAGGAACAACAGTGATCATATATATGGACGAAGGAGCAGATTATCCAAGTGCAACTAACATTTGACTCACAGAAACTACATGTTGGGTAGAAGGTTGTGAAACTGTAGGTATGTTTGAAACAAACGAGCCAGAAGTTGGAGTAACACCAAACGACCAGATGGGATGATGAAAAATGGATGTGGAAATAAAAGCTTTTGAAACCATGCTTTCGAGAGAAGTGTAACCTAGCAGTAGCGAAGACGCAACATGACCAGAGGATACATTGGTTCCACTTCCTAAATCATAAGAAGCAGAAACATAAGGAAAACCTTCCAGAGGGAATATGGTTTCAACATTAACTTCTAGGATGTGAGTTGCAAAAGTTTCCATTAGAATACTTTGAGCAATACTCACAAATGGAGCATCTTCATGTGGCGGAAACAATTTTTGAACAGTAGTTCGAGATTTGACGGGAAAAGCACCAAAAGGAATGTTGGGATTTTCAAAAGGACTATATCGATTCTCAAGGGATACCACTAACGGATCGTAGAGTGGATTGGCAGGAAATAACACAAACTATGTAACATGTTTAGGACTTTCTGGCTTAATATCCTTAGATGGCGAAATCCAAACGCCAGACCGTGGTCAAGAAGAGAGCGGTTGGATACTCGGAAATATTCCAAATTCAAAAACTTGAGTTTCAAGAGACCCAGGTGGAAAATACGGAATCTCAGGATGGCTCCTTGAGTTCCTTCAGGGGATGAGTGAGGTGAATTAATAGATTTAGCAATGATGACCTTTCGACAAGATCAATCAAAGGATAGATGAAATATTTTTGAGCAATTAAAATTTACAATTAACAAGTCAAGATGAGGCAAAGGAGTACATCATGGGTAGAAAGTTTTCGTGGACAGTAAATTTTAGATTTAAAAAAAATAAATCAAAATGGCTAATCTAGGAAAAATGGTTTACCAAGTATCTATGAACTGCAATATACACCTTAGCAAACCAAGTACTTGATGTACGACGGCCAATCTCCTTGAATGTTGTGTTCAAGGTATCACGTCTACAAGGTAGTCGACTCGGTTACCTATGGCAAGATTGCAACCTAGTGGGGTCTCCCAAAATATACACGACGGTACGTGGAAGCTTAGTCCGTAGTAGCATTGCCTAATGTGTAACCGTTCGATGAGAGCGTCTCCATATACTTACCATACATGAACCATAGTCTTATATACTTTCATACATGGGACGAGATATCACCCCCAGGATACAACGTAGGATGTTAGCGATAGCTACTATGCTTAATGACATCGGAACACGTCTCTAGCCTAGACCTCTAAATGTTTGTGTTAATTCCAAATTCTCATTAGGTTTATTGAGATTAATTTTAATGTTGATTTTCAATTAAGTTTTTATTTTGGGTTCAAGACGATGTCACATGAACACCTAAGGTGCAGCTATACAAGAAAATGATTCTTTTTATTTCAATGAAAGCTATACTAATAAGGGAATAGATTTCAAAGAGTGATGCATCAAATAAAATTACCCCCAACTAGATTTCACTTTTCAGTTTTCGAAATGCAAATTCTAAAAAGTAAAGATGATTTCACTTTCACTATCCCAAATGCAACTCTTTCAAAAGTAAAATGATTTCTACTTTCACTAAGATGCACTTATGTGAACTTTTTATTTTTATTTTTTCCCTTTGAATGATGAAATGCACTTGATGTAGCTAATGCACTTTTAAGTTTTCAATTATTTTAAAAATGTAACCTATTTCCAATAAGAAATTCCAAAAAATAGCCTTTCAATGTAAGTGATCTCATGCACTTAATGAAAAGTAATTTTTGAAAAGAAAACTAAAAAGATGCAAGACCCAATTTCTTAAACAAAGCACAAAGGTTACTATTGTTCTATAGCAAAGAATAAGTATTCCTTGAATGATACAAGTAGTAAACAAATATTTTAATTGACCTAAAACAAAAGACCCAATCAAAACACAATTACCAGTTAAATCATAAGACCAATTTGCACTTTTCAAGAGACTGAAAACACTCAAAGCAAGAAATGATGTAATCAAAATAAAGAAAACATTTCAAGGATCAAGACACACTAAATTTTTTCCATAAGTAAGTCTAACAATCTCTATTTTCTAAGACCAACGCGGACCTCTAGTTAACACCAGTGGTCTACAACGCAACTGCTTCAGCACAAACCAGCATTGGCAGCGTGACTGTATCTGTTAAAAATTGCGTTGAGCAAGGAAAGGAGGGATAAAACAAGAAATTATTGAGGAAAAACTTTAGACTTGATACCTTAAAACACTTACAAGCCAAAATACAGACTGAAAAACAAGCCACACAAGCGTTCGTTCAAAGGTTGGACAAACTAAGCATGGAGGAAAAAAACAAGAACAAGATGAAAAGGGTGTAGGCTTCCCTAGTGGAGTCACCAATTTTTTATACAGGAAATCTCTTCTTTGGAAAGAAGCGATCCCTCTAGCCCAATGAGTGGGTCTACTAACAACCGTCAAAAATAATGCAAGCTTTCCTAGTTTAACATCGAAATAACACGAGAGAGAGATAGCCAACCTCACTCCTATGCAATCACTTTCTCGATGTCAATGTTGATGGTTGCGCTTCCAAAATCGCTCCTTGCTATACCTTCTGCGTTCAAATACTTGCAAGAAATATCATACAAAAACAAACGAAAGATACATAGCATAGATGTATTTCAAAGTAAACCATATGACAGATAAAGGAGCATCATACTAAACAAGTTAATGGAAATAAAAACACACTTTGTATTATTAAATAAACAAAGGGAAGCTTACAACCGGTGCCTTGATGTCATAGGTCTCCTTCGGAATGGAAATCCAATTACAAGCCAAAATCTTCAATCTATTCCTCTTTATCCACAAATTAGCAGCATGTAGGCGCAATCAAGAAAAATAATGGAAACCAACAATGACCAACCAAGACCAACAATTTGGGGAAGGCATGACACTCTTATATAATGAAGCTAGAGAGGTTATGGATCCACAAATGAGGGCGAAAGTCCTTATCTCAAAGATTAAAATCCTTGGAGATAAGATCAAAGTTAAAGATGGGAGAATTCGACCATATCCTCAACCGACAAGTACCAGACTTTCGTTCTCGGGAGTTCTAGAGGACGAAACTTCTGCTCCAATTTTGGAGAACCTTCCTGAAGAGGACTAGTGTGGGTTTACTTATGAATTCCCACACTGCCAACACTTTTCACAGGTTATATACAGAGTTACAAGTGCGAGGTTGATTAGGGAAGAACCACGCTAGGCTTGCAAATTAGGTTTTTTTACAAAATTTTGCAGAAAGGCTTCAAGGAATTTCTATTTTAGGTCTTTAGGGATATTTTAAGCATGTTATCCAAGATGAATAATTTTTCATAGCTTTTGTCTCTTTGTGACGTTTGTGGCTTGAGCGAAACAAAAGACAACACTTAGGATAAGGACTGAGGAATGCGAAAAAATATCGTGTAACATATGCATACCCATACTCAACACATAAGCTAACATTACATGTACAATGATAAAAAATACACGTCCCCTGATGACAAAAGGTGGACCCATGATTGTATGATTTTCTATATGATCATAGCCATCATACTTTGTAATCTTTTATTAAGCCTAAAACCATTGCCTAGATGGAAGAAACTAGATCCGGGGTCTTCTATTTCATTCACATTATCGTTCAACGTATGAGTTTAACCATGTGAATCAATGAGTTGAGGTTGAACATGGTAGACACCATTTGATTACTGGCCAGTGATGTAAGTTGTTAACATACGTGAGAGAAACCACATATGATGTTAATGGCTCTCAAGGCACTACATGTACAATCCGTATGGTGTGAATGAATGAGTTGAAGTCGAATGCCACATAGAATATTTCAGTCACAGGCCATTGATGTAAACTTATTGTCGAGAGTGAGGAAACTTGCCATTGATGTATGCAAGCACCAAGGTACTAAAAGGATGTTTCTAAGTTGTAATATCCCAAAATGGAATTATGCATTGATACACAAACATAATATTTGTAACACAGAAAATGTACATGTAAGTTTATGATCAACACAGATATAGATAGAATCACTGAGCCATTTTATTATATAGGAGAATATTCAGTTACAAAATGTACAAAATATGAGTGGATCTAGCCAAAGAGATGGCCTAGAATCACCCTGCAAACATGCTACAACTATCACTGCGTAACTGGAGAGGTATTGGAAGAAAATACTGCGTTTTCCCTTCAGCAGATAATGAATCTATGACTGTAGGCTGAAAAGGAAAATGCAGCTCTACAGAAATCTGGAGCTCTGATGATGCCAATATTCTAGATCTGGGCTCTATGATGGATACCCAAGATAACCCAGAAAGGATTTTCCAGATCTACAACTTTGTAAACTCACCCTCCTAGAGTTTGATCCTTTGACTGCTAGGTTATGCAGATATGAAACTAGATCTGACAAATAGATGGCTGAAATATGTCACAAGATCAGATCTAAGCTTGAAGGGATGATCCCTGTTGCACTGAAAATTTTCATCTTGACATTCTGCTATTTGTATGAGCTCATTATCACTCATATTCCCTCCTTTGCAAGTCTAACACATCAGTTCTTCATGTCAAGCCTTGAAACTAAGAGAAAAGTTCTCAAAAATCTCCTTAACTCTGGTATCGCACTTTCTCTTTATCTTGCCTGCAGTCCCGCACCTAATGTTCATGAATCCTGCATTCCTGAACGCACTTTCTCTGTGTTATGGGCACGGACCCCTGTAAAAGATTAAAAAGGCGCAAGTAAACTCAAAAAACTGACTTTCAGTAAATTCTAGAAGCCTCTGGAAGGAATCTTGCGGTGGCAGAACCGCTCTTTTGAGGTTCATGTATCCCTTACCTTAAGGAGCTAACCCCTTGATGTGAGGAGCTTATCCCTTTGAAGTAGGATTTTATCCCTTCATAGTTGGAACTGAAACCTCCTCTTTTGCACTATAAAAAGAGGCATTGGGTAGCCTCAAGGGGAGTGGAAGCTTTAGAATTATTTGAGGTTAATCCCTGTTGGGATTCATAATCATTTAACTGAGATTTTGTGAGGAGAGATCACATACCTCTATCTGTCTCGGTTGGAAGAGTGCAAGGCTTGTCAGAGTAGAGGAGATTCCTGCTTTGGACCCCGGGAAGGCCTTTTCAACATCAAGGCTAAGGTTGTAAGGTTTTATTTATTCAAAATTAATACAAATGAATTCATTTTTCTCAATAAGCTGTTAGTTAACTGTTTATTTCATGGATTCCTTGATCACCATGATAGGCATGATTTATAATATTTACTATAAAGGTGCTATTTAATGTTTGCTTGTTTGTGACTACAGGTCTTTAAAGATAACTCCTTCAAGTGACCGAGGGACAACTACTTCGAATAAGCATTGGATCTACGGTAAGACCTTAACATCTTTACAGTATTCTTTTGTAAATCGCTTATGTCTAGAGAAAGATAGGTTTATTTGGCTGTTTGTTTCTAGATTACCTTTTGGTACTAGGGAGATCAATCTTGTCCGCAAGATTGATTTATCCGGTCAACAAATTGGCAACTCCACTCGGGAAACATTCTTGTTTTTTGGTTTTCCTTTGTTTTGACTTGAGAAAATGATTTTTTTGGTTTTTGATTGATGGATACTTGCCTGGGTAGCTTATCTTTACTTTGCTTTTAAAAATTTTGAAGTCTTTTGTGTTTTTTTTGAACTTTTATGGGGACCGCACTTTGTTTTCTTGCACAGTGCAGGCAGTTTCGCACTTTCCTTAAGTAACTAGTGCGGGACCGCACCTGTTACTTCTGGGGCCTGCGGACCCTATTAAAATTTTTGAAAAACTTCAGATTTCTCTTTCCAGTTTATCTTTAATTTGATTTCGGGCTTCTAGTATCTACCCAGATCTGTATTGTTCCCGTCAAAAGCCTCTTGTGAGTGAGTTCCAATAGTATTTGTGTTTTGGATGATTTTCTAGAAGTTTTTCATACTTGGATTTCTTTTCACTTGGTCTCTGTAGTGACTCAAAGATTGGAAGCTTGAAATACCTCAGATCACACTAGTCTTTTTGTCTTCTTGATGAGTCTGACTTGTTTGTTAAATCCATCCTTTCTTGAGAAATAGATCTAGTTGTCTCTTTTGCAAATCTTTGAACAAACTTTGTTATAAGTTTTGAATTTCATTTTTACAAAAGGAAACATATCTGGATGTTTTTTTATTTGTTTTTTATTCTGGAATAATGAATCCTTAGTTTACTGAACAACTAAGTAAAACATTCTCAAAAAAAAATTAAAGCTTTTATTCAATTATATTTTCAAAGTTTGTAGATCTCAAAATTAGTTTTTTATAGTTTTGAGTACTTTTTAGAACTTGTAGATCTCTTTTGAAGGAAAGTTGTTTTTTGTAGTTTCGAGTCTTGAAAATCAAAGGGATTTATTGTGAGCATTGATTATTTGTCTTGTTTTGAGTTCTTATTGAAAAAACAAAAATATTTTCTTTCATTTATTCTTCATGTTCAAAGAAATAATTGTCTCCTAAAAGAATTGCATTCTCAAACTCTTTCTTTAGCTAGAATTTCATTGAAAGAAAAACGAATTGATTATCATTTTAGGTGCATTTTTTAGTGTTTTTGGAAGTTGAGTCTTCACACCATCAAAGTTTCATTTCCATACCTCTTGACTTAAAGAACAGCCCATAAAAACAACGCTTAATTAAAATTGATCTAGTAATCTTTTTATTTCTAGGGCTCTTATCACCACTATAGCTTAGGCTAATATCTTGGAGTAGGGAGTAATTAACTCTCCAAGATAGTAAAAATAAACAAGTAGATAAATCTTGCGGTAGGAAATAAATCCAATCGTAATTGGTACAATCTGGGAAGCTTCTCTTAAAGGAGTTAATCACGAGATCATGTCTGAACCTTTGAGACAGTCAAATATGTTTCATTTGGAAAGATAGAAGATCTGTGTGCATTACAAACGGTAAACCTCGGATTAACCATTGTCGAGGAGCCTGGGGTCACTTGTCAGTAAACCTCAGATTGACCATGTCGAGGAGCCTTCAAGGGGATTGAGCTTTGTTACTATGACCTTGCACGTGGAATCGGATCGTAGACTGTTCACCCAGTTGTATTTGTTACTGTTGGTAACCTTAGTGTCCATAAGCTTAAGATTATTTCCTAAGGTGACGGTGAAGGAAAGATCTCACTGTACCTGGAGCAGATGTCGACTAGACTCACTTGGACTCTCTGGGGGGTTCTCTTCACTTGAGATGGTTTTGTGAAGAAACTTGTGCCAGTCTGTTTCATTAAGCAGGTTGTCGAGGTAACTGTTCCATCTGCCCTTTCTGTATTAAACTTCTAATAAGTTGGATTTCATAACCAACTAGTGTTTTTAGTACGGGAAGTTACTATTTGTGCGTGGTTTGAACTCTTAGATTTTTTAGGCGTGTGATTCAGTTGTTTATTTCTTTAGAGACTTTAGGTAATTTTATTGAAATTTTCTTTGTTTGCGTGTGATTGATTAATATTTAATCGTGGCAGAATTACCAAGACAATCCCAGAGACTTCAGGGGAAGCCCCTTGAGTATACACCAAGTCAGCTGGAAGGGCTGCGTGCTCTGGTATCATCTAGTGGTGGTAGAATTATATCAACAGAAATTGGAAGTTCATTTATAGTTGTTCATCCTGATCATCAAATACCCACGACAAAACACATTCAAGAACTAATTTCAGTTTCCGAAGTTACTGGTAGTATTTCTCCTTCCAGTGAACTAGCTGAAGAACCTGAAATTTCCGAGCCTGACACTGAACCTTCTGTTTTGGAAACATCCTCAGGATTTATTACTCCAACTTCTAGCGATCCTGGTTCACCTAGGGTAAGAAATATTGTTACTGAAGATCTTCCATCTGGCCTCATTTCCATTGAAGAACTTGCTAGTCCAGACAAAGAGGTATCTCTTCCCAAATCCCATCAGTCTTTGAATCTTAGGGAGCGTGAATCCATTTTCTACAACCCTATTAGGAGTTACGCTTGGTATCTATATTTGACAAAAAAATTAGAAAACCCGGGTCTTGCTTTTTCTCCACCTCGAATTCCATTTCATCCTACGCCCAGAGGTTATTATCCTTCATCTATTATGGCAGGAGAGTCATCGATGTTTTCCCAAACACCGGAAGCATTTTTACATGGTGTTCCTTCTGTTCCTTTGGGGTACAAGCTCTTTCTAGTACTTTCTCAGGAGCAGCTCCTCGACCGATTGAACAAGTAATATCATCTGGTCTTAATGGAATTAAAACTAAAACATCGAACGCAGAGCAAATCTTTACGATGTCTGGTAATATTCCAAATCCTCAACCTCAAGGTGGTCAGTTATCGCCTGGGGGGCAACCTCAAGGTGGTCAATTACCGCCTGGGGGCCAACCTCAAGGTAGTCAGTTACCGCCTGCGGGTCAACCTCAAGGCAGTCAATTACCGCCTGGGGGCCAATTACAGGGTAACTTTTTCCCAGGACAAACTGTAGGACAATATTATTTTGGAGAACAACCTCAAGGACAGTACATACCTCAAGGTTATCTACCTTCAGGACAGTACATACCCCAAGATCAACCCTAGACTCAGTATATTCCTCAAGGTCCTTATCAACCCCAGATTTAGTACGTGCCTCAAGGTTATCAACCTCAAGGTCAGTACCCAACTCAAGGTTTTAAACCGCCTTCTAGTCAATCATTTGTACAAGGAGTTGGAAATTTACCACTTAATTATCAACCCTACGTTCAACCAGGTTATGGTCCTTCATATGTACAACCTTCTACGGGACAATACCATAGAATAAACATGGTGTGGGATCCGTCCCAAATTCAACAGACTATGCAACCTAATGTGCAGTTTTCTACTCAACCTGGATAGCCTTTGGTTTCTAGTCCAATCTAGCAACTTTTCCAGCCTACTGTTCAAATCCTTGCACCTGGTTCTGTTCAGCAGTCTGGGCCTAGTACACCTCAGACTCCGCCTCAAACTACTGCAACTACTGCAACATCTGTTCAACCTATAACACCTATTTATGGAGTATTTGTAGCTTCATTTTCTTCTATCCCTGCATCCATGTAAATCCCTCAAGTCTCTGTACCCCAGTCAGGACCTATAGTTCAGACTTCGGTCCAGATACCTACAGGACATGCTAGTACAAGTACGATTTTCACAAGTCAACCGCAATTCACATATCAACTGTACCAGGGTCAGTATCAATTCGGTCCCATTTCACAAAACCCAGTTTATCAGTATCAATCGTACCCTGGCTATACTTATCAGCAGCCTCAACAACCACAGTTTGGTCCGGTTAATCTTGGTTTTCTGGGTGGTTATACTATTCTTAATGCAAATCTGATTCCCATTTATCCTGGGTATCCTCCTCCCGGAACTTCTCTTGTTACACAAGTTTTTCGCGACCCTAGCCGTCAGTTACCATTTATTGCAACTTTGGATTTACCTGATTTGTCACGCCTTATGAATGATCCAATTTTCTATCATCCGTATTGGCCGCCAATGCCGCATAAGTTTCCCAGTGATATACATAAATTCGAGGGTAAGTCAAGAGAGGATCCGTCAAATCACGTTATGACTTATCACCTCTGGTGTGCGTCTAATTCGATAATTGATGATTCAATTCGCTTATGTCTTTTTCAACGAATTCTTATTGGTCTTGCCGCCAAATGGTACATTGAGTTACCACAAGGCTCTTTTAATAATTTCAGTCAATTAGCAACTGCTTTCTTAACTCATTTTCAGTTTCCTGTCAGATACGACAATGACACGGAACTATTGACTTCGCTAAAACAATCCATGTCCATATATATTTCTGATCATATTCACGAATGGTGACGTAGAAGGTGTTTAGTGAAAGTTTTCATTCCGGATCAAATTTTGGCGGAATGGTTTGTTAAATCATTATTACCCAAAATCACTGAAGATGTAGCTAAGGCAAGAGTTGTTACTGAGGAGCAAGTCATTTCTCAAGCTCAGTACCTTGACCTCGTCTATACGCAGTCAGGTACTTTTCATGGAAAAATCCCCGATCTTCCAAAACAAGGTCAAATAACTGCAGCTCCTTCAGGGTCTCATTCCATTGATGGTATTATTGGTACAGTTAATACTAAAATTAAGAAGAAATATTCAAATAATTCTTCTCCTATAATAAATTTACCTGATTCCCCAAAAGGAGAGTCTTCCGCCGAAATTTTTGTCGACATTCATGTCGTGGAGACATCTATGGCCAAATCTAAATCTAGCGGAAAAAAGAAGGGGAAGAATAAAAAAAAAAAGAATTCAATAGATAAAACAGATAAAACGGAATCTAATGACGAAAAATGCAAGCCTCGCTATCCTTGTTTTATTTGCAACGAGGATCATTTTACTAAAGAATTCCCACATCGAGCAGAGGTTTCGAAATTCGTTAAAGGTTCTCAACAACCTGCTGTCTTCAAGGATCCTTTTCCCACTCAAGATAGTAAGATGATTGGTTCCACCTCAAATGCCTTAGAAGAACCTATTATGATGATGTCTCATGTCAGGATTGCAACGCGATCACAAGATTATGGTAGTAAAAGTCCTGTTGGTGGTAAAGAAGTAGAATCTTCTAATTCAAACACATCAACTACACCTCCTCCCGTTTCTGATCCACTACAGATCGAGAAACCCAATCCAGACCTAGTAATCAAACCGCCTGCTAAAGGTGTTATTCGTAAATTAGCTTTCAATCCACATGCGAGAGCTGCTCAGAATTACAACATTTTTGAGGACTTAGCTATTTCCCCTTCAGCAATGTCAGCTTTGGAAGTGCTGCAATCGTGCCCAGCACAGCGTAAATTACTTTTGTCTGCTATAGGAGCTGTCGATATTCAGGATTCGAACCTAATAATATTTGATTTAGAGAATAGTACACCCTGCCTACGTCATCAAATGGCTTTCCAGATTCCAGTATTAGTCAAAAACAGACCGATATTTTGGATTGTGATTGATGAAGGGGCTTCTACGTGTATTATGTCGATCCAGTGTTGGAAATCGCTTGGTTCTCCTACACTCAATCAGTCTCCGACAATTCTAAAGGCTTTTGATGGCCGAGGGTTCCATCCTTTTGGTATTTTGCAGGATTTACCTATAGGGGTTGAAGGTAAAACCGTAAATCTAGATGTGGAAGTGGTTAATGCCCCTCTAGATTACAACCTTCTCCTGGGTCGTAGTTGGTCTTATGCTATGACTGTTGTTGTTTCATCGGTCTTTCAGCTTATCAAGTTTCCACATCAAGGAAATATCATTACAATAGACCAGTTAACTTATTTCTCATTCGATCCAGCCTCTACAGAAACTATCCAACACGTCGGTAAAACGATTATCCCTTACAAGGATGTTGGGGTAGGTTTGATTAAAGACTCTGGTTTACTAGGAACTTTTTCCTTTCCTCCTCCTAACGTATCAGCTCCTGTTGCAAATATTTATATGATTTCATCGAATACTATTACGTTTGATGATCCTTGGATCGTACCTTTCGATTCTGAGTTGGATTCATTTGATGGCACGATGCCTTTAAGTCCCTTTGAAATTTCATATCAGGTTGTACAGTCGCTTTCTGATTCTTCTTCAACCAAAACTGATCCAATGAATGGGATCCATGAGGAATCACTTTCAATATCTAGCTCAACCACAACAACATTTCCCAATCTTGTTCATACAGATGAGCAAATTCGTGAACTTTTGTCTGTTGATGATTTACCATGGGAAGATCTACATCATCGATCTTCGTTTTTACCTGTGCTGGATCATTTTGAAAATGATTTTTCTTCTATTTTCACTGCTGAATATGTTAAAGAACCGCAAAATCCATTGCAAAATCCTAATTCTGAGTTAAATTTGGAAAATAGCTCTCGAATGATTCCTACTGACATTTCAGTCAAGCCAGGAATAATTGAAAACATTCATATAGGAGCTTGTTGTACGGACGATGAACTCCAATCTTATAAAGCCCTATTTCAAGAATTTCGTGACGTTTTTGCCTGGTCATATGAGAAAATGCGAGGAATCGATTCGTCAATTGTTGTACATGAAATCAAGACTTACCCGAATGCCAAACATGTCTGTCAATGTTTACGTCAGATACATCCGAGAAAAGCTGCTGCTATCAAAGCCGAATTTGAGAAATTACTTCGTGTAGGTTTCATTTATCCAATTCCTTTAACCGATTGGGTATCGAATATTGTTCCTATTAACAAAAAACAAGGAACTATAAGAGTATGTATTGACTATAGGGATATTAATAGAGCTTGTCCTAAAGACAATTATCCAACCCCCTATATCGATCAAATAATTGATGACTGTGCCGGTATTGAAATGTTTTCCTTTATGGATTGTTTTTCCGATCACAATCAAATAAACATACTCCCTTCTGATCAGCCAAAAACAGCTTTCATTTGTCCATTGGGGGCATTTGCTTATTGAAAAATACCCTTTGGATTGAAGAATGTTGGGGAAACTTTTCAAAGGGCTATGTCTTATGCATTTCATGACATTAAGCACATTGTGCAACATCATCTCGATGATTTACCTGCTCATTCATTGCGTAGGGCCGACCATCTCACTCATTTACAAGCAATCTTTATGAGATGTAAGCATTATCGAATTCGGTTGAACCCACACAAATGTGTTTTCTGTGTAGAATTGGGTCGCTTACTGGGATTTATTGTTTCAAAACAAGGCATTCACGTTCATCTGTCGAAGGTCGAAGCTATTGTCAATCTACCTCCTCCTTCGACTCTGCGCCAACTCCAAAGTTTGCAGGGGAAAGCAAACTTTTTACGTCGGTTCATTCCTAACTACGCCGAGCTAACAAATGGTTTTACCAGGTTGTTGAAACAGAACGTTCCATTCTTTTAGGATGATATCCCTAATCGATCTTTTGATGCACTCAAACACGCGTTGACCCATGCACCGTTACTGCATCCTCCCAATTACAACCAGGACTATTTTTTGTACCTCGCCGCCTCTCATTCCACCATTGGGATGGTTTTAGTTCAAGAAGATGAATTCAACAATGAAACTCCTGCTTAACCTTCTCTGCATCAAACTCAGGCAAACATTTAAGCAATATACCACTTGTATTTTTCCAATAAAGACACCTATCTACAATGCAATAGTTTACTGCTTTCAGTTTTAAGAACCTTGCCTTTGTTTTCGATAAACCAGGAGGTGTATTTAAATTAAGCAAAACATAAACGATATCAACATACCAAGGAGAATTCATAAAATGGTTTTCAATAATGGGAGTTGAGAATTCTTCTTGGCTGTCCAAAGCATTAATCATATTAATATCAAGAACTTCAAAATTGGATTCAGCCATTAATCTAGCTAGACCTTTGCCTTTGATGAGTTTAGTGGGTTTTATCTCTAAATCATATTCGAGAATAACAGCAATCCACTTACCTCTCTTACCATCTGGGTCCTGTGTTAGAATGTCTTTAACAACCGAATTAGGGACAAAGGCAATGATGTGTGAGTGAAGGATGTATACTCTAAAGTCTTTCAATGCTTTAACCAAAGCAAAAGCTTGCTTTTCCATAATATTATACTTCAAAGGGGCATCCCTCAATGCCTTGCTAAAGAATGCAATAGGTTGCTCTTGTCCTTGTGGATTTTTCTGTAAAAGGACAGCAGCAATGGTATGTTCTGATGCAAACGAGAAGATATAAAAATCTTTTGAAAAATCAGGGCTTATGAGAACCGGTGTTTTGGTTAATGCTTGTTTCACCAGCTTAAAGGATGTCTTTGCTTCCAAGGTCCATTTTATCCCTTGCTCCTTCTTCAACATGTTTGTGATATTTCTAAGGAGCTCTGCCAAGTTAGGGATGAACCTTCTCAAAAAGTTAATCTTTCCAATGAAAGACCGCAACTCTTTGATATTTCGAGGATGAGAGATTTGCAATATAGCCTCAATCCTCTTTGGATCTATCTTTATACCCTCTTCTGAAATAATGTGTCCAAGAAGCTTACCTTCTTGGAGACCAAATAGTGTCTTCTTAGGGTTTAAAGATATTCCAAATCTTTTGCACTTCTCGAAAACTTTTCTCAAATGTTCTAAATGTTCTTCATCTATTTTTTAAAACACAGTGACATCATCTAGATAGATAATGATGAAGAAACCCAATTCTTCCGAGAATGCTATGTCCATGGCTCTCTGAAAGGTTGCTCCAGCGTTCATTAGACCAAAAGGCATATTCACATACATGAAAGTGCCCCATGGAGTAGTGAAAGCCGTCTTTAATTGATCAGCAGGGTGAACTAAAATCTGATTATACCCTGAATAGCCATCAAGCAACGAAATCCTTTTAGACCCCACCACCCTTTGTAAAATGTGATCCATTTTTGGTAAAGGGTAGTTGTCTTTTAACGAAGATTTGTTTAAGTCTCTAAAGTCTATACAAAGCCTGATTTCTCCAGTCTTCTTCCTAACGGACACCAGATTAGATACCCACTCAGAATATCTAATAGGGACAATAATGCCAGCCTCATACATTTTCATGATCTCCTTCTGAACCAATGGCAATTGGACAGGGTTTATTCTGCGCAGTTTCTGTTTAAATGGTTTTTGGTTTTCTTTAAGAGGGATTTTGTGCTGTATTATTTCAGTGTCATAGGATTTAAGATCTTCGTAACTCCATGCAAAAACATCAGAAAATTCTTTGAACAACTCTATGTATTTGAGTTTAATGTGAGCCGGCAAAGTTTTGGACAGTTTGATCATTTTCGGTTTTTCCTCACTGCCTATATTGCACTCCTCTACTTCAGTCTCTACAGGTTCCAGTTTTGGTTTATTGGCCACATCGTTAAAATTGAACAACTCCTCTAAAGGCGTTAGACCACTCGGCAAATTTTCATCTTTAGAATGCAGAGTTTGTAATTCTTCCGTTTCTAACTCTGCACTTAATTCTGTTTTGTTCCTAAGTTCGCTAGACAATAGGTTAATACTGGCAGGTTGAGGAGACGATTCTTCTTCACCAAGAAATTTTTCTTCACTGCAGTCTGTATCATAATCTGAATCTGAACTGTGCAGTTCGAACTCATTTCTGAATTGCATGAAGTCTTCTATTTTTTTGTCATTGTCAAACACTTGCCAATATTTTTCATTATCAGGCACTGCCGGTCTAAATTTTATCGGAGTTGTGTTGTCTCCAGTCTCATATGGCGTTAGACATGTCCTGGCCGCAAAAGCCAAATTGTGGGCCATAATGTTCTTTTTCCTTGGGATGAAACTCAGGTTTGACTCCTCAAATGTTGTCAACAGATCCATGACATCATTCCGATAGGCTCTAAGTCTGGAATGATTCGCATTATACTCCCCATTGACTTGCCTAATGATTAACTTAGAATCCCCGTACACATTAATTCTTTTGGCTCCTAATTTCTTCAAGAGATGCAAGCCTAAGAGAAGGGATTCATATTCTGCTATGTTGTTGGAACACTGAAAGTTTAATTTGCATGAAATGCATTCTGTGTGGTTGTTTTCAGTGTTAATGATCCAAACCCCTGCACCAGCATTATTTCTAGTGCATGACCCATCAAAATACATACTCCATAAAGGACTGTCTTCGGTTTCGTCTGTTTGGCGATTGTCCTTTTTAACTATGGTGCCTTCTGACTGTTCATGATTAGCAGCACCCAATTGAATTTGTTTTGACTCCTCAAATTCTTCAATAGATCGAGGGATGATGCCAGAAACGTTAGGGGTATTTTCTCGGTTGTTAAGTCCTAAAAACAATGGACTCATAACCGGTAAATCAAGACCTATGCTTTGTTTACTAATGTTTTCACATGTGGCAAACTGTTTGGACACTTCTGCGTTATTATACTCTTCTTCCCTGTCGGCCTTTAATTCTGTTAAAGTGACTTGCTCACTAGGAGTTTCATTGTTAAACATGATAAAAGAATCAAGGCCTATATTGACAGAATATATAGGAGAGTTTCGTGGTCTGTCTTGACTTGTAACCGTGTATTGCATATGAGACTCCCTGTAAAGTCTTCTGGTCTGATTGAAAACCGGGATGGTCGCATATGTCATGTCCATCTGCATAGTCCCCTGTAACTTTGCTCCCCAAGATCTTGATAAAAGCATTCCATACTTTGGGGGAACATCAGCCACAACAATGTCCATGAGTAAACATTTGGCTGGAATCTGGGCTAGGTTAACACAGAGGTCTTTGATCAATCCTAGACATTTTACTCTATTTGAGTCAAAGGAGTATAGGTCTTTGTAGGGTCTGGTAATTTCTAAGCCAAGGCTCTCCATCACAGCTTTAGGCATTAAATTATGAGAAGCCCCGGAATCATGCATAGCGTTGTGTAGAATTTTGTCATGAATGTTCAAACTCACATAAAAGGGAGGAACTGGTCCTTCTTGAAACTTCCCTTCAATCTTAGGGCCAAAAATAAACTCTGGTAGGTCGTCACTAAGATTAACTGTATCTCCATTTTCCTCTATATTTAAAGCCTTCAAAATTTGGTTCCTATATACATGTTGGGCATCTAACTCAGTTAATGGAACAGAGATTTTGATCTTTAAGATTTCCTGTTCCAGGCTGAAAGGGGTTTGATTCTTTGAAGCACTTGTTTCAACCTTATTAGCTGTCACTCTATCAACAATTACAGCTTGCTGATTTGTTTTACTTGACACAACTGTTGTAGAAGGAGTACTAGCTGAAGTGTTAGTACTGCTGATGTCTTCACTCTGTTTTTCAGAATTTTGAGTGTTTTTCTCCTTATCCTTATCAGAATTAACAGCCACTGTTTTGTCTTTTTGTTTCGCTGTTTTGGGTTTAGCTGCGGTGCTGCTTTGAGAGGATTTGTCAGAGGTTTTGGTGTTGGGGGCTTGTTGACTGGTCTTGCTTCTAAGGTCATATTCTCTTTGAGGTTCTATGACTGTTGAGATTTTCTGTTTTATTAAAATTGGCAAAAATCTCATTAGGTGACAAAAATTAGGAATTAGTTCCTATATTAGCTCCAGTTTGTTGGGAGGGAGTTAATGCATCCTAAATTTGATGTGAGAGGATTTATGAGGCTGTTAGATTCTCCTTGCTATAAAACAGGTATTCATACGGATGGTTTGAGTGTGTGAGAGTTTGGGAGGATTTGATTAATTATGTAATCTCCTGTTTTGATTAATAAAGACTGCCGATGCCTATGTTGTGTGGACGTAGCCCAGGAGGATTGGGTGAACCACGTTAAACCTCTGTGTTTCCTATGCATGTTTTTCATAGCTGTGTATGTGCTTTTATATTGCTGTGCACTGTTTTTTCCAACAATTGGTATCAGAGCGATGTTGGAGTGCGTTGAACTGGTGCGGGGAGCGTTGAAGCCTGCTGCGCATGTCCTGCGTTGGTTTGGGCACGAAAATGACTTGAATCTGCTAGCGCATGGTGTTTGAGGTGGAGCGCGTACTGGAGGTAACTCAGAACTGAAGTTTGTTGCGTGAACATTTTTTGTTTTAAGCTGCATATTGCTGTGCGTGGAGGATTGGCGTATGACTGTGCATTGCGCGGAGGTATTGATTGCTGGATCGGTGTGTATGTTGTTTTATATTACTGCACACCTTGGCTTCTAACGTTTTTTACGTGCTGGTGCCTGAGGCATGGAGGTGCTGGTGCCGGATGCATGGTTCTGTACCCATTCGAATATGCGTGGACTTTTGTACAGGCGTTAAAAGCGTGGCTGAGAAAAGCATTTACCGAAATCAGAACCAGAGCGTGAAGAATCGGTGCAGCGTTGAAATTTGACAACGTGGTTTTTTAAATTGCTAGTTTATGCAATTGCGTTGACAGTCGACAAGCTCCCAATTGCGTTGACAGTCTTATGTTTGTTTTTGTTGAAGGTTCAGCCAAATCGTATGGCATTTTTTTTTAAAGTGTTTTTTCATAAATCGATTTTTTTTTGGAGTTTTGAAAAAGGTCGATTTGGAGTTTATAAATCGACTTTGGAGTTTGGTAAAAGGTCAAACAATAAATCGATTTGAATTTCTTTGGTAATTATTAAATACCAATGCCAATTGCATATGGTATGGAGTTTAGAAGGTTTTTTTTTTAAAAGGAAGTGAAAGGCATTTTAAAGTTGAAGGGTAGTTTGTTTTAAAGGCATAGGCAGTGTTTTGAGATTAACTTCATTTAAAGTTGGATTTGGAGATTATTGTGTTTTTTGCTGAAACAAGATGGCGAAAACTCAAAATGCCCGGTTTGAAATTGAGAAGTTCAATGGCAAAAACAACTTCGAGATCTGGAAACTAAAGATGCACGATCTGCTGATTCAACAAGGCGTGGCGAAAGCACTGTTGGGGAAAAGCAAAAGGCCTTCTTCCATGACAGAGGATGAATGGGATGAGTTGGATGACAGAGCTCTGAGCGCCATTCGGTTATGTCTGGCGGATGATGTTCTATTCAACATTGTGTCAGAGAAGACCGTTGCAGGCTTGTGGATCAAGCTTGAAAAGCTCTACATGACGAAATCTTTGACAAATCGGATTCTCCTGAAGCGACAGCTTTATGGTTTGCGGATGAAGGAAGGTACCTCGATTACTAACCATCTGAATGTTTTCAATACTCTAGTGGTACAATTACAAAGTCTAGATGTAAAATTTGATTCAGAGGATAAGGCAATAACTCTATTGTGTTCATTGCCCGAATCATGGGATCACTTTGTTACTTCCATAAGCTTTAGTACTGCAGCCGTCCTTGAGTTTGATGATGTGGTTGGAGCTTTGTTGTCTGAGGAGACGAGGAAGAAGTCGAATGCAGACACCTCTACATCAGAGGCAATGATGGCCAGAGGTCGTTCTAGAGAGAGACACTCCGGGGGTAAGCATAGCAACTCTCGTTCAAAGTCTAAAGGGAGGAAGAGCAAAGTAAAGTGCTGGTTTTGTGGAAAATCGGGGCACTTGAAGAAAGACTGCTGGAAGAGACTGCAAACAGAGAAGAAAGGAAACTCTTCGACAGAGAAGAAGGAAGCAAACACGACAGATACAGGTTCGGCATCTGGTTCAGGTATGAGCGACGAAGTGTTGTCTGTTAATATGTCAAATCATGATCAACATTGGTTGTTAGATTCCGGTGCATCAAACCACATGTGTATTCATAGAGAATGGTTTAAGACGTATATATCAGTTAATAATGGACTCGTGTACATGGGTAATGATGTCACATCTAATATTGTTGGGATAGGAAGCATACAACTGCAAATGTTTGATGGCACAACTAAATTGTTAACAGATGTGAGACATGTTCCAGACTTAAGAAAAAATCTAATTTCACTGGGAGCACTTGATACGAATGGATATAAAACTGTAATTCAAGGTGGAGTTATGAAAATCTATAAAGGTATCTTACTAGTAATGAAGGCTAAGAAAGTAGGAAATCTATTTCAGTTAGAAGGAGGTACAGGGTCAGATTTTGTGTCTACTGTGTCTGAACATGACAATAGTTCCATTCACTTATGGCATCAAAGATTGGGGCATATGAGTGAAAGAGGGTTGAAAATTTTGGCTGATCGCAAGTTACTTCCAAATCTGAAGTCTGGAAAGTTAGATTTCTGTAAACATTGTCTGTTTGGCAAACAAAGTAAACAAAAATTTAAAATAGGCAAACATACTAGTAAAGGCATACTTGATTATATCCATTCAGATGTTTGGGGTCCAGCCCCTACAGCGTCATATGGTGGCTCGTCATATTTTGTGTCGTTCATTGATGACTTTTCTAGGAAGGTGTGGGTCTACATGATGAAAAAGAAGTCTGATGTTTTTACAATTTTCAAACAGTTTAGAGCATTGGTAGAAAACATCACTGGTAGAACAATAAAGTGTTTAAGAACTGACAATGGTGGTGAGTTTACTTCCAAGGAGTTTGACAGCTATTGCAAGGATGCAGGGATCGAGAGACATAAGACCACCGTTTATACTCCTCAGCAAAATGGAGTTGCTGAACGCATGAACAGGACTCTTCTAGAGAGAGCAAGGAGTATGCTGAGTAACGCCGGGTTGCAGAAGGAGTTGTGGACGGAAGCGGTGGCAACAGCTTGTTATGTGATAAACCGATCTCCATCGACGGCCATAGACTGCAAGATTCCGCAAGAGGTATGGAAAGGACACCCTTGTGACTATTCTAAACTCAGAGTGTTTGGTTGTGATGCATATGCTCTAGTGCCTAAACATCAGCGAACTAAGTTAGATCCAAAGTCTAAAAGGTATATCTTTGTTGGGTATGGTGTTGGAAAAAAGGGATATAGATTGTGGGATCCTACTACCCGCAAAATCATCATCAACAGAGATGTAAAGTTTAATGAATCCTCTCTTGTACAGTTAGATGTAGATAGTAAATTGAAACAAGATGATGTATTTGATTTTCAGCACATTCAGTTTGACAGCACTTCTAATGATAGTCATGATGACCATAGTTCAGATACTAGTCATGAACAGGTTTCAGAATCAGAACATGAACAGGGTTCAGGTTTAGATCATGAACATGTCTCAGATACTGATCGGCAAGAAGTTCCTACAGATGGTAGTCAACCAGAAACATCCTTAAGGAGG
The DNA here is from genome assembly GCA_034641835.2 of Pinus albicaulis. Classification (NCBI taxonomy): domain Eukaryota; kingdom Viridiplantae; phylum Streptophyta; class Pinopsida; order Pinales; family Pinaceae; genus Pinus; species Pinus albicaulis. The sequence continues at coordinate 1,914,208,069 of CM076578.1, forward strand.
TCGACAAGAATCAAACGGCCACCGAGAAGGTATGATGATTATGTTACTTCAGTTGCTTTGACCGCTAATGACAATGAACCTCTGTGCTATCAGGAAGCAATAGAAGGTTCGAATAGTGACAAGTGGAAAGCAACCATGAAGGACGAAATGATGGCCTTGAGTAAGAACGGCACATGGGATCTGGTTGAGCTTCCGAAAGACAGGAAAACTGTGGGGTGTAAATGGGTTTACAAGCTGAAACGGGGTGTGAATGATACGGAGGACAGGTACAAAGCGCGACTGGTCGCAAAAGGGTTTTCTCAGAAAGCAGGCATAGATTTTCATGAGATTTTTTCACCAGTGGTTAAAATAGTTTCAATTCGAATTGTGTTAGCTTTAGTTGCTTTGTTTGATTTAGAGTTACAACAACTAGATGTTAAGACTGCTTTTCTACATGGAGATTTAGATGAGGAAATTTATATGGAACAATCGGAAGGGTTTGTTCAGCATCGCAATAATAAATTTGTCTGCAGGCTCAAGAAGTCATTATATGGCCTGAAGCAGTCGCCTCGGCAATGGTATAAGAAGTTTGATTCTTTCATGTTGAGTCAGAAATATGTTAGAAGTGAATATGATCATTGTGTGTATTTCAAGCAATTGAAAAATGGCATGTTCATTATCTTAGTGTTGTATGTTGACGATATGCTTTTAGCAAGAAAAAGCATTGAAGAAATCAACAGGTTGAAGACTCAGATGGCAAGGACATTTGATATGAAAGATCTAGGAGCAGCAAGACAGATTTTGGGCATGGAGATTTTCAGAGACAGGAGCAATGGTAAGCTATGGCTATCACAACAAAAGTATATTGAGAAAATACTTTTGAGGTTTGGTATGAATAATGTGAAGCCTGTGTCAGTCCCTTTCGCTTCCCATTTCAAGCTTTCTTCCGGTTTATGTCCTAATACAGATGAAGAAAAGGATTATATGTCTCGAATTCCATATGCTAATGTAGTAGGATGTTTGATGTATGCGATGGTTTGTACTCGACCAGATATTTCACATGCAGTTGGGGTTGTCAGCAGGTACATGGAAAATCCGGGTAAATAACACTGGTCAGCAGTGAAATGGGTGCTTCGGTACTTGAGAGGCACAAGTAGTTATTGTATTACTTACAATAAGAGTAGTGAATTTGTTTGCGGATATGTTGATTCCGATTTTGCAGGTGATTTGGATAAGAGAAGGTCAACTTCAGGGTATGTTTTTACTCTTGCAGGTGGAGCTATTAGCTGGATGTCAAAGCTACAAAACATTGTTGCTTTATCCACTACTGAAGCAGAATACATTGCTGCTTCGCATGCTTGCAAAGAGGCGGTTTGGTTGAAAGGTTTGCTTGGTGAATTTGGTAGGTTACAGGACAACATCAGGTTACTGTGTGATAGTCAAAGTGCAATACATTTGGCTAAGAATCCGGCCTATCATAGTAAATCAAAGCATATTCCAATTAAATACCATTTTGTAAGACAGGTTGTTACTGAAAGGGGAGTCTCTCTTGAAAAGGTGCATACAAAGGAAAACTGTGCAGACATGTTCACGAAACCAGTTTTGTTGGAGAAGCTGCGTTGGTGTTTGGCTTCTCTTGGCTTGCAGAAAAGATAAAATAATAAACAAACAGGGCATCAGGCTAATTTTTGTCAAGGTGGAGATTGTTGAGATTTTCTGTTTTAAATAAAATAGGCAAAAATCTCATTAGGTGACAAAAATTAGGAATTAGTTCCTAGATTAGCTCCAGTTTGTTGGGAGGGAGTTAATGCATCCTAAATTTGATGTGAGAGGATTTATGAGGCAGTTAGATTCTCTTTGCTATATAACAGGCATCCATACGGATTGTTTGAAGGGTGTGTGGAGTGTGAGAGTTTGGGAGGATTTGATTAATTATGTAATCTCCTGTTTTGATTAATAAAGACTGTCGATGCCTATGTTGTGTGGACGTAGCCCAGGAGGATTGGGTGAACCACGTTAAACCTCTGTGTTTCCTATGCATGTTTTTCATAGCTGTGTATGTGCTTTTATATTGCTGTGCACTGTTTGTTCCAACAATGACGACATTTTCCATATCCTGATAATAATTTTCATTATCATCTCTTTTGTCGTCGTAAGGTGTGTAAAGACCTTGTTTATTATCATAATGAACCTCAAAGTCATCATCCTCTTCCCCAAACATGTTGATATCCTCTTCCTCTGTTATGTCTTCTGTTTATTCAACCTCACTTACATAGTTTTGATGAAAGGGAGGGGTGATCTATTGATCATCTTCCCTGGGTCTGTTTGGAGGTTGGTTCCTTCTAACATTCTGATTCTGGTTCCTATTTTGAGGAGCAGTTTGATTTTGATTTGCTTGTGCTCTCTTAATTATGCTCATCTCTTTCATCATTTCTTCCATCATTCTCTCCATTTTTGAGTTGGAAGTAGAAGGTGTGGACTCCTGTCTAAAAGATACTCTCTTTTCCACTTTCATCCTCGCTCTCTTCTCCATCAAGTTTACTTCCACAGAAAGAGCACCCCTTTGCATGTCTTCAAGAGTTGCAAAGACTCTTTCTCTAAGTGAATATGTCATGTCTGGATCAAACCCTTCAGGAAATTTGTTTAAAGCTGAGCCCTGAGGAGGTTTTAGTTCAGGGGAAAGCGCATTATAGACGCTGTTAAATCTGGTACAATAAGATTGTACACTTTCCCCGGGGTTCCTATGGAGATTGTTATAGTCAGCAAGGACTTGGAGAGGATTCTTTCTCACTTCCCATTTGTTTAAGAATGTTTGATGGAAGGCTTGGAGATCGTTAATACTATGGGGGGTTAAAACTTTAAACCATTTTCTTGCTTCTCCCCCAAACTTTGAGCAAATAGTCTCAACTTGACATAATCATCATCAATTTCGTTTCTGTCAAAGTAGTCATTCATCTTGTCCACATGTTGAGATGCTGTTATAGTATTACTAGCATCATATAATGGAATTTTGGACTGATAGTCCTGTGGAAGATTGGCTAATGGTACGGGAAGGACTAAGGGAGCATACCATGTTGCCATGGCAGGAGGTGGAGGTGGATTTACAGAAGGGAAAGTGGGCTGAGGTGAAGTGGTTTGAACAGTGGATGTAGGGTGAGTAGAAGTGGATGGACCAGGAGTAGACTGTTGAGATGATCTTGGATGGGAAACACCTAAATTGTGAAGGAAATGTAAATCAGGAGGTGTTGTTTCCCTGCTACCAGGATGTTCACTTGTTTCAGGAGATGAAAGTGAAGATTCAGAGTCTAACTGGATTATATCATCAAACAACCTAGTCCTAAATGGGTTTACTAAGTCAGTTTGTGATTGTTGCAGAGCTGAAAGATTTTCAGGGACTGATTTAGCTCTCAAGGGTGATCTGAAAACAGTTAATAATTTAACCTTAGGAGACTTCCAAAGGATACTTTCTGGATTATCAACTATCTCAGGTGGGTTAGGGTCTGGGTGGGCTCTAGTGTGAATCTTTTTAGAAGCCACTATGCTATGTTGTTTAGACCTAAAACAATAAAAGCTCAACCAGATATGACAATCTTGGAGAGGTTAACCAATCTGTTTTTACAATTTTAAATCCCACAGTCCTCTAACTGAGTTTGAATGATTTTATAATGATAAGGGTTCTTCCCAGTGGAGTCTTAAGGTCTGCTAGGATTGTGGAGTCGCCAAGTGGAAATGTTTAGCTCCTTTCAGAGGTAAAAGGTCTTATGGTCCACCACCATGTTTATTTAATTCCAATCTGAAATACTTTTAGGTTTTTCTAAGTCATTTTTCAGTTTTGTGGTTGTTAATAATATCCTAACTTTGTTTCAAAACTTAGCTAAGGTCGCGAGACAAAGGCAGTCTACTCTTATGGCTAAGCCAGCTGATTTTTCAAGGTTTAGATGAAGTCTTAAGAGAAACCTAGGGTTTACCTAGTTTGTCACCGATTCAAACAAGTTCCATCATGATTACCTATAATAGGCCGTGCTTGAAAAGGCTGCTTTTTACTCTGGTTAATAAAGCAAATTCTCTATGAACCAAATCTCTGACGTCGTATGATTATCTTTAAATGAAAATGATTCTCAGTTCGATGTCCCCAGTGGAGTCGCCAGAAATGTTAGGTCTCTGTAATTTATTAGCAAGATTGGGAGAGTCCAATCACAGAGTTAACATCATTTCAACCAAACTTTGGGATTCTAGGATCTAGCCCTCCTAAATCCGGAGAGGGATCTCTCCAATATGTACAAAGATGGATATTGTCTTTGAAAAGCTTAAGGTAATGATATTAGGCTAGTTATGAAGGCCAAGGGTTTTGTTTTGTTTTGTTTTGGATGGTTGAGCATGGAATGTTACTTGAGGGGAAATTCCTAAGTGCAAAAAGTTTCAAAAGTGAGAAGTTGCAAGCAAATAGAACAGTTTTGGCAGATAGATAGATATAACGCTGGTTTTTAGTCCATTGGGCTATGGAGTCATATCTGGGCTTTAATTGAACAACAAAATCAAGTGTGATCCAAGGGGCAAGTCATCTATGTCTAAGGATCTCTTTTACAGTTTGATTTATGGGATGAAGTGATACATTAAGAAGGGGAATTAAACAGATGCGGAACGAAGAGCAGCCTAGGATCTGATGAGTACTTTTAAACCGGTCAGCCTTTGACAAACACTTTAAGAAGGACATGAAAGCATACTAGGATCTGGTAAGTACTTTTAAACCAACCAGCCTTTGACACACTTCCAACAGAAAACATACAAAACAAGGGGAAACACAAAGATAACACAGAATGGTCTAAGATCTAGCAAGTGCTTCTAAACTAGCCAGCTTTTAACACATTCCAAGGGAAACAATCTGTTAGTTATGCAGACAAGTCTGGGACCAGGGCTAACCATATCTTCCTTCGGTTCATCATCACATAACATATACTGAAAGTAACATTCAGAAATAATATTCAGCTAGGACGATAAAATGAGGGAACGCCAGCATTCTCATGCCTAAACTGAATTAAGTCATTCCTAAATAACACAGATTGGAAGAAAACATTCAAATAAAGATTTCTCAGCCAGAGAAGGTTACTGATATACAGCAGGTCCTAAATCTGTTTAAACTGTTCTTTACAGTGGAAAATGAAACAACATGAAAACATAAATAAAACAACAAGTTACAAATGAGAATAACATCACCGTCAATATAGATCAGGATCCCATGAAACAGCTTTTATATTGATGTCAAACCAGCTACAAACTTCAAGTCCAATGTTTCAGTTCAGCAATCATCTTCACTATTCAACCTAACTACTCTAGCACAAACAGAGCTTCAAGGGCCAGTGAATACTATGTACAAATAGAAGTCTCAAGCTCAAGTGTATTTCAAAGTTCTGCAACCAACAATTTCTCATCTTCTGTAGAAGTACTTATAGGAAGATGAAGAGGTGAGATTTTAACAAAATATCTCAAGGATAGTTAATGCAGAGTGAAGACTTCTCGGCCCTTTGAGAGGCTCGAGGGAAAAATTTACAGGTGGATCACTACATTAATTGTTTCTCAATAAATATCAAAGCTCGGTGGAAGTTTTGTTTGACTTTGAGGCTCTGTGCATGTTTTGGAGTAACTCTGCAGATATTTATTCATTGGTTTCCTTGCAGAAGTAACTCCCTGGCTGTGTTGGAGGCGGATATCTGATTTTCTTCAATAACTCAGCCTCTTTTTGAATGTTTTGAGGCAACAGGTGGCTCGGTGGTAGCTGAGGAATCAATTTGCCCCAGATGTGGCGGTGGAGGCTTTCTGTCTGATAAAACACTTTAGATTTTCCTTTAATCCGTGTTTTAGATTGGGGATTAGGATTTTGATAACTGTCTTAGCCGTAATCCCCATAAAAAATGTCTTCAATCTTCATCTGCTATGCTTTATTCTCAAAACTGATACTCTTTAACTGTGTTTGATTTAAAACAGTGTCTTGTCGATGTGCAGACCCGCGCTGGGCTTTACGGCATCAATACTTATAGAGTACTGAAAAAACATGGAATAGAGCCCCGTGAATGGCTTCTTTAAGATAGCTCGAAGGCACAGGAAACGTCTTTCCCATCCCTCGGCTTTCCTTTGTTCTATAATGGAAAACCATTAAAACGCCTGCAAAACAAAACAACAGTTAAGAAATCTTGCGGGAATAGGTTTAAACTGCTTTGGATGGCGGGGGAGGAGCGTAGCCGTCGGATGAAGGCAACCAATGGTGGAGATCTGCATAGAAAGGCAGAAAAGGATAGCGGGAGGAGAATAAGGAGGAGCAGTTTTGGACCGTCCGATCTGGACACGTGGACGGTCCAGATCTAATCGGAGGGTCTCAATCGGGGGTGGCAGAAAAAGGGGATGCGATTGAACTTTGCGATTGAGCCCTTTGCGATTGAGCGCAAGCCGTTGGATCAAAGGACTAGATCAACGGTGGAGAATGGAATCGGGGAGAAACCCTTGTATTTTATATAAAACCCGAACTTTTGAAATAAACAAAGGTTTTTATGGATCGGGGTGGAAAAACATATATACAAAGCGGACAGGCGCCCGACTGCGGGGCCTTTGGATATATGAAAATTGATGGGCTCGGGGCTTTATATATAATGGGGGCCTAATCGCAATCGGAACTGCGGGCCTGGTCTTTCCGATCAACCCATTGAAATTTCCCCGATCGCGATTGCGCGATCGGTCTTTTTGATCTAACCATTTTATTTTAAACATGTGACTTTGACTCATTACATCAAAACTTTGGAAAAGAGGGTTTTTGTAATTAACAAAGGAAAAAGGGTCGGAAAAATATTCACAAGGTTGTAAGCGCCGGGGGCGGGCTCAGGGTTATATGAAAATAATAAGATCGGGGGTCTTTAAGCAACAAGGCTAATCGCAATCGGAACTTTTGGAGTATGGCAAAAACTTGCGTCTTTGATTCTTTCCGATGCGATTAGCACCTTATCGTATTAGCAAATGGTTCCAGACCCAAAGCGTATGGTGGGGGAGTGGTTTAGGGCTTAGCTCAAGGGGCTTAGGCCTATAGCAATGAAACTTTGATTTTTTATGAGAATTTTCAAGGATTTTAATGGATTTGGGGGTTCCGAAATAGTTAAAAAGTGAGTTTTTAACTATGAAAGGGGAGATTTTCATAAATGGAAAGAAGAGGACTTATGAAAACAAGGTAGTTTTGATGTAGAAAAGGGGAGCAGATGAAGGGTTTTGAGAAGAGGAGAAATGGCGATCTTTCAGCAGTCTTTCAGTCGGAGTCAGCAGAAATTCCTGAGTATAAAAAATGGGACAGCAAATGAGGATTTGGAACAGAGGCATGAGGCCTTAAAGAGACTTCAAGAGCTAACAATTTTTAGTGATAAAATTTGTTCCTTGGAGGCTCAAAAAGATCTTAGCCACCTTTTGGTATAACAAAATATTATAGGTGGCTAACACTGGACTTGTTAAAATTTAACAGTAAAGGACCTGTTCAATTTCAAAACAGGAACGAACCACTCCTTCTTAGGGTTCGAATATTAAACCAAGTTGGACTCATCCAAAGGATGAGCTTATAAACAAGCAAATGTTATCCTCCTCAAGCTTGTCAAAAATAAAGAGGTACTTGCCATAAATGGTGGGGGAAAAGAGAGGAAAATGGGCGTGTTTGTTGTATTTTGATTCTTCGAAAATTCAGTCGACCACCCTAGAACATGACACTTTCATTCACCTGGGTTTGGAAATCCTTTTCCTAATAGTTAATCAAACCATTTTGAAAGTCTTCAGCCGGTTTCTGGGTATTATCTTTGGGTCAATTGTCACCAAACCATCTGCAATGTCATTATGTGTTCAAAAGGATAGTTCAAACAAACCATTCATCTGCAAAATATCTGTCATCCATTTTGACCATCCCTGAGTCAGTCCTTGCCAATATATTTCTTCAAAACTTGATCTATGATTTCATGTTGCGGGCTTGCCTACGACGGATCACTTCCTATCGACGACAACTCATTATCTAGGAAGTTGATCTAGAAATCATCAGTACCTTGAAATCTGCATGCCTCAATGGCAGGTTTCTCGCCTTCGATGACAAGTTGCATCATTGACCTTCGATCAAATGATTCCATGACATGTTTGACTTCAACTCATTCATTCACATTTCATGGATTGTACTGAGTACTTTGAGGGCCATTGACATTATTGGTGGTTACTCTCACACTTGTTAACAGTTCACATTATTGACTAGTAATAAAGTGGTTTCTACCATGTTCGACTTCGAGACATTTATTCACATGGATAGAATCATACTGGTTCGAGAAACGGAAATCAAGACCCTGGATCTAGTTTCTACCATCTAGGCTGTAAGGAATTTTATTATTCATTTATACAGTGGACTAATCATAAACAGATGGCTGCGTCCATACTGTGTCTACACATTTCTATATTATTGATGTATTGAAAATCATTCCTGTATCAGAACAATTTAAATCAGTTTTCTAGTTAGTTTTGATCCGAGTATGGGAATGCCTACCTCAGCGATGATATGTTGACATATATATATTTTGCGTTGAATGTTTTTACAGGTTCCGACTGGGGTGTCCACAGGATGATCCTTGAAATGAAAAAGTACTTCACTCTTCATATATGATAGAATTCATCTTCATCTATTCTAGAATTTTCACTTTAGGGGGCAATCTGTTGCACTGAAAATTGTCATCTTGACATTCTGCTATTTGTATGAGCTCATTATCACTCATACTTCCTCCTTTGCAAGTCTAACACATTATTTCCTCATGTCAAGCCTTAAAAATAAGAGAAAAATTCTCAAAAATCTCTCTAACTTTGGTATCACACTTTCTCTTTGTCTTGCCTGCAGTCCTGCACCTAATGCTCATGACTCTTGCGTATCAGAATGCACTTTCTCTGTGTTAAGGGTGCAGACCCCTGTAAAAGATTAAAAAGGTGCAAGTAAACTCAAAAATATCACTTTCAGTAATTTCTAGAAGCCTCTAGAAGGAATGTTGCAGTGGTAGAACCGCTCTTTTAAGGTTCATGTATCCCTTGCCTTAAGGAGCTAACCCCTTGATGTGAGGAGATTATCCCTTTGAAGGAGGATTCTATCCCTTCATAGTTGGAACTGAAACCTTCTCTTTTGTACTATAAAAAGAGGCATTGGGTAGCTTCAAGGGGAGCTCAAGCTTTAGAATTATTTGAGGAAACGTGTTGTTGGGATTCAGACTCATTTAACTGAGATTTTGTGAGGAAAGATCACATACCTCTATTTGTCTCGGTTGGAAGAGTGAAAGGCTTGTCAGAGTAGAGGAGATTCCTGCTTCAGACCCTGGGAAGTCTTGTTCAACATCAAGGCTAAGGTTGTAAGGTTTTCTTTATTTAAAGTTAATACAAATGAATTCATTTTTCTCAATAAGCTGTTAATTAACTGTTTATTTTATGGATTCATTGATCACCATGATAGGCATGATTTATAATATTTAATATACAGGTGCTATTTAATGTTTTCTTGTTTGTGACTACAGATCTATAAAGATAACTCCTTCAAGTGATCGAAGGACAACTACTTCGAACAAGCATTGGATCTACGGTAAGACCTTAACACCTTTATAATATTCTTTTGTAAATCACATATGTCTAGAGAAATATAGGTTTATTTGGTTGTTTCTTGCTAGATTACCTTTTGGTACTAGGGAGATCGATCTTGTCCGCAAGATTGATTTATCCGGTCAACAATCCCTTCACTATATCCTCAAGCTAGAAGCTGAAGGTCTAGCTCCTCAATCCTGCAAAGAAGGTTGCAGTTGTTGCTACATAACTGCTCAAGAAAAATGCATTGTAAAGGAAGGAGGCTCTCTAGCCTGCTACAAAATATGGCTATGAAGCTCAAGACTGATGGAAATGATGCATACAATGTGAAGGAATGGTCCTCCACTGGATTACTAGCTGAAATGCTAGCAACTTCCCTTCTCCCTTGGATCTACATGAATGGAATGCTCAATTCCTAAATGGATTGCTGCTGCTTGGAGATGAATAATAGATGGCCTTATGCCTGATATAGATATGAAGCACTAGAAGGCTGATCTTGAAGCTCAAGGTGATAGGATGAATCCTTCACCGGTTCCTCAACTGAAATATTGAAGGACAACCTCCTCCTCTCAAACTGATATTTAGAAATGTGGAATTTGTAAATATGGATGTTCTGCAGAAAGTAGGAACAATATGGAAAAAATTCCTGAAGATGAATGAAGTACAATACTCTTTCAAGAGCTACTTAATGAAACAGGTGGGATTCCCGACCAGGAACACCCAGTGCTAAACAACACTTGCAATCTTAGCTAAACATTCAAAGAAAACATGGACTGTCACATGACAATTCCAGATCTAAACAGATCATACATCAATAATAATCTCAACATGCCTTCTGTTGTGCCTTCATATTATTTATATAGATTATGAGCCGTCTCATGCCTTGGCCCTCCTCATAACTGTGATGTACATGTGGACATAGGTCTCCATGTTGACTTCATTGTATTTTAATGATCTCCATCATGTGTGAATGTAATGATCACCCTCTCCATCATGTGTACATTAAATGCACCACTCCTCCATCATCTCATCATAAATGCTTAATGATCTTACATTTGATTCTTTCCATGATTTTAGTTGACTGTATCAACCTCCATGATCCATCTCATTAATGAGACATGATCTCCACTCCTCTCACGTTAAGTATTTTCTCTACTACTCCATTATGTAGATCTAGATCTGAAATATCCACATACACACATCAAAAGTGGATTTTATTCATATTTTAGGATTATGGGTCCCTCCACCCTTTTATTTACTTACTTAATTAATTTTATTAATAACTCTAATATTCCAAATATCATGTGAAAATTTGGGAATATTAGAGTCCTCCTCGACAAAATGTTGCTTGTCCTGAAGCAACTACAAAGTGGATGATACAAAAAAAATCCTCCCTCCAAATGGAATCCTCATGTGGAAGGCCTTCCCATATGTCACAATGTGTCATGCATGTCTAGCTTCAAAGCTTCCTCTCTAGAATGTCTAGAATGGCCTCCAACTGAAAAGTTAGATACCCTTCCTTATCAATGACCCTCCAAGTGGCAACCATATGATGACCAAATTTCTCCTCTATAGATGAGATACATAAGATGAAGTGGTTCATTTCCAAAGTGCAAAGTCCCAACTCATGATACATAGAGTAGATTACATCTATCAACGCCCTCATCATTAGCCTTGATGGCTATGTAGGAATCAAACATAACATCATCATAGTGAAAAATAAGAAGTAGAAACATATGGGGAATCATGAAAAATGTCAAACCATATAACAACCAACACATCAAAGCCTTCTGCTTCCATGCTAGATCATCATGAAAACAAGTAAGAGAGCCATACTCTCTCAAAATAAGCCATCACAACAATGCTTCTTGTTTCCATGCCAAATCAACATCAATGAGAATATGAGAGCCATACTCTCTCAAGAGAAGCCACCGTAAAAATGCCTCTTGCTGCCATACCACACCATCATTCTACCAAATGTAGTGGCCATATTCTCTCAAGAGAAGCTACCTTAATAAGGCATCTTACTGCTGCATCACATCATCATTATACCATGTACAATGACCATAGTCCCCCACTAGAAGCCAATGTTTTAAGGCCTCTTGTTGCCATCCTCCAATAATTTCATGCAATGTATGGGAAGAATTCAACCCATACTCTCCCAATAGTAACCATAGCAACAAGGATTCTTGCTGCCTCCTTGCATTATCATGGTGCAAGTCATGGAGCAACAATATAGTAGTGGACATGTGAAATGTCTCATCAACATAATACAAACAAGCTCCCTTATGCCACATTATGTGAGAGTTAGGCTTTCTCCCAAACCGAAGTACATACATGAACATGAGATACATCCCAAACATAAATACATGTAAATACATGAGACATATCCCAAAGAAGAGTAAATACAAGGACATAAAATATATCATGTGATGTGCAAACTCTCTCATCAACAACCAAAGTAACCATTCCTTTTTCTTCTGCATTCTTCTAGTGATGTGCAAGGCATGAATTAGAAAATTATGACTCCTTGAGTGGTAACCATACTCACCCAAGAGCAACTAGCACAACCATGCTTCTTGTTGTCCTATATCATAGATTTGTAAGGTGGTTTGGAGAAATTCTTGCTCATATCATCAACCATTAATTTAGCCACCTATATTTTCCTTCATATCAGGTGGTGGCTAAATATGCAATGCCAACCTTCAAGAAACAAATTTCCAGTCAAGTTATTTGGTGCTTGAAATCAGTTGGTGAGATCAGAAGCTGTTTGGTTGGTTCTTGATACTTTTCCTATTGACCTAGAAGCATTCTCAAATCTAGTCAATCTCTTGCCTTTTCCTTTCCCCTTCCTTAATCTCGTTTCCCAAGGTTAAAAACCCATTTTTAGCCTTATCGGAATTATACTTCTCTCCGAATTTTTTTGGAAAACCATAGAAAACATATTTTTCTATGCGTTATGCTTAAGCCCCTCAGGCTAAGCCCTTGCCGTTCCTTCCTCCACATGCCCGAGCGCCACGACTGACCGCTCAAGTCCAAAGGCGCTAAACCGAAGCGTGGTCCCACTCCGCTTTTTTCCTTCGAAACGTTCAAAAAACCCATTTTTTATAAGGTTTTGGCGTGAAATGTTAAACCACGTGTTTTATTGCCCCGAGTCCTCCCAGCCGTCGATCTGCTCCCCAGATCTGACGGAGCGGAGTGAGCTCCCGCCCGGTGGACCCCTCTCCCCCGCGCCCGTTTCCAAAAACCATGGTATATATCCCGCACCACCTTTCGTCGAATAGCGGTTTTATCCCGTCGGCCAGCGATTCCACACGCTGGCCGACACGTGTCCTCCACCTCGTTCCCAAAACCGCCGTCCTTCGCATTGCCCGCGCGTTAAACTTCGTACCATAGCCCTGCAGCGGGATCCACCTCCGCCGTCGGATTTGGGCCCTCCCATCCGACGGTCGCTGATCGCCTTTTCCGCTCGCCCTTTAATCAAACTGCACACCAGTTAAACTTCCCTGGCGCGTTCGAAAACCGATCTCCGCCGTCGATCTCTGTAGATCGATGGCTTACGTTCATTCTCTCGATTCCATTGTACAAACTCCCTTTTTTCTCCGCTGACTTTTCAGAACGCCCCCGACTGTTGATCGCTATACGATCAACGGCTCCGATTGCTCCGTTTCCCCGCACGCCCTCCAAAGCAGTCTCTCCATATAACGCAGGATTTTCTCATTTTGATTGTATTTTGCAGGTTTTAAGGTTCTTTCACCGTGTTTTATGAAAATCTGAAAGATGAGGGTGACGACTCCCGTCCTTCCGATTAATCCAGAGAATCGACCGCAGGGTGAAGGACAATGATATCAACAAGGTTTCATGAGCCTTGGTTGACGCGCATCACTGTAAAGCTTGAAGAATGCCGTCGAAATCAAAGCAGAAAAAGAGTATCGGATTTTGAAGACCCCAGTAAACCAGAACAGCAGATTAGTGGACCGATTGACGGGGATTACGGCTAAGACGGTTATCAAAAGCCTAATCCCCGACTCAGAACACAGATTTTAAGGAAAACCTAAAAAGTGTTCATCAGACGTTGCCTCCACCGCCATAATTTGAGGCAAATTGATTCCTCAACCACCGCAGTGCCACCTATTGCCTCAAAATGCTCAGTCAGAGGCCGAATTTATTGAACAAGATCAGATATTATGCCTCGGAACAGCCAAAGAAGTTATTTCTGCATCAGATTTAATGACAAAATGTTTGCAGAATAACCCTAGCAGTACGCAGAGCTTCAAAGGTCAACAAAAGCTCCCTCCGAGCTTACTTCATAAGTGCAAATACATTAATGCGGTGGAACACCTTTATAATTTCTTCATCAAGCCTCCCGGGGCCAGGAAGACATTAATTCCGCATCAATTGTATTTGAGATCTTTTTATTAGATCTCACCTCCTCATCCTTCTATAAATACTCCAGAAGAAGATGAGTGAGGGGTTGTATTAGTTGGTTGTCAATGTAATCGCTGAAGCATTGTAATGTAATTGAGCCGGAAAACTCTAGACTGTAAATAGTGGTTTCATAGGCTCTTGGAGCTCTGCTTGTATCAGATAGGTTAGGTTGTGAAGAAAGATGAATTAAAACACTGGATGTGAAGATTGTAACTGGTTTGGAGCATCAATACAAACTGATTTATGGGATCCTGGTCTATGCTGATGGTGATGTTATTCTTACTGTAACTTGTATTTTGTTTTTGTTTTCAATTTGTTCCATTTTCCACTATAAAGAATAGTTTAAACAGTGTTAGGACCTACTGTATACCAGTAACCTTCTCTGGCTGAAAAATATTTATCCCAATGTTTTCTTCTAATTGAGTTATTTAGGAATGATTTAATTCAGTCTATGTACAGAGATGCTGGCGTTCCCTCATCTTGAGCTCACAGATGTTGTTTTTGAAACATTGCTGCTCCTCATCTTTGTGTAAAGAGGAATGAGTTGAGAGAAATCAGGTTGGCAAGAGTCCCTTCAGCATTTGCACATACCCAACTATTTGATTGTTTCCCTTAGGATGTATAAGCTGACTAGTTTGAAGTACTTATGAGATCTTGAGCCATTCGTGTTATCTGTGATTGTGGAAGTAACTAAATAAGGAGAGCTAGATGAGGATCACGATGGGCCAGCCCATAGTTTCTATGGGATAGTGACCAAAGGTTGCCTTCCAGTTTTACTCCGTTTTTTATATGTATTCTATTAGAAGTGTATCAAAGGCTGGATAGTTTCAAAGTACTTACCAGATCCTAGTTTGCTTCTATGTTTTTCTTAAGTGCCTGGTCAAAGGCTGGGTAGTTTCAAAGTACTTACGAGATCCTGGGCTACTCTTTGTTTTGCATCTGTCATTTCCCTTTCTTATTGTACCACTCCATTCCATAAATCAAACTTTAAAGAGATCCTTAGGCATAGATGACTTGCCCCATAGATCACTCTTGGACCTGAATGTTTCAATTAAATCCTCTTATGACTCCATAGGCCAATGGATTGAAAATTTGCCATCATCTTTCTTTATGATCAAAGCTTACTCTTTTTCTTGCAAATTCTCACCTTTGAACCTATTTGCATATAGATATTTCCGCCTCAGACAACAATTATGTTCAACCATCCGAGAAAACCAAATAAAACCCTTGGCCTTCATAACTAGCCTAATATCATCACCCTAAAATTCAAAGACAATATCCATCTTTGTACATATTGGAGAGATCCCTCTCCGGATTCAGGAGGGCTAGATCCTAGAATCCCAAAGTTGGTTGAAACGATGTTAACTCTGTAATCGGACTTTGCCAATCTTGCTTGTTACAAATACCTAACATTTCTGGCGACTCCACTGGGGAATTCCTTACCCAGAAACTTCATAGAACACTTTGAGAGTAACAAGCAGCCTTTTCAAGCACTACCAAGAAATGGTATTTATGATGAAACTTGTTTGAATCAGTGACAAACTAGGTCAACCCTAGGATTCTTTTAAGTTTTATCTAACCTCGGAAAATCAGCTTGCTTAGCCATAAGGATAGACTGTCTTTGTTTCATAACCGTAGCTAAGTTCTGAGGCAAATTTAGGACATTCTTTTAAAACCACAAATAAAATAATTCAGAAAATACCAAAAACATTTCAGATTGGTAGTAAAACACTAGTTTTTGATATCTTGTTTACATTTTTGATGTGTTTTGCTCTATACTCTTAGACAGAGTCTGGAAAGGGCCAGGTAGCCTCCGGATCTCACCCTCTTTTGAGGTGACATACCTGGTGAATGCCCTCCCAGTCAATCTCTGGTTAGAGTTTGTTGTGTTTTGAGACATTCTTGAAAAGGAACGTTTCACAAACACTGTGGTGGACAGTGTACTCCTTTGAAAACACTCTGGACTTTCCACCTAGCGACTCCAAAATCCTGAACAGACTTTAAGACTCCACTGGGAAGAAACCTCATCATCACAATACCTTTTAAAACCCGGTTAAAAGGCTGTGGGATTAAAACTAAAACTACAGATTAGTTGACCTTTCAAATATTGTCATATCTGGTCCGACTTTTCTTGTTTACTTGGGTCTAAAAACTTAGCATAGTGGCTCCTAAAAAGATTCACACTAGAGCCCATCCTGACCTTGACCCACCTGAGATAGTTGACAACCCGGAAAGGATCCTTAGGAAGTCTCCTAAGATACAATCTTCAACTGTTTTCAGATCACCCCTAAGAGCTAATTCAGTTCCTGACAATCTTTTAGCTCTTCAGAAATCACAAACTGACCTATTGAACCCATTCAGGACTAGGTCATTTGGTGATTTACATCAGCTAGATTCTGAGCTTGCACTTTCATCTCCCGAAACAAGTGGATCCCTTGGGGATAGAGAATCAACACCTCCTGATTTACATCTTCTACATAATCTAGGTGTCTCTCATCCAAGATCAGCTCAGCCATCTACTGTTGCTCCATCCACTTCCGTTCATCTTTCATCTATTGTTCAAACCACTTCACTTCAACCCACACCTCCTCTTGTAAATCCACCACCTGCCATGGCAGCATGGTATGCTCCCTTAGTCCTTCCTGTACCATTAGCCAATCTTCCACAGGACTATCAGTCCAAAATTCCATTGTATGATGCTAGCAATACTATAACAGCATCTCAACATGTGGACAAGATGAATGACTACTTTGACAGAAATGAAATTGATGATGATTCTGTCAAGCTTAGATTATTTGCTCAAAGTTTGGGGGGAGAAGCAAGAAAATGGTTTAAAGGTTTAACCCCCCATAGTATTAACGATCTCCAAGCCTTCCATCAAACATTCTTAAACAAATGGGAAGTAAGAAAGAATCCTCTCCAAGTCCTTGCTGACTATAACAATCTCCATAGGAACCCTGGGGAAAGTGTACAAGCTTATTGTACCAGATTTAACAGTGTGTATAATGCACTTTCCCCTGAACTAAAACCTCCTCAGGGCTCAGCTTTAAACAAATTTCCTGAAGGGTTTGATCCTGATATGACATATTCACTCAGAGAAAGAGTCTTTGAAACCCTGGAAGATATGCAAAGAGGTGCCCTTTCTGTGGAAGTAAACCTCATGGAGAAGAGAGCAAGGATGAAAGCTGAAAAAAGAGTATCTTTTAGAGAGGAATCCACCCCTTCCACTTCAAACTCAAAGATAGAAAGAATGATGGAAGAAATGATGAAGAAAATGAGCATTCTAGAGAGAGCGCAAGCAAGTCTAAATCAAAACGCTCCTCAAAACAGAAACCAAAACCAGAATCAGAATATCAGAAGAAATCAGCCTCCAAACAGACCCAGGGAAGATGATCAGCAGATCATCCCTCCCTTTCATCAAAACTTTTTAAGTGAGGTTGAACAGACAGATCATATAACAGAGGAAGATGATATAAACTTATTTGGGGTAGATGACGATGACTTTGAGGTTCATTATGATAAAAAACAAGGTCTTTATACACCTTACGATGATAAAAGAGATGATAATGAGAATTATTATCAAAACATGGAAAACGTTGTAATAGAGCCTTCAAGGGAATATGAACTCAGGAGTAGATCCAATCAACAAACCCCCAACAATAAAACCTCTGACCAGCCTTCTCAGAACAGCACTGCTACCAAATCTAAAACAATCAAACAAAAGGACAAAACAATGGCTGTTGATTCTGGTAATGGTAAAGAAAAAGGCACTCAAAGTATTGAAAAACAGAGTGCAAACATTAGCAGTACTAGCACCTCGGTTAGTATTCCTGGAAAAATAACTGTTTCAACTATAGATAAACCCAATCAGCAAGCTGTTATTGCTGATAAAGTAGCAGCAAACAAGGCTGAAATCAATGCTTTAAAGACTCAAAACCTTTTCAACCTGGAACAAGAAATCTCAAAGATCAAAATCTCTGTTCCTTTGACTGAGTTAGCTGCCCAACGTGTATATAGGTCTACAATTTTGAAGGCTTTGAACTTGGGAGATAATGAAGACACACTCAATCTTAATGATGACCAACCAGAGCTCATTTTTGGTCCAAAGATTGAAGGAAAGTTCCAAGAAGGTCCCGTCCCTCCCTTTTATGTAAGTTTAAACATTCATGACAAAATTCTGCACAATGCTATGCATGACTCGGGCGCTTCCCATAATTTAATGCCGAAAGCTGTAATGGAAAGCCTGGGTCTTGAAATTACCAGACCTTACAAATATTTGTACTCCTTTGACTCAAGCAGAGTTAAATGTCTAGGATTGATAAAAGATCTCTGTGTTAAATTAGCTCAGATTCCAGCCAAATGTTTAGTCATGGATGTTGTGGTAGCTGATGTACCCCCAAAGTATGGAATGCTTTTGTCAAGATCTTGGGGGGCTAAGTTGCAGGGGACCATGCAAATGGATATGACCTATGCGACTATCCCTGTTTTTAACCAGACTAGAAGGCTTTACAGGGAATCTCACATGCAGTACACAGTGACAAGTCAAGATCAGCCTCAAAACTCCCCTCTCTACGCCATAAGCACGAGCCTCGATTCTTTTATTATGTTTAATGATGAAATCATTCCAATAGAATCAATGGCTGAAATGGAGGGAGGGGAAAACAACGCTGAACTGCCGAAACAGTCTAGTATGTCTAAAAAACTTGGCAAACTAAACACAGGTCTTGAACTGCAAGTCATCAATCCATTAAACTTAAAACTTGACAGTCAAGAAGACGATCCTCAACCCGATGAAAGACTTGAGGAATCAAATCATACAAAGCCCATCCACCAAATTGAAGATCTTCCTCTCTGGACTATGTATTTTGATGGGTCATGCACCAGAACAAATGCTGGTGCAGGTGTTTGGATCACTAACACTGAAAACAATCATACAGAATGTATTTCATGTAAATTAAACTTTCAGTGTTCCAACAACATAGCAGAATATGAATCCCTTCTCCTAGGCTTGCATCTCTTGAAAAAGCTAGGTGCCAAGAGAATCAATGCGTATGGGGATTCCGAATTAATCATTAGGCAAGTTAATGGGGAGTATAATGCAAATCACCCCAGACTTAGGGCCTACAGGAATGATGTCATGGATATTTTGAAAACATTTGAGGAGTCCACTTTGTCCTTTGTCCCAAGAAAAAGACACATTGCAGCCCACAATTTAGCCTTTGCTGCTAGAACCTGTCCAATACTGTACGATGACACCTCTCAGGTGAAATTCAGACCAGCTATCCCGGATAACAAGAAATATTGGCAGGTGTTTGATGGAGATAAACAAATAGAAGACTTCATGCAATTCAGAAATGAGTTTGAACTCCATAGTTGAGATTCAGACTATGATACAGACTGCAATGAAGAAAATTTTCTTGGTGAAGAAGGGCAAGTCTCCTGACTTGAATCTCAGCCTTGAGACCTCAACACCAGAGACCAAACGAGAATTAAGTGCAAGGCAGAGAGGAATTAAACTGCATTCAGGAGATGATAGTTTACCCAAGTACTGGCCCTCTCAAGCTTCATTTGATTTGGTGATCTGTGACCCAACAAACTGCGCGGAACATGGCGAAGTGAGGAGTGCAATATAGGAGTGAGGAAAAAACGTGAATGGTCAAAAGCTGATAAAACTTTATGACTCACATTAAACTCAATATGACTGTTTCAGGGTTTCCAAGTATTTTGCATGGAGCTATGAAGATCTTAAATCCTATGACACTGAAATAATACAGCACAAAATTCCCCTCAAAGAAAACCAAAAACCATTCAAACAAAAGTTGCGTAGAATAAACCCTGTTCAGTTTCCTTTGGTTCAGAAGGAGATCATGAAAATGTATGATTCTGGTATTATTGTCCCTATTAGATATTTTGAGTGGGTATCTAATCTGGTGTCTGTTAGGAAGAAAACTGGAGAAATCAGGCTTTATATAGACTTTAGAGATTTAAACAAAGCTTCATTGAAATACAACTACCCTTTACCAAAAATGGATCATATTTTACAAACGGTGGTAGGGTCTAGAAGAATTTCTTCTTTGGATTGAATATTCGAGGTAAAACCAAGTCTTGATCACCACAGTGGTGAATTAAAGACGGCTTTACTACCTCCCATTGGATTTTAACGTGTCTGGCCACTTAAATTATGAATCACACAGAGCAGCACTGAAGAAACATGGACATAGCATTCTCGGAAGAATTAGGCTTCTTCATCATTATCTATCTTGATGATGTAACTGTGTTTTCAAAAACAGATGAAGAACACTTAGAACATTTGAGGAAAGTTTTTGAGAAGTGCAGAAGGTTTGGGATATCTTTGAACCCCAAGAAGACTTTATTTGGTCTCCAAGAAGGTAAGCTTCTTGGGAATATCATTTCAGAGCAAGGCATAAAGATAGATCCCATGAGGATTGAGGCCATATTGCAAATCTCCCATCCTCGAAATATCAAAGAGTTGCATTCTTTCATTGGAAAGATAAACTTTTTAAGGAGGTTCATTCCCAACTTGGCTGAGCTCCTTAGGAATATCACAAACATGTTGAAAAGGGAGCAGGGGGTAAAATGGACCTCGGAAGCAAAGACATCCTTCGAGCTGGTGAAACAAGCGTTAACCAAAACACCGGTTCTCATAAGTCCTGATTTTTCAAAGGATTTTTATCTTCTCATTTGCATCAGAACATACCATAGCTGCTGTCCTTTTACAGAAAAATCCGCAAGGACAAGAGCAGCCTATTGCATTCTTTAGCAAGGCATTGAGGGATGCCCCTTTGAAGTATAACATTATGGAAAAACAAGCTTTTGCTTTGGTAAAGGCTTTGAAAGACTTCAGAGTGTACATCCTTCACTCACGCATCATTGCCTTTGTCCCAAATTCAGTTGTTAAAGACATTCTAACCCAGGATCCAGATGGTAAAAGAGGTAAGTGGATTGTTGTTATTCTTGAATATGATTTAGAGATAAAACCCACTAAGCTCATTAAAGGCCAGGGTCTAGCTAGATTAATGGCTGAATCAAATTGTGAAGTTCTTGATATTAATATAATCGATGCTTTGGATAACCAAGAAGAATTCTCAACTCCTGTTGTTGAAAATCATTTTATGAATTCTCCTTGGTACGCTGATATTGTTTATGTTTTGCTTAATCTGAATACACCTCCTGGTTTATCCAAAGCTAAGGCAAGATTCTTAAAGTTAAAAGCTGTAAACTATTGCATTATTGATAAATGTCTTTATTGGAAAAATGCTAGTGGTATATTGCTTAAATGTTTGCCTGAGTTTGATGCAGAGAAGGTCAAGCAGGAATTCCATGAAGGAGAGTGTGGAGGCCATTTGTATTGGAAGTCAACAGCCAACAAAATTTTGAGGGCTGGTTTCTATTGGCCCACTCTTTTTCCTGATGTACACAAATTGACCACCACTTGCCACAAATGCCAATTATTCGAAGGCAAGAGAAAACTCCTACCCCTGCCTCTGCATCCAATCATTGTTGAAGCCCCTTTTTAGCAATGGGGACTTGACTTCATAGGAGAAATCCATCCACGTTCCTCTGCTCAGCATAGATGGATTCTTACCGCCACAGACTATTTCACTAAGTGGATAGAAGCCATTCCTTGTAGACAGGCCAATGATTTGGTTATCATAAAATTCATAGAAACTCATATCCTTTCCAGATTTGGCTGTCCTACCAAGATCATCACAGATAATGCAGCAGCATTTGGATCAAAGAAAATGGTGGATTTCTGTCATAAATACCAGATAACATTGGGACACTCCACAG